>CM048818.1:61689967-62916391 GCA_026586065.1 Dioscorea zingiberensis
AACAGCAATTATTCGTTAACCGAGGACAATTACATTCTCCAATCTTCTCTTAGTTGGGGCGACAAACTGATGGCACTTCATGCCAAACGAGCTTAACAGATCATTTGCAGACAGTTGATAAGTAAAAGTTCCAAAATATTGAACCAGTGGACATGAATGCAACACGAGCAGAGAGAGGAACCACCCTGAAATGAGAACAATAAGCACAGACGACCCACAAGAATAATACTGTTCGTCAAGTAAGTTAGCTACTGATGAAAATTTTCCAAGACAACTTGATGTGTACTGCAGTCAAAAAATTTTGAAGGTGGTATGCTATGTGAATGGAAGCAAGTAATATGCTAATCAACCACCATCCACATGATGGACATGAAAAAGTTGAGCCTGATTGGTATATTTTTTCTGGTCTTCCTGATCTCTGACATCAAGAAATGCTAACATGTTCATTTGGTACAATCACACATACAAATCAGAAATCGTAGAGTAAATACAGTGGGAATATATAATCCTATGCAGTTTACAATTGTGGGGATGGCCACTTAATAGGATTTTTTAATAAGTCAAGCAAGAAAGGTTCAAAAGGTTTAAATGAAAAACCGATATCTAGAGGAATAACATTTGTCTCAACCAAACAAACTGTTTGGAAAGCAAAAATTGAGCATTAACATCTTGTGCCATCTCCACAGAAACAAAGTTACATAAATCAAAGCTGTCAAAAAAAAAAAAGTTACATAATCAAAGACAGAGTAACTCACCCAAAATTTATAATGGTGACAGGAATCCAGAACTTAAAGCCTATATCCACCATAAAAAGACACAATTAATTAGTGAGTCTAGATCTGAGTTATTTTACCAATGAATGAGAAAAAAGTAGCTTAGGATGGCAATTACCATGAAGAAGTGTTGGAAGAGCATCCTTCTGGTATTTGTTGGGCAGTTCAGATAACTTCCCTAGCCATAAATTATGCCATGCAAAAATAACAGCAATAACACATGGACCAAGTATAATTTGGTTCAGCAAAACCTGAAATAAGATCGAGTGCTTCCATGGATAAGTATTCCTAGGGGAAAATGATAAAGTAGTAAAATTGACAAAATGCTGTAATAAGTTAAATAATTGAGTTTGTATAACCATACCTTAACTGATAGGTTTACCAATGTTGGGTCAGGCATACAACGATCAAGAAATCGATACCACACGTATGTGCCTGGTCCATAGAGAAGAAACCCATAGGAAGCCATGCGCAAGGCACGAAGCCAATCATAAGTTGGCTGAAATGTCGAGGCATCCTGGAAGCAAAATAACTTGTCCAAGCTCAAAACGAGTTATCAGTGCAAGAAATAGCAAGGATGGATGATAACATAGCAATTGTGTTGCATATGTTAATGAACACCTATAATTATACAGCATAGTATTATGTATAACCGCAAAGCAATAGATAAAAAAAGTTGTAAATTTCTTAAGTTTTTTTTTTAAAAAAAATCTATTTTTAATAGAGTTTCATGCATTAAAAAAATCTAGGAGATACAAAATGAATGAGTGATATACAAATCCCAGCCAAACCCTCAGTTGCCCTAGTTCCTATTACATGGACACACAAATTGTTATTGATCCAATGCAAAGTAAATGGTCAAATGATAGTTAAACTCAGTCCATCAACACACAACTTAAACACTAAGATGCATCTACTCATCCTGTTTCTCCATCGAGGGGGCCATAAAAGGATGCGGAGGAGGATTTCTGTTACATAAAAAAAGATCAGTGCATCCCAATTGACAAATATCGACAAAACAGCATATGTCTTTTCATTTTCTTCTCATTATCTTATTGATTTTCACCACTATCAATGTATGGGCAATACAAGTGAGGCAAAGCTATGTATTTGTCTTCATTCTATATCCAGATTCCAAAGAGTAAAGCCCTAATTGGACACCGTAATTTTCTTTGTTTATTTGGATGCACACAGAATATACAAATGATCAACCTCCTATGAGACAAGCAATCTGTTCGACTTTGGCTATATCTTCAGCCATTGTTTTAGGGACCATGGAGATTTTGTATTATACAATAGTTGTTAGAATCATACAACCCATAGTCTGATACAAAAACACAAGGTTTTAAATCCAAGATCCAGTTCATGATCTCATCCCAAGAAACGTGGTTTTGAACTCTTACATTGACCAACTTTTATTAGGTTTGAGCTTCTTTGAGCATTTAAATAGGGTTAAACATGACATGTGACAATAACTTGAGACGACATGTGACTATTCCTTTTGATATCCAAGAGAGCAATAACCTAACATAAAGGATCCACTTTTATTAATTATTAGTAATAGATAAATTCACAAGAGAAATAAGATAGAAATAGATTTTCTTAAACAAGATTTACCATACTGTTTAGAATGGAAGGACATCACTTATTCAAATGATGACAAGCAAAGAGGAACTCTCACAAATTCCTTAAATTTCACATCAAGTTCCTAATTTCTCACAAAAATCTGATGGACCTGGTGTCCTAAACAACAACTAAGGCAAACAAATGAGGTATCTAGGCCAATCAAAACTGAAAAGCACTAGACATCCTTCCAATCTACGTACTAATTTCTAAAATAATAACAATAATAAATAAATAAAATAGCCACAAAAATCAAGCAAATCGTCACAACATAAATGCACACCAAATGTAAGAAATCAGAGCTTCGAGATCAACATCCTCAAGGATTCGATTTGGAGAAGCGAAGGGATTGACTGACCTTATCCTCCGAATCCGGAGCGGCAGGAAGACGAGATGGGAACAGGAGGTCACGGGCTTGGGCGAGGGTGTCCCCTGTGAGGGCGAGAGAGGATGCGACGACGGCCTGCTTGAAGGGGAAGTCGACAACGGACCACCCGCTCGCCGTGCGGCCTCTGATGGAGGACTCCGATGAGGATTTGGGACTTCTCCGGCGAGGGTTGCGGCCTTTTGGGCGGAAGCCCCACCAAAATCCCCCGCCAGCGCCTCCCAAAGCATCCATTCCTAACGTCCCACTCGAATTCCGTCATAACGATTAACCTTCTCTTTTATAACTATTTTCTAAATAAAATAAGAAAAAAAATCTTCTTTAATATATATATAATTTAAAAATAATATTAAAAAAACTATATACTAGTATTAATTTATTGCAAATAATTGAGGAATTTCCAATTTTCTGAATATTATATTTATTATTTATTGCAAGTGTGTGACATAATAATTGAGCTGAATTATGAAAAGCAAACACTGGGGGGCCTGAGCTAAGTTGCCAATAGAATGATTGAGTTGAGACTTGAGAGCATGGTTAATTATGTGCTTAGTTGGATCATTTAATAGAATTTGGCATTACTTTGGAGGATGGGTTTTAAAAGTTTTAAAGCACGCTCACTTTGTCTAAGAACCAAAGTTCTTTATGATTTGGTTGTTGCTAGAGATTCTTCATTTCATGATGGCATCTATCTCTTCATATTCCATTATGGTACAACTGCCTGTGTGACTGACAGGTTGGAAGGGTCCATGGGTCAAATATCTTGGTCATGGTCTGATGTTTCCTTCCCTTCTCTTCCCTACAAGTATGTATTAATTGTAATTCATAACTTGAATGTTGTAATAACTTCAGGAACCTTATGTTTTTTTTTATAAGTAATGAATGAATATGATTTATTCACCTTTTAAAAAAAATGGAATGTTGTAAAAACTTCTCACATGTTTAATAAATTTTATTTTGGAGATTGTGAAATAATCTAGTATGGTTGCAGATTATATATAAGTACAACATTGTTTGAGGAAGCAGTAGAGACATTGAAATGAGACACTAGTCTCTAAGATGTTTTTGTTTCCATATTAGGGTGTTTGGATTGGTTTATTTAAGAAAAGTTTTTTTTTTTCAGTTTGATGTGATGATTTTTTATAATTATTTTTCAAAATAAATTAAGGGTTTTTTTATTATTTTTTTTGTTTGAATATAGTAATTCAAAACTGGTTTTATAATTGAGAAATTGTTTGGATGTTAATACAAAAAAAGTTTTTTTAGTGTTTTTTTTAAATAAACATTCAATGAATAATAATGATAATAATAATAAGAAAAATTATATTTAACATCAATAATAACGATATCTCCCGCACCTCTCTTGATGTTAGGTTAAATTTAGAAAGTCAATTCTTTAATTTACATAAAAGCATTTTGAAGTTGAAAAATCCCAAAACTCCTTCTCAAATGGTTTTTTTATTAGCTTCAACCACAGACACACACCAAAAAAAAAAAAAAAAAACAAAAAACAAAAAACAAAACAAAACAAAACATTTTTCTTCTTTCTAATAGTTTCTCCTTCAAAAAAGCTCATCCACATACATATAAACCCATAGAAATCCTTAACTTATAAAAAAAAAAATAATAATAATCATTTTTGGCTTCGCTAAAGATCGGGCCCATATTTTACTTCCTAACAAATTTGATGAAATTTGATTATTAATTGATGGCCATTTGCATCTGCACCCAATAAAATTTGAAAATTACTTGTATATCTTCATAAATACTCAAATTCTTGTATACCTCATTAACATTGAATTTATGCCTAAATACTATACGGTGAAAATCAAATCAAATATTTTAGGTATAATCCCTTATATGGTCCCTCTATTATTGTCTGATCGCCCATTTAGTCCCTCTATTTTAAAATCCGCCCATTTAGTCCCTCTATTCTTCAATTTGGGCCAATGTAGTCCCTCCGTTGGCTGGCCGTCAGTTTCGCCGTTTTGAAGCGCTGACGTGAATTAAAATATTATTTTTATAATTTTTAAACCTAAAAAAAATCATTAAATAAAATCAACAAATCCACATCATTTCCATCGTGGATGGCCCAGCAAACCAAAAACGGCCCAGCAAATCCACGTCATTTTTATAATTTTATTTAATGATTTTTTTAGGTTTAAAAATTATAAAAATAATATTTTAATCCACGTCAGCGCTTCAAAACGGCGAAACTGACAGCCAGCCAACAGAGGGACTACATTGGCCCAAATTGGAGAATAGAGGGACTAAATGGGCGGATTTTAAAATAGAGGGACTAAATGGGCGATCAGACAATAATAGAGGGACCATAGAAGGGATTATACCAATATTTTACAAAAAGCCATGTTACATGTTCTCTCTCCTTTTCTATAATGTCTTCCTTCTGTTCCCTCTAGATTTCTTTCTAATAATGTTGATTTCATGAACACGAGGAGCATGATTCCCACTTGTCATACCTAATTCATATCGTCAATGTCTAGTTCAATTAATCTCAAACTTATGTGAGAAGTGCACCCATAATAAGTTAAAACTTAACAATGATATTAGTTAGATGCCATTTGTTTGCTAAGATGAAGATGATAGGGAACTACTCATCACTCACTATTTATTTTTTGTTTAGTTGTCAAAAGACAGGGATATCTCGTACTTGATATGTTTCCTAAGACAGGGGGAAAAGTAACAAGTCATCCCTCACTTTTTATTTTGGGTTTAGTTATCAAAGACATAGATATCTCGTCCTTGATGTTTATTTATTTATTTATTTATTTTGACTTAAGTCATAAAGACCCCTCTATAGGTTAGTCAGGACGTGGTCATAAAATCCGAAGAGTAAACTCACTCAAGTGCCTGACCCCTCACCGTGCATGTACAGGACTCGAGAAATAAATTTCACTCGAGTTGCGCACCCCATTTATGGTGTTGGACACTCAATCCCGGGATTATCTAGAAGAATTTCTTAATGCACGAAACCCGAGGTACTACTAGGCTCGTTCTTGATATTTCATAGATATTGACTTCGAGGCTGGCTAAATTGTCCGGAAGTCCTTCACCATATTATCCCTCATAATTAACTTAATAATATATACTATTAATTTTAGAATCATTTCATTATGTAAATTAAACAATCTCCATAATCCAAAGTTATTAATATTAATTATTTTTACACTATATAATTTTAAAATATTATTATTAATTTAAAATTATTATTAATTATTCAATTAATAATATTTGAATATTTTATCAATATTATTTAGGATATGATAATATATATTATAATTTATTAAATTATTAATATGTAATATTACATAATATATTAATTTATCGAATTAAGCACTTTAAATTATATCACATCATACAATATTATTAATTGTGTGGACCTATCAACCGGTTTCAGTATAATATTATATTTTAAAAATTAAAATTAATATTGATACAATATTTTTAATTATTATATTATTAATAATTAATAATAACTTATTATATTAAAAACAAGCACACAAAAAAAAACCACAAATCCCAAATACCGAAATTTTTGAATGACTCATTTTTTTTATCTGTACAATTAAACACATGAATGTAAATTTAAATGTATATATATTCACTCTATATTGAATATTTACAAGCAAACAAACCATGTTTTATTGACTTCTCCATTACGTTTGGATCTTCTTATAATTGCACAAAGAATCTATTAGTCTTGTGATGAAACAAATTTTGTATTCTTATTCTTATTTTTATTTTTTTATTTTTGGTAAAATTGTGTTCTTATTCTTTAAGAGAGTGACGTGGATACAGGTGGGGCATCCAATGGAAAAACTAACCAAATGTTTGAAAACTAAACCATGTTATATTAACTTACGCATCACGTTTGGATCTTATCCAGACACAAACACTCACTAGTTCTTCTTCCCATGCTTGTGATTAAAGCATTAATTAAGTCACCATCCTTATCTTACCACCATTACTTGTCTCTCAAAATTCGAAGTCTAATCTGATGATTCTCTTAAACAAATGTTCTTTCTACTAACTCTTCTTTGAAGTTTGATAGTTTAGATCCGGACCTTATCATCTTAGAATATTTTCCATGTGACTTTAATTAACCTAAATGTCCCAATATATTTGGTTTTATATAAATATGAAAGATTGGATCCAATATATTAAAGTTTGCCAAATCCAATTACTTTGAAGTTTTTATGGCTTGTTTGGATTGACTTTTAAAAAAAAAATGTGTTTTTATTTTTAAGTTTGATAAAAGTATCTTACGAAAAAGTCTTTTAAGTAAGGATTAAGCATTTACATTATTTTTTGTGTTTGGATAAATTAATCCGAAAATAGTTTTATAATAATAATAATAAATAAAAATAAATAATTATAATAATAATAAAAAGTGTTTTAGTAATTGATACTTTTCAAAATAGCTTTGAAAAGATTTGAAAGTGGTGTTTTGGTAATTGACAATTTCTAAAATGGCTTTTTTCAAAAACTACACATTACTAATTTCTGAAAAAAACAGTTTTTCAACTTTCTTTTACTGCTTTTGCTTTTTTGAAAAAGCTCATCCAAACATATCATTTTATCTCATAAGTGTTTAACTTACTCTAGAAGCGCTTCTAGAGGGAAAAAAAACCAAACCAAACAAAACCTTAATTGGATTAGAATTGATGATAAAAACTCTTATCTTAGTCATGCTCTCATCCCTGGACCCTCCCTCCATTCTCTTATATTAAGAGGCAAACCTGAATCTATAGTAGTCGAGACCTGAATTCCCCAGAGAAGATTAAAAACCCACCGATTTTGAGTAAATAGTGGCATTATGTTGTAGATTATTAAGTTCAAGAGGTTATCTATTTTTTTTTTCACTAAGGCGACAAACACTCTCTGAAGGATATTAAGGACGTGTATAGGTTCGGTAGTACGAGAGAACACAGAGACTCGACAGAAATCCATTCACATGGGTAAATGATAGCTTATTTTAGAGATGGTGATTAGCACCTTTATATGGAGGCCATGGGCATAGATGAGAATCCCATCTGTCTCAGCTTTATATCAACCCACCTTTGAACTTCATGAAAGATTTTTGTTTGCAAAGTTTGTGCTGATAATGATCATGATGTTTGTGGGGCTTGGAATCCCAAAAGTGTTGGAAAGAAAATCTAATGCTCAAAAACATCAATCATGTCCGGAATCATTTTGTAGAAAGAATGTTGTTTGGAAACTCAGCTCTTGTTACTATCAGATATAATAATTCCACATTGATTAATTAAATAAATATTAACAATAAAACACTTGAGATTCATCAGTACTGTAATCTCCAAATCAAATTCATAAACTCACTAATCTCTTTAGTGTTTAGGCTACAAAAACTGGAGATCATTGAAACAAATACACCATATAATTTTTAGGGTAAGGGGTGTTGTTAATTTCATTTCCTTATTAGTAGAATATATTATCAAGTGAAGTGAGATCTAAAAATGCATTGATATGAGCTTCAAGGGAGTGATATGTAAATATGAAGAATTGAGGAGTTAAAATGAAATTTGAGTAGAATATAGAGAGGTATATTCAAAAGAAAATCCAGAAAAACTGGCAATCATGGAAAGGGATAGAGGGACCCAACCGTTTCGCTTTCATCCGTCGCTGATCCCGAGGGGCCGGCGCGCATCACCCCGAGCTCGCCGCAGCCGTGGCCGCTGCTTGGAACCCTCGCCGGAACACCATCGAGCACTCCGGAAGCTCCCCCAGCCCCGCGAACAGTGAGTCCTCCTCCTCCTCCTTCTCCCACTCCCTTCCCACCTTCTCCTCGCTCTCGTCCGGGAAAAGAATCCCCGCGGAGCACCCGGCGATCGATCCGTAAAGCAGCGTGTCATCGGATCCCTCCGTCGGGGACGCAGACGGTGACGGAGATCCGACGTCCGAGAACCACCCGCCGAACACCACTCCGCCGAGCATGTCCCCGGCGATCAGATCCGCGAACCTCTCCTCCGGATCGGTCTGGATCCGACCCGGATCCGATTCCTCTACCGCCGTGGTCTTAGATTTCGGAGACGATGTCCCGGCGGCGGCGGCGGCGTGGTGGTGGTTGTGGTTCTTCGGAAGCGGCCACGGGTGGTTGTGATCGGAGGAGTAGGTGACCACGAGCATGGTGGGGTCCACGCGGCTCCGCTCCACCTGCTTCCTCGCGGGACACCCCTTGGAGCTACTACACCTATAGTAACCCCTAGAGACGCCGTAAGCGCATGTTAGCCAGACCCAATAACAACCGACTAAACTACACGGGGGATCAGGATAGTCAGGGAGTACCTCGGGTACGGCGAGCCCTTGATGGGCTTCTGGCCGTACTTACGCCAAGCCCACGAGTCGGTCGGCGGCGCCGCCTCCCCGCCGGTCTTATTCCTGGGCCCATCACCGTCTCCGATGGGCACCGACACCACCCTCTTCTCCACCGTTCGCCGGCTGCTCAAAATTTTTAAATTTTCCTTCCAATCAAAATTAGAAAAAAAAAAAAATT
The DNA here is from genome assembly GCA_026586065.1 of Dioscorea zingiberensis. Classification (NCBI taxonomy): domain Eukaryota; kingdom Viridiplantae; phylum Streptophyta; class Magnoliopsida; order Dioscoreales; family Dioscoreaceae; genus Dioscorea; species Dioscorea zingiberensis. Next base: position 61,699,281 of record CM048818.1, read on the forward strand.
CTATCAATCAAAAGCTCATCGGCGCCGCCAAGCTTTACCTTTTCTTGGGGGAGGGACCATCGGATGATCCGGGCTCCTCCGCCTCGTACGTAGCCGTGCTGTTCTCGTCCATGATCCAGCCGCTTATCTCCTAAACATAAAAGAGATCGAGAGATAGAAGGATTGAGAGAGAGAGAGAGAGAGAGAGAGAGAGAGAGAGTTGGGTTTATTAGATGGGCGGCTGGCTGTATAGGCTACAAGGCAACGTTGGTGCTTATATTAAAGAAAGTGAATATATATTTAAGCGAGTATTAATTTGGGAGGGGAGTTCTCGTCTGCATCTAGAGCTTAGGGGGGGACGTGGGAGCAAACTCCCAACTAAACTAATCATATTCAAAGGAGTGTGATTGTGACTTCCTTGCCTAAACAACTATATTTTTTTTTTTCTTTAGTTCCCATTTGGATTGATTGATGAAGAGATAGATAGAAAACGAGGTGAAGTAAATATATGTACATATTTATTGATTGATTTATTTATTTATTAGTGATTAGGCAAACAAGGTGGTGATCCGGCACATGCTTTCTTCTCTGCTGCTTGTTTATCTATGTTATTAATATGGATTTTTTTTCCTCCTCGGCCTGCAGCATCCCTTCCTCTCTCTCTCCTTCTAGGTTCTAGCTTCTAGGATCTAGGTTCTGCCCTCCTTGTTGCCTTTTAACTCGACTTCTCTCATGTTGTTTTATCCAAATGTTTGCTTTTTAGTTTTAGATAGAAATAGGGAGAACAGAATCTAGATAGATAAAGAAGAGAATCTAGATAGATAAAGAAGTCTCAAGTTTTTTTTTCCGAATTTTATTGCATAAATAACATAGTAAAAGTAAAAGGTCATTATGTGTTTTAATAAATGATGTTTTGTTTTGTCTTGCTTTGAAATTGGAATTACTCAAACTTAATTTTTTTTCTATTGTTAATAAACATAGTTTCATTGCTTAAGGGTTTCGGCCTATGCATGATCAAATCCCCGTTAGAGTTAGGTGAGGATGCAGGACGTGGATCACCCAATGGAGTAGCCCACAAGCACTCGAGTCTTCTCTATGTTGGCTCATAATAGATCAGATGGTAAAATAAGTGTATACTATGTAAAACTTTGGGACGGTAAAATAAGCTGCGCTATGTGAAAACTGGGGTGAATCAAGCCCCAGTTCACGTCCTATTTGACCGATCCTTCATGGGCGCTCATATCAAAATATATATATATATATATATATATATATATATATATATATATAGTTTGAGTTATTTTATAAAGAAATAAAGTCGCATTTATGGTTTGTACACTATAAATTGCTTGTATTGTTTTGATTGCTCGAAGCACAACCACCTTATTATGAGACTATATGTGCCGGACCACATGGTCTCATCTCATGTGTATCTTTGCGTTTGGATAGGATAGATAGCCCATTAATATTAATACTTACTTTATTTATTTATTTTTCTGCAGTAATGTTATCTAAAACTTTTACCCTTTAATTAGTGACTATACAAAAGTGACATAAAAAAATAAAAATAAAAACAATTTGTTTATTTTCGTTGATTTTTTTATAAATAGCATCAGCGATTCAGCATGATTGGTTGGATGTTTGAAACTAAACCTTGATCTGACCCTGAGTTATTATTAATAGCTAAACGCGGTTTGGTTAAGCATGACATTTCATTTGACTAATCTTTAATCTTTTCTTACTTTATTTTATTAATCCAACGGCTCCCATGGACCGCTTCCTGCTCCGTTTTTTTCGATTGGAGAAGACATCATCCATTACATTAATTACATCCCCCAATCATGTCACCTATCTTATTCATCAATTTGCATTAAATATTGGAGCCCAGGTAAAGGTATGGCATGATAATGCCATAAATACTTTTTCTTTTTCCTTAACAATTAGGTCCAAAGTTAAACAAAAATAATAAATACTTTATTATATTGAACAAAAGTGGAGAAACTAGAAAATTAAAATCATCCATAAGGGATAGTGGGGTGACAAAGTTATGAGATCTTGAGCATCATCAAGGAGATGACAAAAAAAGTTAGATAGAATAGTATGTTCAAGGTTTACATTATTATAAATTGAATTATAAGCCTATTACTGTCTGTATAATGGTTCAAAGGAGGTATTGACATTTATAGATTATAAATATCTATGCCTCCAAAAGTCTATAATACCTCGCTGTCAGTCAGAGTAACCTTGTCCAAGAGGATGAAAAATGTGAAATTTCGCCACGCTTTCCTGGTTTGAATTTATGTCCTTCTAGAAGCCTTTATTCTATTATTATAATAAATACATGTTGGCAAACAGGCTAAGGAATCAGCGCACGCGCCAATGAAAAATAGCGCTGAAAGATATTTATTTCTCATTGTAAATATGCTAAATATCAGGATATATTAAGATAAAATAGAAAAATACAATATCTGTAATGGCCAGCCATGAGGGAAATTTATTTATTTATTTATTTTGATTTTTTTATAAATATAAATAAATCACTAAAAATAAGTTATTGGTGTGATTTGAATCCTTAACCTTTCTTTGTAAGAAGAAATTGAACGGTTAACTCTCTTATAAAAATTGATATCTTTTTGACATCGAGGACACAGCTCCTTCAGGCGCCCTGGTGACAATAGTTAGGATGGCTCCACCTTGGTTTGCATGATGGTAGTATGGTGATAATGTAATGCCCCGGAGCCGACCAACATTTTGGGATTTTTCTCCGTATAACTTGTAGTATGTAAACCCTCTATTTTAAGATAAACAAATATGATTTATCCATTAAAAAAAATCTTCTGAAAATTGATATATTTTTTAGCTTTTTCAAATTGTGAAATCAATATGCTAACTGTGTGATCTAGGTACTAAGTTTGGTTGGATGAGTATATCTTAGTTGTTGTACCTTCAAATCCAAAACAGTGTCCAAAATTTGGTATCTAGATATGTATTAAATCCCTCCAACACAAAGCACTACTTAAAAAAATAGATTTGAGATAATGATATTGAATGTCTTAAAGTGGAGACGGGAGAACAAGGAAGAATGGATAGGTGTTAAGAGTTTTAGTTTAGATGCATGTTTCTACTGAAGGACATTCATATCTATCAATCATCAATGGTTATAGATGGACCAACAATTTCCTTAGTATATATATATATATATATATATATATATATATATATATATATAGGAGGAAAGATGGTAAGGCACGTGGAACTAATCAGAGCCATCCACGTATCGACACTAAGGAATCCCTCACCTAGACTAGACCGGCCCATATCGCAACGATAACCTCTTACACCGCATCGGATTGAGTACATAATATCGGAAACACAATCACAACACATCAGATCAGATCAACCCGATGAGTCATCAATGCAACGCATACCGGTATACAGCGCCAACTCATCAGCCTAGAAATGCTCCTCGCTTCATCCGCCTAAGGTGCATTCCCAACTCATCGGAATAATGCCAGTTATCGGGAGAAACCTTCTAAAAGAAGCTTAGCTGTCACCAGGCTGGCCTTCTAGAAGATTTATAGCTTTCAACAATTCAGATCCAACTGGATGCTTAGCTGGAGCCTAGCTGGATGCTTAGTTGGCAAAGCACATGTCCAAATTTTTTAAGACACATGTTGAAAAACTGAGCTTCTTCTCCAAGCCATCGAAGCCTATAAAAGGCAGCGACCTCGACTCATTTGAGGCATGAAATAACAGACGGCGAAGCCCTGTCTCGCGAAAGATTGATCCTCTGTTCCTTCTCTACCTGTAAAAAATGGCCTCCAATGCCTTGATATTAGTGAATTTGATTCCCTATCTAGGGTTTTCCACGTTACATCTTCGTCTTCATTTCTTGAATGATTGATTCTCTTTTCATTTTCTCATTGTTCAAAGTCCTAGAAATCAAACAGATTCAACCGTTGATTCGGAATTGGTTTTGATCTCAAGTCAAATCCGATTTCATTGTCAACAATATATATATATATTTCTGGTAAAAATGGATAAACCACATTCATTAGTTAATTTAAAATTAGATTGTTACAATGATCCGCGGGTAAATCGGGTGATTACAAAAGAGAGCCATCGTGTGCAGCGTGGCCTCGCAAAGTGGGATTAGGGGTTTCTCTGCTTACCTCGTCTTTGAAATCCGCTCCCAAGGGTCTCGGGGGCGTCTCCTTCCTAGTGAGGGTTAGGCTGTATCTGATAAGGTTGTACATTAGTTGTAATTTCATTTTTTTTGTTGGCATGTGCGCTATCGAACCACAAGAGAAAGATGAAGTCGAAGTGTCAAATTAGCTTTTGGTAAACACGGTGTTTATCATTGAAACCTCTCCTATTTCTTTCCATTCAGAGACTCCAGGTCATGGCCAACGCAACACAAGCAAGTTCCAGTTCTTGCGGAGATTTTTCTCTAAATGTTCCTTAGTGTATATATATATATATATATATATATATATATATATATATATATATATAGGCAGGGTAAACACTGAAAAAAATATAATAGTTTTTATTAATAATAAAATATAATTTATCTATTTTTGGATAGAAGAAAGAAGAAGAGAAGAAGAAAAGAAGAAGGTAGCACCAAAATTAAGAGAAAGACCAGTACCATCAATCTTGGATTCAGTTCGACATTTGATCAATGGGTTTTTGTTATAGTTGAAGGATAATTGATAAACATGAAGAACCATTTATCATATACCAAAATGAGTAAATCATTAATTGGTTGACCGTCATCTTGATTTTCTTCAGAAAATTTATAGTTTTGTTTTTTTGAGTTACTAACACCATCTTTATATATACCAAGTGAATTGGAGAGCCAGGATCAATCATCTTTAACAGCCGCTTGAGGTAGTTGTACCTACTCAAGTGTAATTGTACCCGCAAACATTATTTAGGGTCTAATTACACTTGTACTCTATTTTTTTCATTAGTGTAATTTGACTTTTGTGATTACCATCAACCACCAAAATGATCCTTGTAATGTTATCTTTTATTAATGAACTTGTAATTTATTCATCTAATAAGAACACATTTATACACAATAATAATAAAAACAATAATCTGTGCTGCTGGAACCTTGATGGTTTGAAGTTATAGTAGAACTCAGTTCTCCCCAGAGAACTTTTCATGTGTCTCTGTGTAATCATGGATGCATATTTGTATGCTGAGTAATATTAGCCAACTTAAACGTAAGTTAAGATTGAATTAAAAAATCATGGCCCGCAGGTGTATACATGTGAATAAAGGCAATGAAGTAACTGACCTGAACTTGTGGGGTCAAAAGAATCACCTTTTTCAGGCCCAGGCCCTCAAAAAGTCCATGAAAAACATGTTCTAAGATCTCTCTCTCTCATTCAATTTGTTTTTTTCTCCTACATTTGAAGTTCAAAATCTAGAATTGGCACACTTGTAGATATGGATATATACACTGTATATACGGTGGGGAGAGAGAGATGTCAGGCATGAGAATGAAGCAGTATATATATATATATATATATATATATAAAGAGGCACATAAGGGTGCGTTGAAACCTGGGGAAGCACAAGCAGCTGAAAGAGGTGCATGACTGGCCATGTCTCCTTTGACAGCGGGTCTCTTCGTTCACTGATCTCATCAATGCTTTTGTGAGGCTTCAAGTCCTGCTGCCAAAGGAGATTTGCCCAGCAATGCACCTCATCAGTCATCATGCATCTCTCTCTCTCTCTCTCTCACTTTCTAGAGTCATGGTAGTGTGAGTCCGGTCACATTTGCAGCCGGCCCGTTATGTGACTGCAAGATCGGGCCGAATCTCAGGCAGTTTAAGGTCTCGTTTGAATTGGCTTTTTTTTATAGAAAGATTTTAAAAAAAGGTTTTCAGAGTAAATTTCTTTTGTAATTTCTTGTGTTTGATATGTTAATTTAAAAGTATTTTTATAATTTTTTTTTTTAAAAAATATTTTTATAGTTGAGAAATTATTTAGACATTCATTCCCAATTTTTTTTTAAGTGACAAATTACTAGACATTCACTAAATTGTAATAATAATAATAATAATATCCATTATTATTATGTTTTTGTCATAATTGTTATAATAATAATAATAATTATTATTAGGATTATTTCTATAATTATTCTTATTATGTTTTTTCATGGGTTAGAATTAGAATTAATAATATTATTATCATCATTACTATTATTAAAATTACTACAAATATTATTATTATGATCATTATCATTGTTTGTTATTATTATTATTTTGTAATGTGTTAGAATTAATATTAATTTTATTTTTTTCAAACTTAATTCTTTGTTTTTTTTGTTTTAATAAGAATATTTTGATAATTCTATAATCCCAAAACAGTTTATGGAAATAAGGATTTTTTTCGTAAGTTTCAAACCATCATTTTGTTAAAATAGATAATTTATTATTAGTTTTTAAAATAGTATCGTAATTGTTTTGGGGTTTTTGGGTTGTTTGTTTATTATTTAGTGTTGTGTGTGTCTTGAAAAATTATTTTTTAATTTTTTTTACAACTTCTGTCTTAAAAGATTATTTTTTTAATTTTTTCACAACTTCTGCTTTTCTAAAAAAAAAAAAGAAATCAATGGGAACATTTTTTTTTTAATTCAGAGAAACGCTTGTTATATAAAACACTTCTAGCTTCTATGGCGGGCCTAAACCTGTTGAAAGGAGAAGTCTTTTGAAATCCATCTCATGCGCATCATGTGATCGAGGACGTCAATTAAGCTGCCTTTTGTTGGGACATAGAGCCGTTGGCAAATTCAAATTGGTAGCTTTCCTCTCCTTACATTACTCTTCTTTTTAGGTCTCCAATTCCATGGATGGTGAGATGATTTTAGAAAACCTAGACTCGCTCTGGTTCTTCTCCAATATTCTCTCACCTTCAACTTCATCCTTTCCCATTCCCTGCAACCATGGAAACACAAGGAAGCTTGAAACTGATTTTACTGACAATCCAAATCCACCAGAACAAACACCAACTAGTACTAGTGCCCAACTACTCGACCCACATACTGTAGACATTCTGAACATTCTCAAAGCAGCCGAATCAGGAACAGATTTAGAGGCACAAGTACGGACTTTGAAATCTGAGATTGAAGAGCATCCAGAAATGCCCAAGAACTCAAGAGCAACAAGGAAGCAGAATAAGCATCAGAAGAAGACTGTTGATGTTGAGGTGGTTGAGGAGTTTGTGTTTCTGGGTTTAAGTTTACACCAACTCTCAGAGAAGCAGAGAATGAGGACGAGGAGGTCACTTTACTGCTGCAGTATGCCTCCTCTGAGTGATGGTCTGGCCATGAAGGAGCATCTCAAGTCTTGGGCTTATGCTGTGGCCTGCACTGTTAGATGAACTTGTTTTGGTTTTTTGTTTCCTGATTGTTTTTAGTTACTTTTAGTTTGTTTTTCCTTCATTAAATGCTTGCATTGCAGCTCTGTTTGATTTTTAATTCATTGTTTCATTCTGTGTAGTGTTAGGGAAATCCTTGTCAATGACTGTAGTGCTGGAACTTAACATCATATGCACTGTTACTGTACTTCCAAGTAATAATGCCTTCCTGATTTCAAGTGCAAGATATTACCATTTAAGAAGTTTTACATGTATAAAGTAACAGGCATGGACCACCAACGACCTCTTGATCTATTAATATCAGGTCCCTTGTATAAAATGCTATTGATTGGGAGAGATCCCGGGTTCGATACTCACATGAAAGTGAGTGAGAATGCTGCGTTCGACACTTTGTCATACTGAGAGGTCTTTGTCAGCTGTCAAATAAATAAATAAATAAATAAATAAACATGCATGGACAGTGGCGGAGTCAAGAAGTTTATAATATGGGATCAATATTTTACAATTATGTAGAATTTGAAAACCAAAAATTTCTACAATAAGTCTCTTAACATATTATCATCATCTATAATACAAGCAAATCATGTATATATTTAGAAATATAGTTAAAACATTATAAAAAAGTTAAAAATACAAATAGATTCGCTACTGGGAGAGAGTAAAGTTAATAAAATGTTACTTTGTCAGTTTTTTTTAAATCATATTTATATTATATTATTATAATATTAATATTATATATATTATATATATATGTATATATTAAAAAAAAACTTGGGATTTGAGAAAAAAAAGTAAAGATAGTACTTTTTCCAAAATCAGTTTTTATATTATATTATTATATATATTATATTGGACGGATGATGAAACTTATTGATCCAAGATTTTAAAATAATGAGGGTTATTTACTATTTTAAATAACATGTGTATATATACATATTTAAAAGTTTTAAAAAATTTTTTGGGGTCATCTGACCCACAAAAACACATATAGATCCGCCACTGGGCATGGACCCATCAGCTGCAGATCCAGGACATTACTGTGTGTTGACACAATGGGACAAGTATATTCATAGACAAGGTTGAGAAGGTTCTGTTTAAATTAAATGGCAGGATATTTATATACAGCATCCACATAAAATTGAAGAGAACCTTAAAGTGGCTGGCTCCCTGGAAATAATGCTGAGCGTGTTACAATGGTACCAGTGTATCTTGTATGTTCATCTATGTTTCTCTATTCCTTGGTCATAGCCTCTGGAAGTTTGAATATAGGGGGTTTATCTGCACCTTTCCTTGAATATTCTCTCCACCTGCGAGCAGCTGCGGCAGCCCTCTTAGCTCTCTCCTTTGTTTCCTCCTCTGTTAATCAGATCAATTGCATAGTTAGGATTGTGCATCATCCAAACTATATACTTGTTGATAAACATAACTTGTAGCCATTTTTTTTTTCAAAAGAAATGAAATTATTTCTATTTCTTTGTCTTATTGAGTAATAGAGAAGCATCATATTACCAAATCTTCTAGAATGGAATTTATTGATATAAGTTATTTCCTACTATTTGCTCCTGTACCTTTTTTTCAATGGAGAATGCAATATAAGTAGCTGGAAATTCAATGCTATATCTACTAAAGATTACAAGGAATCTCAAGAATTTAGCTCAATAACCATTTATAAGTACTTGATTAGGTGACCACTAAAAGCAGAAGATTGAAAAGCACAAGATCACAATGACAAGCAAAAGCAAATTTTCAAAAATAAAATTTACTGATCCAAGACACTAAATGAAAAGGACTGTATCAATTAGGTATATATAATTAGGAAGGACTTTTACCTGAAGTCTGGTAGCTCTTTGGCTTTCCCCAAAGGTTGCTCCAGGACCCACTGTCATCAGAACCTTTTTGTTTCATTATCTGCACCCTAACATTTTCCTGCATTAAATAGAAAAATTATATGATGCAAATAAAATCATGACTTAGATGGCCATCCATTATGTCAATATGAAGACATAACTACATTGCCAAACAGCACTTAGAGAAGTAACTGACTGACTCTAAATTCTACGGTTCTTGCACACCTTAAAAGCATATTAAAGGAAAATTTCCATTTTACCAGATTCTACTAATCAGTGTGCAGCCTATGGGACATACAGCTATCACCCATGTATGGCTTTATAACTATAACACTTCCAATATTGTGATTATTCATTGTTAACATATATAATTAGTCGAATAAAGCAAATTTATGAAACCAAATGACCAATAGCTCAACTTCAGAAAAACTTCCAAGTAGCTAGCTAGAGAGGAACACTCGAACACACAAGAATATACAAAACAAATTAAGCTTAAGATACACATGAAAAGGTTTAGCAAAAAAGAGATAATTAATCGACTTGGGTAACTATTATGGTTATATACACGACAAGTTTTAGAGATTTGTGACTCCTACCAAAACTTTTGATTGGCGCTTTTCCCATCGAGAGCTTGCCTGGTACAAAAAAATTTGAAAAATGTTAGCGCATAAAAAGGTATCAAGAACAATGCTGCCTTACAAGGGAGAGATTTCATGAAAAGCACAGATATCAAAAATAATTGATGCACATATTTCATATAATCTCAATTTTTTTCATGACCGCATATAATTCCACACGTATCATAATGATCACATGCAATAGAGAATACATGCTATATCTGTAATAATAGAGGGCCCAGTTCATGTAAAATGATCACAACAATTATCAAAAGAAGGGATTGGAGAGAAGACTATCTTTTAGGATGGACAGCAAAATAATGAAGTTGTGGTTAACAGATTCAAAGGCTCGCAATGCATATGATGCATAATGTATTTGTGAACCAAATTGTTTGGTAGTGAAAGCCCCTGGGAATTAATAATGCGGCACCGTTATGGCTGTGGTTACAGATTCCAATTAATTTTTTGTATCCCTTGCAAAAAAACAAAAAACAAAAACAAAACTCTATTGATAAACTTAGAGGTGGACTTGGCATGTTAGAACATAGAAGCATTAATGCTGTGCAAGTGGTTCCTATGTTATCGTGTTACAGCCGATATTAATAAAAGTATATTGCCAGAAAACTGCACGTCAGCTACAAGAAATTTGCAATGCATGGAGTCATGGACCAAGATCTTTCACTCATAAATGAGAAGGATAAAACATTTGAGGAATTGATATATGGCATTACCATTCTGAACACATCTGATGTAGCTCCCATTCCAGAAAGCATAAGGCCAACCTGTGAAGCTCAAAACTCATTACATTGAACTATTTTTATGAATATTTGTTCATAACAAAATCATAGGGTACTGGAATTTAATAAGAAAGCAGACATTTAAACTTCAAAGAAATTAATAGAAAGGTGTAAAGCCTATCTCACCAATAATATATATTCATCAGCAACCCACAACTCATCTAAATGGTGAGCAAATGTTTCTCTGAAAGACTTTAGTAACTAAATTTAAACTCTAAAGAGTATTTTTTATGAAGGAAAAAAGTGTTCCCTACCATTAACCACCTGGAAAATGTTGTCATGCAGTAGGGAAATTAGAATATGCCATCTACTCGATCAACTTTAATAAATCAAATAAAGGCATTGCCCTAACGCTAAGATCAATTTTAGTTCAATGTTGATCAGATGAAAAGCATTTACAACAAATAAAGAAGTGAGACAATGGATGTTTTTACTGATAAATCTGCTATAAATAAAAAGTATGCATAATCATAATTATTATGTTTGTAAAACAATAAACCGTAATTTTGAGTTGTACAGCTTACATTCACTCTCTCCACCCTGCGCATTTCATCTTCAAGGAGAGAAAGTTGTGCCGCAGAAGTCCAATGGATGCAATCAACTGGGCTGAAAACAATATAGTTAGAAACACATGAAACACATTAATCAGTGGATTGATTCATAAATACTAATTAGTGACTTGGTAAATATAATGACCATAATCTGCATAAATAGATAGGTTACAACAATTCATAGAAAACAGAATGATCAAGAGCATGCTGCAATGGTGAATGAAAAAAAAGTATGCAACAAGTTGAGTTTGTCCAAAGACTTCACTAATGACAGTATGGCATTGGTGAAATTAATATAAGCATAGTTGATAGGCTTATATTAATTAATCCATTTAAAATAAAAATATAAGATATGGTACACCAATCACTTCTATAACTTTTATTTAGTTCTGCATATAGGCAACTCAGAGAATCATTGATGTTTTAGCCTTTTTACATAGATTTAAAAAATAAATTGGAGAGGCAATATTATCTTGCTCCCACTCACCAACTATCAATTGCTTGTTGAACTAAGTCAGGTTTGCCAGATTGACAGTACACTCTTGCTCTTCCATAATCTTCCTCAATCCTGAATACATTTGGGGCCAAATTGGCACAATTTTTACAGCCTGGGTTTCCAAGAAAACATAGGCATGATCAGTCCAGTGGATAGCAGATATGCTATGTTCTTCAGAAAATACAAGCACTCTCCTATTATTTGTATCTAGATGTTTACTCTAACTTGATATAACATAGAGCTAAGAAATAACTGAATTAAAAGACAGGAACAGAAAATGAAGGAGCCTTGCCATTCATATGCAACAAAGTTGAGAGATAACTCATACCTATGCAACTAAACTCATCAACAAAGGCATGATCCTTTGGGCTTGTATCATCCAGGAAAGGATTGATGGCACTCAAAGAGTACCCATGAATTTCATCATACACCATTCTCTGCATAGGATCACTAAGCACCTGCGCTTCCCTGATTCATGTTAGTTCACAGAAAAAATATTTACCAACAGAACACCTCATAAAATATAAATGAGTTCATAGTTGAAGAGCAAACCTCATAGATCTCATTTATGAAAATACAAAAGTTTGTAACATCTGGATCATCTCCACTCAAGTCTGGATGGCATGCTTTCATACAATTATAATAAGCTCTCTTTATCTGCTGTGGAGTAGCATCTGGTAACTGCAAAACATAAAAATATTATAAAACAACAAAAAACCAGAGAAACTTTCATTGCATCTATAGCATTGCTTAGGACTTTGAAGGAACCACTCAACATGGACCATTGACAATAGAAGATAAGCAGTAATAACCAACTACACATTCAAATCTTCGAATCACTACACATCGTTTGATTGGTGAGTAAATGATTAAGTTAAGATAAAAATTCTGAGATTAAATAAAAAAGGATTGATCTCACAGAACTTCTCCGCAGACAAACACTGAAAAAAACTAATACGAATCAATAAACCAATCCTAGACTTCTTTTCACAAAATGTCCTAAGTTGCATGGATTTCATGGACATAGAAAACATCAGTTAGGAAAAAAACGGCGATCAATAAGCATATCGATCGAGAAGATCTAAGATTACCAGCCCAAGGACGGAGTAGTAGTCATCGGCGAAATCCTCCTTCGAGAGCGAACCCCCTGTCACGCTGGCAGCGATCCTGAATCCCATCCTTCTCCTGCTCCGGCACCGACCTCTGAAATCAATTCCGCAGAGGTTGGCTCCCGGCGAGACACGCCTCCGGATCCTCGGACAACAGGATGGCGACGGTGCGGTCTGGAAGCAGAGCGGGGTTTCGGAGCAAACAGGGGAGAGGAGCTGAGCCATCGCCAATCGCCAATCGCAAGCTCCGCTCTCCTTCCTCTGCTCTGATTGGCTCTTTCTTTGGAGCCAAATGGTTTTAATTTTCTCTCTTTTTTTTTTTTGACTTTTTTCTAATTTTGGTTTTCAGTTTTCAGTGGTGCGCACTGCGCGAGCCGCGCGGTTAGTTGATATTTGGAATAGGAAACAGTACCGTGATGTGCGGTGAGTCTAGAAGAACATTGACACAACTATGGAAAGGAACGCGCAATGAGAGGTTGTGGGAGGTGAACGCAAGCGTGAGTTGAGATGCAAGTAGACACGTGGCAGATGGAAGGCTTGTGGAATCGGGATGTTTGGAGTGTGCTCTACTTCCTTCTCGGTTGCTGAGCTGGCGTTCTCTCAGCCGTGAGTTCATCTTTCTTAAACGAATCTCACTAGTGGACTTGCGTGCGTGACTGCGCTAATTGACACATTTTAGGTCATATTGCTTGGTTAAGTAGCCAACTGTCTTGTATTTTAGCTGGCATTTATAAACATTGAAAAATGATATTATTATGGGATAATTACTTATTAGTCCCTAAAAACAATAATCAGTGATCTCCCCTCACTATTTATTACACTTCCAAATACACCTATCTCAGGGATCTATAGATAATTTGGGCACTGTGGTAAGGACCTTAAATTAATTACCTTTATTATTTTTAATGAAAAATAATTTTTAAAAATTTAAAAACTATTATAACTTTTTTTTAATCAAACTGGAAAAAAAACTTTTTTTAATAACTCAATCCAAAGGGCTCATAGCCTAGCGGTAAAGCTACTCGGGTCCCGTACGTTTGGTGTGTTCTCCTTGGATAAGGTCCCGGGATCGAGGGCAGATTATTGGGCCAGGCAGTAGTAGAATTTATTAAAGTGTTTCATGCAGCGTAGTGAAATTCGAGGGAAGCGATCAGCGTGAGTTCTTCCATGGCCACGTTAGTACGTCACTGGCTTAAAAGTGAGTGGGGGTCTTTATGGCCTTAGTCAAACAAATAACTCAATCCAAACTGCCCTTTGTCTGATTGGATTAAGAAGGAATTATTATTATTTTTTTACATTAAAAGAGATGTGATGTGGCATTTAATTAGGAAAAAATTATAATTTTTTAAAATATAATAAATTACTTTTAGGAAATTTTCCCAACTAACTCACACGATTGAGACATGCTGCAGTGAATACAAAGCTGCAATTTATTTACTGGATGAGACCATTTGCAACGCACGTGCTTTAGTCTACGACAGTAAATGCGAGTACCTTCGCTGCAGTTCGAAAGCAGAAAAGGCTCTCTCTCGCCCGTCAGCGTCCTCCATCGAAGCAAGCAGGATGCCTTCGAAACCCTCGTCCTCCGACGGCGGAGGCACCGGAAACGACGCCACTATGGCCAAGGCCGCCGGATTCATCGTCTTCTCGGGTATCGCGATAAGCATCATCAAAAGCCTCACCATCAAACCCCATCAGTCTAATCCCCCGCCGTTCACTCCCGAAGAATCCCCAAATCCAATGGGGAAATCGGATCCTGGTGGCTCCTCCGGCCAAACCATCCAGATCGCCAAGGGAGATACTCTTTGGGGACTCTCCCAGAAATACGGTGTAGGCTCTCTTGTTCTTCTTGTGTTTCTCGTTATTTTTCAGCATCCTAAATGCCTACATTTTCTGAAAATATCTATTATTTTGGTTCCCAGATCTCTGTTAGTGCGATCAAGGAGGCCAATGGGATCACCGGCAACACGATTTATGCTGGGAAGAAGCTGGTCATCCCTTGATCCAAGTATGAATCATCACTTTCAGAGCCTTGATTAGTTTGAAGTTCATGTTGCTTCATATGTTCACATGGTTTTCATATCTGAGTGGGATGGCATGAATGGCGGGGTAGTTTTGTATCTGATAAATTCATAATTAGCAATGTAACATGTCTGTAATGGTGAAGAGATCTTGATAGTACTGTGTAATGGAGTAACTTCTTCTATCTAGCAAGTCTGGGAACATGTGGGATAGAAATGCTTTTATCTACCATGATCTTGTTTGTAGGATGATCTCTTTAATTTTCTAACACCAAAAGTTGCTACATACTCTTGGTTTCGCAATGTTTGACTTGGTCAATTTGTTATGTGAATAGAACTCTTGACAAAATTAATTCTCACACCACAAATGAATTATGAAGAACTAGAGTAGAAAGCTCACGAATTCTTCATTTTTTTTTGTGCTTTTTCATATGTGCTTGGCCATTCTGTAGAAAACAGATGCAACTTTGATTCCTACTTCATGATTAGATATAGTTTGGCTGCAACAATATGTGGGAGGTGCCAAAAAAAAGTGTGCATTTTGGACTAAATGTAGCTTGAATGACTTACAAATAAATATGTCAATGTACATTTAGATTACTCCTCAGGGTTTAGACTGATCACCTTCATTTATCAGCTTAAAACACTTGTGAAAGAAATTATCAGTTTGGCCTATGGGATGGACCCAGGCAGGCCATTGTATATTTTAGATGTATATGGCACATCAATGTTGTGATTTCTTTTTCAACCCCATGATTCTGTAAGTTCTGCTTTGATAGGTGATTCTTTGAACTGCATGACTTGTCTTGTTGATAGCTACAAAATAACTCGCAAGTAATGCCTATTTTAAGCTACGATACATAATTAGATTCTGTCATGGCACATTCTGTAAGCATACAAGGAGAGATCAGCTGGAATTCGTAGTTTTTCTTACTTCTTAGTGGTTCCTTTTGCATTTTCTGTGATATTCTTCATTCTTATGTTATGATAGAAGAGATAAGGTGGGGTTCACAAGGTAAGTAGGGATGATAAAAATTGAAATTTCTCTTCGACAGTGATGGGAAGCATTTTGTGTTACTAACAGCAGATATAAAGCAAGTGAGCCCTATGCTCTACATCCTGCTATATGATGTGCTAGATAAACCTTGAAAGCGTAGGCAGTTAATTTAATTATTCACTTGTTCACAAACATTATTACTGTTTAAGTTAAAAATCAGTTTTTGTTAGGTGCCCTATGTTTCTTTAGATTTGCAGAATTAATTAGTATTTTATGTATTTAATTGTGTTTTTGGATATACAATGTGCTTGGACTCAGCCTTCATCATTATGTTTGAAAATGTGCCATATTCATTGATTTTGATGTTCTTTTTTTTATTTATTTTTTATTTTTTTATTGGTAAGAAGAGTCCAGTTTGACTATTTATTCAAGGTCTGTAACAACCTCCCTATTCATTACATAAGTTCCTTGTGGACTATAAGATAGAATGAAGTCTCTTGCTTCTTTCTGTAGTTGATCTGAATCTTCATAAATTCTGCAGATCCCATTTTGATGTTCAATTTACAAAATCCATGTTTCATTGAGCATAGCTTTAAAAGGTGTCTGCTTAATTTAATTACTAGCTTCTGACATTAAGTTTCTGAACTCAGTTCTAGTACAAAATTTATTAAAAGATATGTAGCATTCAAGGCATGAGGTTCATAAAAGTTTGCACGCGGGATTCTTTTCCACAGTGGTGCAGGCCTGCATTCTATGTAATTGGTAAGCATTTGCACAAAATAGAGGAAGTTCTTGCAGCTAAGCCTGAGCATTAATCTATAGGAGCATGTCAAGTTGATGGTCCTCTGAATGTAGATGTTTAGCACTCTGAAGTGCGTTAACTGTTTGGATTTGATGTTCATATTGTGGGCTACTGATCTCTCTTTAGCTTAAATTTGATTTTAATCCATTCACCAAAAAATTAAAAAAAAATAAAAAATGATTTTAATCCAGCAACATGCATACTCTCCACAGGTTAATAAGTGAAGAGGAACCAGGACAAAGAGTGCAGGTTTACACCTAGTCTTATTGGGCCCTTTGTAGCTGAGTTCTTTTGTGCAGTAACCTGACTACTCTTGGCCCAGAAATCTCAAGCTGCCCAAAATAAAATAGGAAGATCATTACAAGACTCAAATTTCAGACCAAGAACCTTGTGTAAGGTTTTCTTTGAATCTCAAAAGCAATATTTTTATTTTTTTTATTTTTTTTATTATGTTTTTTTGACAAAGGCGACGAGGCCGTTGGTGAATCTCAAAAGCAATCCTATGCCTATCTTGCACCGCAATAAAACACACAAGTAATTACAAAATAGTAATGAAAAATGAGAGGCCAGGATAATAGTCAGAATTTGATTGTTAGGAGCCAAGCCATGATGAAGAGAATGGTGCATGATCAAACAATAAAAGACCAAACTTTTCCCCAAAACAATCATCCCTCCCGTCGGTCCAACTAATGTGAGTGTCTCTGTAACGAAACCATGGCTGCAATGAAATGCCGAACAAGTAAAGTAGTCTAGTCCGCCGATCACATGATTCAACGGCGTCCACATGCCTTTGAGACGCAAACGATGAAGACAACCAAGAACAACAAGCAAGTTAGAGAAATCACCACCCCGAGCACCAGCTTGTTCGGCCCGCCATGGTGCCCGCCATTGCTCTTCCCTCTGTCCCCCGCACCACCATCATCATCATCCTCATCGTCCCCGGAGTAATCCCAGGACTTATCCGGCGGCGGCGACACGGGAAGCCCGTAGTGGTCGCACCTGGCGATCCCCAGCCCCAGCTTGGACGAGAGAAGAGAGTGGTTGTAGCACAGGTTGATGTTCCCACCAACTTTGAACACCTGAAGCCTTTTGATGAAGGAGGCGTTGTAAGGGATCACGCCGTGGAAGTTGTTGTTCTCGAGATTCAAGTACTTGAGACGCTTGATAGAGGAGAAGAAGCTGGGGAGGGTGCCGTTGACTCGTTGAGCTGGTTGGAGCTGAGATCGAGGTGGACGAGGGAGGAGAGGGTGGACATTGAGTCAGGGATGGGTCCGGATATGGAGTTCTGAGAGAAGGAAGCGTTCTGGAGGGCGACGAGGTCGCCGATGGAGTCGGGGAGAGGGCCGCGGAGGGAGTTGGAGCTGAGGTTGAGGTGTTGGAGGGAGGAGAGGAGGGAGATGGAGGAGGGGATGGAGCCCTTGAGGTGGTTGGAGGAGAGGTCGATGTGGGAGAGGTGGAGGGGGTGCCAGTGGTGGGGGAGGAGGCCGGAGAGGTTGGTGCGGGAGAGGGTGAGGGAGCGGAGGTGGGGCATGTGGGAGATGATGACGGTGGTGCCGGAGCCGGAGATGGGGACGTCGAGGACGGAGAGGGAGGAGAGGTTGCGGAGGCGGGAGAGGAAGAGGGAGGACAGGTGGCGGAGGGAGGAGGAGCAGGAGAAGGAGCGGAGGGAGAGGGAGAGGGAGAGGGGGGTGGGGAGGAGGCGGGGGGCGGGGAGGGGGCAGTGGGAGAAGGAGAGGGAGGTGAGGGTGGAGAGGGAGCGGAGGGCGGGGGTGGGGAGGTCGGGGAGGTCCGGGGAGCAGTTGGAGAGGTGGAGGGAGAGGAGGTGGCGGAAGGGGTGGGAGGAGTCGCAGGAGGTGGCGTTGTCGTGGGGGGAGGGGTTGGAGCAGGGGTCGAGAGCCGTGGAGAGGCCGAGAGCGCGCAGGGCGCTCAGTTGTTTCGGGTCGAGAGTGGAAGCTGTTGGGATGGGGGAGAGGGTGGGGGGTGGGGTTGGAGGAATGGCGGAGGCGGCGCCGGCGGAGGAGATGGAAATGTAGAGGAGGAGGAGGAGGGGGAGGAGGGGGTGTGGGGTTTTGTGTTTCATTTCGAGAGGGAGAGTGAGAGTGCGAAGCGCGGTCAGTGGAAGAGAGATGGGGTGAGAAAAAGTAGGGAGTGTGCTTTTCAGAAGGTGGCAGAGGGAGCGAGGGTTTAGCAGGGTTTATTAGGGTTTAGTAAATGAATGATGCTTCAGTTCGTAACCATATAATTGAATAATTTCCCTGACACTGATATAAGTTGTTAATTCAATATACTCTCACAAGTCACAACATTCCTATTCCTAGTTAATTCAAGATTATAACTAAACTATTCCACTGAAAAACAAGTGTCAGGATGTCTGGCTATCCTTAGTTAGAACAATTAATGATAATAAACTTCAAACGATATAAACTGTTGAAGGGAAGTTTGATTATCTTTGAAAACCAAAGGTTCTCTACCAAAACCTGAGCACTTTAATAAGCATCTTGGAATAATAAAGCTGATACATCCAAGGCAGAAATCTATTTAGTTAAATAAAAATTAAGTACACAACAACTATGATAAAACAGTCTCGATCCAGCACTCACCAATCTATGTTGAGGAGGATGGACGAGATGCATAGATGAAGGCAGAGGGTGTAGATATTGGCAATCTTTCGCCTTATAGGTCGAATAGGTGGGAGTAGAAGGGCAGTGAAAACCTTAGATCGAAAAAGAAGGTTGCTAAAGTTGATAAGGTCATTTAGCATAACACAAAGGAAATCATAGAGGGGCCAAGAGGAGGTGAATTTTAAGAGACCGTGGATACTGTTTATACGGCATGAGACCGTATGGGTCTTGAACAGATCTTGGGGTTCTGGGGTGATGTTCATGTTACAGTAGTGCCGTTATTTTGTTGGGTTCAATTGGGACCCAAAAAATTATAATTTAAAACCCAAAAAACTATAATTTAAGACCTACGATATCATACCGTACCATGATATTGTAGCACTCACCAATAAGAAGATGGCGGAAAGAGGAGGTTGCCAAGAAAAATGCTAAAAGGGCCAAAGGACACCGGCTTGCAAAGAAAATCCTAATCATGATCGAGTCGAAAGTGGATGGTAATGTTAAACTCCCACATATTGTGACATGATTGAAAATGGGACTTCTAACATGAAACAAATCCTGTTGAATTCAGACCTCTAACTCAACTACAGGGATCCAAATGCAAGGACGTACGACGGTGCTTCACTTCCCTCACTTGGAACCAAACATGCTCCTTGGGAAGTGTGGAACCAAACATGCTCTTTAATATTATTATGATGTAATATTAATTTTGACAACTTTCCACAAATCCGTTGTAGTCTAGTTGGTTAGGATACTCGGCTCTCACCCGAGAGACCCGGGTTCGAGTCCCGGCAACGGAATTTTTATTCTTTTAGTATTATTTTTTAAAAAAACAGTAGAGAAGGACTCCACTAATGATGTTTTTCCCTCTCACTTAATTCTTTTACACTTGTACTTGTATGTTTGAAGTTTGAACCAATAAACACAAACAAAAGCAGACAATTTCCACTTTTCATTCCTTTTAATATTATTAATATTTTTTTTCTTTGCACGTCCTCCGTTTTTCCTTCCTGCATATGACTTTTCCCGATGACTTGGAATTAGAAATTTATAATAAAGTAATTGCTAGGAAATTTAACCATTATGGATCCCCACCAAACATGTGTATATGTTTTCTTCTTAGAGATAAATAACAAAAAATCCCCCAAAAGTATCCAGATCCCTATATAATCCCTGAAAGTATTGTTATTCCCATATAGTCCCTCCTTTATCCAATGAGTTATTTTTCAGTCCAACGTCTCCCAAACGGTGTTATATGGTGTATGAAAAGATGAAGATGCCCTTGTCAGTTTGTAGAGGTTTGAGCAGTTCCTCCAAGGCCTATGATTGAACGTTTTCAGGGTGAAAATATATTTTTGCCCTTGATTGAGTCATCAGAATCGTTATTTCAAGTTTTTACTATTTGGATTAACGCTTTAGTATCATATGCTAAGTCTTTACTATTTGAATTAACGTTTTAGTATCATATGCTATGTCTTTACTATCCGGACTAACTTTTTATTATCTTTTGTATTCATATAAACATTTTGCAAACGTATATGCCACATTTTGTAAACGGATATACCACATTAGTGTTCAATGTGCAAAAAATTTTCATCACAAGTAACCTTATAGCCTTGATGGAAAAGATTAATCAGCTATGACTGCATTGCAAGTCCTGCGATTATGACCAGTGTTTTGGCAGCGGCTGCACCGCAACTCTCTCACATTTGAAGCCTGCGACTCAATTCTAGTCCGCCTCGGCCGCCCAGGCCATCTCTTCGTAATAGGTGGTCGTAGTTGGAGGACACGGGATGCATCGATCTGTTGGCTTATCGTGTCCGGGTACTAGAGAAATATGGTTTGCATATGCATTGGCGTACATTTGTACCATGAAGTAGTTATCCACGAAGCGATGTACACTTGTCTCCGAAGTCGTGATTGCCGCACAAGCATGCGTGCAAGGTATTCCATAGACGCCCCAACGTTTGCAGGAGTATGTTCTTGTCCGCAAATTGACAGCGTAGCTACACTGTTCAATAACTTTGAATTGCTCACCGTCCGAACGACCTACGCGGAGTGAGCGGCTTGACTCGATAGTGTCCTCGAGCTTTCGATGTATTGCTGGGCAAAGATGTGTTCCCCAGCGCCGGACATGCTCGCGTCGGGCATACATCATATTCATGAGCTTGTACCTGCGAACAATAAGTGTTTGTAAGAGATAATCAAGCTTCCAACAAAGAGTAAAGCGTTAAGAAAGATACTAAAGAGTTATACGGGATACTAAAGAGTTACAGTCGATAATAAAGCTTTAGGCTTGATAGTAAAGCGTTATACGGGATACTAAAGAGTTACAGTCGATAATAAAGCTTTAGGCCTGATAGTAAAGAGTTATACGGGATACTAAAGAGTTACACTAAATAGTAAAGCTTTAAGATCGATAGTAAAGCGTTAGAGGCGATAGGGAACCCTAAACCTTAAACAGTATAGGATTTTTAGTCACATGTGAATATTACGATTGAGTCGACCATTTTGTGGCCAGGGAGGTGGCGCGCCTCCTTGATCTACGCATTGAATGACTCAGCGACGTTCGAGTACATCTCACCCCATCTTTGCCCCTTAAACAGATAGTTCGACCAATGGGCCACATCAGACTTTTGGATTAGCCAACGGTGCGCTTGTGCCGATGCCACCATGAGGTCGTTCACCGCATCATTGAATTCTTTAGCTGTACATGCGTATGCGATGCAGGTAAAGAGGGCCCAACACTTTTCCTTCAATGCTTTTCCAAGGCTAGTATTTCCTTTCATGAAGTTCGCCTCTAAGTGTCGTAAACAATAGGCGTGAGACGATAAAGGGAACACCCTTGTGATGGCATTAATGAGACCTTTCGATCTGTTAGATACGAATGTAATGCACTTGTCGATATCGTCATCACCATATATTGTATCCTTGAGAGTGGTAAGGAACCAAGTTCAATTATCGTCTGTTTCATTATCCACTATGGCGAATGCGACGTGGAAGAATCCCTCGTTGCCATCTTTACCCGTCGCTCCTAACAAGATGCCACCGTATTTCCCAAGCAAATGTGTTCCATCCACAAATAACAGCGGCCTGCAACCCAACTTGAAGCCGGCGACACAAGCGCGGAAACAAAAAAACCCACGCCTGAATCGCTCGCCATCACTGTCAATTACTGCAACGCTACCGGGATTTGTTTCCAACACCTTTTCTGCATACCATAACAACAAATCGTAGCTCTGTACCTCACTCCCATGGAGAGCGCTTCGGGCAACCTCTTTTCCCATCTATGCTTGTTTGTACGGAAGACACACGCCGTGCTCTCGCAAAATATCCCGTTGAATGTCAACCACCCGATACAAAGGACGATTCTTGAGCTTCTGGATCACACGACCGCAAACCCATTTTTTGGATGCTTTTGGGTGGGAACTCGTCTCGATACCACCACCACTCACATGTGCGGGCTACAATGTCTTTATTTGAAAGGTTTGCAGATTCCCCTCTCGAGAACCATGGACCCTCCAATTGCAGTCTGCCTTGGAACATCTGGCCGTCACCCTTTCTCTGTCTTTTTTAATGAACGTAAAGTCAAATTTTCTTTTGATAGCAAAGTCACGGAGGGCATCCCTGAAGTGTTCCACGGTTTCAAATCGCTCACGACTCGAAAGTAATCGCAATCTCGGGATATTGAGAAGAACCCACAATGTTCAATAACATGCTCTCGGCTAGAGGGTCCCTGATGATTGAAAAAATATTCTTTTAAGTAAGACAATACTAAACAGAACGACGCAATACTAAACACTTATTGTAAATAATAAAGAGATAAGATAAATACTAAAGCTTTACGGTCTATAATAAAGAGATAAAGCAAATACTAAAGACATTTGGTCGATACTAAAGAGATAAGAGAAATTCTAAAAACTTAAAGAAGATCGTAAATGCTTACATATTTGTAATGCACGGTTGCGGGAAATAACATGCACATATTAAAGGCTTATATTACCAGATAACAAAGACAGTAAATTACGTTGGAATTGAAGACCTACAATCATCGCCAACGGTCACTTCACCTGTGTCCACAATAAGGTCGACCATATTCTTCTCGAACGATTGCAAAATGTTGCACATACGCACAAAGTCTGTAGAATTGTCAATGGGACAAGTTGTACTTTGTTCGTCTGGTGTGATATAACTCACTCTCACACCAGAGGGGTCAAGGTCCCACCGTTCACATAATACATAACTGAAATATATTTTTCTTTTCATTCACTTCAAGTTTTCAGATTGCTTTTAAACAATTTAATAACTCAAAATCTACAGCCAGATACTATTCTGTAATCTCTTTTTTTTTTTAACTGAAAACCAGTGACCCAACACAAAGTTCACATACTCCATGTGTAAGGGACATGCGAACTTCCAAGACTGCACCACTTCCCAAAATCATACGACTGATGTCATTGTGTTTATTTATTTATTTTGGCTGATTCTCATGGCAATCTAAATATCCCATTATCTTAATCTTGACATGCCTATAAAGAATTTGTTTAATATTATTAATGACTAAATTTGGAAATAAAGAAGTAATTAAGAAAAGATACGATAATGATAAAACAAATGTAAAAAAAAATAAGATAGCCCCTAGGCGTTGGTCTCTAACTAGAAAAGTAAATGCCTTAGTTTGAGAAGCTTCTGGTCCGGTGGGTCCATAGAATTCACTATGATAAGCGGTATTATTAAACCATATGAAACAACAAGCGATGAAACCAAAGACAAATAAAGCACCTAAACTATAAGACAAGTAAGCCTCTCCAAACCATACAAATGCACGACGAGCCCATGCAAAGGATTTGGTTAAGATATGCCAAATTCCGCCAAGTATACAAATGGAACCTAATCATACAAGCCCTCCAATTATATCTTCTAAATCATCCACACTAACAATCCAACCTTCTCCCCCAAAAGGGGATTTTAGTAAATAACTAAATATAATGCTTGGGCTAAGGGTCAAGTTGGTAATTTTTCTTACATCTCCTCCCCCTGGAGCCCACATATCGTATGTTGGAAAATAAACTTAGTTTTGTAATATAAAAAAAATATATTATTATGAGTATTGGAATATGAAAAGTTAGTGGGCTAGTGATGTGTAAGTTGTTGGTCTTGGTAATGAGGATTGTAAATGCTCCTTAGAAGTCATTCCAAGGGTTTAATGTTGATGCGATGGAACCGCAAGTGTACGGGTCATATCAAGTAATAAAGTGGACTATTAAAAGTCGGGTATCGAACCTCAGGGAGATGGAAGTACTAGTACCCACTATTTATCTACTATCTAGTCGATCCAAAGGGTGGTTGATTATGCTAATTCTAAACTAATTAATTTGAAATACAAACAAGGGAATCAAGTGCTCTTGAAGTTAAACAATCATAAAAGGGGGATGTTCGGACAATTGGATTCCCCTTGGACTTCTAAAGGATGAATGCTCCTCTCTATCTCAATTATTTGGTTAATTCTTGGCCAAGGGTTCCTATCGTGCTTTCACTCCCTCATCCCTAGGTGAGTTACTAATCCTGGTGCCTTATCGATTATGTTCTCGAACCTATGTCTTGGAGGGATTATGGGAATAATACATCTAAAGGACTCGCTCTCCTTAGTACCCGGGTTCCCGGTATACTCACAATCCCCTCTATTGGAGATAGTCTACACACGGGGAGGCGTTCGCTTCTTCCCCCATATGGACTATGAAAATCCATCCGGGCTCTTGCAACGTAGAGGGATTCACTCACATTAAAACATCCAATAGACTCAAAAAATATAAGCAAGCAATCAAAATAGAGAAATAACATTGATTAAAACATGTCCAAGGGTTCACCAATCATCCAAGCATCTACAAAATTAGCCCTCCATAAAAGGGGGGCAACAATCCAAAACAAAGATAAAAGTAATCAAGAAAGACATGGTAATGAAAGTTTATGCGATCACCGTTGATGGCTCCTTGATCCTCCTCCTTTGATTTCCCCTCTTCTTGCTCCAATGGCTTGAAGGAGATGATCCCTAAGCTCTCTCCAAGATTAGCCTTCCTTCCCAAGTTGCTAGCCCCCCCTCTCAACCCTCATTCGTCGGCTTTTATACTTCTAGGGTTTTAGGGGTGAAATTTACTAAGTTGCCCCCATCTAGGTCTGCAGTTTCGCCCAAATCTTACGATGTACGGGCCCGTATACGGGCTAACCGCCTTCATACGGGCTCGTATACGGGCAGTATATCTGCCCGTGTATGGGCCAATCATTATACTAGCTATCATACGGGCCGTATACTGGCCCGTATTCTCTCCAGGGCCAGTATACGGCCGTATGTCAGCCCGTATGCTTGCCCGTATGGATTCTTCTGGGTGCTCTGGGGTCCCGGCTTCTCTCGAAATGCTTCCTTTCTTCCGGGGTCCTTATATCATGCCCTGTTGATGAAAATAAATACATTTAAAGTATCGGTGGGCTAAAATCTTCACAATCACATGTCAAGCATATAGGAATTAATATAGTATAAAATTATGCTCAAATGAACACTTATCAAATGTATTCAAGTGTGTCTCTTGTAACAAAAAAAAAGTATGATATAATGAAAAAGTGAAAGAAAGAAGTGAAGAGGTTCCATCATCTTCATCATCTTCTTCCTCTCTATATTCTTGGGTGTGTGAGAGAAATACTATCCACCACAAAGACTATTATCTCTTCTTGTCTTACAACAAGTGGCTATCTTGATGAAGAGGTCTATGTGGAACAACCCATGGGTTATGTGAACAAGAAGCATGAGCAGAAAGTTTTGAAGCTAAAGAAGGCACTTTATGGCTTGAAGCAAGCACCCCGGGCTTGGAATAGTAGGATTGGTGATTTCTTTAAAGAAATGGCTATGTTCAATGCCCACATGAGCATTCTCTCTATATGAAGGTAAATAGCAATGGAGATGTATTGCTAATTTGTTTGTATGTAGATGATTTGATCTTCACAGGCAATAACTCCCACATGATCAAGGAGTTCAAACAAGCAATGACTCAAGAGTTTGAGATGACGGATATTGGGCTCATGTCTTTTTTCCTTGGTATTGAAGTGAAGCAAAGCAATGAAGGCATTTTCATCTCACAAGAAGCATATGCAAATGAGATTCTCAAGAGGTTCAATATGAACAATTGCAAGCCGGTTAGTACACCGATTGAATGTGGTGTGAAGCTCTCTAAGAATGGTGAAGGCCAAGTTGTTGATGCTACTCTATTCAAGAGCATGGTGGGAAGCTTGCGCTATTTGACTTGTACAAGACCCGATATTCTCTATAGTGTTGGGTTGGTGAGCCGCTACATGGAGAAACCAAGGACATCTCATTTGCAAGTCGCTAAGAGGATTTTTCGCTATATTCAAGGTACTATTAGTCATGATTTATTCTACTCATCATTCCCATCTTGTTGGTTATTCGGATAGTGATTGGGGTGGAGATTTGGATGATAGAAAAAGCACCACCGGATTTGTTTTCTTTATGGGAAATACGGCTTTTACTTGGTTTTCAAAGAAGCAACCAATTTTTACATTGTCTACTTGTGAGGCGGAGTATGTGGCGGCATCTTCATGTGTTTGTCATGCAATTTGGCTTAAAGAGTTACTCAAGGAAATTCACCTTTCATTATGATGAAGTTATCAAGATTTGTGTTGACAACAAATCGACAATTGCATTAGCAAAGAATCCGGTGCATCATGAAAGGAGTAAGCATATTGATACTCGATACCACTTTATTCGGGATCACGTGAAGAAGAAGGAGATTGAACTAACTTATGTGAAGTCAAATAATCAAGTTGCGGATATCTTCACCAAGCCACTCAAGGTTGATCTCTTCAACAAGTTCAAGATGTTACTTGGTATGATAGATGGAAGTAAACTAAGTTTAAGGGGGGATGTTGGAAAATAAACTTAGTTTTGGAATATAAAAAATATATATTATTATGAGTATTGGAATATGAAAAGTTAGTGGGCTAGTGATGGGTAAGTTGTTGGTCTTGGTAATGAGGATTGTAAATGCTCCTTAAAAGTCATTCCAAGGGTTTAATGTATTCAAGTGTGTCTCTTGTAACAAAAAAAAAGTATGATATATTGAAAAAGTGAAAGAAAGAAGTGAAGAGGTTCCATCATCTTCATCATCTTCTTCCTCTATATTCTTGGGTGTGTGAGAGAAATATTATCCACCACAAAGACTATTATCTCTTCTTGTCTTACAACATCGTATACCCCACCAAAATAAAGAGCTTTGAGTATTAGAAGAAAAGCACCTATACCTAACAAAATTAAAGTGAATACCTAAAATTGTAGTCATTTGAAAAAAAAAAAACAAATGCTAAAAAGATATGATAAAAACAAATGCTAACTATCTCTAATATGCCCCTCAAGATGGTGTTCCGGACATAACACCAATCTTCGGAAGACTTCCGAAGAACATTTGTAAGTTTATCATTAGCGGAGACATACAATGAACGGATTCAAGGCGAAAAGGCCGGATTAGGTACTACAATTGTTGAATTAGCAGGCAAAAAGGTAATGACCGGCGGCATGGAAAAGATACGATAATGATAAAACAAATACTAAAAAAATCAAGATAGTGATAAAAAAACAAATGCTAAAAAAGATAGGTCAAAGCCCCTAACTAGTCCCTGTGGTTTACTTTATTTGCCACTTTGGTCCCTCTATTATTTTTTGTTTGCAGGAGGTCCCTCTACTATATGTTTAGTAAAAAAGTGGTCCTCCGTTAGGGATCTCTATGGACTAAATAAGGGTTTTGACCAAAAAGATATGATAAAAACAAATGTTAAAAATATAAAATAATGATAAAAACAAATGCTAAAAAATATGATAAAAACAACTGTTTAAAATATAAAATAATGATAAAAACAACTGCTAAAAAGATATGATTGAAACAAATACTACCTATCTCTAATAATGCCTAGATGTCAGACTTGTATTGCTAGCTATTTGCTAATAATACTCCTCTCCAACCTGAATATAGAATTACTGACAACCAAACCGCCCAAACAGAGATTAAATATAAGTTGAACACGTACAGCTAGCTGATATTTCAGCCAGATGTCACAAACAAAGATTTATTCAGACGCTTAACAGAACATATGATGACAAAAGATATATAACTGCGATGGCAACTATGAATTAGAAAATAGCAGCAAAAATGCATGAAGCAACAATACAGAATGCAAACGCAATAAATTAACAAAGGAGAAGAAGTCAAAAGTTCATGCAGATACTTCTTCGTTTCCGTCTTTCAGTTGATCTCTTTTGAATAAGGGACAAGCCTGGAGATTGGCTGCAGTAGTTTTAATGTCAGCAGTGGCATCAGCGGCAGGATCACCCTTGAGGAGTCCTGCAAACAGCTCTGCTGGATCATAATAAATCTCCACCTCTTCAGCTCTCAATAAGCTATCTACCTGCATTTATGCCATAAAATTTTCATTGGATTCTCATCACTAGAGTTTCTATGGTAATACTGCAGGCTCACTTTCTGCAAGCATTTTTTTTTTTTTTTGACAAAAGCGACAAGAGCTCTCCCAGAAGGGATGTCAGGGTTGGGCACAAGTGTGCACTTCAACACAACTACTGAGCCCTCACCTGTGTGAGTGTAGGTTCAAACTCGGTTCGTAAGAACACATCTTACAGGAACCGATCGATACCAATAGGCCAAGAGGCCATTGGTACTTTTTTTTCTGCAAGCATTGAATAGGAGATTAACACATGTACCATAGTTAATTAAGATAACCATCTACCCTTTTCCTTGGTCATGATCTCAAAGGTGGATGTTCATATTAATTCCACTGATGATCTTATAGGTTCACTTGCCATTGTCTCAACCACTCTTGATGCAAAAGGAACACAAAGTGGAGGGATGAAAGAAACATAGAAAGCGAAATCATACCTTTAGAACAGCCAGCCCAGAGAACTCCACCAAGTCTCCAGTGGGAGCATGGCCTTTGAAAGGCCCTTCCAAGAATCCCCAGTGCCTGAACTTGAAAACAATCACTGGAGGCCCTGAATACACACTCAACACCTCCCAAGCAAACCCTCTGGGAAAGGCCATCTTGAAAGCCTCATGTGATGACTCAAACGTCTCAG
Source organism: Dioscorea zingiberensis (assembly GCA_026586065.1). Lineage (NCBI taxonomy): Eukaryota > Viridiplantae > Streptophyta > Magnoliopsida > Dioscoreales > Dioscoreaceae > Dioscorea > Dioscorea zingiberensis. The sequence continues at coordinate 61,728,660 of CM048818.1, forward strand.
TTCCAGCCTTGTAGTACTGGAACTTCTCAGGCAGAGAGGTTTTCAACAAAGCGTTGTAGCTCCCAAGCTTCAGTGTCTCCTCCCCAGATAACCCTTTCCTTCCTATATTATATATAAACAGTGGATACACCACAACACCAAAGTTTAATTACAAGTAATGGTGATGCGGGCGTGCATGGTGAGGTAGTGAATTTACCATTGACGAAGAGCTTGAACTTTTCAGGGTTTATGGTCTTGAAGTCATGGAGGTTGGTCTTGTGGGAGAGCTCCATCTCCCATGTCTTGATGGCATTCTGCACAACCTCTTCAAGAGATCCTTTTGGCCATTCCTTGAGTGGAGATTAATTAACATCAGAATTGAAGCACTTGGTGATATATGAACATATATATGATGATCAGTTAATGGATGAATTGTTAGAACTATTATACCTTGGTCCTTCCTTCTTCGAAGAGCTTGTTGACCATATCATAGGTCGGAGGGCCACCATGTCGCCAACTTGTGTTCTTCTCTCCCTCATCATACAAGTGAGTCCTATACTTATCCATTGATGCCATGCTTCAAGCTTTCTTTCTCTCTTCTCAAATCTCAGTCTCTCTGATCTTCTTTCTCTCTCCACAGAATGATACTGATGGAGCCAGAGGGAGTGTTTGTGGTGAATGTACTATAAAGGGGAAAAAAGTGGCCAGAGTTGCATTTGGATGATGAGTAAATGAATGATAAGACTTTCCAAAAGAAATCTTTAGAGCGTTTAATCTGGCAAGTTACTAAAATCTCCTTGCACATCTCACTGCTTAGACATGTGTGAATATTTGAAGCATATATTATCGTGGTAATCAACAAAACATCCCTCAAAGTTTCACAAATCCACAAAAAATCCTCTCAAGTTTGTACTATCCCAAAACATCCATTTTTTTGAGATTTCACTGACAAAGCTACTTTTGCCCATGTATAACAAAAATGTCCTCCAAAGCATTAATTGAAAAAACAGGTCAGAGCTAGCCCCCCAAGGTATGGATTTAAATATTATGAAAATGCCCTCAAACGCATTAATTTAAAAAAGGAGGTCACAGCTGGACCCCCAAGACATGGATTTAAAATATTATGGGAAAATAGCATCCAATATTATGAAAATGCCCTCGAAAGCATGAATTTAAAAGTTTAAAACAATGTGGTGGTTGGGCCTCCCAAAGGCATGGATTTAGAATTATGTGGATAAATAATATTCAATATTATGAAAATACCCTCCAAGGCATACACCGACGTCTGGGGCAGAAATCCTGAGCAGGCCGTTGATGTCAAAAAATTTGAAAGATGTTGGCGACGACGACATGGTCACGCTTGGCAGTGTAATCGAATCACTGACAAAATTGAAGCACGGAAAGCCTACCTTGAAGGATGGCATGTCACGCCCCGTCCCGGATTTAAGACCTCGAGCACGTGCACAGACCGGCCGTACCCGAGTGGAGTCAAGCTTAGCTCGAATACAAGGCCTAAGTGTGAGTCAGCAGATAACAAACAACGATAAAACATACTCAAGTCCATAAAAACATAGAGTCATAAGGGTCCATAGGCCCTATACAAAGTTAGGTCCCTATACGGGTCCTACATGATAATCAACTCTCAAAAGGGAGACCCTCAAACCTCTGATCTCCTAGACAATCTCCCCAGCACCAGCCCCTAAACCTCGGGATCTGTAAAAGGGAGAAAGAACAAACGCGTGAGCTTTCGAATGAAAAGCCCAGTAAGTACCCCTGCGGGGTTACAAAAGAACATATTAAAGCAACATGTCAAATAATGGGACCACATCCCCATGAAAATAGAACTCTAGGAGTCTACTACAAGTAAAGACAACGGTACGACCCCTAACAACAGAAGCTCTCAAGCTCTGCGTTGAGTTTCAAAGAAAAACTCAAGGATCACTCCTGGTCAGCGTATCCAGCTAAGCGTTGTGATCACTACCCTTCGGCGATAAGTCGGTAGTACCACCTCTCATACGTGTTAACACGGCCAGCATATCATTCCCACTGACGGGTAGGACTACCAGAGAAATGCCCCTCTGGCGCGGCAAGCAGAAATGCCAGGGTGTCCCATCCCTGAACATTTCCCTATCGGAGCCCCCACGCTCCACTGAGTCCGGGCAGTAGACCCCAACAAAACAGGGATACCAGCATCCCGAAACAAACATACATGCTTAATAGGAATGAATCACAAAATTAAGACAACATGTATGATATCATTAAAGCATCTATCAATATGATAAAACAAGTCTAAGGAAAACTACGAAGAGTGAGTACGAGGCAAGTGTACTTACCTTTTACAAAAATTGGAGACATCCCTAGCCTCTTCCTGACGTGTCTCTAGGTTCCACGTCGCTATCTGGTGATAGAGTTTCTATTAGTGTCAAAATCCTAATAAAACCCTAAGTTTCTAAATGCACATGCATTATTCCCTCTCTCTCTCTCTTAGTGGACCATAGTCCAGGAAAACGGGTCTCACTCGACATTTCATAGAGTTATTATTTCTCTTTTCTCAGACTTTGAACTATAGGTTGACTCTCTTCTTATTCTAGTCATCCTGGAACACACCATCACCGAGTTTAAAATACTATTTGGTCGAGTCTAACCACTTAGAGTTTATTGGGCCCACTCTTACGGACTAGCAAGCCCTTTGGTCTTGGGCTGGCCCAACCCTTACTTAAATAAAATGGCCATCCACTATACTAGCGGCCTCTCATGGCTTAGTGGTTAGAGCTTGACTATGCTAGTTGCAGAGTTATGGGTTCGAATCCCACCCTTTCTTTCAAAATCTGGTTCACTCAACCTAGATTCCCAGCCCAATTTAGTTGGATCCACTTTTAGTCCCCATTGGACTCAACCAACTTTAATGATTTAATTAAATCACTTATCTTGTAACTTAGACCCCAAACCTTGTCTCTTTAATTTAATTTAATCATTGACTTGATTAAACTTGGCATGTTACATGAATTAACTTAATCACCTAGATACTTAGGTAATAAATCAATTAATCATCTTAATCAAGCTAACCATCAACTTGGTTAGACCTAACCCTTTAAATCAATCTAAGGGGTCAAGTTCAATCACCTAACTTGATACAATTCATGAGTCTAATTAACCAAGCTTAATTAATTAAATCACCTTAATCAAATAACATCATCAACCTAAGTTAAAAATATTAACTGATTAATCATTCCTTAATTAATTAAATTCCCTTAATCAAATAATATAGTCAACCTAAGTTAATAATAACATTAAACTGATTAATGTGTAACACTATACTAAGTTAACTTAAAAATAAATAAATAAATCTTTTTTTTTCCCTCTTCTTCTCTCTCAGCCGCGCCTCGCCTGAACCGACCGCCCGAAAAGCCATCTCTCGCGCCCGAAAGCCTCATCGTCGGGGCTTCCTGCAGCGAGCTTCGTCTCGGCCCAGGCGTCTCGTTGCGCCCACCGGTGAGCACCAAACCCTCTCCCTGAACCCCCACGACCCCCGACCGAAAGCTTCCACTCCGGCGAGCTCGAACCCACTCAATTCGCACTCAATGCTCAAAATTAACTATGGGGAAAGATTATTACCGTTGCTCTCAAGCTCCCGGTGGTGTTAGCGGCGGTGATCGACCAACCCCGAGCAACTATCTCCTTCTTTGATCACCCTATTCAGCGACTGTCCTCTCCTTCGATTCCTCTTCCGTTCTCACAGTTGCTCTGCTCCTTCTCGCTCGAAAACAGGGGCTGCTCTTATAGAGCTTAAGAAGATCGAAAAGGCACTGGTCCCTCGCCCGTAACGGCTGGAGAAAGCAGCGAGACGGCCGACGGTGCTCGCAGCCGTTTCCGGGAGTGGCACGGCCATTGCAGAGGGGGTGCGGTCTGCCTCAGGATCGGGTCTCACTGATGAGCGGTGGAGATCATCACGATCTAATACAACGGCCTCGATTAAATTTTAATATCTCGTGATTAATCTCTTCTCTGATCGATGGCTCAGATTTGCTTGGAATTGAACGGTCAGATCATGAACTCGTGTCTCGCATCAAGCACCCTAAGGATGGACGCTCCATGATCTGCCATGTGGCTACACAGATCGTCTAATAGTGCTCCGGGATCAGCTCTAGTCTGAGATAATCTAATCTCAGCAGTCCATTTCATTCTATTAGAGTTTTTCTCTGTACTTTTGCACAGAAGTCCACCAACTTCTTTAAATCACGATTGGGTCCTTAACTTGTGAGAGGGACAAACTTCTGTTAGATCGACAAACTTCTGTTAGATCCCTCACTTTTTGACTCTTTACTATTTGGTCCCTGCAGAGCTAATTTAACTTGAATTTCCATTCAATTTAAATTAATCCCACTTAAATCATTTAATCAAACATCTTTAATAGCTAAGGGCCTATTTTAAATTAAGAAATTATTTGAAGGAAATATTAGAACATTTTATTTCTAAAATTCTTGGATTTTTACATGGCACATGGGTCATTGAGAAAATAACCGTGGAAAATAAAGTTTTGACCACGTCTATTGAACCACCGACCGCACTCCCTCTACCCACCTCTACCTCTAAACAACCAGCTGATAAACCAATGAATGCCAACAATAAACCATCAGCCATACTTACCTCAGTGTCGACGAACTCTAAACCATAGAAAACTGGCATGGAACAACCAGCTGTCGACGCTGAGCCATCGGTTGCCAGCAAAGAACCACCGACCATACATACCTCAGTATCGACGGACTCTAAACCACAGGAGACCGGCACGGAACGACCGACCGCCAACGTTGAGCCATCGGTTGCCAATAAAGAACCACCGGTTTCCTCAATTGAGCAAACACTTTCCCTCACCCTGCCACCCACCACCTGTATTGAAATGCCGACCGCGACCACCAATCCGGAGATAGACGAAGTGATCCATATAGAGGGTTGCATGGCCAACGACATGAATCCAATGAAGACAGATTTTATACCAAAGAAGAAACGTCTTGCCGGTTTTATGCGGATGGACAAACTGGAACAAACAACAATTGCGATGTTTCTCAACTTCAAAATTGACAAGTAAGTTTTCAGCTTATAATAATTACTTTCCATTTATAATGTCACATTTTCGCTTATATCTTACAGTTTTTGCTTACGTTGCTTAGTTTCCGCTTACTTTCAGATGTTTTGGTTTAACATTCAGACTTTTCGCTTAATGTATTCCAATCTCACTGGTTGGGAAGTGAGGTGGCCAGGGGTATTCTTCATGGGAGTGAGGTGGCAAGCTATCACTTGTTTGTGGTGAGACCCGCCGGTTTAGTCCACCATACACTTCTCATTGGAGCAATTTTGCGGCTATTTAATTCTCCTGAATCCCTTTTCTATTTATGTGGTTTTGGCCTGCTCCGTTTTGCTTCATGTTATCCGAACGACGCTTCCTTTCGTTGCATATAGGTGGGCAAAGTTATAATGACACTTCCCAAAACCCGAAACGTCGAGCGAATCCTTTATGCTCCTTCCCGCGTCGCTCTTCGCTCTTTAAATAGCCCTCGATGGGCGCACACCCTTCTCACTCTTTCCTCTGCTGGGTTCTATGCCCCTCGAATGGATCCCACCGGCTGCGCAGATCGCTAAGGGAACTTGCCAAATGATCTCCACCGATCCCGAGCCCCGAACTCCGACAGAGTGCAGAGGCCTCTGAGAAGGAGAAGGAGGAGGAGTTACCTACCGTACGACTGGTCTCCCTTAAAAGGATCCGAGAGAACGCTGTGGTGGCGTATAAACACGGGGTACTCTTCCACATGGATATTCATCGCGTTGTCGAGCTCTATCAGATATCGAATGAGAACCTAGCCCGAGAGTGCGAGATCGCCTCTTGTGTTGTCTCCGACTTCAAGGAATCCGACGAATTCCAAGGCCTGGTCAATGAGGAAGGGAGAAAAGGTGTCGAGGTAGATTTCAAAATCTTTCAAGATATCTCTCGTCGTCATCCCGAGCTAGACTTGACTGCAATGGAGTTCAAGGACGCCTTTCAGTATCTTCCTCCTAGTACCCTTAGTACCCCTGGTGAAGATACTGATTGAATAGATGCTGCTGCTGGTGGTCCTGGACCCCTTCATCTTTTTTTCTTGCTTTTGTTTGCATCATCCTTTCTTTTTTCTTGTTTAATGTGTTCAGGGATGCCCTTCAGTATCTTCCTTGCTTTGTTTCCATCATCCTTTCTAATATAATGTGTTTTAGTGTAATATAAAAACTTCTCGATTAAGTTAAGGTGTTTTCGCTTAATATTTGGAGTTTGTGTTTAACATAGTATGTTTTCGTTTAATCTATTAACTTCCCGTTTAATATAAGGTGTTTCAGCTTAATTTTGGGAGTTCGCATTTAATATTATCAAATTGTGTTCAATATCTAGAGTTCTCGTTTAACATATGATATTATTTGATTCTTCACATTTTTCCGAGCATGTCCTTGTCAAACGGGTGGAAGAAGTCAATGTATAAGCCGTGAGGAAGGACGATCAACGGTCCCGACCAGAAAGAAATGAAAAAGTTGTCACTACGCCCCCATCCCGTGGCAAGGGTGGCAAGGAGAACACAAACATTGCATAAAAAGGGTCAGAGAACTCTCCCAGCCCAGCAACCCCGCGTACTACCCAACGTCGTTCTTCCACGGCCACTCCGGCAAGAAGGCCAATGGACGAGGACACTGCGACACACCTTGAGAAGGCATATGATATTATTTCAAGAGACTTTGCATGCATCATGTCCCGACATGACAAAATGGAGGGACAGAGACAGGGCGTTGAACCACTAGCTCCGCTGTTTGAGAAAAAGGAGCTTACAGCGCAGCCAGTATCATCCTCACCCATTATATAGAAGCGGGTGAAGAAAGTCATCCATAAGACGACTTGGTCACAGAAGTGGGTGACTTAGTCTCAGTCTGTGAAGGCCTCTCTCCTCGAAGAGAAGTCGCTGAAGAGGAATTCTCGCAAGGGCAAAACAACTACAAATGTTATCGAAGTCCATCTCTGTCATCCCATGTTGGCGATGACGAAGATAACTACTTGGTCATACTTGGCAGTTTAATTGAATTACTGACACAATTTCAACTTTCTCTGATTGAGTACAAATGACTAAGGCCCTCGCAAATCCTTTTTGGGATGGAATTGTGCCTCTGTTGAATGATATGCTCTCTGAGAATGAATGCCTCCTGTTGGTGCATATATCACCAATGAGATTGGGATATCTTAAGCGGAAAGTAAGCGGAAACCCATATATTTAAGCGGAGAGTCTAAATGTTAAATGGGAAAAGTGCATAACTTAACAAAAACTCATATATTTAAGCGGAAACATGAAATGCACGAATTATTAAATGGACATGCTGACGGGTTGGTTTGGTCATCCAAAGAGAAGGCATGATATTTACCACATCGCTTACATATCTCGGTTAGTATTGACGCACATGAAGTCAACAAGGTAAATTGCAACACTTGTCCCTCCCCCTTATATCTGGCGACTGCACAAAAAGTCTCTATTGCCATCCTGCAGCAAGAGCGCCTTACACTGGCATGGTTTTAAACTGCACGAGATATTCAAAAAATTTCTCAGAAAAATGAGAAAAAGAACTCACGACAAAAGTGGATGTTTCTTCGACTAGCCTTTGGTAGTGACTCGTCGAGATAAAGATGGTCATAGAGCTCGTCACACCAGGAGAAGAAGAAGAGAAGCAAGAAGGTAAGGAAGAAGAAGAGCAGAAAGGTAAGGAAGAAGAAGAGCAGAAAGTGAACAAAATGGATTAAAGAAGAAGAAGAGTATAAAAAGCTGGGAAAAGTACAAAAAGTCAGTGAAAAGATGGCAAAGGTGAGGAAGTGATGGGTGGAGTGTAATATTTAAAAAAATCTGACATGATTTGATGGGAAAGCTCTCCACCAACAATAAGGGTAAAGTTGGCATTATAGGAAAAACTAACTGATGGAGTTAGCTGGAAGGGCTGAAAAATAACTTTGGCATAAAGGAGGGACTGTCTGGGAAAGTTAAATGTTAGAGGGACTGTCTGGGAAGTTTTGAAACTTCCAGGGACCCAAAAATAATTTTTCCTATATTATTCCCCTAAGATGAAAACAATATGGGGTAAAGCCATTTTTGGTCCCTGAAAACGGGACCAATGTTCATTTCCATCCCAAAATTTAAAATTTGTTCAATATGGTCCCTATGTATTGCATATTTTGACATTTTGGGTCCCTATATATTCCGTATTTTGGCATTTTTGGTCCCTATTACTGACGTGGCGGTCATGTAGAATACTAATGAAATGCATATAATCTTTTTATTATTATGTTTAGGTCGTTATTTTGTTGACGTGGAGTGATAAGTGACAGTATATGCTGATGTGGACCGTATTGAACAAATTTTAAATTTTTGAGATGGATATGAACATTGGCCCTGTTTTTAGGGACCAAAAATGTCTTTAACCCAAAAAATATTGACTATTTAATGACAAGAATAAATTTTGGTTTTTAGCTACATGGTGATGCAAGATCAATTTCTCTCTGCCAGGTACACTCTACTGGAAAACTCTTTTTTTTATCTGATATCCAATTTAATCCCTCTATTATAATTTTATTCGTTTTAGTCCCTATATTTTCACAATTGAGAAATTTTAGTCCTATAATTTGAGCTTTTTGGTCCTTGAAGGAATGAAATTTCTTAATCGTGAGAATATAGGGATAAAAAAACATCAAATTATAATAGATGAACCAAAAGAGCCGGTTCGGTATAATAGAAGGGCTAAATTGGGTATTACACCTTTTTTTTTTATCCCCATACTCCTTCCCTCACTAACTTAGTGTCAGGTCTATCCTCAAGCACGAGATCTGCTACCTTACTTACCGTCTTTGGGATGACAGCACCGGGTTTGGAATGACATTGTGACACAGGGGACGAAGGGGCAAAGGAAACGCCCTGATGGACAAATACAAGGACTATTTTCTGAATTAGTTTACATTCATGAGATATTTTTACCTTAATTAATGTTTTAAGGCGAAATTTTTTGTAATTAAGGATGTTGTCATTAGAGGACAACCCTTGTGATCGTGGGCACAATCATGCACGCAAATCGTTTGTTAATATATTATGCCTATAACAGGTGCTACCTTTAGTTTGTTACAAAACTGCCTATATAAGCCGTAGAAATAAAAAGAGAAAACAGAGAATATTATCCAAATCTCGTATATTTATCTCCGTCTTCTCCCTTAATTCCTCTTCTCCCCTCTCCTTCCTTATTTCCCTCTTATTGAAACTGTGAACACATTACAGTAGATCTAGATCTCTATGCAGGACCGATCACTGCATCAACATATTATATACAACTTGTCCATATTCTCATTTTGGCGTTTCGAAAATTTATACCAAATTAGTCAAATTCTTTTACATCTATTTTAATCCAAGCCCCTCTATGATTTTATTTGGATACATTGGTTAAAATATGTATAGATGGATAAATGGGTAAATAGATTAGGATTAAATATTATTTTCACCTTTTTTTTTTTACTGGTAAGAGCTTCTACAAGCTATTTAAAGAAAAACAAAAAAAAGAAACTAGCAAGAACAGGCTTAAAAGGGAACTAAAAGCATAAAACAGCTTCAGCAAATAAGTCTTCAATCCATCTTGGTTTATCAATCCCACGATGGAACAAAGATATCTGTGGATTTCTCCTTGCATATTTGGCCAATCCATCAACCACTGTGTTCAGATCTCTTAGGCAATAGTTGATTTCCAACATATGATTTTAATCTAGGAACTGCCTGATTTTTTGGACATCTTCCATGTATCTTACATTGCTATCCAGTTCTTCCTTATAAATCAACTCCAGTGCTTGTAGACAGTCAGTCAATACTCTGCTTGGATGAATCATGCATAAATGGCATTGTTCCAGGGCAATGCCAATTGCTTGAATCTCAGCCTGTAAACTTGATTCCACTTCCTTGTTTGAGAAGCCTGCCATTATAACATTACTTTGGCCTTGCATCACCACAAAACCTATCCCACAGAGAGTAGAATCGTCAGCCCAAGAAGCATCACATAGGATAACGATAGAATTATTATGAAAAGATATGTTAAGCTACTCCTTGAGCTGATGTTGTGACTTCCAAAGATGTTCCTGGGTGATGGAAAGAGCTTATTGGAACACCTGTATAGGGTCAGCTCTCCTATTGTTGAAGACTATATCACATCTCGCCTTCCATATATTCCATGCACATGTGGCCAATAATGCTGTAGTATGTATATGCCTGTTACCCACTGCCATCTTATGGCTTGTAATCCACTCCCCGCTCAGGATATTTTCCAAAACGTTTGAATCAATACTAGTATGCTCAATCACATAGTACCAACACTGCTTGATAAATCTGCAAAACTGCATTAGATGTTCCAGAGTTTCATATGTAATCCCACAGAGAGGGCATAATGTTTGTGGACCAATGTTCAAGGAATACAAGAATTCAAAAGTGTGAATTTTTCCATGCATGAGTCTCCAAAGAAACATTTTAACCCATGGAGTTACAGGAAGTCTCCAAAGACTATGCTAGTCCTTCCAAACACTCATTTCAGAGTGGTGAGTGTGGTTTAAAAAAAATGGGGTAAAACCATTTTTGGTCCATGAAAACGGGACCAATGTTCATTTTCATCCCAAAATTCAAAATTTGTTCAATATGGTCCCTATGTATTGCATATTTTGACATTTTGGGTTCCTATATATTTCGTATTTTGGCATTTTTGGTCCCTATTGCAGATGTGGCGGTTATGTGGAATACTAATGAAATGCATATAATCTTTTTATTTTTATGTTTAGGTTGTTATGTTGCTAATGTGGAGTGATAATGGCAGTATATGCTAATGTGGACCATATTGAACAAATTTTAAATTTTTGGGATGGAAATGAACATTGGCCCTGTTTTCAGGGACCAAAAATGGCTTTAACCCTTTAAAAATTTATACACATTACTGACAGTCTTGTTATGAGAACCACTAGGAGACCATGCCCAATGATTTTCAGCTTAATCATCAAACTTCACTTTACTTAGCTTATCCCAATCAATATGTTGACCAAAACAAGACTCAATTTCCGTAATTTGAAGTGTGTTATTTCGCACAAAATCAGAGATGCACAGGTTCTCAATTGGCAGTTCCATATTAACAAATGCGGGTTTAAGGGAGATTGGAATATCAAGTATCCAAGGATCACTTAATAAGCTTGTAGTAGAGGGATTACAACTATTAATGCACAGGGATGATCTAATGAAAGATGCAGTCTTGCAAAGCATTTTATAAAACCATGATGATGTACTCAAGTTAGGTTTATTCCAGGGGTTGAAATTTCCATACTTAAATGCAACAATCTTTACCCAGATCTTGTCATCCTTGTTCAGTAGATGGAAGATATTTTTGACCATGAGGGCTACTTTAGCATTTCTTAAGTTTCTAATTCCCAATCCTCCCTCAGTTCTGTCAAGCGTAGTAGTGCTCCAATCAATGGAATGGAAACCCCCACCTGCATTACCATACCCCCATAGGAACTTCCTAGCCATTTTGGAGACCTTGTCTAAAACAGTATTAGGAACTGGATAGTATGACATAGCATAAACATGAATTGACATTATGGAAGTATTAACAAGGACTGTTCTACCAGCTAGGGATATAGAAGAGGGATTCCAGGCATTGAGGCTGTTGTTGGTCCTATCTAGTAATGGTTGCCATTGGCTAATAGGTACTCTCTTGGGTGAGATTAAAGCTCCAAGGTATTTGAAGGGAAAAGCACCAGTTTTCATCCCTATCATTACTTTTGTTTCATAGAAATTTTAACCTAGTCGGTTGGAATGCATTAAAGTTCAAATAAACTTAAGAATGAAATGAAATATTAGAAATGACTTCATATTCTCCCATTACTTTTTTTTTTTTTTTTTGACAGGGGGAGCTAAATCTAGCTATGAAAACAAAACCAAAACAAACAATGTAAACTAAGGTTGATCAAAATGCGGCCCAGCTGCCATAATTCTTTCCTCTAACATTCCCCCATTACTTTTGTTTCATAGAAATTTTAACCTAGTTGGGTGGAATGCATTAAAGTTCAAATAAACTTAAGAATGAAATGAAATATTAGAAATGACTTCATAAATGTAGGATGAACTTGGGTCATTCCATGAGACTTTTTAACTTGGGACAAGATTTAATATTAACAAATCACTAAGCAGACTTCATGGTGTGTCAATCCCTCAACCTTTTATTTTGAAAGAGTGTGTAAAAAGACAAGATTTTTTAAACTAGAAAACATGAAGCACAAGCTAATTATTGACAAAAATCAATCTTCAACCTTATTTATTTATTTATGATTTATACTTAATATATTTTTTTAATATTTATGAACAAATCAGTGGAAACACACTTCAGACCAATTTATTTATTTATTTATTTATTTATAGTTTATACTTAATATCTCTTTTGGATATTTATAAACAAATCAGTGGAAACACGCTCCAGACCAACAACCTTATTTATTTATTTATTATAATTTATACTTAATATCTCTTGAATAAATCAGTGGAAACACATTCTAGACATGTTGGTCGGGACTTTATATAAATGTGCAAATAATCACATTTATTATTAAAAGAAATCATATTATTTATTTATTTATCTCTCAATAGATACCAATTATTTATAATTTGTATTGTAAATCTTTTTTTAATAATTTTTTTTCTATATATTAAAAATAAGTTTTATATACAAATCTCTCCAACATCATCACCCAAGAAAGGGCTAGAATCAACAAGGAGGGGACCGAACGATGTGCACCCTCGAGAAGCGCGGCCGAGTCTTCCTCCTAACCCTAACCGGCGACGACGATCACCGCCTCGGCCCCGATCTCATCGCCGCCCTCCGCTCCGCCCTCTCCACGGCCCGCAAAGAGGCCCTCTCCGACCCCGGCGGCGCCGCTCTCGTCACCGCCGCCCAGGGCCGCTTCTTCTCCAACGGTTTCGATCTCCAATGGGCAAAAGCCGCGGGCTCTCCCTCCGCCGCCCAAGCTAGGCTCGAGTCCATGGTATCCCTCTTCGCCCCCGTTGTCGCCGATCTCTTGACCCTGCCGATGCCCACCATAGCCGCTATTACCGGCCACGCCGCCGCGGCGGGGTTTGCGCTGGCGATGAGCCATGACCACGTGCTGATGCGCGGGGATCGAGCAGTCTTGTACATGAGCGAGATGGATCTAGGGTTGCCGTTCCCGGATTACTTCATAACGCTGATGAAGGGGAAGATCGTGGACCCGAGGACGCTGAGAGACGTGGCGCTTGGGGCGATGAAGATCGGGGGGAAAGAGGCGAAGGAGAGGGGGATAGTTGATAAGCTGTACGCTGGACCGGAGGAGACCCTAGAGGCGGCGCTCAAGCTCGGGGAGGAGCTCGCCGGAAGGGGATGGGTTGGAAGCGTTTATGCCGAGACGAGGAAGGCGGCGTTCCCGGAGCTCTGCAAGGCGGTAGGCGTCGCCGACGAGAAGCTCACCGCCGCTTCGAAGCTCTGAATAGTAGTAGGACGCGTGTTAAGATCTGACTGGTAAATCGTTATGTTTTGTTCTGTAATTATTACAACACGGCATATGCCTGGCGGGATAAGTACGGGAAGTCGTGTTGATGTTTCTATTTATCTCGAATCGAATAAACTCCGATTTATACCAAAAAAGTAAAAATATTATTTCTTCATTTACTAAAAATATTTAGTTAGATGAGAATATATAGATCTAATCTATTATTTGAAAAAAAAAAGTTCAGTTTAACGTGATGATCCTTCCAAGGAAAGAGAATAGAATAACTCTTTTCCTACCAAAATCCAAAACACTAGTATTTTTTTATTTTACTAAACGAGAAAAATCAATAAGTATTGACCAAAATATGTAGGTTCCTTGCTGTTGTGTCTGATTCCCATTTATAATTGGCTTTCTTGATTGGTACTACTAGTACCACAGTTAGGTCATCCATCTACCATGTATTGTTGGATTTAGGTCATCCATCTACCACAGCCAGGAGTAAAAAATTAATGTCTCTTTTTTGTTGGCTCATGAAAAAAAGCACTTTAATACATGGATTTTTGAAAAAAACTTTTTCAAAATAAGTTAAGATATTTTTATATTTTTTTTTTATGTTTGGATATTATAATTTAAAAATATTTTATAGTTAAAAAAATTTGATAATTATATGAGCATAAGAGTATTTTAGTAATTATATGATCTCCAAATCCCAAATCTTATCTTTCTTTGTTTTTAATAAAGATGTTTTGATAATTTTATAATCTAAAATAATTTTAATTTTTTTTTCTTCAGAAACTTCAACCACCAGCTTCCCAAAGAAGTTGTTTTTCAATTTTTTATTTTTTAATTTTTTTACAACTCCTGCTTCTCCAGAAAAAATCAATACAAACGACGTTTTTTTTCCCCAAATGCACTTAACTTTAGGCTTCCTATTTTTAAGGCCTAAATCCTTTTATAATACCGCCATTTACCAATATATTTATTTTTAATTTTTTTTATTATTTTATTTATCAAAATAACTGGATTTTGTAGTTAGTATCTAGGGTGCTGATGTTTGCTAAATAAAATTTTAAAAAATAATTCAAATTTTGAGGGCTTAAATGAAAAAAAACCACATTTTACAATTACCTCCAATTGTTTTGGAGAATAGTAGAGTTAAACATTTTTTCCAAATCTATTTAACTCTAGGCTTGGATTGACATGGTCTTTGGAGCAAAATGGCTTTTCATTAACCATTTAGCTCTAGATATAGGGTCCTTGGAACTAACATTTGAAAGGTTGTTTAGCCTTAGGGACCTTATCTCTTGAGCTAAATGGTTTTTGAAAGGCTCGTTAGCTTCAAAAACTAAGTCAATGTAGGCAAGGACCAAATGGTCTATTGATACTCAGGTCCCTTTTAAGGGCTTACCGTCTAGTTTGGCACAAGTTCGATCCGTGGGTAAAAACACTTTTTTGAGAAGTGTGAGCTAAGTACTGTGCATGCCCTTGACTTTGACTTATTAAAAGATCTTTAAAAGATCTTTTTGCTCAAGGAACCCTACAAATGGAGCTTAATGGCATTTGAAAGACCGGAACTAAAGATTCTTTAGAGCTAAACAATCTTTGAAAGATGGTTTAACTCTACAATTCTCGAGAAAATAGGGTTAATTGTAAATATGTTAGCAAATTGCCCCCATATAACATTGGATGAAGAATCCAAACATCCATATCCTCTCAAATTACAAAAGGATGTGGTTTAATTATTGACTTAAATACATCTATACGGTGAGGTTATGAATCTTAAATTCTAATTAATTGGGGTAAGTACCCTGTTTGGGAAAGAGAGGCCCACTTTAACCCCAGTTGCATGCCATAGTTACATCTTAACTTTTGATAAAATAGTTACATCTTAACTTAAAAGGAGATCTTTAATTTCCGGTCTTTGTAAATTGAGTTTGTGGTATAGGATACTTAAGAGTTGCTCTAGTCTTTTGACAATCCACTAAGAAAATGTAGCTTCGCTTATGGTGCAACTATATATGAAGTAGGCGTGCAAATTAACTCTAGTTTCAGCATTAGTATAACATGACATGGTTAGAGCCTTTGAGTGGATTACACATAACCACCACCGCCACCCCCAGCAATAGAGTGTAGTGGAGGAAATCAAACTTAACATGATCATCAAGATTAGCAAGCAAACCGAGTTCTTTGCATTATGATCTTAATATATATAAATATAAGTGATATCCAAATGGTTTCTCATATATGCATAGAATGTTGTGAGCTAATTAGTAAGATCACTGAGCTCCATTAATTCTTCATCAATGGCTGCAATCATCTTCACACTTGTTTTCATTCTATTCCATTCTTCTCTTCACTTTGCCCTCTCTGAAAACACAACCCAGGGAGCAGGCCTCCTCCAATGCCTGGAACGTTTCTCACCTCCATGCACTAACCTCTCTGATCACCTCTACTTCCCCAACAGCTCCAACTTCTCCTCCCTCCTCCTCTCCTCCATCCAAAACCTCCGGTACACGTCGGCGGCCACTCCGAAGCCGGCCCTCATCATCATCCCCAGCTCCGAGTTTGAAGTCCAAGCCGCAGTGCACTGCTGCAAGAGGAACGGCCTCCGACTGAGGGTTCGGAGTGGAGGCCATGACTATGAAGGCCTCTCTTATCACTCTTTCAACAAAGACCCCTTTGTTCTTCTAGACCTCGCAAACCTCCGTTCAGTGGACGTCGACGTGGAGGAAGGCACGGCCTGGGTCCAGGCCGGAGCCACCACGGGTGACCTCTACTACCGGATTGGAGAGAAGACCTCCACTTATGGATTCCCGGCGGGGACTTGCTCCACACTCGGCACCGGCGGGCACTTCAGCGGCGGGGGCATGGGCACCATGGTGAGAAAGCACGGCTTGTCGGCTGACAACATCTTGGATGCTAGGATAATTGACGCCAATGGCTGGCTCTTGGATAGAGAAGCCATGGATGAGGATCTCTTCTGGGCCATAAGAGGTGGCGGTGGTGCAAGCTTCGGCGTCATCGTTGCATGGAAAGTGAAGCTCGTTCCAGTCCCTCCAACCGTCACTGTTTTCTCCGTCAGTAAGACCTCGCAAGAAGGTGCTCTAGATCTCGTTCACAAATGGCAAACCATAGCTCCAAAGCTCCATGAAGACTTATTCATAGAAGCGATGATACAAATGGTTAAAGCCGCTGGCACGGGAGTGCAGGCTTTGTTCAACTCCTTGTATCTTGGTAAGTGCACTGACATGCTTCGTCTGATGAGAGAGAGCTTTCCGGAGCTGGGAGTGACTGCCAAGGACTGCAAGGAGATGAGCTGGGTTGAGTCCACAATGTTTTTCGCTGGATTTACAAATGGTGAACCTTTGGAGGCATTGATGGATAGGAAACTCCAACGTAAAGCATTTGTGAAGGGGAAGTCAGACTTTGTGAAAGAGCCTGTTCCGAGAGAGGTTTGGGATGATGTCTGGAAGAGGTTTTCTCAGGTGGAGCTGGCATTCATGGCCATGGATCCTTATGGAGGGAGGATGGATGAGATAGCCGAGGATGAGGTACCGTTTCCTCACAGAAAGGGGAACTTGTATAATATTCAGTACATTGTAGTGTGGCAAGATGGAGGGGTTGAGAGTTCTGAGAAGCATATTGATTGGATGAGGAACCTTCATGACATGATGGGTCCTTATGTTTCCAAGAACCCCAGGGCTGCTTATCTGAACTTTAGGGATCTGGACCTGGGGAGGAATGAAGATGAAGAGACAAGCTTCTTGGATGCATGGGTCTGGGGGAAGAAGTACTTCAAGGGGAATTTCTGGAAGTTGGCTATGGTGAAGGGGGATGCTGATCCTGATAATTTCTTCAAGAGTGAACAGAGCATTCCACCTCCACCTCTTATGAACTGGATATGATGATCTTCTTCTTTTATTTTCCTGTTTAAATTAAATTGGCTTTAAATATGTAATCTCTATTATGTATATGGTATGTTGTTTTTCCAGTTGAAGTGTTTATTTTTCTTCTATTTTTTTGTGTTTTTTTTTGAGTCAGCTACGTACACTACAAGAAAATAACGATTTACCCACGGACAATTCCGTGGGTAAAACTGCAAAAATCCCTGAGTAATATAGGTTACCCAGGGATTACCCACGGATTGGGATCCCTAGCTAAATCGCTCATGGATAAACTATTACCCACGACATTTATCATCCGTGGGTAAATTACCCACGGAAAAATCCCTGGGTAATAATTTATATCCCTGGGTAGTTAATTCCTAGGATTCAATGAAAAACCAGGAATTTACCAACGAATAGGCCCTGGGAAATCCCTGGGTAATTCCTAGATAAATCTCTTGTTAATAGTGTTTTAAAAATTTGGGTATTCCGTGGGCAATTCATTGAACCTTTAACCATTAAATCACAAATTCAAATATATTTTAAAAATGACAATCTCACATTTTAATAAAATATATTATAAGTAAAAATAATAGTACATAAGTGTTTAAGAGAGTGTTTAAGAGATCAACAAATACAATTGTGTAAGTATTTAGGACATCTCCAATTTAAGCAAACAAAAATAAAATAACATACGTATAAATGTTTAAGTCAGCTTAGGATCATCATCAACATCTCAAATTTTTGCACATTCGCCTTCCTCGGTTGATTGTTACTTGTAATTTGTGTATAAATTAAATACACATTCGAACCTTAATCTCTCCTCATATATCTGAAGCTGGTGTTGAAACCTACCAATCTCTTGATGAAGCTCCTACAAACATTGAAGAACAAATACTCAAATCTCATAATCAATGGAACAGGGAATTATGAACAAGAAAAGTTGAACAATGATGTTTATTACGTACCTCCAGGTTAGAGTTAGCATTCCTTAATCAAGCTTCACATGCAAGATAAAACATTTAAAAAAAGTATTTCATGAGAAAATTGATAAACTAATAAACCGAATATTAAAAAATAATAAACTTCATAGGTTTTAGATTACAAACTTAGAGATTTGTGTGGCTATATCAATAGTCTCACAATTGAGCTTCTTTAGTATCCTGCTCAAATACTGCAACAATGAATGCAATTACAATTCATTGTAATCCTCAATAGAAAATTCAAGAAAGAAAGAAAGGAAAAGATAGTGGATAAAAGAAGCCACTCACCGCCCTTTTGAATAACCCTGCATCAAATAACAAGAAAAGAAAGTCATTTTAAACAAACGTATTAAATATATAAAAGATCTCAATGATTTAAAAAATAAATAGTACATACCCTCCTCAATCATGCTCAGGGAGATGAATAAAACGAGCAAGAACGTCTTCAATCCTAAGCATGAAAAGGATAAAGACCTGAAAAAGACTTGTATTGAACATAAAAATGTTTTGGTGGTGGAGTTGTGTGCACCTCAAGGATATTAACCTGGAGAGAACAGATATTTGGAGGGACTCATTTCAAGTCCTAGCATGATCATAAATTCAACATTATTTGCTATGCTTTACATTTCTACCAAACAAGTATGATCATAAATTCAACATTTCTACCATAAAGGATAAGAAAATCTGAAAGACATCATGAGTGTCCAAGTCCTCCACCAAAGGAAGAAGGTTCGATGGCAGTACAAATTACTAAGTTGCAAATATTACACAGGATTAAACTCATTCTTGAAGTTTGTATAGACATTCTAGCAAATATTTTGATGATTTGAGCAGGTGAAAGGCAAATACAGCAAAAGGAGAGGTTATCATTAAACCTCAACAATCACTTTGAATTGAGTAGACAACATGCTACAAACTATCACTACAGAAATAGCACAAGTATATCATGACAAAAAACACAGAAATAACTAGGAGCTTAATAATGGACAACATAATTATATAAGAGTTTAAATGAAATTAGCTGCTAGATGGGGAACTAACCTTTTGTCATGACTGGCCAAAGCGCTTTCCATCAGATGAAAAATGGTAACAAACAACTTTACTTGTACTTGCTCTACTAAATGCAATTTCAGTAAATGAGAACCCTGATAAAACAACAAATATTGCACATTAAATTTTGGGATCAAGAGAAAATATAAACTTTAATAGATTCAAAAATAATAGTAAAGCATACCTTTACTAAAAATAACCATGGATACCAATGCAAAGAAAGGTTCCCAAATAACAAAGTTAATTTGATATTAGCCTATGTAAGTTGTATAGAGTTAGAGAGTATAAGAACATCATGAGTTTTATAAATACCGCTATCACGATAACCCCCTAAACTGCAAAACTTGAACTGCATAAAGTTGTTCCAGTGATATCTCATAATATCCAAACACCATCATAGAGTGAAAACTATGTCTATCAATTAAAAATGGATAACATCATGGTTTAACTAATTTGTGATAAAGTATCTACATCACCAATGACGACATTGAGAGTTTGAAGTTGGATTAGATTACACTAGAAAGGTGTACAAGTAGACATTTAATCAAACTAAATATTTCCAAACGGATTTTTATCCAAATTGACCAATTATACATTTCAAGTGACAAGCATACCACAAATCAATAAAATCAGAGCAATCCAAGATGTTCTTTCCCACAGAGTAAGTTTAATCAAAGAATTACCAAGAAGTTCATGATAGTGAACACACCAATGTGAGAAAACATCACAGTAGATGAAACCCTAGGCGGATGCTACTGCATACCTTCATGATATTGGATTGGTGGCAGAGCAGAAGGGAGGATGTCCAAATGGAAGCGGTACATGGCGGAGGACGACGGTCGCGGTTGGGGAGGGAGATGAAGGTACGTACACAAGTGTGGAGCCCACCTCAATACACTTGAGCCCTCACTCACTTGACTGGAGGTTCGAACTCGGTTCGTCCGAGAGAAAACACTCTACTCAGAAATCCGGTACCAATAGGCCATAAGGCCGTTAGTTTCTGTTGAAATTCTTAAACCCACAAATTACTGGGATTATATATCTATAGGGGTGTTAGGATGCGGCCGACCCATCCCAACACATACAAACTATAAAATCTCAACACCCCTAATTAACCACCCCCCTATTTGTTTGGGTGTTGGGATGGGCCGGCCGTACTTGCGACCGTCCGCATTGTATCAAATATATATTGTGAGGAGATGTACCTGTATGACCCAGTGAACTCCCATACAGGCAAGATGTAACTTGAACGGGCTGAAGGCGCATGTAAGGCAAGCGCATGCAGCATCCACCTCAACAGTACACTTGAGTCCTCACTCACTTGAGTGGAGGTTTTAACTCGGTTCGTCCGAGAGAACACACTCTACATAGGAATCCGATACCAATAGGCCATGAGGCCGTTGGTTTTTGTTGAAATTCTTAAACCCACAAATTATTGGGATTATATATACATATATGCGGCCGGCCCATCCCAACACCCATACATACTATAAAATCCCAACACCCCTAACCAACCCCCTATTTGTTTGGGTGTTGGGATGGGCCGGCCGTAATTGTGGACGGCCGGCCACATTGTATCAACTTCATATATATATATATATATATATATATATAGAGAGAGAGAGAGAGAGAGAGAGAGAGAGAGAGGAGTGATACAATCAAGCCGGCCCCAAATGCGTTCGCCTGATTGTATCACCTATATCTATTAAAATATATACTATATATATTTATATCTATTTATGTATATATTTTATATAATTATTATTAGACCTGTCCATGGGCCGGGCTACCCGTCTAGGCCCGAAGGCCCGCCCAATAAATGGGAGGGTTTGGACAAAAAATTAGGCCTGATGTTTGGGCCTTGGACAAAAAAAGGGGCCCATTTAAAAAATGGACCTGGTTCTGGTTTGTCTATTGGAGCCCGGGCCCAACCCCGATATATATATATATATATATATATATATATATATATATATATATATATATATATATATATATATAATCAGATCCTTTCTAGATCTTATTAATCCTGACAGTTGAATTCTAATAAAGCAAAAAGATATAAAATAAAATCAAAAGGAATCTTGAATCCCTAATTCCCTTCACAAACTTCTCGTGCTTCTCACTCAGTTGTGACTTGCGACTCGCGAGTGTCCTTGAGCGTTGCTCGAGTAGGGGAATCGAAATCCGGTGAGTCTTCTCAAAGATTTCTCTCTAATGACTTTGTTGCTCTTTGATGTTAGTTTGTTTCTCTGCATTTTGATTTGCTGGATTGAGGTTTAGGGACGGAGATCATGGATTTTGTGGTGATGTTTAGGGATGTTATGGAGGCTAATATACTTTCAAATGCTTGTACTGATGGATGAAATTGAGTGTTTGGTTCTGGAAAATTCTTTACTTTTTTATTCTTTGAGGTTTTATAGTTGATTTTTAATTTGGGGATTAGGGTTTTGTGCCGATATACTTAATCTAATATATGATATATCTATTAATCTATTTAATCATAATAGATCTATTTGATCTATTAAGTTTCATGTTGTATTTGTTTTGATCAGATTATTTCCTATGTAATTTTTTTTTGTTCATGTTCTTATGCTAGTGTTGCATGTTTATTTCTCTCTCAGGTATAAGGTCTCCCCTTGTTGCTCATATAAGTCAATGAGAAGCAATTGAACTCAGTTCTACTGATAAAGGTGCTTTTTTTTCATAGTGTTCAGTGCCTAATGTTGTTTAGTCAATATTTTCAGATTTTCTAGTTTAATGTGCCATCTTTTACATGAATAGACCATAAGATTTTGAAAATTGATTCATCTATGCACAAGACATCCCTTTGCATGAATAGACCATCTTTTGCATGAATAGACAATCTCTGATTCAGTAAAGTAGCCCTTAAAATTTAACTTTAATTTTAACCTAAATTTTAATTCTATGAACAAGACATCCCTATGCATTAGATTTTCTTGCATAATAAGAGAAAGATAACTTATTAATCTCATGAGAACATTATGCATACAAGATTGATAATGAAAACTAATGAATACATGATTACATGAGTTAGAAAGTGTAAGATATTCTCGTTAGATAAATTTTTCAGACTTTGACAAACAATCACATTTTTATTCATTTAGTACTTTCTGTTGTTGTAGGACTTGAATTTCCTGATAATGGCAAGTTCAACTACCCCCATAAATGTGGAGGATGGGTATACTGAATATGAAAGTGCTCCAAAGCACCAAAGAACTTCTCATTTGAGAAGCCATTTGGAAGGTTGTCATAAGAAGCATAATAAAAGTATTAGACAATACACAGTATCAACTCAATCAACTTTAAGTGGTGGGTCGGGGTCATTGATCAAGAATTATAACTATGACTAAGAAAAATGTCGCAGAGCTATTTCAGTTTTTCTTGTATGTGGTAAACATTCTTTCAGAACAGTTGAGGATCCGGGGTTTAAATATTTGATGAATATTGTATGTCCTAACTATAAGAATATAAGTAGACAAACAACTACTAGGGATGTTCTACATTATTACACAAAAGAAAGAGAGCTTGTCAAAGAAGAATTGGCTAAAGCCCCTGGTCGAATATGCTTAACTTCTGATAATTGGAAACCTGAGCACAGTGTTGATGAATATATTTGTCTTACAGCCCATTGGATTGATAGTGATTGGAAATTACAAAAAAGAATAATAAGATTTAGAGCTTTGACACCTCCGTATGATGGTTTGAACATAGCAGAAGAACTTTTTTTGTGCTTAGATCAATGAAAAATTGACAAGAAAATTTTTAGCATCACTTTGGATAATGCTTCCTATAATGATGTCATGGTTTCTTCTCTTAAAAGTCATTTTCGAGCCAACAAGGCGCTTTTATGTGATGGCGCTAATTTTCAAATTAGATGTTGTGCACATATTTTGAATCTCATTGTTCAAGCTGGTCTCAAACTTATTGATGATGTTATTTGTAAAGTTCAGAATGGGATAAAGTACATCAAAAGATCCGGTACTCGCAATTTTTTTTTATTTATGAAATTGCTGAAAAATGTTTCCACTTGAATGGAACTAAGAAATTGTATCAAGATGTGTGCATAAGGTGGAACTCTACATACTTGATGCTTGAATGCTTTCTTTATTACAAAGATGTGTTCGATTATCGGGGGCATCGAGATAAAGATTTCCTCTTTTTTGCACTCACTGATGAAGAATTCAGAAATGTTCAAATTCTTTGCAAGTTTTTGAAAGTTTTTTATTATGTAATTTGCATGTTTTGTGGTTCTAAATATCCCACTTCAAATATTTATTTTAGAGGGGTTTGGAAAATCCATAACATCTTGTTAGACACTGTTAAAGGTCCCTTAAGCCCTATGGTTAAGGAGATGCAAGAGAAATTCAATAAATATTGGGCTGAGTATAGTGTGGTATTATCTTGTGCTTCCATTTTTTATCCTCATTACAAGTTGAAATATGTAGAGTACTGTTACACTAAACTCTATGGCAATCATGCATCAGATTTTGTGCAAACTATTCTCAATACTGATGTGTGAACAAATATTATGAGATTAGGACTATGAAGGCCAAACTGCAAGGAAAATATTGATAAGATTGGGTTACAGGTTTCCCTTAGCTGCCTCCTAGTATTACTCATCTTAAACTTAATGATTTGCCTCAAAGAACTTCATTAAACCAAGGTAATTGGGATACCAAAAGAAATGTTACTGATGTGTGAACAAATATTATAAGTTTAGTACCTAGTTTGTGCTGATATATTTGAGAGTGTACTTTGGACATTTCCTAAGCTAAATTACAGTTTAAGGCTCCCTGAGGTGATCTATTTATGTTCTAAACCCTAAGTTAATGATGATGGGTTACCTTGAACCAACTTATCTCAAGAGGAAATGAATCCTTATATTAGTATAGCATTTTATACTTTTCAGAAACATATGTAAGAATGGTGAATGCTTGTATAATTTTCGGGAGCCGATAATTAGGGGGGATGTTGCCGAATTTTCTTTGAATCATGCATCCCTAAAATTTTGCAAAAATTGCCTCCGAGAATAATGAACTTAGAGATTTTAAATGATCACTGAGTCTAGCTTTACACTTGCCAACCAAGGGTGTTCATGCATTTGTATAGTGTAAAGTTCATGACCATGGGGAGTTAATAATAATCTATGCGTAAGGAATTAGTAAATAAACACATGAATACTGAATTTTCATATATAAATGAAGTATATAAGTGTAAAGGAACTGAGATATATAATCTACCTACTAGATCCCGGTTCGGGCGCGTGAGACGCGAAGGGGATCAGATAATTACTTTCTAGCCAGGTAAGCTCTCGCACGAGGGTTTTGAGTATTTCTTTCTACCTCGTTTATGATTCTTGTGCTCTTATTCTTTGTGATGCCTTTTATACATATTTGAGTTACGTTTACTCCTTAAATATGTGTTGGCTTCCGATCTCGAGGAGATCACTGACTTTCAGCTTTTCTTAAACATATTTGAGTTGAGTTTACTTCTTAAATATGTGTTGGCTTCCGATCTCATGGAGATCATTGTTTTTATTATATATTCGAGATGTTGTTGCCTTGGATATATATACAGGAATACCTGTTGTTAGGTATTCGGTACTGGTAGTCTCTTCTTGACAGGCGTGATGCATCGGATGGAGGCTCAGTCAGAGAGTCATGAGATATTCTGACCATGTATACATGTAGGCTATAGCGCTATATTGCTTAGACCGAAGATGATACCGATGGTGTCGTATGATATTGAGGATATCGTAGTATCATATACCCCAAGATGCAATACATATGTGATTTATTCACATCCCAAAGACATGTTGCTTGCTTGTGATTTTGTTTCACTTGCTTTTGCACTTGATTTACTTTCTATTCATTGCTTATGGCTTCTCACCATATTTACTGCTTTATTTGCGATCCTACCGGACCTATTCTTTAGGCTCATGCACTTGATTGATGTTTTCTCAGGTAACAATGAGGAGTAGGATCGGGCTTAGTGGGGACCTCTTCGGAGTTGTTGGATTCTCCTACTTTACTATATGAGGTCTGTGTACCTCTTATTTGTATTTGTGAGTGTGTGAGACTTGTATTATTTATGTTGTATTGATTACTATGGGTAACTTGACTAGATCCTAGTATTGGGTTGTGTAAACCCGAGTATTGTACTTGTATGGAGTTGTGTATACTCCCTTGTTATTATTTATATATATTCAGTTGTTATTCTCTCTAGTTAATAATTGTATAGGAACTTTGAGGCCTCGCGCCCGGATGGGGATCCGTCCATGTTTGGGTACAACGGGTTTGTCCACGTGCCCGGGCCCAGGTTCGTGGCGTGACACATGATTTGGTAAAACTTTCAAATGCTTTTTGCAAATGGGCATGCGATAGCAAGATGTGTTGTTGTTTCCTCAGTAGTGTCACAGAGGTAACATGACGTGCGGATACCCCTCCAATTGCGTTTGTGTAGATTTTTTAATGTGAGGATACGGTCTTCCCGTGCCAGTCATGCGAATAATTTGTTTCTTAGGGAACACAGAGTTTTTCAAAACCCTATTTTCAAGTCGCTCCTAGTACCTCTATCTATCTTGAAATGGTAGATGATTTTTATCGAGAAGGAGGTGGAGCTTGTTAGCTCCTAGCTTCTCTTATCGCCCCCGGTCCCTTGGGGGACATCAGATGGTTGCTAAGCATTTCGTAGGCTTTTGTTTCCTTTAGTGACAAGGGTCCCGATTTGAGGAGTGGTATCTCCCTTTGTTGGAGATCCAAGCTTCCTGGATTGATGTAGACCTTTTCTGGACTAAAGGTTGCATCAATGGGAATTCCATGGTGATTATTCTTGAATCCAGTTGTCAAACTACGTATTGGTTGTTTGCCCTTCCCCCGTTAGAAAGATGATATTGTGGAGGGTGATTACTCTTTCCTTACATATTCCTTATCAGAAGTAAGAAGCCTATCTCAATGCTCTCTTGTGGATGTTAAAGAAGGATCTTTTAAAGTAGGTATATTTAATGATCTCAAGACAGAGGAATCTTCACCTCCACTTTCGTGTAGTAAAGTGAACTTTATACAATGTGATATTTCAAGTCATATAGGATTTAGGCAAAAAGTTTACACGTTCATTTTAACTTTTTTTTAATAAATAATTATTTAAAATTTGCTTTTTTTTAACAGTTTTGCGTTGACATTATGTAATGTAGTACATTATCAGATAAGGAAAATATTTAAAAAATTATTAATACTAAAATATTTTAAAAAAATTATATATAATATTTGTGTCATGTGGCACTGTCACATCAATAAAATTTAGGGGTTAAAACAAACAATCACCTATATTCAAGTATCTAAGCTTTGACTTTATAAAGTTTGGAATGGCGTTTGGATTCTGGAAGAGGTTTTCTTCGATGGAGCTGGCATTCATGTTCATCGATCACCATGGAGTATAACATTCCATACACTGTTTTATTTATAACAGTGCATGAACCACATTGTATAAACATTCAATACATTGTAGGGTGGCCAGATGAGGGGTTGGAAAGTCTGAAAGAGCGTATGGATTGTATAAGCTACCAACTTTCTCTTGTTTAAACATTGATGTGCAGCGTGCTGTGATTAAACAGCTGTTGAAACTATATGAATCTTTGAATAAAAAGATGTGATCACTGATAAGGACAAACCAGACAATAATAAAAATGATAGAACATTTGAATATAACGCGTTAAGTAAGATAAGATGCGAAAACAATAATATATAAACAAAGCAACTTGCAAACTTAACGTACATATATTTATATATTGCTGAATGTGAAGCTCATTTTTCCTTTTGTTTATACTTTAAAAGTTATCAACGAATTTATTTAGATCTGAATATCATACGAACTCAACATGCATTCACCTAAAATTTTGTGCACGTCTAAATTTCATGACATCTTCCTCCGTTTAGACCAAAGTCCCTGATTCCGTTACTAAAATGTCAATGGAACAGCTAACTTGTAAGAATTTCGAGAGCGACCAGTGAAGCTAGCTATAAATAGCATGCTAAACCTCTCATTTCTTGTATCACCAATGGCTTCCACCTCTTGTACTCCTCTCCGTCTAAGAATTATTCTATGTCTCATCTCCATCTCCTTAGCCACAACTTGTCATGCATTCTCCAATGAAGCATTCCTTAAATGCCTTCATCTGCAGACCAATACCTCCACCATGAACCTCTCCAAACTCCTCTACTTCCCCAAGACAACCTCCTACTCCTCCCTCCTCCTCTCCTCCATTTCAAACACCAGGTTCACAACCCCATCAACAACAAAACCCCTACTCATCTTCACGCCAACCCTTGAATCCCATATCCAAGCCTCTATCTTCTGTTCTAGATACTACCGCCTTTCCCTTAGAGTTCGGAGCGGTGGCCATGACTTTGAAGGCCTCTCCTACCAATCCCCAGCCCACCAACCCTTCATTGTACTAGACCTCACCAACTTCCGATCAGTAACCGTCGACGTAGAGCTTGGCACAGCGTGGGTCCAGGCCGGCGCCACTATCGGTGACCTATACTACCACATTGCTAGCAACAGCTCCACCTTTGGGTTCCCGGCAGGAACCTGCTCCACCGTCGGCGTGGGAGGACACATAAGCGGCGGCGGGGTTGGAACCCTTGTCAGGAAGTACGGCCTTGCTGCTGACAACGTCTTGGACGTGAGATTTGTTGACGTTCATGGTCGGATCTTGGACAAGGATACCATGGGTGAGGATCTCTTCTGGGCTGTTAGAGGTGGTGGAGCTGCAAGCTTTGGTGTCGTTGTCTCGTGGAAGTTAAGGTTGGTTCCTGTCCCTCAAACTGTCACCAGGTTTAATATCAGCAAGACATCCTTCAATGGTTCTATAGATCTTATTGACAAGTGGCAGCACATTGCTCACAACCTTACTGAGGACTTATTCATAGAAATGGTTATACAAACTCTAATGAATGGTAGTAAAGGAATCGAGGTTCTCTTCAATGGCTTGTTTCTGGGGAACTCCAGTGGGCTTCTCCAGGTGATGGGCCAGAAGTTTCCTGAGTTGGGAGTGGGGGTGAAGGACTGCGAGGAGATGAGCTGGGTTCAGTCAGTCATGTCTTATGCTTTCTTTCCTATTGATTCCCCACTTGAGATCCTTTTGGATAGGACGTTGCAGCAGAGGGGCATGTTCAAAGGTAAGTCTGACTATGCAGTGAATCCTATACCAAGAGGTGCAATTAAGAACTTGTGGAATAGTTTAATGGAAGTTGATGCAGCTGCAATTTCCTTTGAACCATATGGTGGAAAGATGGCTGAAATTCCAGAGTCTCAGCTCCCATTTCCACACAGGAAGGGGAGTCTTTTCAACATCCTTTATCTTGTTGGATGGTCGTCTGATAATAGTACAGGAACCAAAGCCTCTGCAAACGCAATAGGTTGGATCAGGAGATTGTATAAGAATATGGCTCCTTATGTTTCAAAGTACCCCAGGGCTGCATACCTGAACTACAAAGATCTGGACTTGGGAGGGAGAATTAACGAAAGCTATTCCATGGCTGAGGTCTGGGGGAGGAAGTACTTCAAAAGTAATTTCAGGAGGTTGGCTCTTGTTAAGGGAGAGGTTGACCCTGACAACTTCTTTGGGAATGAACAGAGCATTCCTCCTCTTCTGGTTTGATTCAAAAGCATTGTCATCCCAGCCTCTGTTTGTAATTTGTGTTGCTATGTTTTTACTGTTCTTTGTGCTAATGAATTGTCACGTCTCAGTCCCTGCATGGGCTTGAGCACATGACAACGACACGAAAAATAATGTTCATACATCAAGTCCAATAATACTTAATCCAAAGTTAATAAGTCTTACTGTTTGAAAAATAGAGAAGGTGAGCTGACTATTTAGGTGAATTAAACAAGTGTTTTGAAAAACTAGTAAGTCGTTTTGAAGCAAGCCTGAAGGGAGGAAGGAGGATGAAACAAAGAAGCAGGGTTAGGGAAAGGAGAAGAGAGAATAGGAGAGGGAGAATTGGAGAAGAAGAAAGGAATTTCTGGATAACTCTCTGCCATTCTGTTTGGCATTCATTGTATTTATAAAAGCATTCTAATAGACTCAAGATTCCCTTCTAACAACCCACGTCCCCACCGAAGCCCTAGTGGCCGAATGGTAAACAGGTTGCGCTCCTCGACACCCACCCGGGTTCGAGGATGCGCTGAGGGGGTTGGCGTGAGGCGAGTCTTTCCAGGCACGTGGAGGGTATAGAAACCAAAAAAATCCCGTGTGCTGGGGCTCGATCCCGCGCCGATTCACGCCCGTGTGTAATCCTAGCTAGGCGGGGTTGACCGCCTGGCTCTTATGTCCCAAAAAAAAAAACAACCCACGTCCCCTTACAAAGATATTCTCAGACGCATATCCTCAAACACCTGGTAGGCGTGACTCTAGCTACTAATTAAAAGATACTATTTGTTAGTACTAATATCTAGATTACATCAGTAACTAATCCATAGTATTAATTCATTCAAAAATCAACGAAATCCTTGTACTTCTTCGAGTCATTCTTTCCAATGTTGGTGGGCTCGCTACGACGCATGGTTGCTCCAATTGATGTTTTAGTCATGCCTGCAACACGTTTCCAATCACGCTCACCATTGTGTGTATTTTCCAAACAAGAACATTTTGGATCACACACTGAAAATTCATTCAATAAATCAAAATTTCAAAGGTGGACACCACTTTTCAAAAAATTTCAATCATACTAAATCCACATTATTCCTTATGGCTAGCTAGGAATCCTATATGTAAATATATAACCCCTAATAACGGGGTATTGATTACAATTATTACCCTCATTGGCAGGATGTCGAATTATCAATGTATAGTGCCCTATTCGGCAGACTATCGATTACAATGATTATCCTCGTTGGCAGGGTATGGAACCATAGTTTGATTATCCTCGTTGGCAGGGTATGGAACCATTAAGGAAAGCCGTTTTCACATCCATTTGCCATATTTCATAATCATAGTATGCTGCTATAGCAAGCAGAATCCTAATTGATTTGAGCATTGCTACGGGAGAGAAAGTTTCGTCATAGTCTATTCCTTCTTTTTGACGGTATCCCTTAGCAACAAGACGGGCCTTATAGGTCTCTACCTTTCCGTCTGCTCCAATCTTTTTCTTGAAAACCCATTTACAACCAATAGGTTTTATATCCTGTGAAGCTTCAACCAAAGTCCATACTTTGTTGACCTTCATGGATTCAATTTCGGATTCCATGGCCTTTTGCCATTTCTCATAGTCTGAACTTTGTACAGCCTCTTCATAGGTCTTAGGGTCATCATCATTATGATCAACCTCATTTGATTCATCATCTTGTACCATAAGATTCAATCTATTTGGTACATGACGTTGACGAGTAGACCTTCTAAGAGGTTCGTGTACAACATGTTCACCTTGCACTAGATTCGGTTGTTGTTCAACTTGTTCTTGAACCGGTTCAATAACCTGTTCTTGATCTACAGTAGTTTCTTCAACCGTTGAAGATGACAACTTCTTTGACATCTTCAAAATATCTAATAAAGGTTGCTCAACTTGTATCTCATATTCCTGAGTTGATTCATTGGTTTCCTGAACTTCATCACGTTCTATTTCTGCACCATGATTCCCTTCTAAAAGGAATTCCCTTTCTAAAAAGGTTGCACTTCTAGCCACAAACACTTTATGGTCAGAAGAATGATAGAAATAATATCCCATTGTTTCTTTGGGATAGCCAATGAATCTACACTTATCAGATCTTGAGTCGAGTTTGTCTGAATGCAATCTCTTAACATAAGCCGGACAACCCCAAACTTTAACATGCTTAAGGCTTGGTTTACGTCCTTTCCATATCTCATATGGTGTTGTAGAGACTGACTTAGTGGGTACTTTATTTAGTAAGTATGTTGCTGCTTCCAAAGCATATCCCCATAAGTTTATTGGAAGATCAGTGAACCCCATCATGGATCTCACCATATCTAATAAGGTTCGATTCCTTCTTTCAGACACACCATTATGTTGTGGTGTTCCTGGGGGTGTCCATTGTGAGAGAATCCCATTCTCTATGAGATAACTAGTAAAGTCATCACTCAGATATTCTCCTCCTCTATCAGACCTTAGTACTTTAATACTTTTACCAAATTGCTTTCTCAACTTCACTACGGAATCTTTTGAACATTTCAAAAGACTCAGATTTGTGTTTCATAAGATACACAAATCCATATCTAGACATATCATCAGTGCAGGTGATAAAATAAGAATATCCTCCTCTGCCTTGAATCTTCATGGGCCGACAAACATCTGTATGAATTAGTCCCAACAATTCAGAGGCTTTCTCTCCACTTCCAGTAAATGGAGATTTGGTCATCTTTCCTTTGAGACAAGATTCACAAGTTGAATATGATTCATAATCATACTTGTCAAGGTAACCTTCCTTGTGCAACTTGTTAATTCTTTTCTCTCCAATATGACCAAGCCTACAATGCCAAAGATATGTTTGATTCACTTGATCATCTCTTTTCCTCTTAAGACTAGAAACATGCATAATCGAATTAATATTCATATTAGGTAAGACATAAATACCATGTTGGAGATAACCATGCACATATAAATCATCATCATGATAAATAGAGCAAATGTTATCATAAAAAACAATTCGAAAACCACGCTTGTTCAACATAGAAATTGAGATTATGTTCGAAACAAATTTAGGAACATAATAACAATCATCCAACATGAGTATGTTGCCCGTAAGCATCATAAGAGAAATTGAACCTATAACTAGGGCTGCAACTTTTGCACCATTCCCATCTTGAAGGTTCACTTCTCCTTTCTTTAACCTTCTACTTATCTGTAGTCCCTGCAACATGTTGCAGATGTTAAAACTACTGCCAGTATCTAATACCCATAGTGAAGAATCAGTAGTAGTTAAAAAAAAACCATGAAAACATTTTTCATCAAAGTCTCACCTTGTTTCTTGTCTTTTAGAGATGCAAGATACTCCTTGCAATTCCTCTTCCAATGTCCTTTCTTCTTGCAGAAGAAACATTCAGCATCAGATTGGTCAGCTTTGCCCTCTTTGCCTTTGGGTTTAGTCACACCACCCTTAGGCGCAGTAGGCTTCTTTTTGGGTTTTCTCTTACCCTTACCCTTCTTATTAGAAGAGTTGCCAACCAATATGACAGTTCCTTTCTTCTCAGATGCTATTTGATTCTCATAATCAATCAACATATTGAGCATCTCATGAAGATCACAATCCATTTTATGCATATTGAAATTAATAACGAATTGTGAAAAGGACTCAGGAAGTGACTGCAAGATCAAATCTTGAGAAAGCTCCTTTCCAAGTGTGCAACCTGACTTCTCAAGTTCTTCAATAAGATCAATCATTTTGAGTACATGAGGCCCAACTGGAGAGTTTACAGTCAACTTGGATCCAAATAAAGCCTTAGATAGCTGGTATCCGGTACATTACGCTTTCTTGGCACCAAACATCTTCTTAAGATGTTCGATTATTGCAGATGGATTCATACCCTGATGTTTCCTCTGGAGTTCAGAACTCATAGAAACAAGAATGATGCATTCGGCAGTAAGACGATTCTCCAAGAATTTCTGATAATCCTTGGTAGCTTCAGCATCATCCTCAGATGGGATTTCTTTAGCAGGCTTATCGATCACATCAATAAGTTTTTCATGCATGAGAACAATTCTCAAATTTCGGTACCAGTCATCAAAATTTGGTTCAACCAACTTGTTGGCATCAAGTATGCCACGCAGTGATATAGCAGACATATTGAGAAATCTAAAATTAAGAAAGAAAATACAACAATATAAGAACACATTTATAGATATCATAAAGAC
Source organism: Dioscorea zingiberensis (assembly GCA_026586065.1). Lineage (NCBI taxonomy): Eukaryota > Viridiplantae > Streptophyta > Magnoliopsida > Dioscoreales > Dioscoreaceae > Dioscorea > Dioscorea zingiberensis. The sequence continues at coordinate 61,762,027 of CM048818.1, forward strand.
ATGGACTTTTATCTAAATGATATTTCCACTAATTAACTATGTACCCTCATTATAGTTTTAGAAATCTCTATTCTATTTAGTGGAGTAAAGGAATCCTCAAACAATATGAATGAACCCCTTGGTAGTCAAGTCGTTTCTCACACATATTTTCAAGGTAGGTACACTTACCAATTGTATCTCTATACAACTTCCTTAAATAGCTCCATGCCCAATAGTCCCCTGGTTGTCAGGTCGTTCCTATTGGCATAGTTGAGTTCAACCATCATAATGGCAAAGAATTTATTGATTTTCATACTCCCCTGGGTAGTCCAGGCGTATAGTATAAAATAAATAATTCTTTCCATTATATGTGCATCATATGCAATAAATATTTTGTTTTTAATTTATTCTTGAACTACAAGTCTCCTGGTTGTCAGGCCGCTCCTTATAAACAAGAGATAAATAAAAAAAATATATTTATTTTATGGAAAGCTATATAATAAAATATCTTATATCTTATTATTTAAGAACTCAATTTTAGTGGGAGGGAATTTGTTATTAAAACAACCTTTGTGATCTAATCACCCATGCAATTAGTTCTAAATTAATTTACATCTATATGTAACATATAATTAAAGAACAAGCATGTAACAAAATTTCATATGCTTCAAACAATATTTTTAATATCAAGGTGATCTAATCACTTATATATAGCATATGAATTAAATTCAAGTTGTCTACATGCAATGAGTCCTAAATTAATTTACATCATATGTAACATATAATCATAAAATTATATCAAGGACATGCATGTAGTAAATAAAATATCATATGTTAAAACAATCTTTTAACAACATAGTGATCTAATCACTTATAGCATATGAATTAATTTCATGTGGTCTACATGCAATTAATCCTAAATTGATTTACATCATATGTAACATATAATTCAAAAATTATATAAAGGATATGCATGTAGTAAATAAACAAAAAATTTCATATGCTAAGAGTGCATTCTATATATACATCACATGTACCAAAAAATTAGAAGCAAGAATAAACCAATATATCGCATATAAAAGAAATTCTTTCAAAATAAATAAATTTAGTAATAAATTTTAAACACAAAGACCCATGGCTCTGATACCACTGTAGGATTATTTGGTGTTCAAAACACGCAGCGGAAGGCGAAATAATCCATTGGAAGATCTATTTGCATTTGAAATTTATTTAACATGTTAAAGATCGGATCTAAAACATACCTTGGAAGCGAGTTCCTTTTTCCTCTTAAACCTCTTCGATAATGCGAAGACTCTATGTGTATCCACACCGAGACCAACCTTCGCTATCAACCCTTTGACAAAATGGAATCGATGAACAAATTGAAACAAATAGTTTTGACTCTCAAAACTCACTTGATGGATTGTATCTCTTCTCTCTTTTTTGTGTGTCTTAACCCATATGCAAGCCTACATATATATAGGCATTTCCATGAGGCTTTTGGGTTTCCCAAAACCTTTTGGTTTTCCAAAAACCAAAACCATCAAGCATGCATGACTTTTGGCTTTCCCAAAACCATTAAGTGCATGTGGCCTTTGGTTTTCCCATAACCCTTTGGTCTTCCAAAGACCTTTTGGTTTTCCCAAAACCAACACATCCAATCATTATTCATTTTGTCCATTAATATTAACTATATTCTCTATGCTAGTAAAGAATATAATAATATTCCATTTGGACTAATTTATTTTATTTATTTGATAAATTAAATAATCTAATTTAATCATCAAATAATAAAACAATTAATCCTTTAGCAAAGATTAGAACACTCGTTAGTGTGTGACCCCATAAGTTCAATACTAAGCCGGTAGTAAATTAGTCATACTAATTTACTAATCAAGGTTGGCGTCTAGCAACACTCCTTAATGACCGGATAGCATGAAGTATACAATTACTCTTAAGAACCCGTTGAAGAATAATGTAATATTTTCCTTCTGTCAATAAAGCTCCGGGTCAACCCTAGGATATGATTGGACTGTCAAAGCCCAATAGGTTATCAACTATGTTTCATGTCAATTATAACCAACCAACGAATGACTTAAGAAACTCTTTTCTTCTTCATTCGTTTGCCCTGGCCAAGGTCTTAATTTAGTCGTTATAAATAATGACAACATAGAGCTCAAACTCATTACCAAGAGTTGACAGATTCCTTCTTGATCAATCATTAATTCTACAAGTATTTAATCATACTCAATATCCTTTCAACTATCATCCTAGGGCAATAGGTGTCCAGAATCAAAGTATGATAAATAGCTTGTAAATTAATATGATGATCTCATGTCAAAAGAACTATTATATCTCATTCTTCAAGAGAATATCATATTGACAGTTTATGGTAATATTAACCATTAGGAATTCTCAATTGAGTCAGTTCAATGATCATATCTCCATATGCATCATCTATATATGTGATTTAGTTAATGAGATCAACTAATCTTAATCTTATAATCCAACCCCCAAGTTGGAGAGTGAATGTCTTGCACTCCCAACTAGCAAACCATGGGAATGAAGAGATCCTTTCCCAAAGCCTTAGTCAACAAATTTGCCAGCTGATGTGTAGATTTCACAAACCTTGTCACTATAGAGCCATCTTGAATCTTATCTCTTATATAATGACAGTCCATCTCTATATGTCTTGTGCGTTCACGAAATACTGGATTTGCTGCTATGTGTAAGGCAACCTTATTATCTGTCACGACCCGACCCGGATCTCAGGACCTCGGGCACGTACACAGACCGGCCGTACCTAAGTGGAGACGAGCCCCTCTCAGATACGAGGCCTAGATAAGTATAGTAGATAACACATAAGTTCAAAATAACTCAAAAGTTATAATCAAATATCAGAGTCTAACAACAGAAACAAAATCAAGGGTTCAACAAATCCAGGGTTCAGGGACCCTAAACAACATGGCCCTACATGGGTCCTAAAAATAGTACTCTCACTTATGAGAAAAAGAAAGCTAAGATCCTCCGACCTCGTCAAATAATCCCCTCCCCTCGTCTCCCGCGCGACCTCTGAGTCTTCTACTGCTCAGAACTTGAAAGAGAAAGGAAAACAAGTGCATGTGTTTTCGAATGGAAAGTCCAGTAAGTACCCTGCAACAATCTCAAAAGTACAATAAACCAAATATGATCAAGTATCATCAAGAAACCTAGGAGTCTGCCACAAACATCAAGGTACAACTCCTATCCAAGTTAGCCCTTGGGCTCAAGAAGAAGGTCTCAAACTGATCAAGCTATCCCCCGGATAGTTACAAGCACAATAATCTGTTGTGCGCAACCAACCTGTCGCATCTCGGTAGCGCCACCTCCCGTACATGTCGACATGGCCAGCGTATCAATCCCGCTGACAGACAGGACAGCCGGAGTATCTTCCTTCTGGCATGGAATGCTGGAACGTCAGGGTGTCTCGTCCCCCAACATTTTCTCAAACCGGAGCCTCCACGCTCCACTGTGCCGGGCGGAAGAACTGTCTCAGTTAGCACATACCTCCCGGCTTGCACATAAGATCATGTGCCCATGATCAAGTGTCGGCCCAAGGGTGTGTATGGCCAACTCACGTGTCAGTAACAGATAGAGCTATACCCTACCTCTAGCATATCAACCATGCGCATACAAGGAACAAGAACCAAACAACAAGTAGGCATGTGAATAAAACCAATAACATGTCATATCAAGGAAACACATGCTAAACTGCTAGCATACATCAAGTCAAGAAACCTAAAAATGGGTGACAACTAGGCATGAGTAACTTACCTGAAGTCACGTAACCGGAAGTCCCAAGGTACCAACTCCCTGCGCATTTACGTCAACCTGATAGTAGATACTATATCAATAAAGACATCATCGTATACCCCTAGTTATGTATGCATGATGTTCTAATTGGGCCCAACCCAGCTTAATGGGCCTCCCCTTGAACTTTCATAAGTCAAATTATTATTTATGACTATTATTCATGAAGACCCATGTGGCCTGGTGGTTAAGGCCCACCATCCTACCAAAGGGTTCATGGTTCAATTCCCCCCACTTGCCTTTTATTCCCTCTTAATTTCCTTTTACAGTTTTATGTAACCTGACTTGGTTGGCTCTATCTCAAGTAGAAGTGGTCCTTGGTGGTTAAGGCCCACCAAGTCCATGTATGAGGTCTTGGGTTCCATTCTCACCACCAACCCTTTTTGTTCATTTTATTCCTTTAAAACTTGGTTGTACTTGGTCAATTCTATTTGACCGAACCCAACTATAGATTTGATCCAACCTAACCCGATTAATTAAATAAACTTGGTTCAATTGCTACACTTAATTGAGTCTCTTATACTTGATTGGATCCAATTAAAACCCGGTCTAACCGTCTCCAACTTGGTTAACCCAACCAACATGATTTATTGACTAACTCAATCAAGTCTTTTCTAATTGATTAGAGCTAACTATCATCATAGTTCAAAATCAATTTAAATCCTTAATAGGACCTAACCCATTTTAATTGACTAACCCTAGTCAATTTAAATCATTAAATCCAAACTTTATAGATTAATTATTTAATCAACACATGATTAACCAAACTTTATCAAATAATTTATTTAATCAAGATTTAAAATCCAAACCTTGTAAATTAATTTATTTAATCAAAATCCATTAACTAAACTTTATCAATTAATCAAAATATATTAACTAAACTTTATCAATTAATTTAATTAATTATAACCAATTAACTTTCTCTCTCTCCTCTCCCACCTCCCTCTCTTTCTCTCTCACTCTCTCTTTCTTGCAGTCACGGAAGATGAGCACCGACTACACTTGCGGTGGTGCCACAAGATAGAGGCCGGAGCCATCTCCGCCCTTGGTCCTCGCCGCTCGGAGGTCGCCGGTATACCGCGAGCATCTCCTGAGAAGGGCCGTCAAGCTTCTGTCCTCTCCCTTCGGTCGGCCTGCGCCACCATTGGCCGGAAAACACTCCCCTCTCTTTCTCTCTATAGTTCCATTATCATGCATGCATGAGTAAGCATCGAAAAGACAGGGAGGAAGACGCGGCTTACCTTTGCGTCTGGTGGACAATGCCCCCGTGATAACTCTGGCGAGGTGTGAGACAGTCGGTCCGAGCTCCTCAACCACGTCGCGCTCCTCCACGTGAACTCCCGGCGGCTTCTTCACGATCTCCAGAGACCACTGGCTCTGTTCCTCGGCCTGACTCGCCCAGTTGGCAGAGGTCACCAAGAGGGAGAAATTGGAGAAAAGGAGAGGTGTGCTCTCTCCAAACTCCTCTCAGGGCTTTTTTTTTTATAGAGGGCCGAGGTGCATGTGGAGACGATGGCAATCCTTTGATTGAGATTTGCCATGCAAATCATCTTCAATCTTTCCAAACAGGTTACTTCCATACTCGGCGAGGCTAGGGTTTCTCCCTTGCGGCGGCGCACACCGGCGCTGGTGGAGAAGAAGGAGGTGATTGCCTTGGGATCAGTCCCTGATCTAATGAATGACCACGATTGCATAGAGATGAATTCCACTCTAATGCATGACTCTCGTGGCCTTTTTAGTAAGTAACTCCTGTCTTTTATCAATTTTTATTGTGGTCCCTCAAATCTTTTAATTCTTTACATGCAAGTCCTTGGCTGTGAGATGAGCACAAATTTCACTAAAGCCCTTGTAAATTCTTGAATTTATGACATAGTACCAAATTTGGTAACTTAACCAATTATCCCTTCCTTCCTTTAGATCACCAATCTTTCCTTTAATTTATTAAATCAATTACTAATCAATCAATATGAATTTATTCCAAAAATTCCTATATTCCTCTTTAAGGTTTCCAATCAACCTCTAATTACCAATTTACCCTTGGTAACCACATTTAATTCCAATTGAAGTCCTTACATTTTGAATAAATAAATTCATTCACCAAAATAATAAATAAAAATATTTATTTATTCCAAGGAAAAGTAAAATCTCGGATTTCACATTATCACAATGCAGCAATGCAAGTTTTTGATGTAAAACACCCAAATCTTTGAGCAAATAACACAACCATGTTAGTTCACAACAAGCTCCTATCATTGCACGACACTCTGCTTCAGCGGAAGAAAGAGGGACTGTTTTCTGCAGCTTTGACCTCCATGAAATTAATTGTAAAATCCAAGGATTTTATGGTTTAAAATTTTTTTTAGCTATTTGCTTTAATTGTGTGGTTAAAAAAGGGAAGATTCCTAAGTTGGGTTATAATTTAGGATTTTCGATTTGTTTTAAGGAATTTCTATGAAGGATTGATTTTTAGTTCTCGTTAATTATTTTTATGGACGGGAGAAATTCCTAAACTTGGATAATTTGAATTATTGGGATTTAATTGGATTTAAATCTTGATTTAGTTTATTGGGGTGATAGAGGACTAATTTGTGAATTCAGAAATTATGAGGACTTGAATGAAATTTGCCCCTCTCTCAAATAAGGACCTGCATGTAAAATAGTTAAAAGGCAAGGACTTGTGTTTAAATATGAACATAAAGGAAGATCATGATATCATGGATGATATATATATATATATATAACAGTATATATATAATATATCATACAGAAATGAACCAGAGTTTTGAATTTAAATCCTAAGATATATATAATAGGATATGATGTTGCTGCCATTAATGAGCTTGGGTTTCTTTTAAGTTAAAAAAAAAAACGCGTTTCAATGATGGAGAGATATGTATATGATACTATATAAATATATCTTTATAGAGATAATGTATATAGCTGTATATAGATATATATATATATATGATTTGGATTTTAGATGAGGTTTGGAGTCCAAAATCCCAGGCGAACAGCCGTGCACGTAACGTTTCTTTTAAATATAACGGACGGCTGAGATGGATGCTGGGGAATAGAGATTTCAAAGGCTTGGGTTTTCATATGAATTAAGGAAATAAGATAGAGAGAGAAAGAGACTTCTCCTCCACGGATTTCTCGCCGGCCAGCGATGACGTGATCTGATCGCGCCCGTCAGCCGGAATCTACGGGATCATGAGCCCATCCACTAGCCGCTCCTCTATAAAGCCTCGGTTTATTTCCAAACCCTAGCAACATCACTAGGCGGCGGCGGACTGTCCCTCGCGAGAGTAAGAGACCGAGGGAAGAGAGGGGGTGGCGCTGATCCACCCGAACACCGGAAGAGGACCGGCTAAAATTATTCTTAGAGACGCTACCGCAAGCTTTCCGTGAACGGCCCTCCGGAGGAGGAGTGCTCATCCACTGACCAGCAGAGATCTTACCCGCGGATCGTCAACCACCGGACAGGACTGAATGGGCGGTGAGGGATGCCAGCGACCAGAACTCGCTCTTGGGAACACCGGAGTCCTCTCGAGGCGTCACTACATCGTAGGGAAGCCTCCACACCTTCTGTGAGTCCCTTCTTCCTCTATTATTGGTGACACGAGGTTAGCATGCATGGGTTTTCATAAGGCTTTGCATGTTTGAATATATGGGCTTTTGTATGGTTTGTGATGATGGATTCTAGAGAGAAGTTGGGTGACTAGATGGGTACATGGTGGCAGGGGATGGGATTCTTTCAGTTGAGTGAGTTCTGGAGGCTTTCGGTCAGGCTTGGTTTGGTTGACAAGAGAGACTGCACTCTCTCTTCTTTCCCATAGAGATGAGATAGATGAGTTTTACTTAATCCATAGAACTCACCAGTGAGAATGAAAGATTTAGAACACTCTCTGAAGGTTTGATTTAGAGAGATAGTGCGTGGATTGATGTGGAGGTTTTGGGGTGATTTTATGTGAAGGCTGGGGAGTTTCATTATGATGTTCTTTGATTGATGTTTTATATTGAGTTTCATAGTGATTTTAGAGTTTATTAATGCAGTGGTTAGAAGAGCATGTTTTTATTCTTAAAGAAATATAGTTAACGGTTGTTAAAGTTCTGAATTTTTCAGTGCTGATCATGCTCAGGTAGTAATAAGAATTTCTGTTGAGTGGACAGAGGAAGGGTGTGATATCTCACGGGTTTTATGAGGGTTTTTACAGTGTCTTGAGGGAGTCTATATGATTTACTTGATGACTTTATTGTGTAGCTTTAGTAACTGTGAATGCTTGGGCACTATATTTTGTGGTAATGTGAGGAAGGAACTGTTTATGGCTGTGTTTGTGCAAACCTTCTTTGATTAGTTCTGGTTACTAGTTAAATTAGTATGAATAATTGGGAAGGTCTGTGGCTATATGTGATTAGGTTGTAGAGTGGTTTGCATGGGCTCGGTTGAGCAAGTAGCACAGGTCGTGATGGAGGTTGTGATACTAATTATTGGTTGGGTTCAGGACTTGGGAACCGAGTGGTTTGAGACTCTAGAGGGATTGATAGTGGGCACTAAGGTCCTGACTATTATTTGGTTGTGGTTGGATAGTCTAGGAAATAATTGAATGATTTTATTGATTTATTCTTACTACTATCCAAGAGACCGGCATGTGTTAGTTCTATATTAATTAATATAAGATACCGGTTATTTCTGGATTTAATAAGAATAAGTGAGTATTTTGGTTAAGTGGTTAGCTTATTAAATGGGTCGAGTTGGGTCATCTGTGGGCCGGACCCATTTGGTTTCGCATGCGTTATGGACGGCACTATTTCGAGCACGTGTGCGTGTACTGAGTACAGATTTGTGTATACAGATATTGTCGAAGAGAGTGAAGCTTCAACGGGGCAGATTCGGAGCGATCGGTTGGATTGCGCTAGAGGTAAGTGACTCTTGCCTAGCTCCTACCCAGAGATGGGTTTCTTTGGCATTCTTTTTACCTGGTATGGTATATCTTTTGCTGGCATCGTGACTGTGCTTGTTGATATGATTTGGATATCTGTTTTGATTCCCGGTATTCATGTTTTGTTTGATGTTCTTCCACATCTGTGGATTGGTTGATTGGACAAGTTGTTTTTGGATGCTCACTGAGCATGCCACCGTGGACCGGGACATTACTGTGCGACTCATGGTGCTTGTGTTTAGGTGGGGTTGGTATGTTTCAAAGATCGGGTATGCGTACTCAGGAGCATAGCCACCTGTCGTCCGACACTTGACCATTGAGGCACACGGCACTTGTGCTGACCGTGGAGGTGTGATTGGTCGGGCTTAGGGGGCCCCGTTTGATTGACTCATTGTGTTGACTGATTGTTATGATTTGTCTATCTTGACTATTTGGACTGTGCTTATCGTGATTCTTCTGCGAGAAATTCTTACTGAGCTTTCCTTTCGAAAGCTCACTTCACTTTCTTTTTCTCTTCCAGGTTAAGAGGAACAGATGACTCAGGGTTGGAGCTGCGCATGGGACTGGGATAGGTTGGAGAGGTCCGAGGACCTCAGATTGTGTGAGAGTTTCACTTGTAGGACCCTTATAGGGCCTGATTTTGTATAGAGCTTTGTAGGGTACCTGGAACCCTTCATGATTTTAATTCCGTTGTATAACTCTGATATTGTTCTTTATTATTAATGAACAGTTGATTATTATTGTTATCTGCTTATCATTTTTAGGCCTTGTATCCGGGTGGGGCTCGTCTCCACTTGGATACGGCCGATCTGTTGACGTTCCCGAGGTCCCTGGATCCGGGTCGGGGCGTTACATTAATGAAGGACCCAAGAATACATAGTACCCCATGGTAGATCTCCTAGTAAGGGGACATCTTGCCCAATCTGAGTAGCAAAAGGCTCGTAAGCGAAGGTCACTAGCTGAAGAGAAGAAGAGGCCTTGACCGGGTGCAGATTTCAGGTAGCGCACAACACACAAGGCTGCTTCCCTGTGGTCTTTTCGCAGTTGATGCATAAACCTGCTTAATACATGTACGGAGTATGTAATATCCGGCCTTAATACTGAAAGATATATTAATCTCCCAATTAATCTTCGATACCGGCCCGGATCCTTGAGAGGATCACTTTTATCGAACAATTTCAAACCCCGCTCCATGGGAGTATCAACAGGAGAAACTCCTAATAGGCTTGTATCCTTGATAATTTCCAATGCATACTTTCGTTGAGAAATAAAAATGCCACTTGTAGATGTAGAAATTTTCGATACCAAGGATGTACTTCAAGTTACCAAGATCTTTAAGACAAAAATTATTATGCAAGAACGTCTTGATTTCAGCAATACTCACAGGATCATTTCCAATAATTAAAATATCATCGATATAAATCAGAAGAGCGGTGAAAGACTTGCCTTGTTGTTTGGTAAAGAGAGAATAGTTTGCTTTTGATTGTACATAACCAGCTGAACGGATAGCATCAGAAAATTTAGCGATCCACTACCGAGATGCATGTTTCAATCCATATATGATTTGTGAAGGCGACAAACCAAGTGTTCCTCCCCCTGTCGCCGAAGATATGGCGGCAGAGACATATAGATTTCTTCGTGAAGATCACCGTGGAGAAACGCATTATTGACATCAAGCTGATGAACTGACCAGCCACGGGCAGCAGCTAAAGCCAAAATACAACTAACTAAGATGATCTTGGCGGTCAAGGAAAAAGTATAATCAACGCCCTTCAACTGAGTAAAGCCCATCGACACAAGCCTTGCTTTGTAACGCTCAATGGATCCATCAGACCGATGCTTGATCTTATAAACCCATCGACATCTAATCTAAGTTTTGCCAACCAGAAGAGGAGTCAGTGTCCAAGTGCTATTATCTGCAAGGGCTTTGAATTCGGAGCTCATGGCTTGCTGCCATTCGGGATGAACAACAGCTTCTGAATAAGATTGGGGTTCATCATGATGACTAATCTATGCAACAAAGGACTGATAGGCAGGCATATAGCGGTGATAAGAGACATAATTGGAGAGTGGATACTGAGTACCTTTTTGCGGATCAGGAAACAAGAAAGCTGGTTGATCGGAGCAAGCATGCGTAACCTGTGAACATACATAATCCTGGAGCTTCACCGGTGGATTATATGAGCGGCTGGAGCGATGAAGAAGCGCGGGTGAAGATGATGGTGATGAAGCATTTGGGGATGAAGGTGGTACGGAGGCTGTGTAAGAAGGGAGGTTTGTGATGTTGAGTGAGGATGGAATAGATGATGGGGAAAGAGACGCCGGAAGAGGGATAGACACGGCTGTAGGAGGAGGCAGAGATGCCGGGATTGCAGGAGGAGGTATAGAGAGAAGTTTGGCGCAACAGGAGTAGGTCTTGAGTGGGGTCATACCGATGCTGACGGTGGGAGATGGGTTGGGCGAAGGTGGATGTGGCGGAGAGATCAGAGGCGAAAGGGAATTTGGTGAAGAGGAAGTGGGCGGAGGGGGCTTGGGCAGAGGGCAATCAGGCGCGATGGGTTCAGCGGAGTCTGTTTGCTTGAAAGAGAGAGAATGTGAAAAATCAAGATTTGGATGTGGACTTGAGCCATGAGTTGGGATTGGGCCTGAAGGAAATATTTGACCAGTATTTGCAAGAGAGGCATATGGAAAAATATGTTCATCGAATTTAACATCTCTGCTAGTGAAGATTTTTCGAGTGGAGATATTGAAGAGTTTGTATCCTTTTTGACCAACTAGGTAACTGAGGAAAATGCAAGCCATTGCCCGAGAATCGAACTTGTGAGAAGGGTGAACATTGGTAGCATAAACAAGGCAACCAAAGACACGAAGATGAGAGTATAAAGATGGTTTGGAGTAGAGATATTCAAATGGAGTTTTAAATGAAAGAACGGGCATAAGAAACCGATTGATGATATGTAAAGCAGTGAGTGCACAATCCTCCCATAATAGATTAGGCAATTGAGCTTGAAATTTTAAGGCTTGAGCAACTTGTAAAATATGATGATGTTTGCGTTCCACCACCCCATTTTGTTGGGGTGTGTAAACGCAAGAATGTTGGAAAACAACACCATTATCTTTGAAAATATTGTGAAGCGAAAGGAATTCCCCATCATTATCACTACGAAATATTTTGATTTGAGATGAAAACTGAGTGGATACATAGCGAAAGAAATGCTTAAGTAAAGATTGTGCTTCATCTTTATATTTCATCAAAAAAATCCAAGTAAAGCGAGTATAATCATCAACAATTATAAGAAAGTAATGAGCACCAGAAAGAGAAGAATGCTTATAGAGACCCCAGATATCACAATGAATTAAATCAAAAGGATGTTTTGAAGTAATTGAACTAGTACCAAAAGGTAAACGATGTTGCTTGGCCAAAGGACAAATAGGGCAAGCATTATTTGATGGAATTGAAACATTTAAGAAATTCTTAGCAATGAAACTTAGATAGGAATGAGAAATGTGACCAAGACAGTTATGCCAGAGATAAGTGGAAGAAGTGGTGAGGTTGCAGGTTGGTTGCTGGGTTGACAAAAGATGAGGTTTGGTGTTGGCTTTCTCCGTCACTAATGCCACTAAATAGTACAGTCCATCATGCTGCTTACCCAAACCAATCGTCTTTCTCGTAGCAAGATCCTGCAAAACACACCAATAAGGATAAAATGTCACTGAACAATTCAGTCCTCTTGTCAAGCAGCTCACAGACATTAAATCAACCTTGAATATAGGAACACATAAGACATCATGCAAGTAGTATACGGAGTTTAAGGCCAATGATCCTTTTGCAATAATTTTGTCCTTCTCTCCACTAGGTAGCAATACTAGTGGCAATGTATAATGTTTATTCTCATGCAATAATGATTGATGAGATGAAGAGATGTGGTATGTCGCGCCGCTGTTGATGATCCAACGACGAGAATATACTTTAGACAAACCTGGTTTAGTTACAGTTGCATTCACTTGAGAACTAGAGGTACAATCTTTCTCGTTGAGAAGTGACAAAAGTTGTTTAAGTTGGGTCTCAAACAATGAAACTGGTGAACTCTTCCCTCTGGATACTTGATTTGCTGCATAGGCTCCTTTATATTGATTTGGGCCTGAATTCTGTGTTGACTTAGGATGGCCCGGTGGAAATCCATGTAATTTGAAGAACTTTTGGACTGAATGGCCCATATCTCCACAATATGTATATTTGGGATGCGGACGGCTTGAAGTTGTGCGTCGTTGATCTCCTCCAGAACCCGAACGATGATCTCCTCTAGATGAAAAGTGAGGACGATCGTGATCTCCCAAAGTATTCATTTTGCCACCGCTTCGCACAAGCATAGCAACGCTCATATCCGATTCTGCCGCCATACAAGTTGCACTGAGAGCCTCCTATTTTTCCTCTTAAGCGACAGATGCATATGCTTGACGGATGGAAGGAAGAGGGTTCATCAAGAGAATTTGTCCACCAATAGCACTGTAAGTCTCGTTCAAACGAATTAGAAACTGCATCCATCTTTGTGAATCTACTTGTTCTCCATGTACGCCATATGAATAGGAAGCCAATTCATCCCATAAGCCCTTCAATTTGGTGTAGTATGCTGAGACAGAGAGTTGTTCTTGTCGAAGATAAGCAATATCTCGCTGAATCTCAAAGATGTGAGGCGCGTTGCTTTGAGAGGATCGCTCACGGAGGTCTTCCCAAACTTCATAAGTAGTAGGATAATAAATTACACTATCTGCAATTTCTGGATTCAGAGTATTGATAATCCAGGAGTGAAGCATGGTGACCAAGTCGCATAACCTTCAGGATCGACTTCTTCTGAAGGAGCCTTGATCGAGCCATTGACAAATCCTAGCTTGTTCTTGGAGTTTAAGGCCAGAGTCAAAGCCCTTTTCCAACCAGAGTAATTGTCTCCATTCAAGGATTTGGAGACTAGAACCAATCCGGGATGATCGGAATGATGGGTAAAATATGGATTTGAGATGTTGGACATTTTGATCGAGGAGTGAAAAGAAGTTGCACGAGAAGAAGGAATCAGGATTTTTAGTTCTGGCTGTGATACCAAGAAAAGAAAGAGTTTGGTGCAAGATAATTTTTCATTGATGTATGATTGAACATATATACAGCCAACTATACAATCAAGCTATACAACCAAGCCCTACAATCAAGTTATACAATCAAGCTAGCATCCCTGCAATCAAGCCATGCCATATTAAGGTCTACTGCAATCTAGGAATAAATAAGGAAGGAGATATCACAAATATAGATTCTATTTTCCAACATAGTAGGATTTATAGATTATGGACATCCAGAATTTTCAAGGTTTTATAAATTTAAGAATCAATAGCAGAGAATTGTATCATATTCAACACCCTTCACCCGATCATATCTAAATAAATTGATTTAGATTTTTCTCGTCCTAATTAGTGAATTTTATTTTACTCTAATCCAATTTGTGGATTAAAAGTTACAATTGATTTACTAAAACAATATAAAAAACCTACAGATATGTAACTTTGGCCAAGTTCAACGAACTTTTCTTTCATTTATGGTATTGAAATCTTTATATTAATTTTCTCCTCTTCTCAACAAATTCAACAAATCCAATTTCATCAAAAACCCAACCAAAACTGATTAGTAGAATAAAATATATGACTAAATTTTTGAAGTAGGAAAATCTATTAATTTCTGTGGTTAGAATTTGAAAATCCAAAAATGAAAAATCTGTAAATTGAAAATAAAAATTTGAAATCAATGTGTGAAATTGAGGATATTTTTTATTTTAGTAACCTTGATTTGGAATCGGAATTGAAATAGGAAATAAGTAGGTTTTTTTTTTTTGGTACATAAAGGAGCTATTAGCTAGCTATAACAGGCTTTCTGAACTTAAAGATGTTTTGCAACCCTGTTGACATGGTTTTTGTCTCCTAATATAAAAAACTTGTCCCTTTATCTTTTGCTCCTGGCCGTTGCATCTACATATAACTTCTCCTCCCTTGATATTTGTATCATCTCCCAATTTTGGATTTGATTCAACAGTACTCTTCTACATGTCTTTGTTTCATCCTTGGTTCTCCAATTGTTGTCTCCTCTGTCTTGCTGGATTACTCTTGCTAGGCCCTAATTATATTACATACGTGCAGATAATTATCTGCACATATGCAATATTGCTTGTCTGCTTCCCATCCTCACTAGTCTCTCTATTCTTTCCTTTAAGGCCTTCAGTTCAGCTTCATATACTGATTGGGCTACACATATTCCAGCTCCTGCAATGAATAAATTCCCTTTGTTACTTCAGTATACCATGAGGCATCTGAGAATAGCAGTTATTGATGGTTCTCGATCTCTCTTCCATCTCCTTTGCATCTATTTCTCTTATTCTTCAATCGACTAGTTCCTTTGTTTATATTCTATTGCTGCAGTTATGCTCTTAAGGGCCACCATTGGACGGTAATTGATTTTATTTTTAAAGACTATATTGCAACATGCCTTCCAAACCTGCCATAAAACATTTCAAACTATTAGTTTCTCTAGTTGAGATATCTGGTGACTCCCCTAAGTGTCCCTTTGTCATCCAATTTCCTTCCGACAAGTTCCATGTTTGTATGTCCCAACCATTGAGATGTCCTTCCCTTTTGACCTCTATCCATGTTTGTTATGTCCACTTGCACCTCTGGAAAAGATGATCAGTGGTTTCAATATTAACTTTTCACATTGGGCATGGGTCATCTGGCCTAAAGTTTCTACTTGTATAAATAGCTTCTAGTTTGGAGGCAGTCATGAAAGAATTAACTTCCATAGAAATAGCTTGATTCTTGGAGCTACTTCCAGTTTCTACATTTTTTTTCCAGTACTGCGTGCCATGGAACTATCTCTTTTGTTTTCTTGCATGCTTCATATGTAGCTTTTGTTAAGGACCTTCCATCTGTTCCTTGAGTCCAACTACATCTTTTTTCCTTAATTCCCAGTCTCTGTGTTACTGGTAATGGGCTGCATAATATTGTTTGGGAAGATCTCACTCAGTAGTACCATATCCCACTTGTTTTCTATTGTTAGCTGGCCAACCTACACATCTTGGAGATCAAAATCCATATTCACAAAAGTTGGTTTATATTGCAATGGCATTTCAAGGATCCAAGTATCCCTTGTTACTAAGTCAGAGCAAAGTATCCTCTCTAGAGCTATGTAATTTCTCATCAGGTTTCTAAAAATCCAAGAAGCCATGGAGTGCTTTGGTATATCCCAAACATTAGTTCTACCATAATTGTATGACATGTATTTTATCCATTTTTTGTCTTCATTGTTTAAAAATTCTAAAGCATGCATTGCTAACAGTGACTTCTTCATCAGTTTTAAATCCCTAATTCCCAGTCCTCCCTCAGACTTTGGGCTGGTTATTGTTTCCCAACCAATGAGATGGACTCCGCCATTATTGCTATTTCCACTCCAATAAATCTCCTAACTAGTTTGGAGATGCTCTCAAGTGTAGTATTAGGGATGGCACTAGTGTTTAATCCATAAATAGGCATGGACATTATGACTGAGTTGGCTAGGGTTAACCTACCTGCCATGGATAGATTATGTGCTTTCCATTGTGCTAATCTCTTCTCTACTCCCTCCATTAAGAAATTGAATCTGTTCATAGGGACCTATTTGGGGAAATTGAACTTCCTAAGTATTTGAATGGGAATTGGCCTTGTTATAGACTCAAAATTTTAAGAATGGACCTCCTTAGCTTTAAATTCAGCCACGATGGGAGGCTTATGATTTGTTTTAGTTTGCTCTTTACCCTGTGAGGATAAGTACAATTCTAAATATAAGTTTATAGCCCTAGCATTCTTCCTAGTTGCCTTACAGCAGAACATGATATCTGTGCACAATATGTGATTGATATATAGGAATTCAAATATCCTAACTCCTTTTAATAGTTTCATGCTCTCAGCCTTGTTAAGTAAATTAGTTAGTATCAGTGAGACAATGATGAAAAGATAAGGGGAAATTGGGTCACCTTGCCCTAATACCTGCTTTTGGCTTTACCTATCTACCCACTTTCCCATTAATTATGAATGTTATTGTTGTGGATTCAATACATGCCTTTACCGAAGTACTCCAAATACTAGGGAATTTCATTTTGGTTAGCACAACAATTATGACATCCCATCTCATAATATCATAGACTTTTTCCATATCCATTTTGGTTATCATCATTGGGAGTTCCTGGGAATTATGTTCTAATGTGTTTGTTAACTCTTGTGCCATAAAGATGTTATAAAAAATGTTCTTGCATGCAATGAATGCAACATTTTCCTTGCCTAGCTATTGGATCCCTCAGTTATGATCTAATTCTATTTGACATGATTTTGATTAATATTTTATAGTTAATATTGCATAATGATATCAGCCTATAGTCCTTTACTAACTGAGGTCGGGTTTTCTTTCTTTGGAATTAAGTAGATATTGGTTTGGTTCTAGCTCTTTGGGAGAAATCCTTGCTGGAAAAAATGACCTATAGCTCTAGACATGCTATCTCCAATAATATTCCAATAAACTTTAAAAAATCAGTATTGAAACAATTAGGGCCATGTGGATCTCCAGTCTTATTACTGGTTTTACTAACGCTTGTCCCTATTATTTTGTTAGAGTTGGTAGATCATTTGACATTGCATGCAAGAGCTTAGAGAAATTTCAATTCCTCCAATCTTGCCATAATTTAGTGTAGAATTTTATAAATTGTTCTTCTATTTCTTTTGGATCAATTACAATTTCACTATAGTCATTTTTTATCTGATTTATTATGTTATATCTTCTTAATAGTGGCATGATGAAAATACTAGAAATTGCCATCACCATTCTTCTTACGGGCTTTCTGTGCCCACATTGTTGTGTTCTGTCTAAATAAGGCTTGCTGTTTGTTGTAGAGCTCATTTAATAACCATAATGTAACTATCCACACCATTGATATTTATCCATGGACTTAGTCATAATTAACCGGGTTGATAATGATAAGACCGGAGGCACCCCACATTCTACACTAGCAAGTAGATATTATACGTTTTGAGCACGAACCCGCACGGTTTTATTCTTGGACTTAACCCAAAAAACCTTGTTGCTATGAAATGTGTCCTTTTATATTTATTCCCCTTCATTCTTCTCCCATTAGACAATGTGGGACTATTGTTTGAACCCAACAGATAATTCTTCATTTTCACACGGATAAAAAAAAATCTCAATGAAGGAGATTTGACCAGCAACATCATGCCGGTCATCACGCTTAAGTATTGAAGCTCTGAATTGTTGTCTGTGCATCACTTTAAGCTTTGGAGTTGTCAAAAAACATACCCAAATTTGACTAAACATATTGAAACAAACACGTTGAAGAACTTGCACAAGGAAATGGTTTGCGTTTCTAAACCTAGAAAAAACACAAAAAGGAATAGAAATCTAATAAACTGTACATTATGACATGAAACAGATGAGTTTACATTCCATGACAGACTGAACTCTTGTCTAATTAACTGTCTAGTGCCATGTTTTTTATAGTGAAGCTATATATGTCATCATGCTGAAAAATAATTAGAAGGATTCTTGCTTGTTGAAGACTGGCCGGAATTTTCTTCCTGGTAACTTTGCACAGACACTGAGGAATCTATCCATGGTCCATCAATTGAAACACCGGAAGACTGGTAATAATTGGAGAGTTTATTGAAGGCCTTCAACGAAGTATCATCGCTGTTCGATGCTATGCGTTTCAGAGATGACAAGAGTTCAGGGTTGTGGCCACCGAGGATACTCACCACAGTGGACATTGTAGGCCTAAGTGATGGAGCTGGATTGGTGCAAGTGAGTGCCAAATTCAACATCTGCAATGCCTCCTCCTCTGAGTAGTTTGCACCAAGGCTCTCGTCAACAAGTTCGAGTAACCTGCCCTGCTCTTGTAGAACATAGGCCTGAAGAGAATTGCATCCTTCATGTTGGAGTGATAGGTTTATATATAATGTTTATGCTGTGAATGAATTGGTGAATGTAGAGACATTAATTACTCACCCAGTCAAGGAGATACACAAATTCCTCCTTTTGCCTGTAGCTCGAATTGCTCATTCCACTGACAATCTCCAATGTGACCACTCCAAAGCTGTAAACATCAGCTTTGTCTGTCAAGTAACCTCTCATTGCGTATTCAGGCGCCATATATCCTCTGCATAACCAATTAGTATGTCTTTAGATTGAAATGAAGCCATCAGAGTTATCAAGTTCTACTCACATTGTTCCAGCGATCCTAGTGCTTATGTAGCTTTCATTTTCTTCGACAAGTCTAGCTAAACCGAAGTCGGATATTTTGGCATTGAGATCTTTATCAAGAAGAACATTAGTGGCCTTGATGTCCCTATGAACAATCTTCAACCTTGACTCCTCATGGAGATACGCCAAACCTTGAGCTAAGCCAAGGCAAATTCTATGCCTTGTTTGCCAATCCAATGTTAGTCGGTCTCTTTCAGGACCTATGGAAAACCAAATTTTACCCCATTTTGTCATGCAAATATGTCAGAACTAATGGAAACAGCAACAGAAAGCATGGAGATAAAAACACCAACCGAATAGAGCATTCCCAAGGCTGTTGTTTTCCATGTATTCATATATTAACAACAATTGGTTTCCCTCCACACAACATCCAAAAAGTTTGACAAGATTGGGATGCTGTAAAGCAGATATCATGCCAATCTCATTTAGAAATTCACGATTTCCTTGCCTAGACTTTGAAGAAAGTTGCTTCACGGCGATTACTGAACCATCTGGTAGAACACCCTGTGGAGGATGATACTCACATTTTCAAATCAACACCAGCTTGTAGTTATGATAACTAGAGAAGGAAATGCCACTTAATGATACTCGCATTTTCAAACAAACACCAGCTTATGTTTATGATATACTAGAGAAGGAAATGCCACTTTATGATACTAACATTTTCAAACAAACACCAGCATGAATTGAGAGTTAGGATCAATAGACTAACCTTGTAAACTGCTCCAAAACCACCTTCTCCTATTTTATTTGCAAGATTGAAATTCCTGGTTGCTGCTTTTAACTGCCTTAAGGTGAAGTATCCAGTCAGCAACTCCAAGCCTCTGAGTTCTGCATCATTGATAAAATAATCAAAAGTTCGGCCACGCTCATTGAAGACAACTAAAAGAAAACATGTTCGTCCACATTCTCATCAAAAGAAAGAGGGCAAGAAACAAGAAGTCAGATGCAAAATGAAACAAAATTTAAAATGGAAATTATTTACATCCATTCTTGCTTCTGTTATTTCACTGAAATATCACAATGCCATTTAACCAACTACTAGCTATATAGATTTTTTAGGGGTCGTTTGGTTTGTTTTCCGTTTTCTATTTTCCGGTGGAAAACACAGAAAAGGAAAACGATTTTCTGTTGTGTTTTC
This sequence comes from Dioscorea zingiberensis, assembly GCA_026586065.1. Classification (NCBI taxonomy): domain Eukaryota; kingdom Viridiplantae; phylum Streptophyta; class Magnoliopsida; order Dioscoreales; family Dioscoreaceae; genus Dioscorea; species Dioscorea zingiberensis. The sequence continues at coordinate 61,782,269 of CM048818.1, forward strand.
AGAAACTAGAAAATGAAAAAACTGTTTAGTTTGGTTTATTGGAAACTGTTTTCAGAAACAGAAAATGGAAACTATTTACAAAAACAGAAAATGAAATATGACAAACATGATATTTTTATAAAATTCAAAATATAAAAAATTACAAACATGATATTTTTATAATAACAAAAATTCAAGAAAATATATTTTAAGAGAAAAAAAATGACAATCATGATATTTTTATAAAGTTTAAAATATCAAAATAACAAATATGATATTTTTATAAAATTTAAAATATAAAAAATAGCAAACATGATTTTTTATAATAACAAAAGTTCAACAAAATATATTTCAAAAAATAAAAAATGGCAAACATGATATTTTTATAAAGTTCAAAATATATTTTATATATTTTTATAATTACTTTTGGAGTTTGGTTTATTTACACCTATGCCACCGTCATTTTCCAAGAGTAGAAAACGACTTTTTTTTTGCATTTTTCGTTTTCCATTTTCCAACCTCATTTCATTTTCCTCTTCATGAAAATGAGCCAACAAAACGCGTTTTCGTGTTTTCCATGTTTTTGCAGAAAATGGAAAACGACGAAAATGCGGAAAATGCCCGAAAACGCGGCAACCAAACAGGCCCTTATATTTTCTTGCATCCACAAAATAAACAAGTTTCTCATTCTGTCATCTTGAGAAACAAATATAATGTTGCTATTCATAACTTATGATGGCTCTCCTCTTGTTTCAACTATCCACTTAACCATGGTTCATCGATGCATGGCCACATTGCAGTATAACTAGTGAGTTTTGGAACTGTTAGTGCACAAGCACTTAGGTTGGCATTATTTGACATGGCACTATGGTGACATGGCAAGTAATGACATGGCGACATGGCGACATGGCTAACAAGTCAAAGCATTGAAGAATTCACATGTGATATAAGATATCTTTAGAAGGGTTTGTAGGGGATCTATTGGAGATATGTTTGACAATGAACTAGAAAGGCAAGCTGTTTTGGAGCTGTTATTGGAAAGGTGCTATTTTTAGAAAGGATGTTGTTGACTTGAAGAGTATGCCTGGTGCAAGCTACATAAGGAAAGTGGATACAACGGATATGGCAACAGGATCCAACTTGGAGAGAGGATTTGATTGAAGGCTATATTAAATGAAGTCTAAATATAGAGCAAGCCATGTTAGTAAAGGGTGGAGATTGGATAAAGATTGTGAAGCCCACTTTGGCAGGCGGTTACACCTTAAATGGTAAACAACATCCAAGAGGAGGGAAGTTATCATGGATATATGTTTAGAAGGTTCAGTGACTAAGTATACTGCAACCAGATTTAGTTGAAGGATTTACCTGGAGATTTGATTGAAGATTTGATTGAAGACCATGTTTAGTGAAGATTGAAGAGTAAATATGGTGAGGATTAATAATGGTATGATAGAGATCATGAAGACACAAACTTGGGTGAATGAAGACTAAGTTTGGAAGGAAATTCTTGAAGACAATCTTGAAAGATTGTGCATCCCAAACTTGGATGAATGAAGATCAAGTTTGGAAGGTGATTGGTGCACCATGGTGAAGGTGCAATCGTTGAAGGACTGCGGACGTGACAGAGAGGGGTCTAGCTAGTTGCCGGTGGTCGAGATCGGGAGGATCTGACGGTAGTCGACTCAAACACAATCAGGAGCGTTGGAGGCGTCTTAAGGTCATGGTGTAATGGAAGCTGCAACCTTAATCAGTTCAGTAGCTGGGTCACGTTGCAAGGTCGGATACGACAAGAGGTGCAATGACTAATTTTGGAAGGTGTCTAAAATTAGTTCTCGTAGAGATATTGGAGATCCTAAAAGAGGCAAATGATATTTTAGGCTCGTGGAGCGTCTATATAAGATCAGACTTTTAGGATTTAGGATGAGAAACCGGAGAGAGACTCTAATGTGAGGGTCAGAGTGGTCATCGATCAATCTTGAGCGGGTGCTTGTATGTGTTGTGAGGATGAATGAAAAGTGTGTTGTACTCATGTTTCTATCTCTCTTTTAGTAGATCGTTATCTTCGGGCTTAGCCCCCCCAGACGTAAGCTTGGAAGTTGAATTGGATTACCAATTTTGTGTCTTCTCTCTTCATGTTTTTCATTGTTGGTTTATATGTGTGATTGCATGTTCCATTGAGTGTTTGCCTACCTTGAAACCACACACAACACCCCCGTTGGAACTAATAAGTGGTATTAGAGCGGGTTATTGGCGTTTCACTTTGGTTGTAAAAACGGTGATATCCTAGAATAGTTCTGTTCATGGCCGGAAGAGAAGAAACATCTATCAACCGTCCACCACTACTTAATGGAGCAAATTACCCTTATTGGACGACACGCATGAGGCCGTTTACTAAGTCAATCGATGAGAGTGCGTGGGCAATCATTAAAGAAGATTGGATACCCCCAACATATATTGATGCTGAGAAGAATGAAGTGAAGAAGAAGAAGAGTAGCTGGAGTCAAGAAAACAAACAAAGCAAACTCTAATGGTAAGGCTCTCAATGCTATCTTTGGAGGAGTTAATGAAAACTAGTTCAAGTATACTGCAACATGTGACACTCCAAAGGAATTATGGGACATCCTACAAAAGATCTATAAGGGTACAAACCTAGTACGTGTGTCTAAACTGTAGATGCTAGCTAACAACTAAGTTTGAGAATCTCAGGATGGAGGAAAGTGAGACCATTGCCACCTTCAATGCCAAGTTAATGGACATAGCCAATCAAGCATACCAACTAGGCAAGAAGTACTTAGATGAGAAACTAGTCCGAAAGACCTTGAGGTCTCTACCTAGAAGGTTCGAAGTTATGGTAGCTGCAATAGAAGAAGCCCGTGACATCACATCCATGAGACTTGACGAGTTAATGGGATAACTCCAAGCATATGAAATGAATTTGAAGCCTGAAGGAAAGGAAAAAGATATTGCTCTGAGGATAGAAACTAAGAGGAAAAAGATGATGTAAGTGGAAGAAGATATAGTGCCACTGCTAAAAAACCTCAACAAACTGTTCAAGCAAATCTTATCTACAAGAAGCTACTTTAGGAGAAACACATAGAGGAACCAAGAAAGAGATTAGAAGAAATACAGAAGAATGAAGTGTCGGGAGTGGAAAGGAGTTGGTCATCTATAGCTGAGTGTGCAAAAACTAAAAATCAAAAGTCGAACCTCTCCATCAACATAAGAGATGATGAACAGAGTGATAATGAGTCAGATGGAGATCAGGAAGCACAAGAAGTACAGGGTTTGACCAACAATCATGTCACATTCACTTCATCGATGAAAAAAGTAAAAGAACTAAGAAGATTGAAGGTTGTTGCAAACTTTATTGCAACATCTGATGCAACCTACGAAGGAAGAAACAATAACAGTAAAGATGTATAAGTAATTAGAGTCTGACATTGTATTGGAGAATAATTAGGAATCAAGAAAAGACGGAAAGGGGCGGGCCCGTGTGTGTTTTCATTGTGGAGAATGTGGCTACATAAGACTAAGCTGCAACAAGCTTAAAGAAGACTTGAATAATGGAAAAGTGGTTGGATATGAATAGTCAACAATTAGAAGAAGAATCAAAGGGAAGACCAAAGTAATCAAAAGATTGTGGATCAGAAGAAATGATGTGATTAGAGAAGCTATAGAGGAGAAGAAACCAAAAACAGTAAAGAAGCAGACTGTTGCAACAACAGAAAACTCAAAAAGGCAGATGTTCGAAAGACAAATGTACAAAGTTTAGTAGCATACATGTTTGCACATAAATCTTCAAAGGATGATTGAACCTTAATAGTGGTTGCTCAAGGCATATGACTGGGAACAAAGACTTTCTTATTAATTACAAAACGTGCTTAGTCGGGCATGTCACTTTTGGTGATAGACAAAGAAGTCAAGTAATTGGAAGAGTAGCCTTGATGATGCCTGGTGTACCAAGATTGAAGAATGTTCTACATGTAGATGGTCTGAAAGCAAATCTGGTAAGCTTAAGTCAGCTGTGTGACCGGAATTTGGTTATGGAATTCACCAAGGACAAATGTGTTGTCTATGATGATGAAAATAAATGTCTTTTAACCGGATTCAGATCTTCAAATAATTGTTATTTGCTTCATAAGTTGCAAGTTTGTTCCAACACTCGTGCGGCATAACAGAAATCTGGCATCAAAATGTGGACATCTGAACTTCAGGAATTTGATGAAGATCACAGAGATGTGAGCTGTGAGAGGACTACCTAAGCTTATACAGAAGAAAGATGGAGTTTGTGGTCCTTGTCAAATGGGAAAGCAAAAGTGTGCTGGACCTACTTCACATGGATCTTATTGGTTCCACACAGATATAAAGTTTGTAAAAACAGAGGTATATCTTTGTATGTGTGGATGATTATTTCAGGTTTACTTGGGTGGATTTCCTCAATGAGAAGTTAGACACATTTAGATCATTTGAGAAGCTGTGTACACCACTTCAAAATGAGAAGAATTGTTTAATTGGAAAGATTGTCAGAATCAGGAGTGATCATGGAAGAGAATTTAAAAATGCTTAGTTTGCTGACTTCAGCAGAGAACATGAGATTCATCATGAATTTTCAGCACCAAAAAATCCTCAATAGAACGGAGTAGTTGACCGCAAGAATCATATGCTTTAAGAAATGGCCAGGGTGATACTGAATTCAAACAAACTTTCCACAAGATTTTGGGTGGAAGCAATAAATACAGCTTGCTAGATCATAAATAGAGTGTATCTTCGTCCTTTCACCAATATAACTCCAAATGAAATCTAGAAAAGAAGAAGGCCAAATCTTAGCTACTTTCATGTCTTTAGAAGCAAATGTTACATCTTGAATGACCGAGAGCAGCTAGGAAAGTTTGAAAAGAAAAACAATGAAGGCCTACTCCTAGGGTGCTCTACAAATAGTCATGCTTATCATGTGTACAACTCAAGAACCTAAAAGGTAATGGAGATAATTAATGTTGTTGTTGATAACTATTCTAATCAAGCAGATAATGTGGAGACTCACAGTCTTGTAAGAGAGCCAAACAATCATGACATACAAAGTTGTGGATCAACTGATGATGAAAGGCAAGAAGAGGAGCGTGTTACTGCACCACCTGCAACTACTCAAGACCCAGTCAGGCAACAAGTGGCAACCAATGATGCAACATAAGATACAACAGGCAGAACAGACTCAAAATCAGATGAAGAAGAAAGCTAAGATGAAGAAAATCAAGTAGAGGACATTGGTGAGCCATATTCAAGAATAAGGAAGAATCATCCATTACAAGACGTAATTGGTAATGTCAATGAAGGAAGACGCACTCGAAGCAATCAAAGGATAGATTACCAGGAATTAGCTGGATATATGTGTTACACTTCTTTTATTGAGCCGAAGAATGTGAAGGAAGCCTTGGTTGATGAATACTAGATTACTGCCATACAGGAAGAATTAAATCAGTTTGCTTAGAATAATGTTTGGGATTTGGTTCCAAGACCCAAGGACGTGAATGTCATTGGAACCAAGTGAATCTCCAAGAACAAAACCGATGACAAAGGCAATATTATTAGAAATAGGGTTAATTTTTTATACCCACCTGAACAATGTTGCTTTTTCGATATGGCACCTCAACATTTTTAACTCTATAAAACAGTCGCAACTTTTTCTAAGTTTCAAAAAGGCACCTCTGTCATCTCCAGGCGACGAACGTGAGGTTAAGCGCTAATTCACATCTAATATTTTTAATTAACATTTAAAATCTAACTATAAAAAACCCTCACCCTAATTTTAAAACAAACATAATTCTAAATGACACATGCCATATTTTGTGTTTTACGAAGAAGATGACGAAGGCGGTGTAGGGGATGGAGTGATGAATGACACGTGTCACTTAAAAGTTAAGATTTTTAAAATTAGGGTTAGGGTTTTTATAATTAGATTTTAAATGTTAATTAAAAAGATTAGATGTGGATTAGCGACTTAACCTCAAGGCTGTTGCCTTGGAGATGACAGAGGTGCTATTTTGAAACTTAGAAAAAATTATGGCTGTTTTATAGAGTTAAAAAAGTTGAGGTGTCGGATTGAAAAAGCAACATTGATCATGTGGGTAAAAAAAAATTAACCCTTAGAAATAAAGTAAGATTAGTTGCACGGGGGTATACTTAGGTTGAAGGAATTGATTTTGACGAGACATTTGTACCGGTTGCTCGTCTAGAATCCATCAGACTGTTGCTAGTTGTTGCATGTTGCATGGGTTCAAGCTATACCAAATGGATGTCAAAAGTACATTTCTTAATGAGATTCTAAATGAAGAAGTGTATGTGGAACAACCAAAAGGGTTTGAAGATCCTCAGTTCTCTGATCATGCTTTCAAGTTGAAAAAGATTCTCTATGGATTAAAGAAAGCTCCTCGAGCGTTATATGAAAGACTTACAAAGTTTTTACTCGGAAAGGGCTACCAAAGAGGGGGAGTTAACAAAACTCTGTTTATCAAGAGAACAAAATCTGATCTCATGGTTGCATATATTTATGTTGATGATATTGTGCTTGGCCCAACGTCACAAGAGTAAGTTGGTGAGTTTGTGCTTCTTATGCAGCAAGAGTTTGAGATGAGTATGGTGGGAGAACTAAGCTACTTCTTAGGTTTTCCAGTTAAGAATGCAAATATGTGATTTTCATTTCACAAAGCAAGTATACAAGGAATCTGGTAAAAAGATTTTTCTTAGAAAATACAAGATATATCAGGACACCTATGAGTACTAATGAGAAGTTGACAAAAGATGAGCATGGGAATGATGTGAATCCAAGTCTTTACAGAAGCATGATTGGAAGCTTGCTTTATCTCACAACAAGTAGGTTAGACATCTGTTTCAGTGTTGGAGTTTATGCAAGATATTAAGCAACACCAAAGCAATCACACTTGACCGCAGTCAAATGCATCGTCCAGTATATAGGTGACATTGCTAAATATGGGATTTGGTATTCTAGAGACTCAAATATACATTTGGCAGGCTATAGTGATGTTGATTGGACAGGTAATGTCGATGATAAGAAAAGTACGTCCAATGGATGTTTTTATCTCGACAACAATATGGTTATGTGGTATGGTAAGAAGCAAAGTTCTATCTCACTCTCTACTGCGGAGGCTGAATACATAGCGGCAGGAAGTTGTTGCACAAAATTATTGTGGATGAAGCAAATGTTTGAGAATTATGGCCTACAACAAGGACAATTGACTATATTCTGTAACAACAAAAGTGCCATTAACATCTCCAAGAATCCAGTTCAACACTCTCGTAACACATTGATCTTCACCATCACTTCAAGCGAGATTTGGTTGAAAGCAAGACTATTGTCATGGATTATATTGCAATAGAGAAACAACTGGCTGACATCTTCACTAAATCCTTTGATTCTACAAGATATGAATACTGAGGGTTAGGTTTTGCCTAGTTTAATCTCTGCGGGGAAGGTACTGCAAACGACCTTGTCCCTACTGGTTGTTCTCGATGTTGTTTGTAGAGGCATGCAGGCGGGCTGTCATATAAGGGGAGTTGCATCGTGAGTTGCATCCGCAAGAAGAAGACTTTACTTGGTATCATTAGACACAAAGGGGGAGTAAGAGTAAATGAAGTGGGTGTGTCAAATAATGGCAAAGGGGGAAATTGTTAGTGTATAGGTACTTAGTTTGATATTATTTGACGTAGCACTATGGTAAGGCAAGTGATGACATGACAAGTGATGACTTGATGACATGGTTGACAAGTCAAAGCGAAGAATTCACATGTAATAAAAGATATCTTTAGAAGGGTTTGGAGAGGATCTATTTTGTTTGGCAATGAACTAGAAAGGTAAGCTATTTTGGAGTTGTCATTGGAAATGTGTTATCTTTAGAAAGGATGTTGTTGACTTAAAGAGCAAGCTTGGTGCAGGATAAATTAGGAAAATAGATATAACGGATATAGCAACAGGATCCAACTAAGAGAGAGGATTTGATTCAAGGCTATATTAAGTAAAGTCTAAATATAGCGCAAGTCATGTTAGTAAAGAATGGAGATTTAATAAAGATAGTGAAGCCCACTTTGGCAGGCGGTTATACCTTATATGGTAAACAACATCCAAGTGGAGAGAAGTTATCATGAAGGTATGTTTAGAAGGTCGGATGACGAAATATACAGCAACCAAATTCAGTTGAAAGATTTACCTGGAGATTTGATTGAAGATTTGATTGAAGCCTATATTTAGTAAAGATTGAAGAGTAAATATGGTGAGGATTAATAATGGTATGATAAAGATCATGAAAACCCAAACTTGGGTGAATGAAGACCAAGTTTGGAAGGAAATCCTTGAAGACAATCTTGGAAGATTGTACAACCCAAACTTGGATGAATGAAGATCAAGTTTGAAAGGCGATTGGTGCGCCTTGGTGAAGGTGCAATCGTTGAAGGATTGTGGATGTGACAAAGAGGAGTCCAGCTAGTTGTCGGTGGTCGAGATCAGGAGGATCCGACAGTAGTCGACTCAAACACAATCGGGAGGGTTGGAGGCGTCTTGAGGTCATGGTACAAAGGAAGCTGAAGCCTTAATCAGCTCGGTAGTTGGGTCACGTTAAAAGGTCAGATATGACAAGAGATACAGTGGCTAATTTTGAAAGGTGTCTAAAAGCTCCCGCGGAGATTTTGGAGATCCTAAAAGAGACAGATTATATTTTAGGCTCGCGGAGCGTCTATATAAAACCTGACTCTTAGGATTTAGGAAGAGCAACCGGAGAGACTCTAGTGTGAGGGTCGGATTGGTCATCAATCAATCTTGAGTGGGTGCTTGTATGTATTGTGAGGATGAGTAACAAGTGTATTGTACTCATATTTCTACCTCTCTTTTTAAGTGGATCGTTTTCTTTGAGCTTGGCTCCCTAGACATAGGCTTGGAAGCCGAAATGGGTTACCAATTTTTGTGTCTCTTCTCTTCATGTTTTTCATTGTTGGTTTGTGTGTGTGATTGTATGTTCCATTGAGTGTTTACTATGAAACTACACAACACCCTGTTCGGAACTAACAGGAACATTCCAGTATTGTTCTTTTTTTATTCATAGATTTTACTTTTCTAAAACCTATTTTTGTCAAAGTTTAGATCTATAAGAATCTGCAAACCCAACCAACCTTCACAAGGAAAGTTGGCTACCTCATTCCCTCTTACAAGGAGAGGTTGAAGGTTTGAACCACGCATGCGACGTGTTTCCAATGGTTTGTCCACATTTATTAAAAAAAGAATCTACAGATCCAAGAGCCAAAAAATCTTAAGGCAATTAGGAAGAGATTGAAAATCTGACATATCAGAATAAAATAAATATAATACTTCATCATCTCACCATTGTTTGCAGCATATTTTCTTCTCAAGAAAAACCAAATGAATATTGAGATCGGTACTATCAACACACAACCAGCAGCTACTATACCCAAAATTGCTCCTGTAGATAGTTTCCTCTCTTTTCTATTGGATAAGCTATCAAATATTATGGGCGTAAAGTCTGCAGAAGAAGAATTTCTCAGACATTCTCACAAAGAAACGATAAGCCAGCTGAAAGACAAATTTTCCTGAGGCTTACCAGGTGTAACTGAAATAGCTGAAACTAGAGGCCCATACACATTTATCTCTGGAATGGAAGTGGTTCCTTTACCAGCCCATTGAAAGTGAATCTCCAGAGTGTTTTCACTGACATTAGCAGTGAAGCTCTTGACAATTGCCTGACCAGTCCCCTTAGCTTCCTTTTCAATATTGAAGTCCCTCAAAACTTTCTTTCCCTGCATATTTCAGAAAATTTTTACTACAAACATGAGGTTTACATACAAGTTAAACAAGAAGGAATTCTTCTTAAGTTATCACTAATGAATAATGGATAAAGCAAATGATGGATTGGTGGGAACAATGTGCTACATGAAAGAAACAAAACAAACCTGGATAGATGCATCAAAGAACCGCCTTCCAACACTAAAGTAAGTCTGATCATTGTTGAACATAATCTCAGCGAAGTGTAGATTAACTGTATAATTTCCATTCTGAAGACAGAGGCCATAGTACTTGAGAGATAGAGGACTTAGACGAGAAGTCATGTACAATTCTGGATTAGACATGTTCAGAACTGACACGTTTGTTGCAAGGAATGGTTCATTATCGTTGTGCACAAAACTCCCAGTACAACTATAAGCCCATTTGTCATTATAGGAATGGTAATACGATGGACCTTCTGGATCCATGTCACCTTGGTATTCATCTTCACCAATGGTCCATGCAGGACCACCACAGTTTATGAACAAGTTATAATCTGCAAAATTTAGGATTCAGGGTTACATATACATTCAATCAGAAGTTTCACAAGAAGCAATACATATTCATCATTCATTTATAAACATGGCAAGTCTCACTACTGATTTCCAGAAGAGATGGAAAGCTTTACAAAGAATATATGTACCCACATTTTGCTATTCCTGGACAAGGGTTGTTTCTCCTCAAACATGGGGTAAACCTATTAAAGAAAAAGTGGTTGAACTCAACATGAAAGATAAGAAACAGAGTTTTTCCAATAATGAGGAACATAAAAGGCTTACTTATGATCACTTGTGGATGAATAACTAGAAACCACATTTCTGCAAGTATGCAGGGCAAGAAACAGATGAATGGTAAATCAATCAACAACTAAAGACGAATGATTAATATAAAAATAGCCTTATAAGCTGAATCCTTACAAATTACTCCCACGATGACAGTCAGGTGGTGCATTGGAGCCATTAAAACTGTTGTAGGATATGTCACTGTAATATCAAAGTATCGTTAGTGATTATGCAATATATGAAACAAATGGCCATAATCAATTTGAAATTGTTAATGTTGAAATAACATACATGTGTTGCTTTCTAGTGTTCAGGATCCAGTCTGGTATTACCCCAGTGAGATTGTTATTATTAAGGTATCTGCATTTATTCATTGTTCAAAGTGTGCCTTGATTATTTTTTAAAAGCAAGAAAGAAAAGCAATAAATGCTACAGAAGAGGTGGGAAAATTATAGATGTTTAGATGAACAGAAAAAAAAATAAGCTCACATAAATTCAATGTGGCTCTCGAGGCTGATATAGGAGTCTGGAATCCGCCCAGTAAAGAAATTGAAGCTCAAATCTCTGCATGGAAAAATTATATCAAAGTATGGCAAATTACATGGGAATCATTTGTTCAACAATGTACATGGAAATTTGTAGATATGTGATCATTAGAATAAAATTATGGGATGTTCCAAGTTACAAAAGCAATATCTATATGAATGCTTCACAAGATTTACAGCCACTGACCAATCATAAGAGCGAAGGAAGATAAAGTTTGATAGCTACTATAGCTTCTCCATTTTAAAAGTATCAAATGTTATTTGGTACCTTCTCCAATTTCAGGGTTTGCTGTGATTATGTATGGTAAAAAGCCAAGAGTCTCTGAAAAGTTTCCGCATGCTATGTGGGCCCAGTAAGGGTCGGACCACCCACATGTCATTATGTATGGTGTCCATGTAAAATCAAGACATAATTTCTTTAATCCGAGTACAAAGTGGTCAAAATCTTTCACCCTAACAAGTTGAAAAAATACACTCTCTCTCCATCAGAGAACATAGAATTGAAAGACTATCGGTATCAAATGAAAAAAAGGATAGAGCAAGCTTACAAGAACTTTAGATTTGGCATACCCCCAATATACTCTGGCAGTTCACCAGATATTGATAAGTTCCGCAGAACCCTGCAGCAAAGAATTAACATAAACTATTTCTGTTTGGAAGCATGGAAGATGGATAAAAAACTCATGTACCTACAGTAAAATTTAAATGAGCATATATATAAGAAATCAAACTCACAATCTTGTTAGTCCTTTCATGTTCTCTAAAGGAGGAAACTTCCCATCACCTCCTTTCCAGTCAGTTACCGTCCTGCAGCATGAACACATATCTTAACCAAATAATGGGAGAGAAATCCAGCAAAAGCATTCAACTTATTTGGACAAAGAACTCGCTAGTGATTCTTACAGCTCAGATAAGGTTTCCAGTGTGGAAAAGTTGGGTGGAAAAGGCCCTTCCAAACTGGTGCCTTGCATTTCCCTGCATTTGAACACAAATTTATCATTATGTTCATCTTAAGACAAACAAATAGTTTAACAAAAACAAATTTGTCCCATATTCATATTAATGTAGCACTCACAATTGTTGGATCTCCGACCAATCGACAATGAAGCTGGGAATTTTCCCAGAGATCGGGTTGCCATCAATTCGGCTGGAAAAAAAACAAGAAGAAATAAGAGATGGACGTTCAAAAGTGGTGCTGGAACAAACACTCGTTAACTAACAAAAGTACTAGAACTAGTACTTGAACATGGATACAAAGAAATACACTTCCTCCTAGTTGGTTTCATACCCATATCTACATTTCAACGATCGAATCATATATAGCATCTATCCCTGTATAAAACTTGAACAATAAATAGACATTGACATGACTTACAAGTGTGTTAAATTTCTGAGATTCCCCAAAGTCTTTGGTAACCCACCAGTTAAGTTATTTGCGGAAAGAAGGCTGCGAGAAAGAACATTAAGCACAACTCAAAGTGCATTAAAAAAACACTAAATCATATTTTACTTTTAAGATGAGATTTACATTCAAAATACATAAAGAAAGAACTCACAGCTGTTCTAAGTTTCTCAGTTTGCCAAGAGACGAAGGAACAGAGCCTTGAAGCAGATTATCCTCCAACACCCTTAACCAAAAATAAATAAATTACTAAATCATGACAAAAGAACATCAAACTAAAATCAAAATAAAAACAAACACAGACATACAGGACATTGAGGGTGGTGATGTTACCGAGCTCCTCCGGAATGCTTCCGGAGATCCTATTGCCCAGAAGTGACCTACAAAGAACAAAACCAACTTACAAGCTGCATCCTTATAAATCATATATACAAAGTGATTAGAGACTCACAGAGTGATGAGAGGGAGTGATGTCCACACAACAGGGATTGTTCCACCAAGATAATTGTGAGTGAGATCTCTGTTAATTAAGAAAAAATAATAATAAATTTAATGCAAAACTAAGAAAAGTATCTAACCATCTACATCCATGAAATCTTAATTAATTACATGAATTGGAGGGAAGCAAGATTAGCAAGCTCGTCAGGGAGGGAACCAGTGAGGTTCTGCCTCTTGAGGAGGATGCTGGTGATGTGGCAGTACGTGGCGTTGCAGTTGCCGCACGTGACATTGGCTGCCCTGATATGGTCTTCATCGGTGGTGGGGTCCACCCAACCGGAAGTTCCAAGGCATGGGTCCACTGTGAAGTCCCAATGCTTCCCAAGCTTTGATCCTATCTTCTTCAGCACCTCCACTGTTCTCCGTCACCAGAACAAGAACATCATCCATCCGTATATCTTTGAAAGATCTGTTCTTGATAATTATTAAACTTTATTTTATACCATAAATGAAATTAATTCATGACTGGTCAACGCAAGACAAAGTTTAGATTGGTTCAAAGGCTCATGCAGGACTATCTGGGCCCCGAAGCTCACACTCCAAACCATCCAATTGGACCAGTTGCTTCAAGAGAATATTTTATGTGAAATTAATTATCTACAATCTATGTTTCGTCTAACCATTTACTTCTTATTTTATTCTTTGACTTCTAGTTTTATTTGATGGGCATAAGTCAGCTAACATATTTAAAACAAAACCTTCCTAAAATATGCCTTTAAATATAATATATCCCAGAAGCATGATTTTCAATGACATATATGTGTTGGAATTTATTAGAAATTTCAAGACTTTTAATAAAAAATAAAATTCAGAGGTTGGCAAAGTTTATTAACGTTAGATTTCCCAAAAGTCTGAAATTAGTTTTTCTCTTCATCAATCTACTAAAACAAAAATTCATAAACGAAAATAATGGTTAAACAATTTCACTCATCATCTGATATGGATGAAACAAAATTAGAAAAACAAAACAAACTTATGTACAGAACCTTTTACTAGACAAAAAATAAAAAGTAGAACAAGCATTGTCTCAATTGGACAATGCTAAGAACAATCCTTTTTTTTTTTTTTTTTTTTGTGAATCATCAGTCTCTAAAGAGAATTGAATTACGTTGATCAAGATATCTGTGAACCCCATTGATTCACTGGAAAAAGGATTTCCTTTGAATCTTGAACTGAATCAAACCATCCCAACAATGAGAAGACAAAAAGAAGGGTATACCTTCATGTGGATCTAGACGCTGGGCTTGGCAGAGGGGAGTCTCAGAACAGCTCCAAACCAAGAAACAGAGAAAGAGAAACAACTGAAGAACCCCAAGGCTGGACTTCATCTCCTCTTCCAAATCTCTATCTCTTTGTATCCCTGAAGACAAGCCAACAACTATTTTGTTAAGAAGATAAAACAAGTGCGGGCTGCTCAATGTTATATTATACACACACTAAAATAACAGTTTTTTGCAAGTTGTCTGAAACTTGCCCACAGTCCCTCCTGCCCATCAACTGGGCTGTTTCTTATGAAGTTCATTGTAAGTCTAAATGCAATTATGATTTTTAGAATATGATTATCCTGAATTGAAAATGATTGAAATTGTTTGAAAAATCAAGGATGGTTCTTTCCTATTTTAGAAACAAAACCCTTTGATTAAATCCTTTAGAAATTTCTCTTTTTAGACTTGTACAAGAAAGAAGGGAAGCATTGACGCAGCGGTAAAGTTGTTTCTATATGACCTAGTGATCACGAGTTTGAGTCCTGAAAATAGTCTCTCACAAAAAAAAAAAGGTAAGACTGTATATAATAGACCCAAGTGATCTAATCATACCCCATACCTCTCGCATAGCGGAAGTTTTATAGCTTTGGGCTATCCTTAGACTTGAACAAGAAATTTGAATGCTTCCCTCCAATTCAAACATTTATACTATTTTATTTTATTTGTAAGTAAAATTCACACATGCTCCAAACACAATGTTGCTATATGGAATTTTCTTTAAAAGTAATAAGGAAACTATTTTAACCAAAAAAATAATTCAATTAATATGGTTATTCAATCTATTTACATCTTCAGAATAGATAGTGGGACCAAAATTAACCTACAAAAGAGCTTCTAGAAACAATCATGCCTCATCAAAATCAAACTTTCGTATGGTTGATAAAAAATGATAGGATCCTCACATTAGACAACCTCAATAAAAGGAAGTGAAAAGGAGAACACACTAAATGCTATTTATGAGACTTAGAAGATGAAGACATATCTACTCATCTCATGCCCATACGTAACAAACATATAAAGCCACTTCTGTAACATCATTGACCTAAGAATAAGGCCAGACAACCTGCAAAACATATGAGGCATTAAGGTGGGCCCCTAAAGTGGACAAAACCATGTGAGGAAATGGGACCTTATAGTGATGGCAATCATATGGAACATATGAGGCGAACAGAACATGTGATTTTTCAAGACAAACACGTGATATTTAAAAATTATTTGTAATATCTATTTTCTCATATTATCTTGGTTGGATGCAGGTCTAATTTCCAAAGGCCAAAACTGAAGGTGACAAAACTTGGTGAAGAAGAGTCTCAAATTTGCTAATGAAACATTGAGATGGACTGAAGAGAATGACAAGGTCTTTGAACATGACATAATAGCGGTTCGAGAGAGGACCTAAGGCACTAATGACTTAACCAGGAAAGCTGTACCTAATTAACTATTGTATTTTATTATCTTATTCCGACTGAGTCTGTTATAATCGAATTTATATTAATTAATAAATATAATTTATCCAATATAATTATTCTTTTTTATAAAAATATAATAAATAAGATGGACAACCAATGGAAGAAAGACATACTAAAATCATAGTCAAGGATTCTTAAAGAAAGAAATAAATAAGTCAGGCATAAGAGTCAAGCACGCAAATGCAAACTGGGCTCATCCCACAACAAATTGATAGTAAAATGCACATTAAATTTTTTTTTAAATAATTTTGATAATTTTACTTGAAATTAATTCAAATTACATTCCGTGGTTCTTGATTTTTATATAATTATTTGCTAGTTCTATCGTGTCATCTGCCTGTTGTAGAATATGTTACAACATGGATTGCAACTTGTTGCTCACAGAATTTCTCTAACATATTCACACACACTCAAGAAAAACAAATCATACACAAAAGAGACAAGAAAGTTGGTAACCTAGTTCGGCTAACCAAACCTACGTCTCGGGAAACAAGCCCAGAGAAGACAATCCACTAAAGGTGTAGGGAAAACAGGAGTACAAGAGTCTCTCTCACACTCTCGCTATCATAAGCACCTTACTCTTGATTGACAATAACCACTATCACCCTTCTCCCGAGGGACTACTCTAGTCGGCTTACCTCAATCCTCAGAGTCCTGGCCGTATATAGAAACCTTCTTGTCTTCATAGTACAGCTACCACCTTAGAATCTCTGGAATCTCCGTGGATGCTAAATTGGACTCCTTCCACATTTAGCCGTTACAACCTAGTTGCAACTACGTCCGCAACGTGGCCGGGGTGACGAACTAACCAAGGCTACAACATCCATTGCTCTATGACCTCGACACACCTTCAACCCTCCTGGTTGAGTTCCGAGTTGACTACGTCGGATCCACCCGATCTCGACCACCGTAACTAGCTGGTCCACCTCTCCGTCACGTCCTCAGCCCATCAGGGTCGTACCCCACCATGGCGCGAGATTTTCAATCAACCTTCATCTTCAATCATGCAAGGTTGAGCTGTAGATTGGCTCCACCAATCTTCTTCCAAACTTGGTCTTGATTCACCATAGTTTGGCCTGTCATGCATCACCATATTTGCTTACCAAATATAGCCTTCAATCATGATCTGATTTGGCTTTAATCAAGTTCCTCATCAATCACACCTCAATTGCCAAATCTAGCCTCCAAGCTTATCATCAATCAATTGCAATCATGTCTAGCCAATTGTATGCAGACTCCTAATTAGCATGCATGTATTTGCATGTAATCTTCAAAAAATCAGCCTTTGATGTTGCTTGCATGGAATCTTCAAACATATTGCACCGGTCACCCAAGTTGATCTTCATGCAAGTTGCTCCTCAAGCAATGAATTTCTCCTTCCAAAGATGGCGCCCAAAATATCTTCTTTCCAATGTGAACGAGCTGCCAAGTATATTGAAATCCCTTACCAAGTTGGGTTGCACCAAGCTTACTCCCATGAAATCTTCTAAGCCTTCCTATGTAGAGCCCTCCATGCTTTGATTTGTGCTTTTATCAACCATGTCTTGACCCCATGCCTCTGACTTGTCAACTATCTTATTATCTTGACTTGGTCAACTTGCTTGTCTTGTGCATTTCCAAACAAAGCTTTTTGCCAAGGCTGATTCCATGAAGTCTTCAAGCTTTCTATGTAATGACCTCCAGCATACTTTGACTTTGTCAACTTGCCACGTCAGTTTGTGCCATGTCACCATGTGTCAAATGATGCTAACTTACTTGCTTCAGCACTAACATTATTTTCTAGATATCATAAATTAAAACATAAATACAAAATAATTCAAGGAGGTGTGAGCACTCACCATCACCAATTACCCTTTTTTTGTTCTTCCCTTTTTTTTAGTGGTTGTTATATAATGTAACCTTTCCACGATTAAACCATTCACTTCAAATTGAGCACTCACTATTATCGATGTCGTTGTTTTGGACTTTCATTAGTGGTATCATCGCCTAGGTCATCTATGTCCATCTCGTCTGTCTTCATTAGTTAGTAGTGGTTTCTTAGGAGATGTCTCTCCTGGGTCTAATATTATATGTTGTGGTTATAAGCTTGGCAAACAACTACAACTGCACTATCCGTCCAGTCCGTCTCTGTCATTCGCTCCCTTTGATCCCATTCACTCTAACGTATAGGGCCCTGCTCCTTTTATTTCCAAAGGTGGCAATATATATTATGTTTTGTTTGTAGATAATTATACTTGCTTAAATTGGGTTTATTCTAGACACCACCGCAGTCAGTTAGTTCACATCTACCGCGCCTTTGTTGCTATGGTTCACACTCAATTCTCTGCCTCTATCAAGACCTTTCGGCCTAATTCAGGCGGGGAACATACTTCCCACACTTTCCGCTAGCTTATTTTCTTAGAGGACACCCTGTCTCAACTATCTTATCCTAGGGCTCATGCTCAGAATGGGGTCGTTAAGCCCAAGCATCACCATATCTTGGCGACCGCTCGTGCAGTCGTGCTTTTCTTTTAGGGACCTCTGTCCCTCCCAACTTTTAGGGTGATGTCGTTAGTAGTGTAGTTTATCTTATTTGTAGGAAAATCATAGATTTATTTTATTTCCTAAAATTAGGGGTTTATTTTCTGATTATTAGTTTCCTTATTTAGTTTATTTCCTAGTTGTTAGTTTCCTTAATTTCTATTACCTTATTTTTGTTACCTTATTTATTTGTTACCTTTTTTCCCATGTAGCTTTTCTATTTAAGACCATGTACTTGTTACTCAATAGAGGCTTTTCTCCACTCTCTTTATTTTCTTCCCTCTTCTCTCTCTATTTCTGACATGGTACTAGAGCCCTAGGTTTAACGATCTAGGGATTTTTCTTCTGCCTTTATAGTTCTAACTTCTAATATCCAATTTAGTCCTTCTATTATACCGAATCGGCCCTTTTGGCCCCTATAATTTCATAATTGAGAAATCATAATTGAAAAATTTCAGTCCCTCTCTAATATTATAATTTTAGCCTTTTTGGTCCCTAAAGGGACTAAAATTTCTCAATCGTGAAAGTATAGGGACCAAAAAGATCAAATTGTAATAGAGGGACAAAAGGGTCAGTTCGGTATAATAGAGGGACTAAATTGGGTATTATATATATAGGTCTAATACCCGAATTAGTCACTCTATTATATTGAATCAGTCTTTTTAGTCTCTTTATTATAATTTGAGCCATGGGATCTCTCTACTTTCACGATTGAGAAATGTCAACCCCTTCTTTTGTCAACTTTAGGGACTAAACAGTCTTTTAAATATGCCTTTAGGAACTGACATTTCTCAATTGTGAAAATAGAGAGACCCTAGAGCTCCAAATTATAATAGAGGGACCAAAAGAGCCGATTCAATATAATAGAGGGACTAGTTTAGGTATTACATCATATATATATATATATATATATATATATATATATATATATATATATATATTATTTCTCTCCGAACAGATGTTTGCTAAAATATCTAGCAAATGTCCCACTTGTTGCTTTTGATTTTTTTTTAAAATAAATATATAATAATAAATACTTGTTATGTTACTAATAACTTTCATAAAATAATAATTATATATGACAATCATAACTTACGTCAGTTAACAATTATCAGAACATGTCCACTGGTTTATAATGGGTTCTTTCAAGTAGTTGTTATGATTTTTAAAATTAAAAAATCTAAAATTAAAAAAAAATATTCAAAAATACAAATCTAATTTAAAGATATTTTTAAAAAAATTTAAAATTAAAATAATATATAACCAATTTACTCCCTCTTACTAATATAGATAGAAATGAACTTTTGCTAACTTCTCTCTATTTCTTAGTTCTCTTGGAACAGTTAATTTTTTGATAAACTTGGACAAACTATTTTTATTTTTGGTAAAATCATGATCCATATGTGCTTTAATCTCGTGATAGTCAACTTTTCTTATCAAAGTGAAAAATTGATAAACCACATTCCTTTATTGAATGATTTGGTTAAAGTTACAGAGATCGACCGACAGTTTTACATGAGATCCATTTTAGGACGTAGGATGCTCGAGAGGATCTACAATCCTTTGAGGATTGAGTGGGGGTGGGTGATCCACCTGTGTGGGGTCGACTGGAGACTCTTCTTCGAATTCCGCTCCCAAGAGGCTCGGTTCCTGCTCTTCCCTGGTGAGGAGGAAGCTGTGTCTGATGAGGGCGACCATCGCTTGAAGTTGTGTCTGTTTGGAGGCATGGGTACCGTCGAACTAAGATAGGAAAAGGAAATCAATTTGGTGGATGAGTCTTCTATAAACGCGTCGTTTATCCTACAAACATCTCTTGTTCCTGTCCAGCCATAGGTTCCAAGTGACTGCCATCACAAGCAGTTGCCACCTCTTATGACGGCTCTCGATCAATGGTTCCCCCATAGATCTTGTATTTTGTCTGGTAGGGACCCGATTATGAAAAGGTGAGCATAGTGCGAGAAATGAGTTACCAACTTTCCTTGTGAAGGGTGGTTATCTTCATCATTTTCAAATAATGGAATTTTGGGGATGAACATTTGCATAACAATGAATATAGTCATTCATTTACTTCTTTCCTATTGGTTGATGGTTTTCTATTTCCATAAAAGACTTGGACAATGTGATGTGTCAAGTCTTCAGTTTCGAAGACTTGATAACATAATTCAATACATATTAAATTAGGGATAGAAACAAGGAAAATTAATTTTCAGATAATAATTAACATGAAATCTAATATATTTTTTTTGAATCGATGGAGCAACCGGCTAGCCGGTGAACCCCGAAGAAACAAAGGGCGGAACGGCCTGGGTTCGAATCCGCGCAGCAACGTGGGTATAATTTCAACTCCACGAGTGCAGCAGGATCGCCACAGGAAACCGTCCCCCGCAACATTCGAACCCACGCGGGGCTCGAAGCGCGGAACCTACGTACCGCCAGACCAAGGGTCCTTAGGTAACATGAAATCTAATATTAATGGTAACGTGATCACTCAATTGGATGTTTCTAAATATCAGTTGAGTTAGTCTGGCACAGTAACACCAGGATTTTTAAAATCTTCTATTAGCTTTCATATAATTATATATTTTTTAGGGTGTTTTATGCAAATTGATCATTATCGTAATATTATAAATTGAAGGGAAAACTCTATAGTTTAATTCCATCTTATTGGCGCGACTAAACTTTTGATTAGATCTATGTTAATTTAAAACTTATATTTATTATTTGATTTGGTATTGTTTTAGTATGAAAAGAAAGAGTTAGAAAGAGTTTGGTGCAAGATAATTTTTCATTGATGTATGATTGAACATATATACGGCCAACTATACAATCAAGCTCTACAATCAAGTTATACAATCAAGCTAGCATCCCTGCAATCAAGCCATGCCAAATTAAGGTCTGCTGCAATCTAGGAATAGATAAGGAAGGAGATATCACAGAAATTGTAGATTTTATTTTCCAACACTCCCCCTCCAATTGGAGAGTGGATGTCTTGCACTCCTAACTAGCGAACCATGGAATGAAGAGATCCTTTCCCAAAGCCTTAGTCAACAAATCTGCCAGCTGATGTGTAGATTTTACAAACCTTGAAACTATAGAGCCATCTTGAATCTTATCTCTTATATCATAACAGTCCATCTTTATGTATCTTATACGTTCATGAAATACTGGATTTGCTGCTATGTGTAAGGCAGCCTTATTATCACAATGCAGCAATGCAGGTTCTTGATGTAAGACACCCAAATCTTTGAGCAAATAACGCAACCATGTTAGTTCATAACAAGCTCCTATCATTGCATGACACTATGCTTCAGCGGAAGAAAGAGAGATTGTTTTCTGCCTCTTCGACCTCCATGAAATTAATAAAGGACCCAAGAATATGCATACCCTGTAGTAGATCTCCTAGTAAGGGGACATCCTGCCCAATCTGAGTCGTAAAAGGCTCGTAAGCGAAGGTTACTAGCTGAAGAGAAGAAGAGGCCATGACCAGGTATAGATTTCAGGTAGCTCACAACACGCAAGGCTACTTCTCCGTAGTCCTTTCGTGGTTGATGCATAAACCTGCTTAATACATGTACGGAGTATGTAATATCTGGCCTTGACACTGTAAGATATATTAATCTCCCAATCAATCTTCTATACCGGCCCGAATCCTTAAGAGGATAACTTTTATCGGACAATTTCAAACCCCGCTCCATGGGAGTATCAACATGAGCAGCTCCTAATAGGCTTGTATCCTTGATAATTTCCAATGCATACTTTCGTTGAGAAATAAAAATGCCACTTGTAGATGTAGAAATTTTCGATACCAAGGAAGTACTTCAAGTTACCAAGATCTTTAAGACAAAAATTATTATTCAAGAACGTCTTGATTTTAGCAATACTCGCAGGATCATTTCTAGTAATTAAAATGTCATTGACATAAATCAGAAAGGCGGTAACAGACTTGCCTTATTGTATGGTAAAAAGAGAATAGTCTGCTTTTGATTGTGCATAACTAGCTGAACGGATAGCATCAAAAAATTTAGTAAACCATTGCCGAGATGCCTATTTCAATCCATATAATGATTTGTGATGGCGACAAACCAAGTGTTCCTCCCCCTGTTGCTGAAGACTTGGCGGCAGAGACATATAGATTTCTTCGTGAAGATTACCGTGGAGAAACGCATTGTTGACATCAAGCTGATAAAGTGACCAGCCACGGGCAGCAGCTAAAGCCAAAATACAATGAACTGAGATGATCTTGGCGGTCAGGGGAAAAGTATCTTTGATAATCAACGCTCTCCAACTGAGTAAAGCCCTTCGCCACAAGCCTTGCTTTGTAACGCTCAATGATCCATCCGACCGATGCTTGATCTTATAAACCCATCGATATCCAATCGAAGTTTTTCCAGCCATAAGAGGAGTCAATGTCCAAGTGCCATTATCTGCAAGGTCTTTCAATTTGGAGCTTATGGCTTGCTTCCATTCGAGATGAACAACAGCTTCCGAATAAGATCAGGGTTCATCATGCTGACTAATCTGTGCAACAAAGGACTGATAGGCAGGCATATAGCGGTGATAAGAGACATAATTGGAGAGTGGATATTGAGTACCTTTTTGCGGATCAGGAAATGAGGAAGCCGGTTGATCGGAGCAAGCATGCGTGACCTGTGAACATACATAATCCTGGAGCTTCACTGGTGGATTATATGAGCGGCTGGAGTGATGAAGAAGCGTGGGTGAAGATGGCGGTAATGAAGTATTTGGGGATGAAGGTTGTGCGGAGGCTGTGAAAGAAGGGAGGTCTGTGATGTTGAGTGAGGATGGAATAGATGATGGGAAAAAAGATGCCGGAAGAGGGATAGACATGGTCGTAGGAGGAGGCGGAGACGCCGGGATTGCAGGAGGAGGCATAGAGAGGAGTTTGGCACGCGGGAGTAGGTCTTGAGTGGGGTCAGACCGATACCGATGATAGGAGAAGGGTTGGGCGGAGGTGGATGTGGGGGAGAGATAAGAGGCGAAAGGGAATTTGGTGAAGAGGAAGCGAGCGGAGAAGGCTCGAGCAGAGGGGAATCAGGCGCGATGGGTTTAGCGGAGTCTGTTGATTAGAAGAGAGAGAATGTGAAAAACCAAGATTTGGATGTGGACTTGGGCCATGAGTTGGGATTGGGCCTGAAATGGGGCCTGAAGAAAATATTTGCCCAACATTTACGAGGCATATAGAAAAACATATTCATGGAATTTAACATCTCTGCTAGTGAAGATTTTTCAGGTGGAGATATTGAAGAGTTTGTATCCTTTCTGACCAACTAGGTAACTGGGGAAAATGCAAGCCATTACCCGAGAATCGAACTTGTGAGAAGGGTGAACATTGGTAGCATAAACAAGGCAACCAAATACATGAAGATGAGAGTATGAAGGTGGTTTGGAGTAGAGATATTCAAATGGAGTTTTGAATGAAAGAACGGGCATAAGAAATCGATTGATGATATGTACAACAGTGAGTGCACAACACCATTATCTTTGAAAATATTGTGAAGCGAAAGGAATTCCCCACCATTATCACTACGAAATGTTTTGATTTGAGATGAAAACTGAGTGGATAGATAGCAAAAGAAACGCTTGAGTAAAGATTGTGCTTCATTTTATATTTCATCAAAAAAAAATCCAAGTAAAGCGAGTATAATCATCAACAATTTTAAGAAAGTAATGAGCACCATAAAGAGAAGAATGCTTATAGCGACCCCAAATATCGCAATGAATTAAATCAAAAGGATGTTTTCAAGTAATTGAACTAGTACCAAAAGGTAAACGATGTTGCTTAGCCAAAGGACAAATAGGGCAAGCATTATTTGATGGAATTGAAACATTTAAGAAATTATTAGCAATGAAACTTAGACGGGAATGAGAAACGTGACCGAGACAGTTATACCAGAGATAAGTGGAAGAAGTTGTGAGGTTGCAGGTTAGTTGCTGGGTTGACAAAAGATGAGGTTTGGTGTTGGCTTTCTCCGTCTCTAATACCACTAACTAGTACAGTCCATCACGCTGCTTACCCAAACCAATCGTCTTCCTCGTAGCCAGATCCTGCAAAACACACCAATAAGGATAAAATGTCACTGAACAATTCAGTCCTCTTGTCAAGCGGCTCACAGACATTAAATCAACCTTGAATGTAGGAACACATAAGACATCATGCAAGTAGTATATGAAGTTTAAGTGCAAATGATCCTTTTGCAATAATTTTGGCCTTCTCTTCACTAGGTAGCAATACTGGTGACAATGAATAATGTTTATTCTCATGCAATAATGATTTATGAGATGAAGAGATGTGGTCTGTTGCGCCGCTGTCAATGATCAAATGACGAGAATATACTTTAGACAAACCTGGTTTATAAGTTACACCTACATTCACTTGAGAACTAGAGGTACCATCTTTCTCGTTGAGAAGTGACAAAAGTTGTTTAAGTTGGGTCTCAAACAATGAAACTGGTGAACTCTCCTCTCCGGATACTTGATTTGCTGCATGGGCTCCTTTATATTGATTTGGGCCTGAATTCTGCGTTGACTTAGGATAGTCAGGTGGAAATCCATGTAATTTGAAGCACTTTGGACCCAATGGCCCATATCTCCACAATATGTACATTTGGGGCGCGGACGGCTTGAAGTTGTGCGTCGTTGATCTCCTCCAGATCCCGAATGACGATCTCCTCCAGATGAAAAGTGAGGACAATTGTATCTCCCAAAGTATTCATTTTGCCGCCGCTTCGCACTGCCATAGCAGCGCTCATATCCGATTTTGCCGTTGTATAAGTTGCACTGAGAGCCCGTTGTTTTTCCTCTTGAGCGACATATGCATATGCTTGACGGATGGAAGGAAGAGGGTTTATCAAGAGAATTTGTCCACAAATAGCACCGTAAGTCTCGTTCAAACCCATTAGAAACTGCATCAATTTTTGTGAATCTGCTTGTGCTCCATGTACGCCATATGAATAGGAAGCCAATTCATCCCATAAGCCCTTCAATTTGGTGTAGTATGTTGAGACAAAGAGTTGTTCTTGTCGGAGATAAGCAATCAAGCCATGCCATATTAAGGTCTGCTGCAATATTCTAGGAATAGATAAGGAAAGAGATATTACAGATATAGATTTTATTTTCCAACATAGTAAGGATTTATAGATTATGGACATCCAGAATTTTCAAGGTTTTATAAATTTAAGAATCAATAGCAGAGAATTGGGGCATATTCAACACCCTTCGCCTGATCATATCTAAATAAATTGATTTAGATTTTTCTCATCCTTATTAGTGAATTTTATTTTACTCTAATCCAATTTGTGGATTAAAAGTTACAATTGATTTACTAAAACAATATAAAAAACCTACAGATATGTAACTTTGGCCAAGCTCAACGAACTTTCATTTATGGTTTTGAAATCTTTATATTAAGTTTCTCTTCTCCACAAATTCAACAAATCCAATTTCATCAAAAACCCAATCAAAACTGATTAGTAGAATAAAATATATGACTAAATTTTTGAAGCAGGAAAATCTATTAATTTCTGTCATTAGAATTTGAAAATCCAAAAATAAAAAATCTGTAAATTGAAAATAAAAATTTGAAGTCTGCAATTCCCGAGGAACAACCTCGAGGGATCTAGTGGAGATGGGGCCCAGGAGGGAGGTTAAGGGGCATGAGAGCTGGTGGACATCAATGAACCTAGATTGCTATTATCTTCTTGTCATATCTTAAGAGCATCTGGCTCATTGTAACACTTAATATGTACTCCACTTTGTTATGAATAAATGTGGTTTATCCACCTTATTCAAAAAGAAAAAAAAAATTGAAATCAATGTGTGAAATTGAGAATATTTTTTATTTTAGTAACCTTGATTTGGTATCCGAATTGAAATAGGAAATAAGAAGTTTTTTTTTTTTTGGGTACATAAAGGAGCTATTAGCTAGCTATAACAAGCTCTCTGAACTTAAAGATGTTTTGCAACCTTATTAACATGGTTTTTGTCTCCTTATACAAAAAACTTGTCCCTTTATCTTTTGCTCTTCTGGCCATTGCATCTACATATAACTTCTCCCTTGATATTTGTATCATCTCCCAATTTTGGATTTGATTCAACAGAACTCTTATGTTGTGGAAGCTTGTGATGTAGGAGATGCAGGGGAGGAGAAGAGTAACAGTAAAGAAAAGCACACAAAAGATTTTACGAGGAAAACCCTACAAATCGAGGGAAAAACCACAGAGCACCGGCAAGCAAGAAATTTCACTAAATCAGAGAGAGAACAATACAAAATCTCAAGTTGATGCCCTAACTTGAGATAAACCTTTTACAACAAGAAGATCTAATTAAGAAAACACAAATCTGAGCACATATACTCAGACAACAGACCTTCCTGTAGAACTACAGAGCTTCACCTATCTTCTTCTTCAACAGAGAAAATCTCTCTTCTTCTCCTTCTTCTTCTTCTTCTTCTTCTTCTTCTTCTTCTTCTTCTTCTTCAGAAATCACAGCTATCTCTCTCAAGCTTCACACACTCTCTCTGTCTCTTAATGTGTGTCTATATGTGTACTACACTGGATGCTCTAATGCTGGTGTGTTTTCCAGGACACCTTTTTCTTTTGACTTGAGTGACACTCAACAGTCATTCCCTTACTTGCCTTACTTTCATCATCCCAAGGTACTTCACCTCGGGATCAACATCATAATGCTTCAGACAAGACATCAAAGATATCAAAGACATCAACTTCAAAGATATCACCAAAGACATCTTGCTTCAGAACATTGGCTCAGCACATCTTGCTTCAACGCATCTTGCTTCAACACTTCTTGCTTCAGCACATCGGCTCAGCACATCTTGCTAGCTTCAACTCATCTTGCTTCAGCACATCGGCTCAGTACATCTTGCTTCAGCACATCTTGGTTCAACACATTGGCTTAGCACATCTTGCTTCAGCGCATCTTGCTTAAGCACTTTTTGCTTCAGCACATCGGCTCAGCAGATCTTGCTTCAGCACATCTTGTCTTGAACATCATCCCAACATCTTCTACATGTCTTTGTTTCATCCTTGGTTCTCCAATTGTTGTCTCCTCTGTCTTGTTGGATTACTCTTGCTATGTCCTAATTATATTACATACGTGCAGATAATTATCTGCATGTATTCAATATTGCTTGTCTGCTTCCCATCCTCACTAGTCTCTCTATTCTTTCCTTTAAGGCCTTCAGTTCAGCTTCATATATTTACTGATTGGGCTACACATATTCCAGCTCCTGCAATGAATAAATTCCCTTTGTAATTAGATATTAAGTATAACATAGGTTATCTCTACTCTACTTACTTCATTATCCCATGAGGCATCTGAGAATAGCAGTTGTTGATGGTTCTCTCTCTTCCATATCCTTTGCATCTATTTCCCTTGTTCTTCAATCGACTAGTTCCTTTGTTTATATTCTATTGCTGCAATTATGCTCTTATGGGCCACCATTGGACGGTTGTTGATTTTATTTTTAAAGACCATATTGCAACATGCCTTCCAAACCTGCCATAAAACATTTCAAACTATTAGTTTCTCTAGTTGAGATATCTGGTGACTCCCCTAAGAGTCCCTTTGTCATCCAATTTCCTTCTAACAAGTTCCATGTTTGTATGTCCCAACCATTGAGATGTCCTTCCCTTTTGACCTCTATCGATGTTTGTTATGTCCACCTGCACCTCTGGTAAAGATGATCAGTGGTTTCAATATTAACTTTTCACATTGGGCATGGGTCATCTGGCCTAAAGTTTCTGTTTGTATAAACAGCTTCTAGTTGGGAGGCAGTCATGAAAGAATTAACTTCCATAGAAATAGCTTGATTCTTGGAGCTACTTCCAGTTTCTACATTTTTTTTCCAGTACTGCCATAGAACTATCTCTTTTGTTTTCTTGCATGCTTCGTATATAGCTTTTGTTAAGGACCTTCCATCTGTTCCTTGAGTCCAACTCCATCTTTTTTCCTCTAATTCCCAGTCTATCTGTTACTGGTAATGGACTGCATAATATTGTTTGGGAAGATCTCACTCAGTAGTACCATATCCCACTTGTTTTCTATTGTTAGCTGGCCAACCTACACATCTTGGAGATCAAAATCCATATTCACAAATGTTGGTTTATATTGCAATGGCATTTCAAGGATCCAAGTATCCCTTGTTACTAAGAGCAAAGTATCCTCTCTAGAGCTATGTGATTTCTCATCAGGTTTCTAAAAATCCAAGAAGCCATGGAGTGCTTTGGTATATCCCAAACATTAGTTCTACCATAATTGTATGACATGTATTTTATCCATTTATTGTCTTCATTGTTTAAAAATTCTAAAGCATGCATTGCTAACAGTGACTTCTTCATCAGTTTTAAATCCCTAATTTCCAGTCCTCCCTCAAACTTTGGGTTGGTTATTGTTTCCCAACCAATGAGATGGACTCCACCATTATTGCTATTTCCACTCCAATAAATCTCCTAACTAGTTTGGAGATGCTCTCAAGTGTAGTATTAGGGATGGCACTAGTATTTAATCCATAAATAGGCATGGACATTATGACTGAGTTGGCTAGGAAATTGAATCTGTTCATAGGGACCCTATTTGGGAAAATTGAACTTCCTAAGTATTTGAATGGGAATTGGCCTTGTTTTAGACTCAAAATTTTAAGAATGGATCTCCTTAGCTTTAAATTCAGCCAGGATGGGAGGCTTATGATTTGTTTTAGCTTGCTCTTTACCCTGTGAGGGATGAGTACAATTCTAAATATAAGTTTATAGCCCTAGCATTCTTCCTAGTTGCCTTACAGCAGAATAGTTTCATGCTCTCAGCCTTGTTAAGTAAATTAGTTAGTATCAGTGAGACAATGATGAAAAGATAAGGGGAAATTGGGTCACCTTGCCCTAATACTTGCTTTTGGCTTTACCTATCTACCCACTTTCCCATTAATTATGAATGTTATTGTTGTGGATTCAATACATGCCTTTACCGAAGCAATCCAAATACTAGGGAATTTCATTTTGGTTAGCACAACAATTATGACATCCCATCTCATAATATCATAGACTTTTTCCATATCCATTTTGATTATCATCACTTGGAGTTCCTAGGAATTATATGTTCTAATGTGTTTGTTAACTCTTGTGCCATAAAGATGTTATAAAAAATGTTCTTGCATGCAATGAATGCAACATTTTCCTTGCCTAGCTATTAGATCCCTCAGTTCTGATCTAATTCTATTTGACATGATTTTGATTAATATATTATAGTTAATATTGCATAATAATATTAGCCTATTGTCCTTTACTGACTGAGGTCGGGTTTTCTTTCTTTGGAATTAAGTAGATACAGGTTTGGTTCTAGCTCTTTGGGAGTAATCCTTGCTGGAAAAAATGACCTATGGCTCTAGACATGCTATCACCAATAATATTCCAATAAACTTTAAAAAATCAATATTGAAACAATGCCATGTGGATCTCCTGTCTTATTACTGGTTTTACTAAGGCTTGTCTCTATTCTTTTGTTAGAGTTGGTAGATCATTTGACATTGCTTGCAAGAGCTAATAGAAATTTCAATTCCTCCAATCTTGACATAATTTAGTGTAGAATTTTATAAATTGTTCCTCTATTTCTTTTGGTTACAATTTCATTATAATCATTTTTTATCTGATTTATTATGTTATATCTTCTTAGGTGGCGTTTGTTTGACTGGATTTGAAGTTACATTGTAACTTGAGTTACTAGGTAACTGCAAATCTAGTGTTTGGTTTGCTATAACTTAAAACCCAACGTAACTTTAAATACACCAATGGATGTATTTGGTCTTACATCCAAATTGGGCGTAAGACCAAATACATCACTTGAATTACATCACATGCATAGTATGTGACGTTACAATGTAAAAATAAATACACAATGTTATAATCATAATAAGCATAATCATATTATAATAATAATAATAATAATAATAATAATAATATTATTATTATTATTATTATTCAGTTACATCCAACCAAACGCCACCTTAATAGTGATGAAAATACTTGAAATTGCCATCACCATTCTTCTCACGAGCTTTCTATGCCCACATTGTTGTGTTCTGTCTAAGTAAGGCTTGCTGTTTGTTGTAGAGTTCATTTAATTACCATAATGTAATTATCCACACCATTGATATTTATCCATAGATTTAGTCATAACTGGGTTGACCTTGTTGCTATGGATGTGTCCCTTTATATTTATTCCCCTTCATTCTTCTCCTATCAGACAATGTGGGACTATTGTTTGAACCCAACGGATAATTCTACGTTTCCACATGGATAAAAAAAAAAAAAATCTTAATGAAGGAGATTTGACCAGCAACATCATGCTGGTCATCACACTTAAGTATTGAAGCTCTGAATTGTTGTCTGTGCATCACTTTTAGCTTTGGAGTTGTTGAAAAACATACCAAAATTTGACTAAACATATTGAAACAAACACGTTGAAGAACTTAAACAAGGAAATGGTTTGCGTTTCTAAACCTAGAAAAATCACAAAAGGAATAGAAATCTAATTAACCGTACATTATGACACGGAACAGATGAGTTTACATTCCATGACAGACTGAACTCTTGTCTAATTAACTGTCAAGTGCCATGTTTTTTATAGTGAAGCTATATATGTCATCATGCTGAGAAATAATTAGAAGGATTCTTGCTTGTTGAAGACTGGCCGGAATTTTCTTCCTGGTAACTTTGCACAGACACTGAGGAATCTATCCATGGTCCATCAATTGAAACACCGGAAGACTGGCTATAATTGGAGAGTTTATTGAAGGCCTTCAACGAAGTATCATCGCTGTTCGATGCTATGCGTTTCACAGATGACAAGAGTTCAGGGTTGTGGCCACTGAGGATACTCACCACAGTGGACATTGTAGGCCTAAGTGATGGAGCTGGATTGGTGCAAGTGAGTGCCAAATTCAACATCTGCAATGCCTCCTCCTCTGAGTAGTTTGCACCAAGGCTCTCGTCAACAAGTTCGAGTAACCTGCCCTGCTCTTGTAGAACATAGGCCTGAAGAGAATTGCATCCTTTATGTTGAAGTGATAGGTTTATATATAATGTTTATGCTGTGAATGAATTGGTGAATATAGAGACATTAATTACTCACCCAGTCAAGGAGATACACAAATTCCTCCTTTTGCCTGTAGCTCGTATTGTTCATTCCACTGACAATCTCCAATGTGACCACTCCAAAGCTGTAAACATCAGCTTTGTCCGTCAAGTAACCTCTCATTGCGTATTCAGGCGCCATATATCCTCTGCATAACCAATCAGTATGTCTTTAGATTGAAATGAAGCCATCAGAGTTATCAAGTTCTACTCACATTGTTCCAGCGATCCTGGTGCTTATGTGGCTTTCATTTTCTTCAACAAGTCTAGCTAAACCGAAGTCGGATATTTTGGCATTGAGATCTTTATCAAGAAGAACATTAGTGGCCTTGATGTCTCTATGAACAATCTTCAACCTTGACTCCTCATGGAGATACGCCAAGCCTTGAGCTAAGCCGAGGCAAACTCTACGCCTTGTTTGCCAATCCAATGTTAGTCGGTCTCTTTCAGGACCTATGGAAAACCATATTTTAACGCATTTTGTCATGAGAATAAACGTCAGAACTAATGGAAACAACAACAGAGCATGGAAATAAAAACACCAACCGAATAGAGCATTGGCAAGGCTGTTGTTTTCCATGTATTCATATATTAACAACAATTGGTTTCCCTCCACACAACATCCAAAAAGTTTGACAAGATTGGGATGCTGTAAAGCAGATATCATGCCAATCTCATTTATAAATTCACGATTTCCTTGCCTAGACTTTGAAGAAAGTTGCTTCACGGCGATTACTGAACCATCTGGTAGAACACCCTGTGGAGGATGATACCACATTTTCAAACAAACACCAGCTTGTAGTTACGATAAACTAGAGAAGGAAATGCCACTTTACGATACTAACATTTTCAAACAAACACCAGCATGAATTGAGAGTTAGGATCAATAGACTAACCTTGTAAACTGCTCCAAAACCACCTTCTCCTATTTTATTTGCAGGATTGAAATTCCTGGTTGCTGCTTTTAACTGCCTTAACGTGAAGTATCCAGTCAGCAACTCCAAGCCTTTGAGTTCTGCATGATTGATAAAATAATCAAAAGTCCTGCCACACTCATAGAAGACAACTAAAAAAAAAGTTTGTCTACATTCTCATCAAAAGAAAAAGGGCAAGAAACAAGATTTCAGATGCAAAATGGAAACCAGATTTAAAATGGAAATTATTTACATCCATTCTTGCTTCTGTTCTTTCACTGAAATATCACAATGCCATTTAACCAATTACTAGCTAAATAGATCTCTTATATTTTCTTGCATCCATAAAGAAAACAGGTTTCTCATTCTGTCATCTTGAGAAACAAATATAATGCTGCTATTCATAACTTTGATGACTCTTCTCTTGTTTCAGCTATACACTATTGTTCATCAATGTATGACCACATTGCAGTACAACTAGTGAGTTTTGGAACTTTCCAGTATTGTTCTCTTTCTATTCATAAATTTTACTTTTCCAGACTTTCTTTTTCTAAGTTTTTTTTTTTTTTTTTTTTGAAATAAGTGGATAAACCACATTCATTTATTTATAAAAGATATATATTGGCTATGATAGCGGGGTACATATCGGCTATAGTAGCCGAGTTAATACATGGCCAAGTGTTACATCCTTTTCTTTGTATGGCCCCATTGGAGTAAGGGTGGCTTCTTACTCTGAATTATCTCCGGTTCCTGGATCCTCTTCCTCGAAATCAACACCCCCTACTCTGGGTTCTTCCTCCTCATTGAAGCATTGGGCAAGGCTTCGCTTGACAATGGCCTCCATTGGCACCAGCTTTTGCTTCTTGGCCGCTCTAGCTGCATCAAACCAAGAAAGCAATAGAAAGTCTATCCCACGAATAATTCCGAAAAAAACGCGTTGTTTTTCCCGGAAGCATCTTTGGTTTCTTTCGAGCCAAATGCTCCAGGTAATAGCCATGATTGCTAGCTTCCATCCTACCCTGGCTTCTTTGTGAAGCTGAGTCCCTAGATTCCCTCCTCTTGCTCCCCATAAATCTTGTATGTTATGGGGAGCCGAGGTCAGCCCAAATAGCGGGCAATAGTGTTCCCAGATTCTCCGTGTTTCTGAGCATGTAATGAAAAGATGTTCAACCGTTTCCTCATGCCCATTACATAAGTAGCATTGAGTTCGGTTCCCTTGCCATCCCCTTTTGCTCAAATTGTCAAGTGTAAGAAGTTTGTTATCCCAGACTAGCCATGCAAATAGCTTGACCTTAGTTGGGCAAGCTATACCCCAGAAGTCATTTCGTATAGGGCATCGGAGGCCACCATCGACAAGGAACCCATATAATGATTTAACAGAGAACCCTGTGCCCCACAACCATTGTCGCTCGTCTGCAATATCCTGCGGGTACGCCTCCAATTTTGTGAGGATGTCTGCAAATATTATGTCCTCTGTAGGAGTGAGGGGGCCCTCCTTGAGGAGTGGGATGTTGTCCTGCCGTTGCCGACGGGCTTTCTGCATCGAGATATCCGGCTCTCTAATCAGATGTGTCAATGCTTCGGACAGGTTGATGGGGGAGGTTCCATTGAGCCACCTATCTTTCCAGAAATTAATCGTGTCTCCCTTACCAGGATGCACCATTATCCCCAGCTGGAGTGGATACCATTGAGACACAATTCCTTTCCAACAAAGTGATGCCCTTCCCGGTGGTTTCTTATGGGGGTTGATATAGGAGTTTCGGAAATAGGAGTGACGAATAACTTTAAGGCAAACGCCAGCATGTCCATTGAGCAGCCTCCACCACCACTTGCCAATCAAAGCTGCATTGAAACATCGCAGGTTCATGACTCCCCACCCACCGTGCTCTTTAGGTCTACATAGGCGTTGCCAATTCACCAATCTATAAGCTCCTTTACTAAGGTCCGGGCCGCGCCATAGGAAATCTCGTCGTAATGCATCAATTCGGTGTATGACCCATTCAGGGAGCTTGTATATTGACATCCAATAAACAGGGATTGCAGATAGAACTGAGTTGATCAGCGTAATGCGACCTCCCAAAGAAAGGAGTCGGCTTTGCCATGTCCCGATTCTCTTTTTGATTTTGTCAATAAGTTTCAACCAATCCGACTTCCTTGGCCTGGAACCGGATATGGGAATGCCCAAATAAGTCACTGGTAGATTCTCCACCTTGCAGCTGATGATATCTGCCAAAGCTTCAGGGGTATTTTGTTCTATAAGAATCTGCAGAGCCAAGAGCCAAAACACCTTATAGCAATTAGGAAGAGATTGAAAATCTGACATATCAGAATAGAATGAATATAATACAATGGAAGATACTTCATCATCTCACCATTATTTGCAGCATATTTTCTTCGCAAGAAAAACCAAATGAATATTGAGATCAGTACTATCAACACACAACCAGCAGCTACTATACCCAAAATTGCTCCTGTAGATAGTTTCTTCTCTTTTTTATTGGATAAGCTATCATATATTATGGGTGTAAAGTCTGCAGAAGAAGAATTTGTCAGGCATTCTCACAAAGAAACGATAAGCCACCTGAAAGACAAATTTTCCCAAGGCTTACTGGGTGTAACTGAAATAGCCGAAACTAGAGGCCCATACACATTTTTATGTGGAACGGAAGTGGTTCCTTTACCAGCCCATTGAAAGTGAATCTCCAGAGTGTTTTCACTTACATTAGCAGTGAAGCTCTTGTTAAATGCCTGACCTGTACCCTTAGCTTCCGTTTCAATATTGAAGTCCCTCAAAACTTTCTTTCCCTGCATATTTCAGAAAATTTTTACTACAAACATGAGGTTTACATACTAAGTAAAACAAGATGGAATTCTTCTTAAGTTATCACTAATGAGAAATAATGGATAAAGCAAATGATGCATTGGTGGGAACAATGTGCTAAATGGAAGGAAAAAAAAACCCTACCTGGATAGATACATCAAAGAACCGCCTTCCAACACTAAAGTAAGTCTGATTATTGTTGAACATGATCTCTGCGAAGTGTAGATTAACTGTATAAGGTCCGTTCTGAAGACAAAGGCCATAGTACTTAAGAGATAGAGGACTTAGACGAGCAGTCATGTACAATTCTGGATTAGACATGTTCAAAACTGACACGTTTGTTGCAAGAAATGGTTCATTATCATTGTGGTCAAAACTCCCAGTAGAACTATAAGCCCATTTGTCATTATAGGAAATGTAATACGATGGACCTTCTGTATCCGTGTCACCTTGGTACTCATCTTCACCAATGGTCCATGCAGGACCACCACAGTTTATGAACAAGGTGTAATCTGCAAAATTTAGGATTCAGGGCTACATACACATTCAATCAGAAATAAGTTTCACAAGAAGCAATACAAATCCGTCATTCATTTATAAACAGGGCAAGCCTCACTACTGATTTCCAGAAGAGATGAAAAGCTTTACAAAGAATATATACCCACATTTTGCTACTCCTGGACAAGGGTTGTTTCTCCTCAAACATGGTGTAACCCTATTAAAGCAAAAAGTGGTTCAACTCAACCTAAAAGATAAGAAACAGAGCTTTTCCGATGATGAGGAAAATAAAAGGCTTACTTATTATCATTTGTGGATGAATAACTAGAAACCACATTTCTGCAAGTATACAGGGCGAGAAAACAGATGAGTGGTAAATCAATCAACAACCAAAGCCAGATGATTAAGAAAAATATAGCCTTATAAGCTGAATCCTTACAAATTACTCCCTCGATGACAGTCAGGTGGTGCATTGGATCCATTAAAACTGTTGTAGGATATGTCACTGTAATATTAAAGTATCATTAGTGATGTGCAATATATGAAACAAATGGCCATAATCAATCTGAAATTCTTCATGTTGAAATAACATACATGAGTTGTTTTCTAGTGTTCAGGATCCAATCTGGTATTGCCCCAGTGAGATTGTTATTAGTAAGGAATCTGCATTTATGTCATTGTTCAAAGTGTGCCTTGATTATTTTTTAAAAACAAGAAAGAAAAGCAATAAATGCAACAGAAGAGGTGGGAAAATTACAGGTGTTTAGATAAACAGAAAAAAATAAGCTCACATAAAACTAATGTGATTCTCTAGGCTGATATAGGATTCTGGAATCCGCCCAGTCAAGAAATTGAAGCTCAAATCTCTGCAAGGAGAAATTATATCAGCAAAAGTAGGGCAAATTACATGGTAATCATTTGTTAAACAATGTACATGGAAATTTGTAGTTACGTGATCATTAGAATAAAATTATGGGATGTTCCAAGTTACAAAAGCAATATCTATATGAATGTTTTCACAAGACCAATCATAAGAGTGAAGGAAGATAAAGTTTGATAGCTACAATAGCTTCTCCATTTTAAAAGTATCAAATGTTATTTGGTACCATCCCCAATTTCAGGGTTTGCTGTGATTATGTATGGTGTCCTTGTAAGAACCAAGACAAAATTTCTCTAATCCGAGTACAAAGTGGTAAAAAGCTTTCACCCTAACGAGTTAAAAAAAAAAACATTCTCTCTCCATGAGAGAACATAGAATTGAAAGACTATTGGTTTCAAATGAAACAAAAAAAAGGATAGAGCAAACTTACAAGGTCTTTAGATTTGCCATGCGTGGAATATAATTAGGCAGTTCACCAGATATTGATAAGTTCCGCAGAACTCTGCAGCAAAAAAATTAACATAAACTATTTCTGTTTGGAAGCATAGAAGATGGATAAAAAACTCATGTACCTACAGTAAAATGTGAATGAGCATATCTATAAGAAATCAAACTCACAATCTTGTTAGTCCTATCATGTTCTCTAAAGGAGGAAACTTCCCATCACCTCCTTTCCAGTCAGTTACCCTCCTGCAGCATAAACACATCTTTTAACCAAATAATAAGAGAGAAATCCAGAAAACACATTCAACTTATTTGGACAAAGAACTCGCTAGTGATTCTTACAGCTCAGATAAGGTTTCCAGTGTGGAAAAGTTGGGTGGAAAAGGCCCTTCCAAAATGGTGCCTTGCATTTCTCTGCATTTGAACTCAAAATTATCAGTATGTTCATCTTAACAAAAACAAATTTGTCCCATAATCATATTAATGTAGCACTCACAAATATTTGATCTTCGACCAATTGACAATGAAGCTGGGAATTTTCCCCGAGATTGGGTTGCCATCAATTCGGCTGGAAAAAAAAAAACACAAGAAATATAAGAGATAGACTTCAGAAGTGGTGCTGGAACCATTATGACTCATTAACTAACAAAAGTACTACTTGAATATGGATACAAAGCAATACACTTCCTCCTAGTTGGTTTCATACCCATATTTACATTTCAACGATTGAATCATATATAGCATC
This sequence comes from Dioscorea zingiberensis, assembly GCA_026586065.1. Classification (NCBI taxonomy): domain Eukaryota; kingdom Viridiplantae; phylum Streptophyta; class Magnoliopsida; order Dioscoreales; family Dioscoreaceae; genus Dioscorea; species Dioscorea zingiberensis. The sequence goes on from CM048818.1 coordinate 61,820,032, forward strand.
TATCCCTGTATAAAAATTGAACAATAAATAGAGTGATATGACTTACAAGTAGGTTAAATTTTTTAGATTCCCCAAAGTCTTTGGTAATTCACCAGTTAAGTTATTTCCGGAAAGAAGGCTGCGAGAAAGAACACTAACCACAAGTCAAAGTGCAGTAAAACAAAAAACACTAAATCATATTTTACTTTTAAGTTGAGATTTACATTCAAAATACATAAAGAAATAACTCACAGCTGTTCTAAGTTTCTCAGTTTGCCAAGAGACGAAGGAATAGAGCCTTGAAGCAGATTATCCTCTAACACCCTTAACCAAAAATAAACAAATTACTAAATCATGACAAAAGAACATCAAACTAAAATCAAAATAAAAACAAACACAGACATACAGGATATTGAGGGTGGTGATGTTACCAAGCTCCTCTGGAATGCTCCCGGAGATCCTATTGCCTACAAGTGACCTACAAAGAACACATAACCAACCAACTTACAAGCTGCATCCTTATAAATCATATATACGAAGTAATTAGAGACTCACAGATTGACAAGAGGGAGTGATGTCCATGCAACAGGGATTGTTCCATCAAGATAATTGTGCGAGAGATCTCTGTCAATTAAGAAAAAAATAAAATAAATTTAATGCAAAACTAAGAAAAGTATCCAACAATCTACATCCATGAAATCTTAATTAATTACATGAATTGGAGGGAAGTGAGACTAGCAAGCTCTTGAGGGAGGGAACCAGTGAGGTTCTGCCTCTTGAGGATGATGCTGGTGACGTGGCACGAGGTGGCGTTGCAGGCGCCGCACGTGACATTGATGGCGACTTCCTTCTTGGAGTTGGGGTCCACCCAACCGGAGTTCCCACTGCATGGGTCCACTCTGAAGTCCCATTGCTTCCCCAGCTTCTCCCCGATCTTCTTCAGCGCGTCCACTGTTCACCACCTCTTTATTATTAATTAATCAATAAAAAAATCTATTTGTTTAAAAAATTAGGTGTGATATCCAAATTAAACCATCTATTATATTGAATTGGTACTTTTAGCCCTTGTTTGGTTCAAAGGAGTAATTTGGAGGAGAGGGGTGAGGGGGAGTTTGGAGGGTTTTGAAAAATTTTATGTTTGGTTCAATGGGTGAGTGAGGAGAGTGAATCTTTTTTTTTTGTGGTGACTAGGAATGAGAAAGAGTGTAATGTGTATTTGACCAATTTATCCTTTAGTTTAAAATAGATAATGATAATATTTGGTTATAAGGATTGAGAGCAAGGAAAGTGTAATATGTATTATTACTATAATTAATATTAATTATATTAAAGCTATTAATTATATTAATTTAAATATAATTAATAATAATTACTAAACAAATACAAATTTTATTACTATTAATTATATTAGTATAAAATCTAGTATTAACCTAATTAAAATGAATTATAATAAAGTTATTAATTATATTAATTTAAGTATAATTAATTTAAATTTTATTACTATTAATTATATTAGTATAAAGCTAATATTAAACTAATTAATATTAATTATATTAATTTAATTTTAATTAATATTAATTATTAAATCAATACAAATTATTACAATTAATTATATTAGTATAAAAGCTAGTATTAATCTAATTATTATTAATTATATTAGTATAAAAACTAAAGTTAAACTAATTAATATTAATTATATAAAAATTAGGACATAAATGAAATTTTGAAAATAAATGGAGGGCAAGATGGTATTTTCAAGTGGTTTTTTTAGTTTAAAAAAATATATATTTTCCACCCCTCCAAAAAACCCCGATTTGGGAGGGTGGAAAATGAGGGGTGAGGAGGGGTTTGTTACCCCTCCTTACCCCCCTCACCCCTCCTCACACCCCCAACCAAACACAAGAAAAACCCCAAATCCCTCTTCACCCCTCCAAAAACCTCCAACCAAACAAGGGGTTAATCTCTATCATAATTTGAGCTATGGATCCCTCTATTTTTATAATTGAGAGTCCCTAAAAAACATATTTAAAGATATATTTAGCAGCTAAAGTTGACGAAGAAATCAATTGTTCTTAATCGTGAAAATAGAGACACCATGGCTCAAATTATAATAGAGGAATCAAAAGAAGTCATTTGGTATAATAGAAGGACTAATTTAAATATTAGACCAAAAAATATAAAAAAATTAACTGTAGAAGTAGAACAGAACATAGAACAGAGGAGAAGCTTGAATGTAGGAAAAAACGAAGGGATTCCCCGCTACTAAGTCCACCCCACCATGCACTCGCCTTCATATATGCCCTAGGGCGCTCTAGTTCTGAGACACCACCACTTAGACGCGTACCAACGGCAAGAGCCTAGGCTAAGGGAACCGAGTACTAGCATGAAGAAGGGAATCCCCCCCTCCCCCCCTGTAATTGCTATGGGTGTTCGGACTTGTCTCCAACAACACTTGTAACCATTGGTTCATCCAAGAACCTTTTTTTATATTAAATGAACGTGATTTATCCACTTTATCAAAAAAAAAAAAAAAAAAACCGAAGGGATTCAGGTACCTTCATTTAGAACAAGGGGCTGAGCTTGGCAATGGAGAATCCCAAAGAAGCTCCAAACCAACAAAGTGGGAAAGAGAAACCGTGGAAGCATTGCTACATCTCTTGATCTCATTTCTCTCTTTCTAGAGCCTGGTCATCATCATCTATGAGAGAAAGGGTACAATAACTAAGAGCAGCTCCATGTATTTTTATACAAGCCGCACCTTCAATTCCTTGTTTGGAAAAGTATTCGGAAAACCAAACATTAATATGGTGGGCCATGTAGAGGGTGGCAATGCTCGGATAAATTTGTATGGGGTATTAGGTTTTATGTATTTATCTCTTTATGCTTTTGAATTTATATTTTTATGTATTTAGTTACTATTTTACCCTTGTAATGGTATTATATATACCCCAATTTATTATCAATAATATTAAGTTTTTCTCTATTATGGTATCAAGAGCCAAGATCCAGAAACCTTAAATTTTTTTTCCTGTCGCCGTCAGCCGCACGCCGACCTTTCTGATCACCAAGTTCTCAGCAGGTCTTTCCGCTCATCACTTGCTAGTCGGTCAAGTTCTGGTCAACCACCAAGTTCTGGTCAACATCATCAAGTTCTGGTCAAACATCACCAATACCTACACATCAACGCCCCAAGTTCCGGTCAACACTACCCCTACACAACACTCATCACCGGTCAACAATCCAAAAAAAAAAGGAAAACAGATCCCAACTGCACACCAACGCCTCAGCCGGTCAACAATCAAAAAAAAAACAAAAAAAACAAAAAAAAAACACATCACCATCACCGATCAACAATCCAAAAAAAAAAAAAAAAATAGATTCCACACACTCCACATCAACGCCTTCGCCGGTCAACATCAATTGCTCAGCCGGATCCAAGCATCTGGTTCCACGCGGACATGAGTTACTCAGGTGGTCAACCAAGTTTTTAGCCAGCTCCCAACATCACCATGGATGCTTCCTCCTCCTCATCATCCGGCCTCGCCTCTCGCCCTCTTCTCTCACCACATCCGATATGTCTCCAAATCTCATTGCTATCAATGTTGCAGCACAAGTTCCTCTAAAATTGGCCGCTACCAATTACTGTGCGTGGCGCGCACAATTTGATTCTCTGTTGATTGGGTACGACCTTTACGGTTATGTCGATGGCTCTCTTCCTTGCCCACCTCGCACCGTTACCGCACCAGACTCTACTGTTTCGAGTCCCAATCCGGCCTATTCTCTTTGGGTTCGCCAAGATAAGCTGTTGCTCAATGCTCTTCTTGGATCTCTGACTGCCAATCTGGTTCCTTTTATTGCTTCCAAGAAGACGTCTATGGAGGCTTGGAAGACTCTTGAGAAGACCTATGCTTCCCCGTCCGGTGGAAGAATCATGGAGTTGCGTCGCAAGCTCGCTACTCCTGTCAAAGGGTCTCGCACCATCACGGAATATATGCAGGACATACAGTCTTGTATTGATTCTCTTGCTTTTATGGACAAGCCTGTTGATTTCAATGAGTTGTCTATTCAGATTCTGAATGGACTGGATGACTCCTACAAGCATCTATCCAGTGCCATTCAAGCGAGAGAGACTCCTATCACTTTTGAGGAATTGTTTGAGAAGCTGCTTCATGAGGAAGCTCAACAGCAATTCCTTACTGCATCGCCCCCGGCTCACCCGGCTACTGCTCTTGCTGCACAGACTCGCGGGGGTTCTCTCCCTTCTAGGCAGGGTACTTCTGGTAGCCGCTCTCACCACAATCGATGGTCCTCCAACTACAACCGGCCCTCACCACCTTTGTTTTCTTCCTCTCCTTCTGTGCCACCTTCAGCTCCACGTCCGCCATCTCCAGTGTTCACCCCTTGTCGCGGCTATCAGGGAAAGTGCCAGATCTGTGGCACTACCGGTCACTCTGCTCGTCAGTGTCGTCTTGTGGGATCATATTCCGATGCCGCCTCATGGTCCTCCTCGTGTGAACACCGCTACACACTACCCTGCTCCCGGTGCTCCTTCTGATTGGGTTGTTGATTCTGGTGCTTCTCATCATGTCACCACCGACCTGTCCAACCTGTTGCTTCATTAACCTTACACTGAGACTGAGACTGCCGTCATTGGTGATGGTACCTGTCTTCCCATTGCGCATACAGGATCCATGTGTCTTTCGACGTTACATGGCTCTCTTTCTCTTACGGATGTGTTACATGTTCCATCCACGTCCTTGAATTTAATATCGGTTTCGGCTCTTTGTGCTACTAATGCGGTCACGGTTCTCTTTTTTCATGATTCTTTTCAGGTACGGGATCGTCACACGGGAGCAATTCTGGTCACGGGATGTCGTAAGGATGGTGTCTACCTTTGGCCGACCACTTCCACATCTCCCTCGTCTTCACCACATCTATCGGCTCCCAGACCCCGCTTCCCTGCCCTCAGTTTACTTGGTTCGTCTTCGTCTTTGCTTTCTTTGTGGCACAGTCGCTTTGGTCTTCCTTCTGTTAAAGTCTTTAGAAATCAGTTGTTATCTTTTGGTATTTCCTTTTCCAATTCCCAATTACTTAAATTTTCTTGTACTTTGTGTCATATTAATAAAAGCCACAAGCTTCCTTTCTCTCAATCTTCAGTATCTTCATCTGCACCACTTGAAATAGTCTATTCTGATGTTTGGACATCCCTTGTACTTTCTCTTGAGGGCTACAAATATTATATTATTTTTGTGGATCACTTTACCAAATATATCTAGTTTTATCCTCTTGTACAAAAATCTGATGTTCATGCGACCTTTGTTGCCTTCAAAAACCTGGTTGAAATTTGAAAAGCATTTCCAATACCCCATCCGCACCCTGTACTCTGACAATGGTGGGGAGTACATGGCTCTTCGCCAATTTCTAACTACCAATGGCATTACTCATCTCACCACCCCCCTCACACTCCAGAACACAATGGGTATTCTAAGCGTCGGCATCGTCACATTGTCGAGACCGGCTTGTCATTGCTTCATCATGCTTCTCTTCCGACTCAGTTCTGGTCCTTTGCCTTTGCTACTGAGGTTTATCTTATCAATCGCATGCCCAAAGCAAACTTGCAGTCCCGTTCTTCCTTTGAGCTTCTATTCAACAAGCACCGCACTCCCACATCTCTTCATGTTTTTGGTTGTCTTTGTTTTCCTTGGCTTCGTCCGTACACTACTCACAAACTTGAACCTCGGTCCAGTGCTTGTGTCTTTTTGGGCTATTCTCTGTCTCAAAGTGCCTATATTTGCTACAATATCTCCACCCACAAGCTTGTTATCTCCCGTCATGTTCGCTTTGTTGAGGATGACTTTCCTTTTTCTCGGTCCTATTCCACCTCTGCCGAAACTTCTGTCCCGACATTCTTAGTGTCCTCCTGGCTTCCGCGACCATCGTTGCCCCCGAGTAACCTCCTGGCACCTGTAGCGGCACCTCTTGTGCTGCCTCCTTCTGACCGTACTAGCCTGCCAGCGGCTCCGGTCACTTCCTCTGTTCCGGTCGTGGCCTGTCCCGGCGCCTGCACCGAGCATCAGGCATCTTCCGCAGGTCCGGCTTCTTCCTCTACTGCTTCAAGGAATGCCACCAATGTTCACCCGATGACTACTCGGTTCAAGAATTCTATTTTTAAGCCCAATCCAAGGTACACTCTCTCTATTATAGTTGCTCCTGATACTGAACTGCTACAGTGACTTAGGCTCTTCGTCATCCCCAATGGTTTCAAGCAATGCAAGCTGAATATGATGCTCTTCAACACAACAAAACCTGGGTCCTTGTTCCTCCTGCTACACATCAGAATCTTGTTGGGAACAAGTGGGTGTTCCGTATCAAACGCGGCCCAGATGGTACCATTGAACGGTTTAAAGCCCGTCTTGGTGCCAAAGGGTTTCATCAGCGTCCTGGTGTTGATTTTCGTGAGACTTTCAATCCTGTTGTTAATCCGGTCACTGTTCGCACAGTCTTGAGTGTAGCCCTGCATCACGGGTGGTCTGTCCGGCAGCTTGATATCAACAATGCATTTCTCAATGGACATCTCACTGAGGAAGTTTACATGGCACAACCCTCTGGTATGCGTGATCCTCACTTTCCCAATTATGTTTTCCGTTTGCAGAAGGCTCTCTATGGTTTGAAGCAAGCCCCGCTGGTATGGTACCAGGTGTTGAAACTATTTCTTCAGTCTCTTGGTTTTGTTACTTCTCGTGCAGATATATCCCTCTTCATTCTGTCAGCTGGCTCCACTATTGTCTATTTTCTGGTTTATGTTGATGACCTTCTGATTACTGGCAGTGATCCTCAACTAGTCGCTCGTATTATTCAACAACTTAACATTAAGTTTTCCACCAAGGATCTTGGTATGCTCTCCTACTTCTGTGGTGTTGAAGTTACACCGACGTCTGATGGTGTACTTCTTTCTCAGCACAAGTATATTGTTGATCTTCTGCAGAAACACAACATGCTTGACTTGAAACCGGTTTCTACGCCTCTTGCTGTTGGTACCTCTCTCCTTCTTTATGATGGGTCCTCTCCTGTTGATGCTACTAAGTATAAACAAGTTGTTGGTGGTTTTCAACATTTACGCATGACTCGCCCTAATATTTCTTTTGCTGTCAACAGACTTTCTCAGTTCATGCATCAACCAACTAAGCATCATTGGGGGGCTGTTAAGCGCTTGCTTCGGTATTTGAATGGCACCAAATCTCTTGCCATTTGGCTTCGGACACATTCCCCTCTTCAGCTTCATGGCTTTTCCGATGCCGATTGGGGGGGTAATCCGGATGATCGCACCTCCACGGGGGCCTATGTCATGTTCTTGGGTGTGAATCCCATCTCCTGGAGGTCTACCAAGAAACGCACTGTTGCTCGGTCATCTACTGAGGCGGAGTATCGTGCTATTGCTTCTACTGCGGCTGAAATTTAATGGATCAAAATACTCCTTTATGAACTACATGTCCCTGTCTCTTCAGCACCCACTATTTACTCGGACAACCTTGGTACAACGTATCTATGTGCTAATCCTGTGTTTCATTCACGAATGAAACATCTTGCCATTGACTATCACTTTGTTCGTGATCTTGTTCAGTCCTCCCTTCTCCGGATTGTTCATGTAAAATCCAAGATTTTACTTGAATAAAAGGATTTTAAATTTTCTCTATTTAATTAATTTTGCAAAAAAGGGCAATTTGGGGAGTAGTAAAAGTCCCAAGGGCATTTTGGTAAAAATGGGCATGAAAGAGTTAAAAAAGAATAAATAAATTATTCCATAATTTATTTAAGTAAATTAGTGATTGATTTAATTTTGGAGGTGATCAATTTAATTAAACTTGGCAACCCTTGGTGATTTATCATGATTAGATTAAGAATGGAAATGGGTAAATCAATCAAGTTTGATTAATGAAGGAAAATCCTGAGTTGGAATGATTTTATTAATCAAAAAGGAAAGGGGGAGAATAATTTAAATTTTTAATTTAAATTATTTTGGGGTTGCCAAGGACCTGTAGGTGATTCTGGAAAAACAAAGGACTGCAAGACAATTGTGTTCTCTCACAGTCAAGGCCCTCTTGCAAATTTATTTAAAAGTTAGGGACTTAATGAGAGTTTATTATTCTCTCACAGTCCAGGGACCAAATAGTGAAATCGAGAAGTATGAGGGTCTTAATGCAAAAGACCAGAGAACAGCTCTTGTTGTATGGGCGAACGGTGGAGATGGAAGTAATCGGATGGAGAGCCAATCCAGAGGCAGGCACAGTTCTTCTTCTCCAGCCTAAGCGCGAGCCATCGCTACCAAGTATAGATGCATGGGATCCGGCCATTATTGGGAACTGGGGACGATGATTGGGAGCGCAATCTCCCTTGCCAGCAATCTGATCGCGCCAAGGATCCTCTTCGGGCCTTATAAAAGGGGTTGGTCGTGGGGGGGGGGGGGGGGGGACACCAGACAACACCACTGCCTCCTCTTCCGATCACCATCACCCGGCGAGGAACGAGTGGCGGAGCGTGGCCAGCAACTTTAGAAGGATCTCCGAGGGGTCGCGGTGAGCCCACGAGGGAAAGCAAGGCGTCAAGGAGCTTTTCTGAGCATCCGCGACCACCTCGCCGGAGGAGGGTACTGCTGGAGGAGCCATCAGAGGAAACAGAGGGCCCCAGTCTTCTCAGGTGAGTCTCCTCTTCCCTCTGTTCTTGAATGAATAACATGCATGCGTTAGTGCCTCGTCGGAGAGGGAGAGGGAGAGGGAGGGGAGTTCTGATTCCAGTCATCGTCACGCCGGCGAGGAGCACACAGAAGCTTGGGGCACGTGGACGCCGTGAAGGGGAGGGGAAACGAGTCTTCTACTCCGTGAGGCGACTACTGAGGGTCTGCAGCTCCCGGCCGACGAGCATAAGATGGGGAGGACTCCTGCCACCAAGTGTCGCCCGCGGTCTGTAACGGAGAAGAAAGGAAATAAAATAAAATAAAATAAAGTAAAGTTAGATTAAATTAAAAGATAAAATTTAGCTACTAAATTTGGTTTTCTTTTCTTTTAAACTAATGGATAAGTTTTGATTTAAATTAAATAAATTTATTGATAGAGGTTATGAATTGAACCGGGTTGATTATAATCCAATTTTGAATTAAATAAGTTGGTTAATAAGATAATCTAAGTTGAGCTTGATTAATAGATTAACCTAAGTTGAGTTTGATCAAATTACTAATCTAGTAGGATGATTAGATGAATTAATCGATTAATCGGTAAATCGAATAGCATGTTTTTAATTAACTACTCAAGATACTAATCTAATAGTATGATTAGATCAAGTAGAGGGTTAGTTGAGTAACCGATTAATCAAACAAGTTGTAATTAGGATGGTTGGACCAAGTGGACATGGTTGGGTCCTGGCCTAGTTACTTGGCTAAGGAATGACCAAATAGAAGGTTAATTAATTTCATTAACTTAATGATCAATTAGCAATTTAATTAACTTGGGTAGTTAGTTGATTGACTAATTGATTAAATTAAGGTGATGAATTGATTTAATAAATCAATAAGTGACACGGTTAATCAAGTAAAGAATAGGCTTGAACGAATAAGATTTAAAGTCGATTAAATCAAGGTTAGGTTGGATCGGTTTTAAGAAGATTAAGCCAAGGTAGTTGGTCCGGTTGATGGATCGAACTGGACTTAACTAAGTGTAGAACAAAATAGAAACAAAAGAAGATAAATATAAGAATGTAAGATTGGGGGATGGAACCAGAGACCCCCCAAATGGGCTTGGTGAGCCTTAACTACCAAGCCACTATATTCCATCTATGGAAATAGATGAGTGTAGTCATTTAAGGTAGGAATGACAAAGGATCACAAGGGAAGGCCTACGAGTAGAACTAGGGCCCATTAGAGTATGCATCGTAAATAGAATGCTCATAGACATGTACTGAGAATAGAATTGTCTTTATCAGATTTTGACGTGGATGCGTTGGGAAGTCCCGTGGAATATGAGACTCTGTGATTTTAGGTAAATACTTCTGCCTTGTACCCCAAGTCATTTATCGATTGGTTCCTTGGCTTTTGATGATTCTTGATTACATGTTTGAGCATGTAAGTACACTTGCCTTGTTCCACTCTTCGGAGTTTTCTTGATATGTCTTATTCATGACATGCTGCTTGTATTCATTCATGCTTCTTGATTTATTGAAATCCTTTTTATAGCATAATTGATTGTTCTGGGATGTTGGGATCCCTACTTGTTTGTTCTTCGGCCCGGATTCAGTGGAGCAGGTGAGCTCCTTTGCGGACATTCAGGGACGGGACACCCTGATGTTCCGGCATTGCCATGCCAGAGGGATCGATACTCTGGTTGTCCTGCCCGTCAGTGGGAGTGGTTCGCTGGCCGTGTCAACACGTAGAGAGGTGGCGCTACCGACATACGATCCAAGGGCCGTAGCGACCGGATGGTCATGTTTTCAGCAGGTTTGCTGATGGTACTGACCGGGGGAGACATTTGTGGAGCTTCCATTGAAACTCATATTAGAGCCCCAGGGCTTCTGTAGCTAGGAGTCGTTACCTTGCTTGTTTCTTTGTAGTAGACTCCTAGGGATTGTTTTGAGGGGCATGCCCCGAGTTTGACTCTTGATATTCTTATTTGTTGATATCATATTTTCTTGAACCCCGCAGGGGTACTTACTGGGCTTTCCATTCGAAAGCTCATGCACTTGTTTCTTCCTGTTTACAGATCCTGAGGCGTAGGACTCTAGCATGCAAGAGCCAATCGTGGGTCGGGAGGATTTGCAAAGGTCCGAGGACCTTATCTATCTTTTCATTTTGTGTGAGGCATTTTATTTCGTAGGACCCTTATAGGGCCTAGTATTTGTAGGGTATATGAACCCTTTTATGATTTTCCTCTGAACTCTGTTATTTTTTTTTAATAAATAAGTTATTTTATTGCATTATCTGCTTTACTCACTTAGGCCTTGTATTCGAGTGGGGCCCATCTCTAATCGGCTACGGCCGGTCTGTGAACGTGCCCGAGGTCCCGGGATCGGGTCGGGGCGTTACAGTTCATGTCTCTGCTGCTGATCAACTTGCTGATGCACTAACGAAACCTTTTCCGCGTCCTCGGCTACTTGATATTTGTGACAAGATTGGTGTTGCTTCTCGTACACCATCTTGATGGGGCCTATTTGGGTTTCATGTATTTATCTCTTTATGCTTTTGAATTTATCTCTTTATGTTTTTAGTTACTATTTTACCCCTGTAATGGTATTATATATACCCCAACTTATTATCAATAATATTAAGTTTTTCCCTATTATGGGGTACCGTATTATGTATTTGTCTCACTTCGGTCATCGAATTTCAATTTGTTTCTCTTTGGCTACCAAACTTCAATTTTGTTTCACCGAGAGGTTATCCAAGGGATTCCGGCAAAATCATTCCTGATGCCGTGTCACCCCTCTAAACCATGAGTCTCTATTAATTGCTTGGAAAGGAAATAAGAACATAATTGAGGTTTCCTTTTTGTTTTATTTTTTTTAAGGTAAAAGCGAAAATAGTGCTTGAATAAGGTATAAGAGGAGTGACATGTAATTGGAGCCGGAGAGGATCAACGGCCGGCAGGTCCCACATATATGGAGAATTTTAGTAATTTAATCTTAACTAACTTGGATAAGTTATCCAGGAGCATGTAATTAGAGAGTCAACTCACTCTTGGAAGGAAAAATAGAACCCATGGAGGAATGAGATAAGATATAAATTGGAGCATTGCTAAAACCAATCAACACTTACAATACTCTGGTGCTTCAACGCCGACCTCTCTTATCTCCCAATTGCCCGCCATGATGCGCTAAGCTCTGTACCTTCTTTGCTCGTCGTCACCGGTTGCTAGGTTTTCCGGCTTCTCGACTCCGAAGCCTCGCCAACGGTCTGTAAGCTGGTAACGGATCCTCATGCCCCTCATATGGAGAACACTTGCACCCTCAGATGGAGAAGCCTCTTTGTCACGCGGCCTTTAACGGGTGAAAGAAAAGAAGAAAAGGGAGAGAAGAAAGGGGGTAAAGGTAAAAAGGAAGGGGTGACATGGCATCCTATGTGGCCATTCCGACGGCCACGTAGGATTAATTTCACCGAAATCCCTCGGGTAACCTCCCGGTGAAACAAAATTGATTTTCGGTACCCAATGAAATTCGGTAACCAAAGTGAGACAAGTGCATAGTATGGTACCCCACATAATTTTTTACCCAGCAATGACCACTGTAAAACTTTAGCATGAATTTCAAACATGGCAACAAATATATATATATATATATATATATATATATATATATATATATATATATATATATATATATATATATATATATATATTGTCGTGTTAGAGTCTGGTCGGCCGCACTTGCGCGGTCAGCCCACTCTAACACGCAAAAAAAAAAACCCATCCCCACCGCCCACGTGATGAGGGGTTGCTAGTATTCCTTATAAGCACTAGGATTTGTGTTTTGTAAAGCATTGCTAATTATTGTATTTGCTTGGTGGTTGCGGCCTTCTCCTCCTTCCCATAATTTCTTCTCCTTCTTCTTTATCCTCTCTTCCGCTTTGCTATCATTTTGGAGCCGACCCTTGCTTGAAAAGTGCCTCGATACCTCTTGAGACGTATCAACTTGTTCTTTCATTCTATCTTCGCTCATGGATCCTTCTGCGTTGCTGGACTCCGATACCTTGGATGTTGTAAAGGCGCTTCCGGAGGCCTTCAAATCCCTATAGACGCAACTCGATGGGCATACATTGGCCTCACATCAATCCATGCAGCAATACATGGCGAGCATGGACGCGCGCTTTAAGGGCTTTCGTGCCCATCTCTTGGATCCCACTGGTTCTTCTTTCGGTACCCTGCGTCCAGTTTCCCTGCCACGTCGGCCGGAAGGGGCTGGCGGCGGCACCGAGCTCGGGAGCGTACTTCTTTCTATGAAACTGGAGCTTCCGAAGTTCGACGGTACCGATCCCAACGGGTAGGCATTCCGTATCGAAGAGTTTTTTGATTTCCAAGACACGCCGCCCTCCGTGCGATTGCGCATTGTCGGCTTTCACATAGAGGGGAGGGCGTCTGCATGGTACCAATGGATGAAGTCTAACAACCTCCTAACGATGTGGCCGGTGTTCTTGCAAAGCCTGAAACAGAGGTTTGGTTCATCTCTATTTGAGGACCATTAAGGGATGTTGTCTAAGCTTTCTCAGACGACCTCCATGGCGGATTTTCAAGCGGCCTTCGAGGATCTGATGAACAAGGTGGTGGGAGTCTCTGAACCCCTGCTCATCTCGTTCTTCATCACAGGGTTACGCTCCGACATTCGCCGGGAACTACTGATGAACCGGCCGGCGATGCTAGTTGAGACGTTAGCCCTCGTGCATGCATATGAAGCTCGGGGAGAGGAGGCTAAAACTGATGGCCGCTCTTGGCCATCTTGGCCACCAAAACAGCACTCCTCCTCCCTTCCACCTGCCAAAGGGCCACCAATCATCCCCAGACCGTCCTCTACTTCAACACATACTCCTCCCACCCTTGCTCTTCCACCACCCAAACCGCCTCTCTTATCCACACCACCCTTACCCATTCGCCGACTATCCCAGGCGGAACTATTGGATAAGTGCGCCAAGGGACTTTGCTATAATTGCGACTAGAAGTGGGGCAACGGCCACCGCTGCCGTAGCAAATTCCTACTCCTGCTGGGTATGGATGATGACGACGATGTGGAGGAGCCTGTGGAGGTGGAGCCAGCCTTGCCGTCTGAACCGGAGATCACCACCGACGATATCTCCAGCCTTCATTCCCTATCCGGTCATGACAACACGCACTCTCTGCGTGTTGTGGGTGACATCGCCGGTCACCAAGTGCACATCCTCATTGATAGTAGGAGCACCCACAACTTTATCGAGCCCACCCTCACCGAGTCCCTGAGATTACCGGTTCAAGCTACTACTCCATTTCGAGTATATATTAGCAATGGAGATTATCTCATGTGCTCTGTCTATTGCCTACAAGTTGCTATTGCCATACAAGGTCATACCTTTTTCAGTGACTTGCATGTTCTTCCCATTCAAGGACCGAAGATCGTCTTTGGTATTCAGTGGTTGTAGACCTTGGGACGGGTTACCCACGATTATGCTCAACTGACCATGGAGTTTACGTGGCAAGAGAAACCCGTCCTCCTACGTGGGATTGTGGCTTCCCCTCCTCAGAAGATCTCTTTCCATCAGCTCCAAGACATGCTCCACCATGCAGACTTCGTTGGCCTCTTCGAATTGCACCCGGTGTTGGAGAACACGGGACCATCTGACAACACTCAGGCGGTTGCCCCCACATCGGAGGAACTAGTCCTTCCAACTGATTCTCCTTTCAGGTGGCAGAGCTCCTGAAGCGCTACAACACCTTATTCCACACGCCAACCTCCCTGCCACCTCACCGGACGTGTAACCACCGTATACATCTCTTTCCCAATTCCAAGCCGATCAACGTCTGCCCATATAGATATCCTCATTTCCAAAAATCCAAAATAGAGAAGCTCGTCTATGACATATTGAACCAGGGCCTCATCTGCCCCAGCAATAGTCCATTCTCTTCACTGGTCCTCCTCGTCAAGAAGAAGGATGGGACTTACCTTTTTTGCGTCGACTATTAGGCTCTCAACACCATCACCATCAAAGATAAATTTTCCATTCCGACGATCGATGAATTGCTCGACGAGCTGGGTGGTGCCACAGTGTTCACCAAATTAGATCTCTGCTTCGTTATCACCAAATCTGGATGGACGGCCGTGACATATACAAGACCGCATTCTGCACTCATGAGGGCCACTTTGAATTTCTGGTAATGCCTTTTGGCCTCACTAACACCCTTTCTACTTTTCAAGCGACTATGAATAGTGTGTTGGCCCCATTCTTGCGTCGTTCGCCATCGTCTTCTTCGACGACATCTTAATTTATAGCTCTTCCTTCGAAGACCATTTGGCACATTTGGATCAGGTTCTGGCCTGCCTTCAGGCTCATTCCCTCTTCATCAAACTCTCCAAGTGCTTATTCAGTCAGGAGTCCATTGAGTACCTCAGCCACCTGGTCACTTCCACAGGCGTGCGGGTGGATCCACACAAGATAGAAACCGTGACCCGTTGGCCACTCCCCACCACTCCGAGGCACCTCCGCAGATTTTTGGGCCTCACAGGATACTATCATCGGTTCGTCCGTGGGTATGACTGTCCCACTCACCGACTTACTTTATAAGGATGGATTCTCATGGACTGATAACGCCACTGTCGCCTTCAAACAGCTGAAGAAGGCTATGATCGAAGCTCCGATCTTGAGTCTTCCTAACTTTGCTTTGGACTTTGTTGTTGAAACTGACACTTCGAATGTAGGCATTGGCGTCGTTCTCATGCAGGAGGGACACCCTTTGGCTTATTTCAGTCACCGCCTGGGACCCCGCCTACTTATAACGTCCACCTACATACGGGAGCTACATGCAATTGTCGAGGCAGTAAGGAAGTGGCGCCAATATATATTGGGATGCTTCTTCATAATTTGGACGGACCATCGCAGCATTAAGGAGCTCCTTTCACAGGTTATACAAACTCCTGATCAGCAGGTGTACATGAGCAAATTGCTGGGCTACCATTTTCATATTGAGTATAAAGTTGGGCACACTAACGCCGCCGCGGATGCATTGTCATGAGTACCCGGGGATGCCACCCTCCAACCTTCTGATTTGACGCCAACGACACTCTATATTGCCAACCGCCCAATTTCTGAGCTCTTGAACACACTCCGTCAGGAAAATCAGACTTTGGACGACCTGCTTGCTCTCCATCAAAGGTTTCGTGATGGTACTCTCTCTCCAACTTATTCGGTACATGAGGGTTTGTTATTGTATAACAAGCGATATTATCTCAGCTTCCTCTCTGCACTCAAACCAGTTTTATTATATGAGTTCCATGCTACTCCTACAGCGGGTCACCCAGACATCAAGCGAACTCTGAGCAAGCTGTCTACATCGTTCTATTGGCCTCAGATGTACCAGGATGTTGAGGCTTTCGTGGGTGCTTCTTTGATATATCAACAGACAAAATATTCCATTCAAGCCCCCTCAGGACGCAACCATTACCTGTGCCCTCAATGGTTTGGGAAGAGCTCACCATGGACTTTATAACAAGTTTACCATCTTCTCGTGGTTTTACAGTTATCCTAGTGGTCGTCAATCGCCTCACCAAATCCGCTCACTTTGGGCTCTTACCTACAAACTTCACAGCAGCTCAGACGGCGGAGCTATTCACTGATCGCGTTGTCAAGCTCCATGGCTTTCCGGGGACCATAATTTCTGATAGGGACCCTCTGTTCATGAGTAGGTTTTGGAGACTCCTATTCTAGCTCAGCGGCACCACACTACACTACAGCACAGCTTACCATCCACAAACCGACGGCCAGTCCGAAGTCGTCAACCGTGGCCTTAAACAGTATCTTCGGGCCTTCATTCATGATAAACCTTCTCAGTGGGTCACATTTCTCAGTTGGGCTGAATTCTGCTACAATACAAGCTTTAATAGCAGCATAAAGATGACGCCCTTTGAAGCTTTATCTGGCAGACGACCACCGATCATCCCAGGATACATGCCTGGATCCTGATTACTGCAGGCATTGGATGAGCTTTTACAGGAGCGGGATGCTTTATTGCGCACTTTGTGCGACAACATCAGAGGTGCCCAGCACCAGATGCAACAAAAAGCCAACGCACACCGACGTGAGCTGGAGCTTGCCGTTGGAGACCAGGTCTTGGTACGTCTTAGGCCATATCGACAAGTTTCATTATCTCGCCGGAGCTCTCCAAAGCTCTTTCGCTGCTACTATGGCCCATTCAAAGTGGTGGAGCGTATCGGTCCCATCACTTATCGCTTGGATCCTTGCCCCCAGACTGTCGCATTCACCCAGTCTTTCATATCTCAGTTTTGAAACCATTTCAAGGAACCGATGTGGCTGAAGCTTGCCCTCTTCCAACGAACACTACCAGCACAGGACCCAAACCTGGCCGGTTGCCATCTGCGCCACTCGCCAAGTGTTACAATATGGCAAACCAGTACACCAGTTTCTTGTCCAGTGGCATGACTGTGTGCCGGAGAACACAACTTTGGAGAACAAGGATGAGTTTTGGCGACTTTATCCTGATCTCCACCTTGAGGGCAAGGTGGATGTCCACGAGGGGGCAGTTGATACGCCTCACGACTCAAACAACCAAGGATTAATGGGAGACACAGCTACTGGAGATGAAGGGAGAGATGATGAACCAGGGACCACTGAGGGAGAAGGAACAGTAGACACGCATCGAGTGAGGAGACGTCCCCGATGGATGAAGGATTATCTCACGGGATTGAACCACGCGTGATGAGTTGGGAGAATCCTCCAATCATGCATTAGCCTTGATTTCATTACTATCATTTCCTTATCATTTGCTTATTTCCTTCATGTTATCTGTCACGTAGCTGGGTCAGTGGTGTCTGAACCATGTGATTAGGGGTTGCTAGTATTCCTTTTAAGCACTAGGGTTTGTGTTTTGTAAAGCATTGCTGATTATCGTATTTGCTTGGTGGTTGCGGCCTTCTCCTCCTTCCCATAACTTCTCCTTCTTCTTTATCCTCTCTTCCTCTTTGCTATCATTCTGGAGCCAACCCTTGCTCGAAAAGGGCCTCAATACCTCTTGAGACGTATCAGTATGTCAGCTTTTTTGCTATGATGACTCCATCATACCCGTTCAGGCTTAACTAATGATGTCACCAAGTCCTTGTCATTTCCCAGAATCCCTCACTTTCTGCCCAGTCTTTATTAAGGTGGGAAGTGTAAGACTGGGTTGTGTAAGCCTCATTTGAGGTTGTCAGGGTGTGGTCTGATCGGATTTGTGGGAGAACCGTGCAACCCATTCGTTTGTTAGGATGAACCTATCCAACCTTGTGTAGGTCAGTGAAGACCTTCCATTGGATCAGGTGTATTTCTTCCCGTGTATGAGGTTGTCAGGGTGTGGTCTGATCGGATTTGTGGGAGAACCGTGCAACCCATTCGTTTGTTAGGAGGAACCTATCCAACCTTGTGTAGGTCAGTGAAGACCTTCCATTGGATCAGGTGTATTTCTTCCCGTGTATGAGTTGCAAATCCTCTGTATAAGTTGCTCAAACCCTTCTCTTTCCCTCCAGCTTTATAATAAGTATGCAAACCCTCACCAAGTTGACGGGCCAGAAGACTGAGAGTTGGATTTAGGTCGTCTGGACACTTGAAAGATGACAGGCACTAAACCCAACTCCATCTGGGGATTTGGAAATTGGAATCAGAACCAAGGACCTCTATTTCCTCATTCGTTGTCCCCGACACGACACTTGAAAGGTTGATTTTGTCAATCACAAGTGTTCGGCGACAACCTTGGGGCCTAGCTTGACTAAATATTAAGTGCTTGTTTTGCATTCATGTATGTAATTAATTGGTTAGTTGAGTTGGATGGAAAACCACATCCACCTACTAACATTTATTTTATTTGATTTTCTTTATTAACATTTACTTACTTGGCAATATCTTTAGTCAATTTCGGGTTATTTCAGTTGATGCTAGAATAATTTAATTCTGTCAGAAGCCTGTATCCAATCAGGATGCAACCCATTAACTCCGACGGAGACACAAGCCTGTATCTGATCAGGATGCAACCCAGTTATTCATAGATTGTGACTCATGTTATCGCAGAGAAAAGGAGGTGGCCGTTTACCCACTCAATAAATCGTAATGCAATAACACTATGTATTCTTTTTTTTTTTATAACTACTAGTGAAATGCACGTGGGTTGCACGACTGATATGTTCAATTGTTTTGTTATTTTTTACATTTAATTTATTACATTTATATTATATTTTGTAGTCAAAACACATAAAAAAATTATAAAGTTATACATTGATTTATGTACTTGTACATAGCATCATTGTAACATTTATATTACATATAGTTAGATTGAATGTTTATATATAGACATATTATATTAAATAATAATAATCAATTTTTTATGTGTAGATTCTATTTTTAGAAAAATCTAAATATTTAATTAAAATATTATTTTAGTAATCAAGTTTTTTTATTTTTCAGGAATACAGATGGTTGTAAAAATTTTATTTAGGGGCTGTTTGGTTACCTGTAAGTAGCCGTGAAGTAACTTGTTTTACATGTAAATTTTACTTTTTGGTGTTTGGTTTGCTGTAAAAGACCCACTTACATGTAACTTGTTTTACATCTCAAGCCACTTTTACTGCATTTCAACTCAACTCACGGCCAAATTGGCCGTAAGTTGAAATGCGGTAAAAGCATTTGGTTAAAATAACCCCTCAATTTATCAAATTTATTATAGGGTTTTTTTTGCAAAATTGCCGAACTTTGTAAATTTTTTGCAAAAAAACCAAAAAAAAATAAAAATAATATTTATTTTTTTGAATGGTGTATGTGCAGTGCAAACTTTTCAAAATTGATGTCATTTTGCAAAAAACCCCATCAATTTATCAAAATTATTACAAAGGTCTTTAAGCAAAATTACAAAACTGTGTTTTTTTTACCAAAAATTTCTAAAATCCAAGTGTCTTCGCAGAAAACCCCTATATTTACCAATATATATATATACAAATGGATAATAGGGGTAACCTCACCACTTACTTTACTAGAAAAACTTACATTAAACCAAACAGTGAAAAATTAAATACATTATTTTTATTTACAAGAAATCAAACAACTTTGATGTAAGTTAAAATACAGTAATTTAAGTTACATGTAATTACACTTACACTGTAATTTGAAATACAGAAAACCAAACAGCCCCTTGATTTCTACTTTGGTCCAGTTAAATATATATGTTTTTCTATTGATTCTTATATTTGTCTACTATAAAAAGTCTAAATTTTAGTTGATCTCTTATCATTTTTCAATACATAGATCAAAGAATGTTTTATAAAACAGATAAAAAAAATCAAGTAAAATAATGAAAGGATAAGGTCATCTCTTGTTTTATCATTTTACATGACTATAAAATTTTACTATGAACTCCTCTTAAATTTTTAATCGCTAAAATTAAATATATCCCTTAATAGAAATTTATTAATTAATTAAAATATTTTATCCAAATAAGAGGTTTTTTAAACTAAACTATTTACAAAAGAACTATGTGCAACATGGAGCTCAATCATAGGCAATTATCTAAAGTCTAAACAACTTGAGTTTTCGAAGGGTTAAAAGAATTTTGGTCAACAACCATGGAGTCAAAGCATAGGAAACTCAGGTACATACCATGGTTCATGCTACATAGGTATTAATTATCAACATCAGTTACTAGTTACTGTAAGGTAGCATTTGGTTGGATGTAACTCCAAATTCAGAGATTTCAAATTACAATGTATTTGTAAATCCAGGAATTTGAAAATACAACACATACAAATCTAGTGTTTGGTTGAATGTAACTGGAGATCCAGATTTTAAAATTATGTTTGATTAGAAGTATCACCCTCTTTTGTATGAATGAACTTACCCCTTTATAATTATATTTAGTTTAAGTATTATTTTAAATATATTTATTTTTGAGTTTTTTAAAAATAATTTTATAAATAATTACTACAACAAATAATATGTACAATTTGTGAAGTATATTTATTTTTATATTTTTAAAAAATGTTTACTTTAGAGTTTTTTTAAAAATCATCTTAAAAAATGTACTATTTGATAGACTTGTATTCAAAGTGAGAGATTATGTTGAATGAAACCAGTTGCCTCTCACTTGCTTTGTTGATAATAAAATCCCTCAGATTTTCTTTGTCATTGACTTTGATGCAGATAATTAATAACATTAAAAGACAACTTGGGCTAATGCATCCATAAATAAATAAATAAATCCAATTTCAGAAACTGATATATTCTGTCTTAACATAAAATGGCACATTCTGCAATTTATAAAAAGATCCCTATCAACAAAAATTGGTCACTGGTCAGTGATAACTTCATTTTTTTTTATGAAGATTGCAGCACCGGTGAAAATATTTGCGATGTGGAGAGTGCAGCACCGCACATTGAACAATCTGCCCATGAGACGCATCCTCTGTTGTAAGTGCCAGAGCTGCTCCAGTGATTGCACCAGCAACAACACTGTTTTTCTGCAATGAAGCACAAAAGGAAGACCATGTCAAGTCAACCGAGTCATCCAATCTGTGTTTAAAAGCTTTATGAACATAAAATGATTCACAAATTAACATATGATAAACTTGATATTGTACAAAGAATTTCATTAGTTCATCAATTTCTTGATAGGTAAATAAACAAAGACAAGTCTTTATCAACAGAACTCTGTTAAGAAAATGAAAGATAAGTATCATATAAAAAACAAGGCACACCTTGCTTATCGTCATTACCATATGGCAATAAAGATACCATGCAAAGTAGTTCATGAGTTACAGTAGAGGCACATCTAGATTAACTAAATGCGGGGAAAGTAAATGTAACCAAAGATACAAAGAAATGGAATAAGCAACCATGCCGTCTTTATCAACACAATGCCCCTCTTTCTTTCAGCATTACCAAGTTATTACTACTTCAAAGAATGCAAAAGTAAATTGTGGATGATCATAGAGAGATAAAGGCAACATACAGGAACAATAAGCATTGTGTCACGCCCCGAACCCAAACGGGACATTGGCAGACCGGCCGCATACTTGTGGGGATGGGCCCCACTGTGTATGCAAGACCTCATAACCTGTTCGCAATTATTATTTAACCAAAATAACACAAACTTTATTGCCTTTTAAAGAAAAATCGAGTTCTAAATTCAATATCCAAAAGACCACATAACAAGTGGAATAGTCTATGGGAGTCAACTAAAACAAGCTAACTTATTCAAAACAAGACATGTAGTTCGTAAGACATTAATGGTTGAGTCTGTCTCTAGATATCCCATCAACCCACCAAGTAGCTATTCCTCGAGATCTGAAAAACATGTCCAGAGATTAGTGAGCTTGGGAGCTCAGTAAGCATCCACTAAAATAAAAATGAACCATGCAGTTTTTAGTAATGTAATATATGATATTGCAATAAGAGACAAGACATTTAATTTCAAGAAAAGATAGCATACCAAAAATAATATTTCCTATGATAGTATCATCAGAAAATAATGCCAAGTCATAAAATCATAGAATTTGCATTTATATCTGAAAATAGTATAATGTCTCCCAAACGTACTATGACCACTATTTACCCCAATGGTGCGGGTCAAAATTTCATATGTGTGATCTCGGTAACCCAAGTCGAAATAAGACATCCCCCAAAAGAAGTCGTCTCTACCATTTGTTTTACCTCGGTGGCCCGAGTCAAAATCAAAAGATCAAGTATTATCCCCGACAGCACGGGTTGAACTAGTTCACAAGCAAAACGTGTCGACACGGTCAATGTATAACCCCCATTGACGTG
This sequence comes from Dioscorea zingiberensis, assembly GCA_026586065.1. NCBI lineage: Eukaryota > Viridiplantae > Streptophyta > Magnoliopsida > Dioscoreales > Dioscoreaceae > Dioscorea > Dioscorea zingiberensis. Next base: position 61,842,524 of record CM048818.1, read on the forward strand.
GGTCAAAACATAGACCGTTTGGAGACGTATACAAAAACCCAAAAAAAAAATATCTCAAAATAACTATGTCCAAAAGAGGATAACAAACAATAGTCGACTATATCACCAAACACAACATACATGCATGGTTCAATTGTAGAGAAAATAAATCCTTTATGTTTTCATGAACTGTTATTGAAACCATAAACAAAACTTTAATAAAGAAAATAGATTTCATATTCATATATGAAAATTTTTAATAAATTTAAGTGTGGAAAACTTACACCCATGCTCCAAGTTTAATCTAACCGTGACTGGAGCCTCCGAGTCAGGATCTAACATAGAAAATATGATATCTGTTATTGAGGTTTACAATAGTCACACACTACTGTACCTATCACCAAATCTCTCTACGGAAAACACCATCACGAGACTCCATTAAATATTCTACCCATAAGTTATCTAATTTAACCTATTTATTTCTCACAACTAACTCTGAGAACAATCAAACAAATCTTTTTAATCATAAAAATAAAGTTGTTTATAATATCAGTTATAAAATAAATAAAAAATAAAAAAAATTACTGTCCAAAAAGAAAGAAAATCGACAGTAAGGGAACAAGAAATCAGTTGGTAAAAATATATAAACAAATAAATAATAATAAAACAAAGTAAAAATAAATAAATTAACTAATTAAACAATATCAAAACACAATAGTAATACTAATAAACTTTGACAGTAGCACACCGATTTCGAAAAGTTCAAAATCAAAGAAAATAAATAAATAAATAACAAAACAATTTTTAACTCAAAAAAAAAAAAACATGAGGCTGGTTTTCAAAAGTAACATCAGGCAACAATCATAGGCACGCATAGTTTGCACAGAAAAGGATACATTGTTTAATTCCATAGTTTTATGGTAAACGAGACATTAATTATATAATATTAACTATTCATAAAGGGTTTAATTTTAATACAAAAGATTGGGGGTTTATTATAAATTCTCATAAAACCTATCAGATAAATAGAGAATTAGTGTAAAACCTAAAATCAGCCAGTAATACAAAGAAAAATAAAACAAAAATTTAATCAAGAAATCAAATTAAAGCCAAAGTTGTAAATCCCTTGCATCATAGATAATTCCTATTATCAATCCTAATTTAACCCAACAAATCACCATAAAAGAGATCTAAAACACACATCGTCAAACAATCTAACTCTAATTCCCACATAAGTTCCAACAACAAGAACAATCAAGGTTTGCGTATGAAGGCGGCGGCGAGCGCGAGATTAAGTAATAAAATTCTAATTTAGTTAGGTTAAGATAAGCATCACCCTATTTTATGTTTTAACCCCTATAATTTCTCATAATTATTTTTAACTTTTAAGGGTATTATTACACATTGGTAGTAACTGAGAAGGATTATCTTCATAATTAGATATGCAAGAACAAGATCAACAGAAAGCTAATTCTAAAATCAAAGCATTCACTATAAGAATTCAACATTCCAGTCATGAGATCCATGAGCCTCCTTCAAACCATAAGTGAGACCAGAGTACATGCCAACAGCCAGTCCTGCACCACAATCCAAAACCAACCTCTCAAAATCAAATGCAACGGATGCACCACAAATCTTCAAACCAATCATCAAAACAAATCTACAAACCAATCATCCACAACAATAGGCTTGCACCGAGTAATATCAGTGCAAATTGCAATTACAAAATCTAGTTATTTCATTCTCACACTATTAACAAGCTATAATCAACATTCATTCCAACAAACATAAGCGGAAGGAATGGCTGTAACAACTATGAAATAAAACATTCATTCTCAATTTAAAATGCACGTAAGTAACAACAAATTAGACAAAAACTAAAACATGAGCCTTTTTTTTTTTTCAGATTGTCAGATCTATAGAAAGAAAAACCCAAGTCCCTATTTATGTGTGTCAATTCTATATGAGTTCTTTGCAGCCAAGTTCATAGAGAGAGGAAAAAAGTTTCTTCAAATTTTTAATCATGTCCTGCTGTTGCTTTTTTTAGCGGGGCATGTCTAATTGATGGTTTGGTTGTTTGCTTCTGATGAGCAGATTGATGAGAATGTTAAGAGTGAAATCATGAATCACATATCACTGAGACATCCAAATATTGTGAAAATAAATCCATCCAAATCCCTCCAACCAAACAACTGGTTTTGAAATCCCAGGAATTAGAATTACATGCAATTCGAAATACCCCCAAACAAACAATACCTAAGAGACTTTTTACAGCATAAACAACACCTTGCAACGGTTATAAGACAAATCTGAATCAGTTTACATTTTGTTTCAAAATTATACTAAATAACATTTTACATAATGAAGGTAATTACTCTAATCCGAAATAAAACTGAATTTAAGAACGAAATGTGGTCCTCCATCCCAAGCCAAACATAATGAGAAGAATTTCAAAGAAAAAACATGTGATCAAACTCCCCTACTTGAAGGTTGAGAATATGGGAAGCTTCATCATTTGATGTGCAAAAAACAATCATTAAGACCCATCCTATAAAATCAAGTTGGACCATCATAGTTTTAATCTCACACTGCTAAGATAGTTGCAAGATATTATTAATTATGCTTTTATTCATCCTTACAAACAAACCAATCAAGCTAGGAATGGCGTCGACCATTGCGGTGGAGGAGAAAACTTTTTAATTGTCACATTAGTGTGGTTTATCTTCAATATATTGTGGGAACTAAAAATATAGGTGATTTTTCATCTTGGAGATCAATAAACATAGACTGTTTTATGTCCATTATTAGCCTATTATATGATTTACAATTTCTTTTTAATAGATACAAAAAGAAAAATGTAACCCAAACTAAAATTATCAATTTCAAATTCTAAAAGTGGAAATGTAATTTACTGGATGCATTGAGAGATGTTTCTGGAGAAGGGATGTAAAAACAACTAAATTTCACAATAAGAAGTTAATTACTTGTCAAAGCCTTTCTACTTTCTACTTGAAAGAGATTCCAAACTATCACATGATATGTAGGTAATAGAACCAACCATCTTAGTTAATACCTTACCTTGCAAATCCAAAATCCCCAATCTTCAAAACATGGGTTTCGCCATTACTTGACAAAAGAAGATTCTGCACATTTCAGTCCGTATGATTAGTGCCTGTGATTAAATGTGCTAAATACTTCTTCAGAAAATCAGAAAAGACAATAAAAAAAGAGACGTTGCTCAAGAGAGGATATAGTATGACACTGAGACAAAGTACAAATATTTGTCAAACAAACATAGCATCATCCAGATATTGACTTGGAAAAACAAAACTAAATTCAATTTTAGGTGGAAAACTTTATATTTATCACAAACAAGCCATTAAAAACACTATATAAGGTTCCTAGATTGTAGATTTCTTCATCTCTCTAATTTTTTTAAAATTTCATATCAATCTGCATATATCAATCTTCAATTCATTTGAATCATGTGGGGGTGCATATAGGCAGGCATCCACATAATTTATTTGACAGCTGCTTTTTAGCTCACTGATTGAAAGCTCAAGCCCATGTAAGAACAAAGAATTTAATAGTGAACACTGTACAGTCTGTGCCTGTGGTTTCAAATCCCTGTGGTTGAGATTATTCACTTGTAAAACCTGCAACCCTGAAGCTGGAAATCAAGTGACACCAAAAAGTCGGTGACTTTCCAAGACCCCTACCACCAATGCATCAAAAACTAATAATCAAAAGCAAAGTCAATACCAAGCTACCTCATAAAGTGCCTGGCCACTGACCGTTGAATATGCGCAGCGAGATCACCACCGTCGCAATATTCCAGCACAAGATATATTCTTTCCTCAGTCTGCAATCAAAAACCTCACAATCATAAACACTAATAAATTAATTCCCGATTGGCAACCAAGAACGAGAAGAAGCAAAAACCGAAGAGGACCAGGATGGCGTGGTGGAAGCGAACGATGTTGGCGTGGGAGCCATGGCGGAGGATGGCGATCTCCTTAAGGAGGCTATCATGAACCTTAGGGCTCAGCTGCTGCTTATCGATCTCCTTCACGGCAACCTCCATCCTGGTGTGCCGGAGGCGTCCACGCCACACGACCGCGAAAGAGCCAGAAGCGATCTTCGGGCCGAGCATGTAGTCGCAGATGACCCGGCCACCAAGCTCCGCCATTTATCCTCCTCTTAAGCTCTTGAAGGCCGCATTGCATGAGAAATGTTCGACGCTTGGGTTGTGTTTGGTTGGGAGTTATCCCCACTTAAAATTAGGAATAAGTTTTAAAAAATTTTTAAATTTTTGGAGGGAAATTTTAAAATAAATGTATTAATAATATGATAGTGATGTGTTGAGTATATATTGGTGGGTTATATTTTTAAATCTTAATTAATGATTTTGATGAAAAAAACTTTTTCATTGGAAATTGTGTTGGGGTTATCCCTTGGGGAGTACCCCCAACCAAACAAGGCCTCGGTGAATAACGCATAGGTGGCAGCTTAGGACAGGAGAGGGAGGAGGGAGAGGGAAACATTGCATAACCGGAGGAGGTGAGAAGGCAGGGGTTATTTTGTTTTTTTAATATATTTTATTTTCCTCAACATTACATATTTTGAATTCTATAATTGATCCATTTCTAGAAAAGGGAGGTGAAAAGTTTAGAATGCATATGGTATTAATGCCCCAAATTTGAAGTATGTTAAGCCTTGAAAGCCCACAAAATGTAAGAGATCAGTGTATTAAATAATAAACTAATGGTTTAAATAATTTTAAATAAACTAATGGTAAATAAATAGATAATTTTAAATCTTTTATGATTTAAATAAATAAAATAATATCTTAAATCAATGAAATTAGGATATAAAAAATCTTCTCAATGTAAAATTGATATGAATGTATGAGTGTAAATTAACATAAGGGAATCAATAAGAAAAAGGAAAAATTGGCATATAATTTAAATTCATAAATAAAGATAAATTAAATTTTATTAAATATTTTAAAATAAACTAATTGTAATATTTTAAAATAAAATAAGGGTAAATAAATAAATAATTTTAAATCTTATGAAAATAAATAAGGTTATATCATTCTCTTAAAATTTAATTTAATATATATGTTTATATATTAACAATATTATAATAATTTATAAGGGTATTTTGGTTTTAATATTTTAAAATAAAATAATGGTAAATAAATAAATAATTTTAAATCTTATGAAAATAAATAAGGTTATATCATTCTATTAAAATTTAATTTAATATATATGTTTATATATTAACAATATTATAATAATTTATAAGGGTATTTTGATCCACACACTTTGAAATGTTGGACTATCAATTCGCTTACAGGAGTATAGTAGATGCATTCATTTTTTATATAAAAAAAATTAGTTCACAAATAAAATTCACATTCATCATTTATAGTTAAATCTTTGCTCCCAACAGATGTAATGAAATAAAGACTCAGCTAAGTAGAAGGCACAGATCCTATCAGCCCGCCAGTCCACATATTTTTAAATTTTTAAAAATATTAAATATATATATCAGACGTGATATTATGCGGTCGGCCGGATGCACTGTGTATTTTCGGTTGCCTCCTATTTGACCTTTTGGAGCATGTTTGAAGGATTTCTAACCGTACGGATGAAAAAATCATCGAAAAATAAGCTAGTACGTCCATTTTCATACAATTTAGTAACTGTTTGGTCCTTCCACTTAACGGTTGAAATTCTGGAACGTTCATATTTCTATAAAATAAGAACCGTTAAGTGGGAGGACTAAACGGTTACCAAATTGTATGAAAATGAACATGCTAGCTTATTTTTCGATGATCTTCCCATCCGTACAGTTGGAAATCATTCAAACATGCTCTAAGGGGCCAAATGGGAGACGACCAAGAATGCATGATATCACGTCTATATATATATATATATATATATATATATATATATATATATAGAGAGAGAGAGAGAGAGAGAGGGGTGTTAGAGTCAAGCAGGCTGCAAATGCGGCCGACCCAACCCAAAACCCAACTAAAAAAAATAAAAAAAAAATGGCCCAACCCCAAAACCCATCAGCAGCTGAGTGTTAGAGTGGGCCGGCCGCAAATGCAATCAGCCCGACTCTAACATTTATATATATATATATGGGCATGATACTATGTGGCCGGCTTTATCACTGTGCAAGTGTGGTTGCCTCCATTTGACACACTTTCACAGTGTTTTGAGAAAATCCAACCGTATGGATGGAAAGAACATCGAAAAATAAGCTAGCATGTTAATTTTCATACAATTTGGGAACTTGTAGGGTCTTCATTTTAACGGGTGAAATTCTGAACCTGTAGGATTTTTATAAATTTTCACTCGTTAAGATGAAGATCCTACAAGTTTCCAAATTGTATGAAAATTGACATGCTAGCTTATTTTTCAATGTTCTTTCCATCCATACGGTTGGAAATCCTTAAAACATGCTCCAAGGGCCAAAATAGGAGGCGACCTTATCGAAATAGTGTTTCGGGCGGCCTGGTTGTTTCATGCTCGATATATATATATATATATATATATATATATATATATATATATATTTGAAAATATATTATTAAAATTTTAAAGGAAATCCCAATTAGGCTGCACGGTTGTCTAGACTGCAGCTCAATAGTTATGGGCCTTATTGGTGTGCCGGGTGGACCACGACGGCAATGTCTGTTTACTGTTGTAATCAGGCTGTGCCAAAAATGGCCCACCATTGTGTTGGGTCATGTCGGGTTGGGCTTGGCCCGCACAGCCCAAACCCAGTTCTATAATAAAGAAAAAATTACTATAAAGTTTTTGAAATTTTTGGTTTTACCGAAAAGTCCCTATTTACTTTTACTCGGGGATATAGATGCAAAATAACCATTTAACAGTTATAGTTAAGAATAGAATTCATGTTAGCACTTTGGTTGTTGGCAAGTGGGCTCACCTGGGTAAGAACTTGGTTGTTCTCATAATAATCTAAAATATTTCTTCTCTTTTTTAAAAAAATGTGGACAAACCACTAAAACTTCAAACCCTCAATATGTGAGAAAATTGTGTTAGTCAATTTTTTCTGTAAAAGTTGATAACAGCTTGAAATATTTGATCAGGGTGAAATAAAAGATGTTTTTTCTAATAAAATCATATTTATTTTGCTTTCATCATTAATATTATTATTTTTTTATCTTGATCTTGGCCCAAACACAGAAAGACAATAAAAACAGAATGGTATAATCCCCCATATAGTCCCTGTATTATAGTCAACTCGCCCATTTAGTCCCTGTATTACTAATCACGTCCTTTTAGTCCCTCTATTCCTTAATCTCGGCCAATATAGTCCCTCCGCCCACTTGCCGTCCAGATTACCGTTTTCTATGCTGACGTGGCTTTAAAAAGTGTTATATCTTATCCTTTTACAATATAAACAAACCAAAAAGGACGCCACGTGTTATCGGATCACGGTCTCCTATAACCCACACCCGAACCCGGTTCCTAAACATCTCCGACAGCCCCCCCAGCCCCGACAAGTGACCATCATCCCTGCTTCTCCCCCTACCCTCACTCCGAACCATCACCGACCGAAGCTCACACGCCACCGCCGTTCTGTCCGGCCGGGCCTAGTGACGCTTCCTCCGCAGCATCTCCTACCTTCCTTCGCACACACCAGTCGCATTCCCCACCAGCAGGCCCTGTCAAGTGTGCGTATCTCGATCGAGACATCTGGGGTAAGTGGTTCTTGTTTTTCAGCGTGAAATGCTTTGAGGTCTTTCAGTTTCAACGTATGGAGTGCAATTAGGGATTTAGGGCTTTGGTCATTGGTAATTAGGGCTTTGGTCATTGTTAATTGGGGCTAGGGTTTTGCTATGAATCAATTTCTGGTAATTACTATGAGTCAATTTCTATGAATCAATTTATGGTAATTACTATGAGTCAATTTCTATAAATCAATTTCTGGTAATTAGGGCTTTGGTCATTGTTAATTAGGGCTCAACATTTCCTCATTTCCTTTGCCTGAATTAATTTCAGTTTCAAGTTCTGGGTAGTGTTAATTAGGGCTTTGGTCATTGTTAATTGGGGCTAGGGTTTTGCTTGGTACTAATTAGGGATTTAGGGTATTACTATGAATCAATTTCTGGTAATTAGGGCTTTGATTTCTGGTAATTAGGGCTTTGGTCATTGTTAATTGGGGCTAGGGTTTTGCTTGGTGCTAATTAGGGATTTAGGGTATTACTATGAATTCATCTATTTCTGAGAAGGTGGCATGTAAAAAAACTCATGGATAAATTGAAGTGTTGCATTTATAAATCCCTTGAATGTTTTCCCTGAATTTTGTATCAGTTGTTAGTTGAGGACTAATTATTAATAATCAATTTTTTTTTGTTTGCAAGAATAAAATCATATCAGTGTTTGTTGTCAACTGTAATTAGGGCTAGGTGATGTTTGTCAATTGTAATTAGGGCTAGGGTGATGTTTTGGTGCTAATTTGGGATTTGATCAGTGCTATAATAAATTCCTTTGATTGGTAGAGGAAGCATTTAGGATATATTATTGGGCATGTGTCAATGTTAGTTCCTTTTCATTATGCAGAGTAACATGGCTTCTCTGGATGAGTGCATCCTTAGGTATCACCATGGAGGGGAGCTGGTAAAGGAAGGAGAAATTAATAAATATGTGAATGGGTATGTGACTGAATTTGGTGTTGATCCTGACAGGCTATGTTATTGGGATGTGTTAGGAGATGTAAAAGAGTTAGGTTATGACATTAAGAAGTCAATAGAGCTGTCCTATTTGGATGATTGTGGAAGTTTGAAAATTATTTGTAATGATGGGGCCATTATAAGTATGGTTGACCAGTTGATGAGACACAGAGTACTGGACATTTATGTGCAGTGTCTACATGTCAGGCATGATATGGCATTACCAGAAACCCTACTGTCTTATTCTGAGGAAGTGGAGTTGGAAGGAAGACAAGCATCTAGGGATATTGTGGAGTTGTATGCAATGGAAGATGATGTTGACAGAACTGATAGACCAAAAGAATGTGCGATACAACCAGCTAGGGATAATATGGAAGACATTGTGGGTGATGATGACAGAACTGACATACCAAGTGAAAGAGAGGTACCACCAGTTAGGGACAATTTGGATTTGGATGAAAGACCAGGAGGAGCAGTTAGGGATAGTGTGAATCAGGATAATACAAGTGATGATAGTAGTGATTCAGGCAAAGATGATGAGGAAATATTGGCAGATATTACATTTATTAACCACAATTCAGACACTGATAATGAAAGAGAGGAAGCAAGGGATAAGCTGAGGAAATTTGTACAATTGAGGAAGGCAATTTCACAGGATGCTGAAGAAGGTGATGCAAATATCCCTGGTGAGACTGATGCAATTGCCCCTGGTGAGACTGAAGAAGGTGATGCATGTGCAGGCCCTAGCACTAAGACAGGGAAAGTACTTGGGTATGACAGTGAGTACATTGACAGTTCTGATCCTGGCAGCTGTTCTGACACTAGTGATGGGTCCACTGCAGATGATGCACAAAGGCACAAGTCAAGTAGGAAAAACTATGACCATACTACTCAATTGAATGACTTCTGTCTAGACCTTAGGTTTGATGACCTTAAGATGTTTAAGAAGGAGCTTGTACACTTCTCAATCAGAAAAGGATTTGAGTTCATTTATGTAAAAAATGATGCATTAAGGGTAAGGGCCAGATGCTCTGGGAAAGGCTGCAAGTGGGTCATTCTGTGTTCCTGGTGTAGTGGGAGGAAAAAATTTGTTGTGAAGAACTTCCAGCCAGAGCACTCTTGTCTTCTTGGAACCATGAAGAATGGAAGGGTATCAGCCCAGGTTATTGCTAATAAGTTTAGTGATGTGATGTGTTCTGTGCCATCCATGAAGTCCACACAGTTGAAGGCAATGGTGAGAAAAGAGTTGGGGGTCTTTATTACAGAGAAGGTATGCAGGAATGCCAAGGCCTTGGTGAATAGGAAGATTGAACAACAGTTCAAGGATGACTTTAAGGTGATAAACAATTATGCTGAGGAACTGAGGTCAACAAATCAAGGCAACAATATTTTCACTGAATCTGAAAGGCAGAGACCAGGTGAGATTCCTATATTTAAGAGGATGTATATATGCCTGCCAGCAATCAGGGAAGGGTTCATAACAGGTTGCAGAAGAGTTGTGGGCATTGATGGATGTTTTCTAAAGGGGGCAGTGAAAGACCAGATATTGACTACAGTAGGGAGGGATGGAAATAACCAGATGTACCCTATAGCCTGGGCTGTTGTGGAAAAGGAGACAAGTGAAACTTGGCTATTGTTTATTGATCTACTTAGTTCTGATCTTCTCATGGGGGATCGACTTGGATGGGCATTGATAAGTGACATGCAGAAGGGCTTGCAGCATGCAGTGAATGAGCTACTACCATATATTGAGCATAGAATGTGTGCTAGACACATTTATGCAAGGTGGGGAAAACTTTATCCAGGGAAAGATCTCCAGATTCAATTCTGGAATGTTGCAAGGTCAGCAAGTCAACCTGAATTGGAGAAGCAATTGGACAAGATGAGGTAGCTAAAGGGAGGTGTGCAAGCTGTGGAAACATTATTAGAAAGATGGCCAATTTCAGGTTGGTGTTTGGCATGCTTTAATGACATAGTTGAATGTAATGTAATAGACAATAACATGTGTGAAACATTTAACGGGGTGATCGTAGAGTCAAGGAGCAAGCCAATTATAGCAATGCTGGAGGATATTAGACAGTATGTAATGACAACGATTGTAGTGAAGAAAGAAAATGTTATGAAGTGGAAACATATATGTGGCCCTAATGTTGTTGCCAGAATAGAGAAAGAGAGAAAGAAAAGTTTGAAATGGCATGTGGTGTGGAATGGTGGAGCAAGCTATGAGGTCTTTCGTGATGATTTGGTGCAACATGTTAGAGAGGGGTATGTGGTTGCCCTAGGGAGACATGGTTGCTCATGTGGGAGATGGGAGAAGAGTGGCATCCCATGTGAACATGCCATGGCTGCAATCCAATTCAGTGGGGAAAATCCACTTGAATATGTGTCTGAATGGCTTACAAAAGAGAAATACATCAGAGCATATAGTTTCCCTGTGAAACCAGTAAAGGGCAGGGATTATTGGCCAATAAGTGATGAGGGACCAATGCTACCACCAGTGGTGAAGAAAATGCACAGAAGACACTCAGAAGAAAAGAAGGAGGGAGGCACTTGAGGGGAAGAACAACAAGTCAGTCAGGACATGGAAGGATCTTCAAGTGTAGTATTTGCCACCAGGAAGGTCACAACAAATTAAGATGTCCAGGAAAAACAAATAATGTGAGTGATCTTTATGTCTGCTTTAAAGTGTTGCATGATTATGATGAATCTTAACTTGTCATGTTTATATTGGCACCAAATACCAACCCACAGGATGAGGCAGGGCCAGCACTTGATCATGCCAATGATGGTTCAAGTAGACAGAGGCAAAAGAAGGGAGGAAAAACAGGAAAAAGAAATAAGAATGTAAGTTCTCTTTATGTTTGTATTAATGTTATACTTAATTATGATGCATCTTAATTTGTCATGTCTGTGTAGGCACCAAATACCAACCCACAGGATGAGGCAGGGCCAACAGATGAGGTAGGGCCAAGAGTTGATAATGTCAATGTTGTTTCAAGTACTGAGAGGCAAAAGACTGTTGGTACCCAAGGCTCACTGAAAGTCATAAAGGTAATAATTAATTACTCCATTAATTTGTTATACTTTGTTTAAGACATTATCATTGACATTGTAGGGGGCTTGCACTGGTGGGATTATTCTTGGAAGAGAAGCTCCCCATGATTCTTCATTCATCACTGCTGCTAGATTATATGTAATCCAACTCTTCTCACATCTTACACTAGTATTACCATTTCTACTACTGACACATAACAATTAAGGTGTCTGGTGTTTGTGATGGACAGCAACGGAAGAGCATGAGGCTTGCTACACAGCAAAAGAAACATGAGTAGACCTCTGGAGCAGATGTTGATATAGCTACTTCACAGACTTGTTTAGATTTCCCGACACAAGCATCTGCTACAATTGAAGGAAGGAATTGATCAACTTTGGGGCAGTGGAGTTTGTATAGCTTGTTGGATGTTAGCATGAATGGGTTTCTTTTTGTTTTTTTGGGAGTTTGGGTTGTCCTGTGTAGTTTGTGGAAACCTTATGTGGTTTTGTGATAGATTCTGGTGAATGTTTTGTGGAAACATTATGGTGGTTTTTTGTTTAATGTGAATACAAAGAAAGAGCATTTGTTTTATAGGTTCATTTGTTTGAACAGGGCATTTGTCTGATTATTTCATTTGTCTGAACAGTGCTAATTTGTCTGATTATTTCATTTGTCTGAACAGTGCTAATTTGTTTGATCAATTCATCTCTTTGAACAGGGCATTTGTTTAATCAGTTCTTATGTTTGAAAAGAGTATTTGTTTGGAATGGGGGTAGGGGAGCAGAAGGGCTGATTGCCAGTTATGAGGCCTGGGGGGAGAGAAGGTCTGATGGCCAGTTTTGTTATTTTTTAAAGGAAACGGGTTCGGGTGTGGGTTATAGGTTATAGCACACCCGGATCCGGATTCATTTTAATATGAAAAGGTAAAATATATTTTTTTTTAAGCCACATCAGCATATAAAACGGGTTCAGGTGTGGGTTATAGGAGACCGTGATCCGTTAACACGTGGCGTCCTTTTTGGTTTGTTTATATTGTAAAAGGATAAGATATAACACTTTTTAAAGCCACGTCAGCATAGAAAACGGTAATCTGGACGGCAAGTGGGCGGAGGGACTATATTGGCCGAGATTAAGGAATAGAGGGACTAAAAGGACGTGATTAGTAATACAGGGACTAAATGGGCGAGTTGACTATAATACAAGGACTATATGGGGGATTATACCAAACAGAATCTCTTGTGAAACAGTCCCTCAGTGAAGTATCTGATAAGAACTCACCTTGGAAGTTCTACATTATACGTGAAACAAAACTCCTGTCTCGAGTGTTGGAGGAAAAGCTGTTGGAAATATATATATATATATATATATATATATATATATATATATATATAATTTTGGGGCCACGAATGTAATAACTAATGTGTTAAGTTATTATTTAAATAGCTATTATAAAGTGATCAATGAGGAATAATACATTGGCTAAGGCATAATATTCATTAAATATTATGTGTAGATACCCATAAAGTAACCTTTCAAATTCTGAGGGGTGGAAGTTAGAAACCTTTCAAATTATATGAGGGGTGGAATTTGAAAGGTTAGATACAATTAATAACTCTTAATTTGAGGGGTTACATAAGGGTAATGGTCCCCAGTTGTAGAGAAGTTTTTTAGAGAGTTCTCTTCATCCCCATCTGAGGAGAAACTAAGGAACTACTCCAAGTCTCTACAAGTTGGAAGATCCATTGCCCAAGGATATCTCAATCTCGTAGCAAGATCCGATGGATTCATCAGATACGCTTCCGTTCTAATTTCATCATGAATCTTGCATGGTTTTGGATTGAATCCATAGGTTTATGTGGAATGTAATATACAACAAGTGGTATCAAAGCTCCCATGCAAGATCTTGATGAAATATGGTTATTTACCATGATCTTAGGGTTTCATTTTAAATTGAGAATTCTACAATGAAGAGCTATATTAAATGGATTAGAAAAAATTTTCTAATTACATTAGAATGTCTAATTGCTTTAGAATTTTCAGTGCTTTTGTCCTATGATTTAACACTTCCAGAAAGTGATTCAACTTCAACTTTGTTTTCTATGGCAATGTTATGTTCATATATGATCTTATAAAATAGTTATGCCAAAGGAAATTGATCAAGAACATGTTTTATCACCATTAAAATAATTTAAATCGTTTATTCCCGGAATTTGGATTCATCAACTTATGGTATTTCGAGAATTTCTTTCTAATGAAAATTATTCTGGAATAAATTTTAAGTGCTTTATTTTCGTAATTTCTTTGGAAATTTATGGCATTCTGGAAACTAGTATCAATGTGATATATATGTGATATATAAATATATATTTTTTGGATCTTCCAAATAATTAAATTATGTCTTTTGCTATCACATTGAAAATTCCGGATTAAATTTTTAATCAAAAGTTTAGAACAATGGTTATTGTTTGACATTTTAAATGAGTTAGTTGAAGCAAGAAGTCGCCAAAGTGACCTCTCTTGCCAAAATTGCTTATAAAAAATGTTAAATGTAGTGTGTATGTATGTCCATGCGAGCATTGGCCGGCCCAAAGGAAGGTCGATGCTTGGCCGGATTGCATATACACCTGTAATGGTAAATACGTGAGAATTATAAGGTTTTACATGTGAATGATAAATCAATCCAAAGATTTCTTTATTATTCAACATGCATTATTGTCAGTGTTTGATCATTACAACAAGAGTACCACTAGCAGTTAATATTACTGTCCAAAGACTTAATATTAATGTTGCACTTGATATCTTGAGATGGGTTATGCCATTGTTTTTATTTTGTTGATAGATTCTTTGGTTATATATGTGAGTATATTCATGTATGTTATTTTGTTCTCTTTTCAGTGTCAATTGCTACAGTATCTGCTAATTTGAACTCTGTTCTGATCCTTAATGGTACTAACTTTAAGGATTGGAAGGAGAATATACTAATTCTGCTTGGCTGCATGGATCTGGACCATGCACTAAGGGTAGAGCAACCCACTTCTCCTACGGATTCCAGTTCCTTAGATGCGAGGAAAAATTTTGAGAAGTGGGAGCGCTCAAATCGCATGAGTTTGATGATCATTAAGCGCGGCATTCCAGAAGCCTTCAGGGGTGCGGTATCCGAAGGGATAACCTGTGCCAAAGATTTCCTAGCCGAAATTGAGAAACTTTTTGCTAAAAATGATAAGGCGGAAACAAGCACATTACTTCAGAGCTTGATTTCCATGAAGTATAAGGGCAAGGGAAATGTACGGGAGTACATTATGGAAATGTCCCATATTGCTTCTCAACTTAAGGCGCTAAAGCTTGAGTTGTCTGAGGACTTACTCGTGCATTTAGTGTTCCTGCACAATTCAGTCAATTTAAGGTCAGCTACAACTGTTAGAAGGAGAAATGAGCTCTTAATGAGCTCATTTCATATTGTGTGCAAGAAGAAGAAAGATTGAAGCACTAAAGGACAGAAAGTGCTCACTTGGCTCACACCCATAAGGCAAGTACCTCCAAGAGAACTACCTCTAAGGATAAGGGCAAGAAAAGGCAGAATGAAGTTGTTGCGGGTCCAGTACAAAAGAAGCAAAATAAGAATGACGGAATTTGCTTCTTCTGTAATAAGGAAGGACATGTCAAGAAGGAATGTACCAAGTATCATGCCTGGAGGGCAAAGAAAGGTAAGTTTCTAACTTTGGTCTGTTCTGAGGTAAATTTGGCTTCAATATCTAGAAATACTTGGTGGTTAGACTCCGGTGCAACTACTAACATCAGTGTTTCAATGCAGGGTTGCCTCCACTGTCGCAAGCCAAATGATGCTGAAAGACGCATTTATGTTGGAGATGGCCAATCAGTGGAAGTAGAGGCAATAGGGCATTTCAGATTGTTATTGAGTAGTGGATATTATTTGGATTTAATGGATACTTTTGTCGTACCGTCATTTAGACGGAATTTAATTTCTGTTTCATGGTTGGACAAATTTGGTTATTGTTGTTCATTCGAAAACAATCAGTTTAAATTATCTATTGATTCCAATGTTGTTGGCACTGGTACACTTATGGCATATGACAATCTATATTTGCTCGATACTATGGCTTCTTATAATGAAGCTATGATTATGGAATTGCGTGGTACTAAGCGAAAATTAGAGAATGCACATTCAGGAGCATTATGGCACAAGCGCCTGGGTCACATCTCTAGAAATAGAGTTGAGCGTCTTGTGTCGCATGAGATTTTAGCTTCCATTGACTTCACAGACTTTGATGTTTGTGTTGAGTGCATTAAAGGTAAACAGACCAAAGCTAAGAGATTGGGTGCATATAGAGCTACATACGTCTTAGAATTGATACATACCGACATCTGTGGGCCATTTTCTACGTCTTCGTGGAATGGTCAACAATATTTCATATCATTCATAGACGATTACTCTAGATGTGCATACCTTTTTCTAATTCATGAAAAATCACAAGCCTTGGACGTGTTCAAATCATTTAAGGCTGAAGTTGAGAATCCACTCAACAAAAGGATAAAGAATATAAAATTTGACCGTGGTGGTGAATACTATGGTAGATATGATGGCTCAGGTGAACAACGTCCAGGACCTTTTGCCAGGTACCTAGAGGAATGTGGAATCGTCCCACAATACACAATGCCGGGGTCACCCAGCATGAATGGTGTAGCTGAAAGACGAAATCGGACACTTAAGGATATGGTAAGGAGTATGATCTGTCATTCTACCTTACCAGAATCACTCTGGGGAGAGGCGCTTAAAGGCAGCAGCTTACATTCTGAATAGGGTGCCAACTAAAGCAGCTGCCAAAACACCTTATGAGCTTTGGACAGGTAGAAAACCAAGTCTAAAGCACTTTCATGTATAGCGATGTCCAGCTGAGGCTAGGCCTTATAGGCCAAATGAAAAGAAATTGGAATCCCGAACAGTGAGTGTAACACCCCCAAATCCGGAAGCTCCAGATTGGGTGCGTTAATCCAAAAACATAACGTAAACATACATAATCCTTACATACTTTATTACATCCCAAGATCATAATGATCAAAAGTTTAGGAGTTTAAGAGTTTAGGACACCATATACATTATTACAACCTTTTATACATAGGCAAATACTAAACACATAAACTTAAATTCTTGAGCAGCCTAGCGTCCTATTACACCACTCTCCTCCTTAGACTTCTAGCTCACCTGGAGTGGGGAATCAAAGAAATAAAGGGGAGAGCTGAAATAGCCCAGTAAGGTAAACATGAACTGTACGAGTAAAAACATGAACTGTGAAAGTAGAGTCATTGAAATAACAAAGTCATGGAGGTGCTAAACATCAAACATAAGCATTAAACAGGTGAAAAGATATCATGATAGCCTGGATGTCAAAAAAATTGTCAAGGCTAACCGCCGTGACTTCATTCTTACTTTTCATAAATGTATCAGGGCTAACCGCCATGACACCATACTTGTTATCCACTGGGTCTACCAATTCCAGGGATATGCTTTACCTAATGCATTGGAGGGCTGTATAATTTCGGGCCCACCCGTCAACATAACATTTATCCAGACTTAAATAAAAAGCAGAAATAAAGCATTGAATCCCAAAGAAAATAAAGGATTGCAAATATTCCTTGTTCATAAGGAGGCCAGAAAATATAGCCATAGAGCACATATAAAGAATTCAACAATGGAAAAGCTTCAAGGTTAACCCATAGAAATCAAAATACTGCAAGAAAAAGGTTAACTTTACCCCGTCAAAAAAGTGGATCCCTTACCTTAGCTCGTCTTTGTCTTGTCTTACTGTCAACATCCTTGTGGATTTTCTACGGCCATAATAAAAGTGAGGTCATTGTCGTTTCAAATCTTTCATTCTCTCGTATAGTTTAAAAGAATGATTGTTAGAATTTCTGATGAGTCTTTTGTAAATTTCATATAAAATTGATTTTAAGCCTACAATTCTTGAAAATTTACCGGTATGTAATTAAAACCATTAAGTACCATTCCATGTTCGGATCTTGTGAATATGAATAGATCTAAGTGGTCAAAAAAACATATTCAATGATGATGTTACAGCAGGTTTGTAAAAACTGCAGCAGTCATGGTAAAAGTCCAACACAAGTATGAGGAAATGTCCAAATATTCTGAAATTTTTGTATGTGGTAGATAACATATTTTACTAAAACTTTATTATTTGTATCCAGTTCCAAAGATCACTGAATGGTCCCCAGAAATATGGTGACACGATCAGTTTCCAGTAGAAGAACAGATCCAGCAGTCCCTTTTTGGAAAAACCATTAAAAACTGTATTTTTCATGAAAAATTCTGAAAGTTTGCAGACAGAAAGGAGACATCCAGATCTACAACCTTTGTTCACAAAGTTTTGGAAAAATAATTCGTCTATTACCCCAGAAAGAGATGACAAGATCTTGTTCCAGTAGCAAACTTGCACTAAAAACGGACCAGCAGTCCCTCTTGGAAAAATTATTACAAACTGTATTTTTCATGAAAAATTCTGAAAATTTGCAGGTATGAAGGAGGCATCATGATCTACAACCTTTGTATACAAAGTTTACAAAAAGGAATTCGTCTACTGCTCCAGAAAAGAGAAATATAGTAGGAATACGATTGATTGTTAAAACACATTTATGTTCCTCTATGGAGATTAAAAACCTTTGTAAAACTCTTCATAACATTGGAAAACTCATTCATATGGATGGTTATATGTGTAAGAGATTAAAAGCCATTGTAAAACTCTTTATAACATTGGAAAACTCATTCATATGGATGGTCATATATATAAATATCAAAGAAAGTTTGGTAAAAGGAAAACTTAATACTTGAAGACTCTTGATCTTTGAAGACTCTTGATCTTTGCAGGGCTTCGCCAATGGAACTTGGAGGATGAAGAAGAGATTAAGAGAGCAAGAGAGAAGAGAAGAACTTTCTAACGTTGGAGAAGAGGTGTATATTTATAGAGAAGGAGAGGCATGGACATTTCAATGATTTTGAGAAGAGATGAGGGCAATATAGCAATTTAACAAGAGAAGGGAACTTCCTGGAAACATGATCTGGCGGTTAAGAGAGATTTTTTGACATTTTGCAATTTAACCCCTATATTTCAATTAAATCTCAAACCCCCTTTACTTCATTACTTCATTAAATAATTCGTAATAAATTTCTAAATTTCTTCTTTTCTTTTCTTCTTGTTCAATCTATCATTCCACCTTATTGTAGTGATTTATTTAAGTCGAAAAAAAATCAGGGTATTATAGTGAGCAGCTACTTTATTGGTTATTCTGAGCGATCTAGGGGCTATAAGTTTTATGATCCCAAATTAAGGACAATTTTTGAGACAGGGACTGCCACGTTCTTTGAGGATATTAAGTTTAGGGAGAGAAATAAGGTCAGACATATTATCTTTGAGGAAGAATCGGTTCCACTTCCTGAACTGATTCCTACAGTTGCTATTGATGAAGCATATTCAGAACCTCAACAAGATATTCTTCCTCCCATTCATGATGAGGAAATTGTTCCTGAGGAACAAACTCAACATCCTCAAGAACCAGTGCCTCAAGAGCCAATATCATTGCTTCGATCCACTAGAGAAAGGAGAAATGCTATTCCGAATGATTACATTGTATTTCTCCAAGAACATGAGGAAAATAATGGTATGATGGAAGATGATCCAATCAACTTCCGACAAGCCATGCAGGATTCCAATTCAGGAAAATGGATTGAAGCAATGAATGAGGAGTATAAGTCCATGAAAGACAATAAGGTTTGGGAACTTGTCCTATTACCGGAAGGCGTGAAACCCATTGGTTGCAAATGGATATTTAAGACCAAACGGGATTCTAAAGGTAATGTGGAGAGGTATAAGGCTCATCTTGTAGCTAAGGGCTATAATAAAAAAGAAGGGATTGACTACAAAGAGACTTTCTCTTCGGTTTCAACGAAAGACTCTTTTAGGATAATCATGGCTCTTGTTGCACATTATGATTTGGAGCTTCATCAGATGGATGCCAAGACGGCGTTTCTCAATGGCAACATTGATGAAACAATTTATATGGTGCAACCGGAAAACTTTGTGTCGGGAGACTCAAAGAAGATGGTTTGCAAATTGACGAAATCCATCTATGGGCTAAAATAGGCGTCGCGTCAGTGGTACCACAAATTTCATCAAATAATTCTCTCTTTTGGTTTTGAGATAAATGTTGTTGATGATTGTGTGTATCACAAATTCAGTGGGAGCAAGTACATTTTCTTAGTTTTATATGTTGATGACATACTGCTTGCTACTAATGATATAGGCATGTTGCACGAAACCAAGAGATTTCTATCAAGAAATTTCGAGATGAAAGATCTTGGTGACGCCTCCTTTGTTTTAGGGATCCAGATACATCGAGACCGATCTCGAGGAATTCTGGGATTATCACAAAGGAGCTATATCGATAAAGTACTCAAAAGGTTTGGCATGCAGGAATGTAAACCAGGAGATACCCCAGTCACTAAGGGAGACAAATTTTGTCTAAATCAGTGCCCAAAGGGAAACCTTGAGATTCAGGAAATGCAGAAGATTCCTTATGCATCATCTGTAGGGAGTCTAATGTATGCACAAGTATGTACGCGTCCGAATATAGCATACATCGTTGGTGTGTTAGGCAGATACTTAAGCAATCCAGGAATGGATCATTGGAAAGCAGCCAAAAGAGTTATGAGGTATCTAAAGAGAACAAGGGATTTTATGCTCACATACAGAAGATCAGGCCAACTCGAGATCATTGGATACTCTGACTCTGATTTCGCTGGATGCCAAGATAGTAGACGATCCACTTCAGGCAACATCTTTCTATTGGCAGATGGTGTGGTTTCTTGGCGTAGTGCCAAGCAAACTCTCATTGCTTCATCCACTATGGCAGCCGAGTTTGTAGCATGCTATGAGGCATCCAACCATGGTATTTGGCTAAGGAATTTTATTGCAGGGCTGCGAATTGTGGAAGGAATTGAAAGACCATTAAAGTTATATTGTGATAATAAATCAGCCGTCTTATTCTCTAATAACAATAGGAGCTCGACCAAGTCAAAACACATTGACATCAAGTTCCTAGTTGTTAAGGAAAGGGTACAAAGTGGACAGATTTCCATAGAACACTTGGGGACAAACTCTATGATAGCAGACCCTCTTACAAAGGGTCTTCCACCTAAGGTCTTTCATGAGCACACCACTCACATGGGTATTTTAGATTATGAGGATTCTATGGTTTAGTGGGAGTTTGTCATTATGGTATTTCATGTTCTATGTTTGACTTGACGCATGTATGTTTTTATTTGAATATTTTTTTATCAGAAATAAAGTTCGGTTTTCAGTTGATTACACTTTGTACAATAAGATTGCTAAGTGATCTCACTAAGGTAAAGCAGGACCAGTTGAAAATCGACATGTACCGATCTACTTCATGTGATTTTCATGCTACACTTTTTATGATTGATCTGTGTCATTTGGTTATGTTAATACTGTGATCATTGATGGGTTTAGTTATGATTGATATAACGAAAACTGCTTTGGTTCTATATTGACATAACTAATGGACAAGATTGTTCGGATATGCCTTATGTATATAATGGCGATAGGTATTGAGCTCATAAAGTCTAACACATTTATAAGGATACATATGTGGCCCAGTGGGAGATTGTTGGAAAAATATATATCTTAATATATATATTTAATTTTGGGGCCACAAATGTAATAACTAATGTGTTAAGCCATTATTTAAATAGCTATTATAAAGTGATCAATGAGGAATAATACATTGGCTAAGGCATAATATTCATTAAATATTATGTGTAGATACCCATAAAGTAACCTTTCAAATTCTATGAGGGGTGGAAGTTAGAAACCTTTCAAATTCTATGAGGGGTGCAATTTGAAAGGTTAGATACAATTAAGTAACTCTTAATTTGAGGGTTACATAAAGGTAATGGTCCCCAATTGTAGAGTCGAAGTTTTTTAGAGAGTTCTCTTCATCCCCATCGGAGGAGAAACTAAGGAACTACTCCAAGTCTCTACAAGTTGGAAGATCCATTGCCCAAGGATATCTCAATCTCGTAGCAAGATCCGATGGATTCATCAGGTACGCTTCCGTTCTAATTTCATCATGAATCTTGCATGGTTTTGGATTGAATAGGTTTATGTGGAATGTATTATACAACAAAAGCCACAAAAGGCTTGTCTACATTCTCATTATAAAGAGAAAAAGAATGAGAAACAAAATTTCAAATGCAAATTATTAACATTCATTCTTTGTTTGCTTCCTCTTTCATCAAAATAAGACAATAAATTATTGTTCATAAGAGTGCATTTAACTGTCTCTACTCATCTTAACATTGTCCGCTTTGAACCCAAGCCCTCACGATTTTCTTATTGGGCTTAACCCAAAAGGCCTCACCACTATAAAATATATCCCTCTATACATGCCCCTCACTTTCTCCCATTAGGCGATGTGGTACTAATGTTTGCATACTCAACAATGAACTAATAAAATTCATAGTAACATATGGAAAAACTTTCTCATCATCTCATCTTTACACTTTACAGCATATTAATTTCTCCACAAGAAAAACCAGATGAACAAGAGATCAGTGCAATATTGAGGACAACACCAGCTTAAACGATGCCCAAAAACTCCATGCTTTTGAAGTCTACAAAAGAAGAAATGATCAACATGATTCTAAAAGACATTGGGAAGATTCGGCTGCAATGATTGAGAAATTTTGTCTAGACATACAATGAAAACATGAAAATGAATAAATTCCTTACGCTTGCAGAAAGTAGTTACCACAGTAGACATTGTAGGCCTAAATGTTAGAAAATGATCAGTGCATGTGAGAGCCATATTCAACACCTGCAATGGCTCTTTTTCAAGGTAATTCCGACCAAGGCTTTAGTCCACAAGTTCAAGTAATTGGTTTCCGTGACCTTGAAGAGCATTGGCCTGGATGGCATGGAATCTCTTTAGTCTTTTTCATGGATTGAATAGTTGGAATCTTAAGATCATTACTCATCTAGTCAAGAAAACACAGACGGTCTTCATTTTGCTCGTAACTATCTAGTGTTGCTCATTCCCCTCCAAGGTGACAACTCCGAAGTTGTAAACTTCTGCTTTGCTGGTCAAGTAACCTCTCAAAGCATATTCAGGTGCCATATAACCTCTGTATACCAGTTACCATGTTTAGATCAAGAGGAAGCTATCAGAGAGACACCATGTACAAGATAGCAAAGATGAGCAATTATAATGCCGAACTTACACAGTTCCAGCAATTGGAGTGCTTATGTGGGTTTCATCTACTTGCCAAACCAAAGTCGGATATTTTTGCATTTAGATCTTCATCAAGCAACACATTTGTTACTAGAAATGAATTTCATTCTTGCCTTGTTTTATGGAACTAGTTAAGGACATCAAGTGAATCAACATAAGAGAATAATAGATGAAAAAGCAATTAATGCATCATTTTACCTTTGTTTTTAACATCTTTCTTTCTCACACAAAACCAGATGAATACTGTGATCAACTTAAACACCGAGTAACCCAGCAGCAACGATGCCCAATGTAAAATCCAGGGATTTTAGGGAGTTATTGTTTTTATTTTCTACTTAATAATTCTTTTTATTTGCTTGGTAAATAAAAGAGAGTCTCCTAAGGTTGGACTTAATTGGAATTTTCATTGGAATAAAAAAAATGATGGTTGATGGAGGGATTATATATATATATATATATATATGACCTTCAGATAACTATCATTTGAATTCAAAGATAAAGAAAAAAGGGGAATGATGTGATGTGATATTGTGTGTATATATATATATATATATAAAAGAATGGAGATGGTTGCTGATGGGATTTATTTTGGAATCAAACAAGAGTCAAAACACGTGAGGATAAATAATAATAATAATAATAATAATAATAATAATAATAATAATAAAACAAATCACTACATTCATGGCTGAAACAAGAGGGGATGTGCATGTGAAAAGAAAAGAGGCTCAGGGAAACAAATGCAAAGATGTGCGCGTGACCATGCATGCGTATCTTTGAAATTTAAAAGAGGTTGGAGAGGTTAGTGGGAATTATCCAGTGTAAGAGTTGTTGATGCGTAGCAGTCTGATGGGAGGAAACCGTATTTGCTATCAGATAAGCCTCACCCAAATCTTGTTTTTCATTAAAACGAATCAAGATAAACTTAGTTTAAAAGATACGAACCTTATCTATAGATCCCCCACATGAGCCGCCTATAAGAAGAGATGGACTCCCATGAGAAACCCTAGATGAAATCTTTGAGAGGCGGTGAGTTTTCTTGTGAGAGAAACAATGGAACGAGGGGTGGTGGGAAGAGAAGGAGGCTGAGGATTTTTTTTGACGCTGTGGAAGCGTTGGTAGCTGCCATCATCAACAAGAGAGGTTGAGATCACGGGCTACTGTAGGCGGAGCGACACCAGAGCTCCACCACGCGATCGTCACTCGCAGTCGCAGTCTGGTAAGCCTTCTTGTCCCTGGATACCATGTATAAGTTCAACACGTATACAGTTGTTTAGTTGACAGGTATGATGATAGGTAGCTAAGCTTGAATTTTAGGGAGTGCTCATGCATGGTTTAGTGTTGAAAGCTGTTAGTGTTGAGGCTTTTGCTTACAGATTTCATGAGAACAATGGCATCATGATGGTATGGTTTAGTTGTGTGGGATAATGGTGATGATGTTGGGCTTTGTTCTGGTGATGTTAGTGCTGAATGAGGCATAGTTTTAAGCTCTAATGTTGATGGAGTGAAATTGCCAAAGAGTAGATTGGTTATTGTTGGACTTGGCTTCAGTGAGTGGGTGTTGTGGTTTCTCTATGTGATGTGAGAGATAGGATTGTTGCAATAATCATGGGTTCTTGATGTGTTTCGAAGGACTGTGAGTATGAAGAATTCTTAATAAGGTTAAGAGTTTGGATTCTTTGATAACCAGGTGATGTACTTGGCTAACATGAATGAATATAGTTGGAGTTATTTGATAGGTTTCAGACCTTGTGAGTTTGGTCGTTTTGTTGACTGGTAGGGTTGGTCATGGTTGATGGATTGTTGAGAGATGGTTGTTAGTAGTGTTGGAGGCATAGAGATGAGTCTGTTAGAATCTATGAGTTGGGTTTGTTTTCAAACCGGGTTGGGCTAAGTTAGCCAAGTTGGATTGAGTTAGGAGGGTGATTCGGATGGGGTCTGTTTTATTTAAAACCCATACCGGACTGAACAAGGTTGGATATAGGTTAACCTGAATGAGTTTAATCGACTTGAGAGAGTTGATCAGGTTTAACCAGGTTCAAAAAAGGGATGGATTAAGTTAAACTGGTTTGAGAGATTGGGTATATAAGTGGGTCGGGCCCATTTAGTTGAGCATGCATTGTAGACGTAGTTGTTCTCAAACACATATGCGGTTATTGAAATTAGATTTGTGGCTACCAGGTATCAACTTGGAGCGTTGAGCTGCTCCAGATAGACACGAATCGTTCGGTTGGATTGCACTTAGAGGTAAGATACTCTTGCCTAGATTCCACCCGTTGTTTGGGTTTCTTGTTTTGATGAATGCTGGTTATTGGCATGTCTTTCTTTATGAAATCTCTTGTTCTTGGATGCATGCACATACATGATAGTTGTTGTGAGACCCGGAAATTTTGGGAAAAATAAAATTTCCTAGTTATTAGGTTAAGGAATAAAAGGCCTCAAGATTTGGGTGTAATTGAAGTTGGTTTGGAAATAAAATACTCCTAATTACCCTTTAATATAATTGATGATTAAAGAAGGTTATCAAATATAGAGATAATTAAAATTGATATAAAAGTATTTTCTGTTTTGGTAGATAACTTAATTAGGGTTAATTGAGGTTGTTAGGGACCTATTTGTAATTTCAGGAGAAATCAAGGACTTGATTGAGAATGAGTATTCATAAATCATATATTTTAAATTCAAGGATCTTGTAGATTTTTTTGGTGTTTAAATAGGAATGAGATTTGATATTATCACACTCTAATTTAAATATGTTTTCATGTTAATAGTTTGGATAAATAGATGATATCTATATGAATATGTAAAGGGTACTGATGAGATAAAGATAAAGAGCCATGCAATTGGATGGGTTTGATTAGTTTGAATCGAAACAAGTTTTAGAGAGGGATAGGTATGATTTTTATAGAGAGAATTTAGATATATAAAAATATATGTCTAGAAGATGTCAAAGATAAGCATTTTGACTTATTTGGAGTATCATGGAGATATATTAAATATTTAAAATATATGAGGATAAACCTTAAATATCTATTGGTGAGAGATAGATTAAGATAAAGATTTAATATATGAATCTATATATTAAATCTAATTTGATTTAAGGATAATTAGATAAATTCCTCATGTTTGGAGTCTACCAGATTTTATGGAAGTAGGATTAAATTTAGATTAAATATTAATTTGAATTTATGGAGTAGGGAATCACATAAGCTTAGAAGAGATGATATACTTCAATTAATATCCTTTATATATATATATATATATATATATATATATATATATATAAAAAGTAAGATGAGAAGTAGTTTTGATTCTTTCGAATCCACGTGGTTAGAGGCCCATAAATAAACATAAGAAGCCATTTGATAAGATGGGAATGTAAATGAGTGAGTAATCAGATAAGGAGAATTGATTGATATATGATTGGTATTTAAACAAAAATATATAAGAAGCTATTTGATAGGTTGGAATAAATTATGAATATATGGTTGGGATGAGATAATGCTTTGAAAACCACACCGTTACTCATGCACGAATTTGGATCGGACGGCTGGGATTAAGATATGCTTTAAATTTTTTGGATCCAACGGATGGGAGCTCGCTTGAGTGGGGGACGTGCGGTCTGGACTCCGCCACCGCCAGCGCGCCGCTACGAGCGAACAAACGCTCTCCTCCGCGTGAAGATCAAGATGAGCCTCGTACGAATCCGGTTTTAAAAATTAAAAAAAAAAAAAAAAAAGATGAGATAAACTTCTACGAATCAAACCGAAACTCCTCCTTGAGTCTATAAGAAGGGAAGGAGTCTGGAAACGCCGCTCATCTTCGATCTCTGTCTTCTTCTCCGTTCGGCGCCGTCATGACGTGGAGCGGTCGGACCTTGAGGCGTTTGAGGAGTGACGGACTACCTTCGAGTCTGGACGACCGAAAAGCTGCATCTAATAGCCCAGGAGCTCTTACCTTGAGCGCTGACAGAGGAAGTCCGGTGGATCCCCGGCAGTCGTCCGTCGTGCACGCACCACCGTACGATATCGACGAGGAGCGTGGGGCTTCGTCAGGGACGGATACGGTACAATTAGGATGGCGTTAAAGGTAAGTGTCTCTGCCTAGTACCCACTCTACGGAGTGTTTCTTGTCTTCGTTGTTGCCATGTCTTTTTTAAGTGACTTTTGCCTAGTACCGCTATTTCTTGATTGATTACATGTTTGCACATGTAAGTGACTCTTTGCCTAGCTTCCACCCGGTGGGGTTTTTTTTTTGACCTTCTTATTACCTGGTTTGGTATGCTCTTGATTGTTATCGTGATTTTGGCATGTTGTTATGATCTGGATATCTGTTGTTGATTCCCGATATGTATGATGTTTGATGTTTTCCACATCTGTGATTGGTTGTTTGGACACGTTGTCTTTTTGGATGCTCACCGAAAGTACGCCACCGTGGGCCGACATTCTTGTGGGACTCGTGGTGCTTGTGTTTAGGTTGGGTCGGTATGTGTCAGGGAGGGGTATGCGTACCCAAGGACCATAGCCACCTGTTGTCCGGCACTTGACCACTGAGGCACGCGGCACTTGTGCTGACCGTGGAGGTATGATTGGTCGAGTTTAGGGGGCCCCGTTTGTTTGGTTTCTTGTGTTGATTCGATCGTTTCTTGATATGATCTATTCTTGACTGATTGTCCTGATTTGTCTATCTTGACCCTTTGGACGATGCTCATCGTGATTTCTCTGCAGGGCACTTACTGAGCTTTCCTTTCGAAAGCTCACTTCACTTTCTTTTTCTCTTCCAGGTTAAGAGGAACAGATGACTCAGGGTATGGAGTTGCGCGTGGGACTGGCATAGGTTGGAGAGGTCCGAGGACCATAGTTGTGTGAGTGAGAGTTTCATCTTTAGGACCCTTATAGGGCCTGAGTTTAAATAGACTCTTATATAGGGTATTTTGAACCCTGATTTTAGTTACCGCTGTGACAACTCTGATTATGTATATGATTTAATTAAGATATTTTATTGATGTATGGTTATCTGCTATTACTTTTTGGCCTTGTATCCGAGTGGGGCTCGTCTCTACTTGGATACGGCCGGTCTGTGAAGGTGCCCGAGGTCCCGAAATCCGGGTCGGGGCGTCACAGTTGTTGATCTCTTTCCTCGTATGTGTGTGATTGATGTGCTTGTGGTAGTGTTATTACTACCTGTTTCTTGGAGTGCTCTGTTGGACATGCCCACCCGTGGGCCGACACTTGATCATGGGCACATGGTCTTGTGTGCTGACCGAGAGGTATGTGCCAACTGAGTTTGTTCTTCCGCCCGGTTCAGTGGAGCGTGGGGGCTCCGGTTTGGAGGAACATTCAGGGACGGGACACCCTGACGTTTCATCTTGCCATACCAGAGGGGCGATACTCTGGTTGTCCGGCCTGTCAGTGGGGTTGGTTCACTATCCGTGTCGACACGTGGGAGAGGTGGCGCTACCGAGGTGCGACCGGAGGATCATTTGCAGCCCGAGGCTGTGTTGTTGTCCGGGGGATCGTTACTGAGCTATTCTTAGAATCCTCTTCCAGAGCCCGAGGGCTGTAGCTGGGTAGGAGTCATACCGTTGCTGTTGTTTGTGGTAGACTCCTAGTATCTGATTGTGCAAGGGTATAGCCCCATTGTGTTAATGATTTGTTCTTTGATTTGATATCATCTTTATTGGTTTACATCTTTGAGATCCTTGTAGGGTACTTACTGGGCTTTCCTTTCGAAAGCTCATCACTTTTTTTTTCCCTTCTCTCATTTCAGGTCCTGAGGAGTAGGTGACTCGAGCTCAGGAGACGTGCGAGAGTTTGGGTGGGATATTTGTTGAGGTCGGAGGATCTTCTTGTCTTTTATTTCTGTGTGAGAGGCACTCCGTTTAGGACCCATGTAGGGCATGTATTTGTTTAGGGCATATAGACCCTTTGTGATTTGTTTTATTTCCGATGTGGTTATTTTGAGGATATTTGTTATTTTTGTTAAGACCTTCGATTATTAATTGATATCTGCTTTGATTATTTAGGCCTTGTACTTGGGTGGGGCTCGTCTCCACTTGGGTAAGGCCGATCTGTTTACGTGCTCGAGGTCCCAGAATTCGGGTCGGGGCGTTATAACAGGAACCTGTGTTCCTTTCTTTTAGTACTTGCCTTGGGCTTGAACACTACGAAAGTGTTGGGGAAGAGAGATTAGACAACAATAGGATACACTCAGGAGAACAGTGATCTAAAGATAAAACAAATTAATGTATTTGATTGGATTATTACATTGATAATCAGTACATCTATTTATAACAGAACTTACACCTCTTCAGAGAAGTGTTGACACCTTTTCAGAAGAGTTATACCTTTTCACTTACACCCTTTCACACATCAGTTAAGTTAATGAAAACAATTCAATTATAACTGGAACATATATAACTGAGCAAATCTACAACATTCCACTGCATGATAAGTTTTTTTCATCCTTCAACAGAAAGAAGGAAAATTAATCATTAGGAAAACAATATTGGAGATGAAAGACGAACTATCCGGGGGCTTACAGGGCGTAACTGAGATAGCTGAAATAAGAGGTTCATATACACCTCTTTAAGGAATATTGTTGGTCCCTTTCCCAGCGGCCACTGAAAATGAACCTCCAAATCATTGGTACTTGTTTATATCAAAAAAAAATAATAAATAAATATCTCAAGGGCCAAAAAAGAAATATTTCATGGCTCTAAATTTAAATGAAATATTTATTTTGAAATCAAAATATTTCAAAATAAAGAAATATATATCATGTCATATTTTAAGATAGTAGAAACACATCTCGGCGCTGATCTTAAATCCCAAAATTACCTCCCGAGAACACTTATCTCGAGGCAAACACAAATTCCAAAATTGCCTCGGTAACATATCTCGGCGAATGCGAATTATAAAATTGCCTCGGTAGCGTATCTCGAGGCAACCTCAAATTCGAAAATTGCCCCCGGGAACACATATCTCGAGGCGATCTCAAATTTCAAGATAGCACGAAAACACATATTTTGAGGCAATCTCAAATCCCAAAGTGGCCCGAGAACACAGATCTCGAGGTAATCTCAGATAGCCCGAGAACATATCTCGAGGCGATCTAAGGAAATGCAAATTCCGAGGCAAATCCCAAGAAAGTTGAAAAAAAATAAAATATAAAAAAATAAATAAGAAATAAATAAAAATAAAATAAATTATTTGATTTTATCTGATTTTGAGATAAGTTCAAATGTTAATAAAAACTCCGTTGGACCCGGTTTATCTCCATAATTTAAATTTTAAAAAAATAATAATAATATTTGATATCATCAGGTTGTTCCCACGACCCGGTCTACGCGATCCTCCCACAACCGCTTGATCTGTGGTTAATAAAAAGAGAAGGGATCAAAGAGAAGAAGGGGGGGAGGAGATCGTTCTTCTCCCCGCGATGAAAACCTAGGTCACAGCCGTCAATCAAGCAGCCGGCCTCCCTTGTGGAGACCGCCGTCGTCGCCGCCAACCAAGCTTTGGCCTCCCTTGTGGAGACCATCATCGCCGCCAGCCACCAGGCCGGCCTCCCTTGTGGAGGCCGCCGTCGTCGCCGCCCGTTGTCAAGCCCACGGCTCCCTTGTGGAGGCCGTTACTGCCCATGATCCAGCTTGACGGCTCCCTTGTGGAGGCCGTCGTCGTCGCCGTCCTCCAATGATCCAGCCCACGGCTCCCTTGTGGAGGCCGTCACCACCCTCCGATGAAGAAATCTTCGGCTCCCTTGTGGAGGCCGTCGCTGTCCGTCGTCAATATTGAATTCCGGCTCCAGCCCCGGTGATCGCCGTCTATGCCCTATTGTCACTAGAAAAAGGAGAAATCAAAAAGACACATGACTCGTGTTGCTGCCGTCCTTGTTGATAAGAGGCTGCTGCTGCAAAGCCCTCTGCAAAGCCCTCTGTATGCAGCTATCACTACCTTTAAATGGAACGCACTCATGGTGTTTCAATGGATACGACCTGGAGAAAATCCACCTGGCTCAGCGGCAACTCCATGAAGAGAAAAGCTACAGAGGAAGGTGCTGCACCTGGTCGACGCGCTGGTGCTGGCTGGCCTGGGTGGCGGGAAGGTGGCAGCTTCTCCGCAAAATCTATATCGATGATGGAAGACAGGAAGAAGTTCTGATGGTTGTGGTGTGGCAAGGCCCCGATTTACAAGAGCTGATTTTGATCGGTGTTGGTCCAGCCATGATGAGCGCCTGGTACCTCCTCGATTTGCTTGCACCTTTGCATCGCATGAAGCTTGGATATCACTGCAGTACAAATAAATGACAGGTTGATTGAAGGAGCTTGCCAAGACATCAGGACTGTATTGTTCATAAGCTTCAAAATTATGAAAGATGAATCGTTGCAGTTAGAGAATGAAGATGGATGGAAGATTAACCAAGCATAGTCTATGATTAAAGAACTCCTTTGGTGATGGGTCCCATCTTCTGAAATTCTTTCATGAATGATTGTATATTTTCTTGATAGAGAACCCAAAAGATGTTTCAAAATATTTGGTTATACGAGATGCCTGTGAGGTGTTTGATATTATGTTCAAATAAAACTATTGGTGAATGTATTCAAGTTTTGTATTGAAAATTGATAGTTGTTGATGAGAATATTTTGGACTGGAATCATATTGATTTCATGGACCTTTTGCTTTGATTTAGAGGAGGGAACAAGTAAGTTATTGCTGCAGCAATTAAGAGTAGGATGAAGAGGAAAGAAAAGAAAAAAAAAAAAGAAGAATAGAATTATTAGCAAAGCAGTAATATTAATATGTTAGTGAATTAATTCACTTAAAAGACTGAAAAGTTGTTGCTGAAGGAGAAGTTGCAGATAAAAATTGGGATACTAAGCATAATGAAGTTGCTAAGATCGAAGATAAAATGATGAAGCTTTGCCAAAACAATGCAGACAAAACGTTGTTGCAATGCCCATGCTTTGATAAGAAAATGAAGGCCTGGAAGTTTGATCTTCTAAGTTGGGGAGTTGCGGAATGCTTGGAACACTACTGTTCAAGACGTCGGTCAAGACGAATTGCCAGAGATCGCAAATATTGTAAAAGAACTGATGTCTTTTCTTCTTCTATGTCTGCCCATGTGGAATGAGTAAATTCATACAAATTTATTTGGGGTGCTTGTCCTCTATTGTAATAATTAGAAGCAATAATTATTATGATATATGTGTTAGAAATGGATTGTATGGATTGTTCTAGCTGAAGATTTTCTGCTGATGATTAAAATGCACATGACTTGTTGGATAAAATGGCTGAAAGAATTATTAAAAAAAAAAACTGCAATGATGAATATTCAAGTCTTGAAAGCTCATTTATATGAATTTTACTTCAGAGCATCAAGATGTATGTCAAAGATTTTCTTAAAGATTATTTGCATGGAGATGTTTGCTGATCTGGAATAGGACTCAAAACAATATCATGTATGTTTGAGGTCCAGGAGGGTCAAGAATTTCTTCACATTATATATGCTGATATGGACATGTTTGGAAATGGAATAATCAAGCATATACCATAACCAATATCCTAAATGCAAGGCCCACAAGCTGAGCTATTACTTCTCATATTTCCTCCTAAAAATTGGGAGTTTAATCAATAAAAAGCTAGGCAAAGACCTGATGGGAAGTACTGCAACAAATTTGTAGAAGATGAGTTAAAGCTAGGATCAAAAGGGTGGATAGACTTGATAACTTGGATAAAGATTAAGGTTCACGATGGATTGGAATTTATTTTAAGAAGTAATCCAGAATGGAATAATATTGCTGGCCTATTCTAGAAGCATACATTAACGTGACTAAAGTTGCAGCTCACACGAGTCAAAACTCATTCATTTTTTTATATATGGATGATGAGTTAGTAAGAAAAAAGAAGGAGATGGGCCTGTTTGAAGGGAAGAATTAGGCCCATAACTTGTGATGAAAGCCATGTAAAAGTTAGAGAGCTGATTAAAAATAGAAGGGGACTGATTTCATATAATAAAATTATTCTTAGTGAAATGGGCGTTTTAAAGCTAAAAAAATGCAATTTGAATATATCTCGAGCCAGCGACGATGAGCACGTATCTCAAAGCGCTGATGAATATTGTTCCTAAAGTGACATGCGGCCAATGAAATACGGGTCCCGAAGTGGCATCAAATGTTCAATGAAAGTATGAACCCTACAGTGATGTACATCTCAAAACGACACACATCTTGGACCAATGGTAGAATACTCATTTTGGGGTGGCCAAAGCCAAGTAAAAATAAAAAAAATGCAAATTTCAAAACGGCGGTGGAACATGCATATTAAGGTGGCTAAAATACAAATCCCAAATGGTGATGCAAATCTCAAGATGACGGCAAAGCATGCATTGGAGGTGGCCAATGAAATGGCGGCGGAGCTTATATCTCCAAGGCAGAAGTCGGCGTCATTTATAAATAAATAAATAACTGAATGAATTATTATATATAAGTGATGATATTTATATGTAATAAATGTTATGATTTATGAATAAATGAAATTATTATTATTTATTTATTCATTGCTTCTCTACTTGTACTTTTGCCCTTAATCGGAGGTTCCCGTAATCTTATTCGGGGTAATTAATAATAGAGGCTTGCCTCTATTAGGAATGGAAGAACCCACAAACTAAAAAATATGATATTTGTGATTCGACGTATCGCCTGGTGTCTCTTTACAGACACGATGTCGGGCGGGTATTTTCGATCCCACACTACTTACATTACAATTTAACCTATTGGTGATTGTCTGACTAGTCCCATTATCTTCTTTTGCAATATTGAAGTCCTTCAAAACTTTCTCACCCTGCATAATTTCAAAAAGAATGCTTACGTTTGGATCAATAGGCATACTACAATACACCGGAAAACCCTTAGGGGGCGTTTGGTTGGAGATATCTGATATGACCATGGTAATGTTATATACCTGGGAATGTACTCGGTAATGATATATGCCTGGGAATATATATGGTAATGTTACATTACCATGTTTGGTTCAAATCTCATATTCCCAGTAATAGTTCATCTCCATGTTTGGTTAGTCATGGTAATCAACTTGGTAATACTGCAAATTTCCCAAAATACCCTTTAGTTATGAAATTAAAGAAAATATATAATAATTAAATTTTAATTAAAAAAACACATTTTATGAAAATAACCTTGCATTTGTATTATTATAAAAGTTTTTGCTACAATATATATATCTTACGATATTTATTTGTTACTTTCTCATAATTTACACACCTCTAATTGCTCATGTTCAATGGAACCTGGTCACATGGAAGAAATATATCAAGTTTGCTACCTTATAGAAGTTTTGCATTCCATAAAACAATATAGATAAAACCTTAACAAATAAAATTTACCTGTAAAGAAAAAATTTTAAACAAAACATTATCTAAAAAGATCAAAACAGCATAAACAAAACAACATACAAGCACAAAGGCCTGTAAACTATACCTCATGGATAGCATAACAAAAAAAATCAAATCAAATCTATCACTTAGATGAAGTAACTTAACTAGAAAATCATTCACAATTTGAACATCACAAACCATTCACATAATAAACTTGTAGTTTTACATAATAGGTAGTTTGACATCACAACTCCATTCATATAATTAA
Source organism: Dioscorea zingiberensis (assembly GCA_026586065.1). Classification (NCBI taxonomy): domain Eukaryota; kingdom Viridiplantae; phylum Streptophyta; class Magnoliopsida; order Dioscoreales; family Dioscoreaceae; genus Dioscorea; species Dioscorea zingiberensis. The sequence continues at coordinate 61,877,255 of CM048818.1, forward strand.
AAGTTCCACCAAAGTCAAGAGAAAGTTTCATACGCCATACAAAACATTAAAACATAAACACCAAGGTTTAATTCTACTGGCAACCATCTAAAAGCATAGTAACATATTCCTTCTTATACTCATCAGGAAGGGAGAAGAAGTATGACACCTTGCTACTATCAGATACAATTAGCCCACCAACTTTAATCCTTTCCGTTGGGGTTAAGCTTTCAAGCTTAAGTAGCTCACCAAAAACTTTCTTCTTTGCTTCCGCCTCATCAGCTAAGAATTGGAAGCAACCAGCAAGCCTTGTAATATGCTCTCCTGAATTTTCAATCCACCCCCCAATGGAGTTCATGGTGCTATTGAACTCATCAGTGCTCACATCTTGACCTAAGGAGCGTTTGCGCTTAAGTTTCCTTGAATGTGCATTCTGTGATGAACATGGTTGTGAAGGGGCAGTGGCATTAGATTGGTTTGGAAGGACAGTTGCATTGTCTTCCACATCTACTTGATCAATGTCATGTTCAAAAAAATCTTCTCCAATGTAAGAGTCAGTAGTTGTTGTAGCTTCTTCATTTGCAATATCCTCAACAGCATCTGCTGGAGCCTCAGCACCCTCCCCAGTGACCCGATCTTTACCAAATACCTGGCTCAACTCCTCTAGAAAAGGAAAAGGCTTATTCCTTAGTCCAACAGCCCCCGGGTGACTCTGAATACAAACAAATACATAACTTGTAAACATAGGCAAGACATGAATTAATATACAAGTGAAAAAAAAAAACTTCAATTACAGTAAAATTACCTTCACCCAATCATTGAAGACAGTAGCATCACATGTAATGCACTTTGCGTCATCATTCCAGCCAAATCCACTTGCATTTGGGCCCAACATCTCTTGAATGGCATGGTACTGCCTTTTCCACAATTTCACTCTGGATTCAATATGGGGTGAGCCCTTGATACTCAAACCCGGCACCTTCTCTTGCATCCATTTCTCAAGTTGGAGAATATAGCCACTGCGAAATGTACCATTATCAGCCTTCCATTTGCCAGATTGGACAAGCCTAGTTAGGCATTCAACTAACATGGCATCTTGCTCCATAGTCCATATATGTCTATATCCTTGTTTTGCCACCCTTTTCCCTTTTGTCCAAATTGTGTCAATTTCATCGATGTTTGTATTTTCCGCCATCCTATGCAAAAAGAAGTGACTGTAGCATTGAAGACATATATGTCAATAAAAGTCAAGATGAGCTCATAAATGTTCTCAGAATTGTTCTCAGATTTTGAAGGAATTGGTGGGCAGATGAAAAAAGTACACAGTTTCAAGAAATTGCTAGGCAGATGTAAACAACACACACAAAAAGTTACAAGTTTGCATAAACAGACTACAAGAAAAAAACAGGACGTATAAAAGGGGCATATGATTGAATCGGGAAAAAAATTCAGAAAATCAGAAAAAAAAAATAATGAAAATCAGAAGAAAAAAAAAGGGCATATGTATGCTAAAAATGACAGCAAACTAATGTATAATCAGAATGTACAAAAAAAAAACTAGAGGAAAATCTGATAACATATAAATACAAATGTCTATAAGCTAACATAAATGCAGAATAATCACTTTTGAATACCCAACTGCTTAAAACAAAAAGTAACAAACAAAGTCGATAATAATATAAAGACCCACATGATTCATCAGCTATAAACAAGGGATAAGAACAGGCCACAGACAACATATAAGAATTACACGCTTTGAAGATAACATAATGGAAAAAGTAATTCTATTAATTATCCAACAAACCATACAAAGGAGAGTAATAAAAATGATAAAACAATTACAAAGGAAACCTTAAGACTACAGTTGCAACCACTGTGCAATAGAACTTTCTATTAATTACAAGTGATCAATTCCCTAAGTTACGTTGGCCCCTAGAAGCCCTCCACCGATTAAACATATCAACTGCCATATCCATGCGCCATGTTGTCCAAGCATCAGTAGTCTCAACGAAGGTAATTCTATCACCATCTAAGTCTTCTCTTATAATGTTTTCTCCAAAGGTTGCTTCCATAGGATCAATTGGCATTTCTCGCCTAACATGGTTGTGTAGTAATGCATAAGCAGAAATAATTCTACATTGTGTCTTCAAAGGATAATATGACTTCCCCCTCAAAATGGCCCACCTTCCCTTCAACAAACCAAAGCATCTCTCAATTACATTTCTAGCAGAAGAGTGCTTGTAGTTAAAGAACTCCTCTGGTGTGGTGGGTTGACAACCTTGCCTCCAATCATTTAAGTGATACCTTTGCCCTCTAAAAGGTGTAAGAAACCCTTCTCCGTTTGGGTAACCAGCATCACATAAATAATAGTAACCTAAAAGCATGTTAGTGGGTGTTAGTGCTTTAACAAAACCATATTTGGAAGCTAATTTTACTAAACATTAATATACCTTGGGGGACCCTTAGACCATTTCTCCTAGAAATTGCATCACGTAACACCCTAGAGTCAGCTGCCGAACCCTCCCACCCCGGTAGAATGTAAATAAACTGCATGTCTTGAGAGCACACACCCAATACATTAGTGGCGATCTCATTTTTCCTTGTCCGATATCTTGGCTTGTCAATTACACTTGTATTTACTTTAATGTATGTTCCATCTAAAGCCCCGAGACAATTCTATAAAAAAAAAGCCCAATTTTATTATAGTGAATTTTTTTTTTTTGGCGGAAAAAGAGTAAGGTATATACGAAAATATGAATTTGAAACAATTTATTTGCTTTCTTTTACCTTAAACCATCGCCACCTTTCATCGTTTGAATTCTCCGGAACAGGTTCTGGTTTTTTGAACAAGACTTCATGACACTTCAAAATTGCATGTAGAACCCCATTAAAATGTCGGCTTATCGTCTCTCCAGATCTAACAAACTCCCTCTTTGCTACTCTATTTTTTTGATCATGTGAAATGGTATATAGGAAGGATGCAACCATTTCCTCAATAGTCATGTTTCTATTATCTACTAGTTCGCCAGTTGTGGTAAGCAAATCACATAGACGATGAAATGCCCGTCGATCCATACGAACACTCTCAACGCAAGCTAGGTCACTCTCAAAAATCAGCCTATACATATTGACACTTCTGATTATTTTCCTACTAGCATTATCATAGGTAATTCGTGCCCTTTTTCTGCTACGCCTATGTTGTAAGGCAATAGCACACATTAATATAGCTAGTTTATTCCTCATCTCTACATACAAATAAACTATGGTAGCAAGCAGTCCCAAATGTTCAGGAGAGGTAATATCCATCTACCAAAAAAAAAAAAAAAGGAGCAATATAATAAAAAACAGGGGTAGTAAAAACAGAAGCACTAAAAAAATTTGAAAAGATCTATCTCTACAAAAACAAAGAGACTCACAAATGTACAATTCTTGTCACAAAGCACAATTAAACATCAAATTCGATCAGAAGTTAGTATAAACCGATAACACACCGGATTAATCTGGTCCAAGTAGGTTTTATTTCATCCAATAAGTACAACATTCATAAATCAAATCAATGAAAAAAATAAAAATAAATAAACCTTCTTTACTCCTTATGAGAAGAAGATGAGTTATAGTCTACATTCTTACAACCATTACACATGTTTAAATAAACTAATCTATCAAAGAATAGCTGAAAATGGATCTCCTCATATTAATATTTAACAATAGTTCATTCCCAAAACCAGAAAACTTCTCAAGTAATATATAAAAAGTTCTTTAGGCAACCATCACATTTCAATACAGCATGTACTACAAGAATAACCAAAACCCATGGATTTCCATAATTCTCTACTCTTTTAAAACTAAGCAAAAAATAAAAAATAACAAAGACCATACACAAAACCCATAGATGCATCAGAGAGAGCCCTATTTGGCAATGCATGATAATAATAATATCAATTTGATTCTTTGTCTGCATGCTTGAGTAAGATCATAAGCTCATTTGATCTATCATAAGGGAAGAGCTTCTTGAGTTCCAGTGAAGAAGCAAACAATTCAGATTAGAATACAAAATGAAAATCAGGTCCAATTGGAAATTAAAAAAAAAAACAATATGAAATTTTCAGATTAAGAACTAAAAAGCTCAACCAACTTTCGCATATATGTAATAAAAAGAAAATTTCAAAAAAATTTCAAGCATTACACAGTCAATCTCCAAGAAAACAGCGAAGAAAAAAAAAACAAGAATTGCCCTCACATACCTCCAATGAAAAAAAAAAACAGCCTTTTTTAGGGATCCAATAACCAGGAAATCGAAATCCAATGAAAAAACCGATTAAAAATCCCATCTTTTAATAAGCATCCAAACATCAAACACCAAATCACTTCCCCCAAAGCAAAAACAAACAATTCAACTCACTCAATACCAACAAACAAATCCCAAAAGAACTCTACCTTCAAAAATCAACTGGTGAGGACGCGCGGTGATAGAGGACAACACGGAGGCAGATGATCGCATCTAATTTATCGAGGATCATACGGAGGTGGCTGGGAGGCGAGGATCGCTCAAAGGCTGAGACGGAGGACTGCTCGGAGGCGGAGGACTTTCCGGCAACAAAGGTCTGCGCGGCGATGGAGGATTGTGTTGGTGGAGATCAGATTAGGGCTAATATAATGAAAGAGTGAGGGAGGGTAATATGGGGAATAATTAAGTTGTTGGATTACCACCAACTTGGTAATGTGGATAGACACCTGTTTTTGTGGTATTCCACATTACCACATTGGTGGTAATATGGAGTAAGTTGGTAATCAACATTACCAACTAATTATTCCGACCGCCTTTGCCAAACATGGTAATGTTTTCACATTACCGCCTTATTCCTGGGAATGTGAAAATATTACCCCCAACCAAACGCCCCCTTAAATTGATTATTTTTACCATAAAACTGTTGTTTACATACAGTAAAATATAGAGGAAACTTTTATCATGGAAAAGAGGAAATAGAGAGAATCCTATTGTTCACTGATGCCTCATGGAGGGACCAGGTAAGTAAGGCTGGACTTGGTTATATTATCCATACTAACAAAGGAAATATTTGCAATACAGGGGCAACATCCGAGATGGTTGGATCAAGTTTTGATGGGGAGCTGAAAGCCATGAGGGAAGGACTGAAGAGGTTGATTGCAGCTAGAGGCAAACATGCAACAATACACACAGACAACATTCATTTAGCAAGATTGCTTCAGCAAGGCAAGGATGATATCTGTTGGGGTACTAGAGACACAACCCCGGAGTGCAGAAGACTACTACAGCAATTAGAACATTGGGAAGCCATTCACATACCAAGAGAGGAGAACCAAGTAGCGGACCATCTGGCAAAGCTGGGAAGAACTTCTGATACTAGCTGGAGCTTCAAAAGCATTACGGAAATGCCTACTCAGTTACAAAGACTAGTGATAAGTTTGGAAAATTTTGTAGTTAGCTAGCTGTGTCTAGCTCTGTAATGCACCAAAAAAAAGGAAATAGAGAGAAAATAATTCTTTGAGTAAATAACCTAGATAGACACATCAAAGTAACGCCTTCCAAGTGAGGAAAAATTAAAATTTCATATACTTCAAAGATAAGTTTACATGTCTCATATACATAATTATATAGCCTCCTAAATCCTCAATCTAAGATATTACATAATTACAGAGATTCTATCAATTAATTACATAATTAAGGGATAAACATGGAGAGTAGGCTGGAGAGAATCGTCTATAAATGGAGAGTATGCTGGAGAGAATCTTCTACACCAAGAAGGGAGTAAGTCTCGATCATCAGTGAACATAATCTCAACAAAGTGAAGCTTAACTATATAAATTACATTCTAAAGGCAGAGACAATAATACTTGAGCAGTCATTTACAATTCTGGGTATGGGATGCCAACATTGATACATTGGTCACAATGTATGGTTGCTCTTCATTGCCACAAAGTCCCCAATAGATCTATAAGCCCCATTTCTCATCGTAAGATCGGTAATATGATGAATGTCAGCTTGGTACTAATTGTCACCAGTCCACCACCACAATTATGGACAAGTTATAATCTGCAAAAGTTAGGATGACAAGTACAATCAATCACAAATAAGCTTCACAAGAAAGAATACATATTCTTTTATCAACACAAAATGTCCCCCATTTTTTTTTTTTTTTTGGTAATGTAAGAGTCTGAACAAGTCTAGATAGATAATACATAGGTAGGCAAAACAGGGTGGCATGCACCCATAACAAAAAGTTGAAGTTTTGATATCTCCATCTGGAGCCCTGCAAGCATTGTTGCTTCCTCCTCAAACTTGTGTGTGCTGTCTTCTCTTCGTGCCTTTTTGGCCAGCCAATCTGCAGCAGTGTTATCTTCTCTTGGGATCCATTTTATGCTTCCCTTTTCCATGGATTGTAACAGCTCCTTGCATTGTGTGATGAGCTCTTGGCAGTTTGTATTCGGGTTTGTTCTACCCTGAGCTATCCATCTTTGTGCCCACATTGAGTTTGTATGGATTTGGCCTTCCTTTGCTCCTATTTGCTTCAACAGTTGTATTCCTTCAAGTATAGCTGTGATCTCTCGTTCATATGCAGACTGTGCCATGCATTGTTTTGTAACTGCCATGGAGAAATTCCATGTATTAGTAATAATCACAATTCCTATACCAGACCTTACCTGACCCTCTTCCTATGCTGCATCCACAAATACTTGATACTTGAGGTGCAGCATGTCCCATTGCATAACTGATTTGTTCTCCATGTCCTTTATATTTTTCAGCCCCAGCTTGTACTCCAGGACCAGAGACATAGCATGTTGTGTGACCCTGTTACCATCTTCTCTCTGCTCCCTAAAAATCTTATTGCATCTCTCCTTCCAGATAAGTCATAGCCCTGTTGCAATAACTTCAACTTCTTCAGTGCTAATTTTACAATTTCCAAGGCTTTTTTCCAATCCAGTTTCCTTAAGTAAGGTCTTCAGAGGAATAAGGATTCCAGGATCTGAGGAATCCTTCCAATTTGAATTTCTCCCACACCTGTTGAGCAAACTAGAATTTTTGAAACAAATGAGAGGTAGTTTCAGGGTGAATGTTGCACATTGGGCAAGGGGAGTCAGGCCCAAACCCAATGTGCCATAAGAATGAATTTGTTGGGAGCCTCCCATGTAGGAACTTCCATAAGAACATGGATATCTTGGGCACTACTTTGATTCTCCATAGTTTTTTCCAGCCTACCCAATGACCTGAGTGGCTTTTCCCTGTGTATTCATCATAAATAGTAGCTGCCGTGAGGGATTTGCCATTAGTATTGTGTAACCATTTCCACCTGTTGTACATACCATGGACATTGACCTGTTTTTCTAAGATTAATTCAATCATAAAGTGAGGAAACATGGATTCCAACATCTCATAGTCCCACTGACCATTTGTCATAAGGCTTTCAATTTACATATCTTCCATGTCTATATTCATGTTGATGTAGGTAGGCATATAATTAAATGGGATACTGAACAGCCATGGATGAAACCATACAGAGTTGTTAGGAATAACATTTACCTGTACCACATTACCTTTAATCTCCTTGGCAGTCTTAATAAGCCTCTGTATGTCCAAGACATCCTTGAGATTCTCCAAGGTTGCCACATTTCCAGTGTTCCATATTTTTCATTCATTAGTTTGGTCCAAGTTTTCTCTCCATGATTTAGTAATTCTAGCACATGTTTAGATAGGAGTGCTCTCTTCATTAACCTTAGGTCTTTAACGCCCAATCCACCCTAAGATTTAGGGCTAGTTATAGTACTCCAGCAAATTAGGTGGACCCCATTGCCACTGCCAGTGTTGGACCAGATGAATTTCCTTACTAGTTTAGTAATGTTTTTGAGCATGGACTCAGGGATTGCATAAGTGCATAAGCCAAATAAAGGAATGGACATAATAGTAGTGTTGGCTAGAGTCACTCTCCCTACCATAGTAAGATACATGGTTTTTCAATGGGCAAGTTTCCCCTCCACCTTGGTCACTAGTGCCCGAAAATAGTTTAGAGGGATTTTAAATGGTGAAATCGAGCACCCCAGGTATTTGAAAGGAAAAGAACTATGCTTTATCTTCAATATTTCAACTATGGTCTGTTTAACTCTCTTGTTCACCCATGTTGGGAAGTATAGATCAGATTTAAACATGTTAGGCATTTGTCCTGTGATAGAAATATATAATTCCATGCACATCATTATAGATCTAGCATTTTTCCTGGATGTCTTGCCAAATATTAGCAGGTCATCAGCATACAAGTTGTGATTAACATTTAAATTTCCATTAATTTTAGCTCCAGTTATCAACCCTAGGTTTTCAGCCTTATTTAATATGCTTGTGAGGACCTGGGAAACCATGATAAATAGATATGGAGACAATAGGTCTCCTTGTCTGAGCCCAGCTTTTGGCTTAAACCACTTACCAGAGCTACCATTGATCAAGAAAACCATGGTGGTGGTTTGAATATAAGCCTTAACCCACTGCATCCATTCAGGTGGAAAAGACATCTTAGTTAGCACTGCAGTGACAACATCCCATCTAATTATATCATATGCTTTTTCCATATCTAGTTTAATTATCATCATCGGATGGTTTTGGGTGTCATGTTCTAAGGAATGAGCTAATTCTTGGGCCAGTAGTATATTATCAAAGATACTCCTACCAGCAATGAATGATGACTGTTCTCTCCCAATCAAATCAGGTAAGACCATTTTTAGTCTATTTGCTAGAATTTTTGCTATCACCTTATAGTTAATATTGCATAGAGAAATTGGTCTGTAGTCATTAGTACTAATGGGATTGTCTTTCTTTGGTACTAGACAGATATGAGTTTGGTTCCAACTCAGGGGGAGTGATCCAGACTTAAAAAAATGTTGTTATAGCATAAGTTAAGTCATTTCCTATTTTGGGCCAGAAAGCTCTTAGAAACTCACTGTTAAGGCCATTGGGACCAGGTGCTTTTCCACTGGGTAGATTTTTAATAGTTTGGAAAATCTCATATTTTGTTACAGGTTTTAGCAGATTCTCTCTTTGTTCATTGCTTAATTTAGGGAGATCATCGGGTAAGCATTGCACTAGGTTTTCTAGGGAGCAAGTTGACTCATTTTCCCATAAGTTGGAATAATGGGAAATAAAGCATTCTTCTATTTGCTCAGGATCTGATACAAGAGTCCCATCACTGAGTTTTAATTGTAGAATTATGTTGTTATTTCTATGGTTCTTGGTCATTTGGTGGAAAAATCTTGTGTTACAATCTCCATTTTGCAGCCATTGCATGCGGGATTTCGGGGCCCAATAATTAGTGTTTTGCCTTAGAAGAGCCTGGTGTTTCTTGTACAGGGGTCTAATTCTAATACAGTCCTGTTGTCTATTAGGTTGATTGTGTTCCCTAGCCTCTAGAATTCTGATTTCATCCTCGATGCACTTTATTTCATTTTCCAATTTTTGTGAGAAACCTCTACAATTTTTACTAGATCTTTTCTGAGGTTGTGGAATCTATGGCTGATCTCATGCATTGGGTTCCCCGACTTCCTAACACTCCAAATAACTTCAATACTTTCATGAAGTTCAGGGAGGTGCATCTAGTTATTGTCAAACCTGAATGGTTTCTTCCTAATTGGATGTTGGTTTTTAATTTGTAGTAGCAAAGGTGAATGGTCAGATTGGCATCTTGCAAGGGTAGTGATTTGATAGGAGAGAGCCTCGCCTAGCCATTCAGAATTAGCAAGAAATCTATCCAATCTAGCCCAGATCCGAGAACACCCACTCTGGTTGTTACACCAAGTAAATAAGGATCCTGAAAACCTCAACTCGGTAAGATTATTATGAGCTATGAACGAATTGAAGAGTTGGGGTTTCATACTTGAGGTCAAGTTTGGCCTTCCGCCAATTCTTTCTTGCGATGTTCGAACAGCATTAAAGTCTCCCAAGACTAGCCATGGCCCATAGACATTGCTAATCTTGTCCATATCCTTCCAATTGAAAGCACATCTCCAGAAGTGACTAAAACTTTCACAAGGTTACTGTAACTTTGGTATATTGTAACTGCACAGTAACCTTCACAATGTTACTGTAAACATATGAAAGAAGCCACAATAATTAATCATCAAATCAATCTGAGTTACAGTAAACATCACATACATGCTTTGGTTTGTAGTTATCAGCATCCAAACTGGTGTCAGTTCATTTAGTTTGTTTTGGAAACCAGTCCATTTAGGATGAATTTTGTGATACCCTAGGGTAGTGTTTTTTGGGTTCTAATGTATAAGTTTTTGAGTTCCGGGGTGGTGTTCCTGCTATAGTAGCGTTGTCATTTTGATACAGTAACTCAGACCTAAAAATAAAAGTTCAAAACCCAAACAAAGAAGTTATGAACCCAGCGGTCTCATACCATGGGAAAAATCCCACGGTACTATAGCAAGCACCGTTCATTTAGATTGTTATTGTTAAAGAAACTCCACGTCCTTCATTTTTCTATTATATATTTTTTATAAAAATGAATAAATCATATTTTATTTTATTATTTTAAAAGATCTATTACACCATGCTCAACCAAGAAAAAGTTTTAAAAAATTATTTGGTGCCGTTATCTTGAGTGAGTCACCAATGCCTCAAAGTTCTCTCTCTATCAGCAGCTGTGTCATTCTCGAAAGCCTCGTCGTCCTCGTTGAGTCATCCAGGTGTCTCTCTGGAGAATTATAAACTTCATTTCACCAAACATTGTGTCGTCTCCAATTTTATTGTGTTTTTTTTTAAAAGGAACATGATATAATTTTATGGAGGTTGATTTACAGTCAAATTAACTTAATAAAAACCATCATTAATTTAATAAATAAATAATTTAATTAATTATTAATTATTAAAGATGATGTCATAAATTAAATAATCTCCCTCATTCAAAGTTATAATATTCTATTAGTATTAGTTATTTTAACTTGTTATATTTAAAATATTATTATTTAAAAATTAGAGTTTGTTAACACTCCAAATGGACAGGACCTTGGGGTCCGCTTTCCACCTTGAGGTCAATTGCAGTTGTGTAAGTTGGGAACAAGGAGCTGTCAAGTGTAGAGACTGAGTACCGGTTGGAGATAGAGCCTTCCTCCTGATCCTGCAAATGAAGCCCGAGGTTCTTTCCCCAGGCCCTCTGATGCTCAAGTTAGTTTGAGTGAAGTAGGAGGAGAAAGAAGGAAAAAGTAGAAGAGAGGGAGGATGGCCACCGAAAAAGAGTCTTTTTTTCTTAGTGTTTTTGGAGAGGAAGAAGAAGTATGCATGCTCTCTCCTTGGCTCCTCTTTTTATACCTGAACGACAGCCCTGCGGCCGTTAGCTTGGGGGCGTCCCCTTTTCTGACACCGGGGTCGGTCCCTCGCTTGGAGATTCCACCTAATTATCGTGGACAGGGGCCTCTCTTGTACAGATGCACGTCTTGGCCCAAGGGGTGTCACTCCTGGCATCCGTGTAGGCGAGCTCTCTGTCAGGGGATGGTGGAAGAATACATGTGACTCCCTAGTAAAAGCCGGGTGGTTGGAATGGTCCTGCGTCTTTACTCCATCCAGATGCCACCACATGTCAGCGTTTATTTTCCCCATAGCAGAGTTATTATAATTATTAAATAATTAATAATTAAATATTTTATTAACCTTTTATTTTTATAGTATTTAGCACATGATAATATATAATATAGTTTATTAAACTAAGGGCAAATTTTCTATTAGTCCCTGACACTTTTTGACATTATTCCCCACCCAAAACACACACACACCCAAAATACTATTACACTACACCCCTACTAACTCCCCCAAATTTGGGCACTATTCAAGGGATGAATAGTTAATTATTACATAAACTAATAATATTTAATCTTATTTAGAAATTAATTTACATAATTAAGAATTTTAAATTATATCATATAATACAATATTAAAATGAATATTATACTATATTATAAAAGTTGAGATTAATATTAATAATTATTTAATAATATATGTTTTAATTATAATATTATTCTAATTAATATAACTTATTGCATTTTAAAAAAAAACCTACAAATCTTATACATAAAAAAATTTCACATCCTTCCTTTTTTCTTCTATCCCTCCAAACAAATTCAACGAAACACATCAATAAAAATTTACATCCATATATCCGTTTCCCTATCTATCGTCTTTACAAGCAAACAATAAAACAAACCCTTATATACCCTAAAACATTTTGGAGGTTTCATGGACCATGTCACCATATTCTTTGAGCATAGTAGAACTCATCTATTTTTCTTTTTCTTTTTTTCAGGTTCACTAGTTTTCAAACTTCATTTGAGTTTTTAGATCAATTTCACATGGGCTGCATGTTGTGCTTGCTTGCGAGTCGCGCAGAACTGGCTCAGCACACCGTGTTTGTTTCACCGTTTTTGGGACCGAAGTCACGGGAGTGGTCTCACTTCCGTGACTTCGGCGTGTTTGTTTCACTGAAGTGGAGCCAAAAGTCGGAAGTGGGACTTCTGAAATGCTCCACTTCAGTAAAATGACTTCTGAATTTTTTTTTTTCAAAAGTCCCACTTCGGTCGTTTTTGCATCCGTGACCGAAGTGGGACTTCAGTCACGTGGCCCCACGTGGGGTTGTTGGCATCACCGCTCGAAGAATCTCGTTCTCATCTTCTCGATTCTTCTTTCTCATCTCTAGGGCATCATCGTTCTTATCTTCTCGCTGCCTCCCTCTTTCCACAGCGAGCTCCGGCCGATCTCACAGGTTTCGTGACCTCCTCTCTCTTCACCGTCTCTGGTGTTGCTCCAGTTTCATTGGATCTCACAGGTTTTTCCTCTTCTCTCTTCCAACACCGTCTCCGGTGTTGCTCCAGTTCCGTTGTTGGTCCTGCTTCAGTGGATCTCACAGGTTCTCGATCCCTTCTCTCTTCCAACACCGAGCTCCTGTGTTGGTCCTGCTTTGGTGGATCTCACAGGCTCCCGATCTCTCACTACAAGAAAATAGGGCTGTTGCGGCGGATATTAGCGGCGGATTATTCTATCCGCCGCTAATTCAGAATATATTGCGGCGGATTTCGAAATCCGCCACCAAACATGTCATTTGGCAGAAAAAATCAGTATTTAGCGGCGGATATGTTTATCCGCCGCAATAGATATGGCTGATATAGCAGCGGATATTATTATCCGCAGCTAAAATCGCCAAAGTGAAATCTGAGCCTTTTCGCGCGGGCGCCCCAAAACGAAATCCCTCAGCCTCTTCGCGCCAGCTCCCCAAAATAAAATCCTTAGCGTTCACCGTCACCGTCATCTGCTTCGCTCCCCCACCACCAACGCCACCGACCCGCCGCCAAATCCTCTCTCACGATCATCTCCTTCAGCCGCGCCACCGTCTCCCGGCCCTCAACCTCCACCACTACTTGTTGCTTCGTCGCTGGTACGGTAATCAAGATGCTCAACCTTCTCTATTTTGTGTTATCTAATTAGGGTTTACTTCTGGCTCTCGCCATCGCCATCGAAGACATTGCCATCGCCATCGCCATCGCCACCCACCTCAAGGTCTTCCTCTTCTTTCCCTTTCTCTCTCTCTATTCCTCCTCTTAGATTCGTTCTTTTGCGATTTGATTTCCGGATTCATTCTATTCCTCCTCAAGGTCTGGGATGTGTGCTCCCTAGGAAGCTGCTCGCGCTTCTGGTGAGCGCTCCGCGTGTCCGATTACTTGTGGCTTGCTCTGTCCAGGAAGAGGTGGCTAGCGTTGGCTTCGGCCGAAGCATAATCCTCGTGTTTTCACTTTTCATATGATTTTGATGCCTTTTGTATCTATATTTCGTTGTTTTTGAGATTTCTTCATTATCTTTTGCGAAGAAAATTGCATTAAAAATGTGAATAGAATGGTTGATTTCTTCATTATCTTTCTTCATTATCTCTTTATTTCGTGCAGAACTCTGAGCATGAGATGTTTCAAGGTATATGTTTAAAAATTGTAGATGTTTCATTATCTTTATTCCATGCCCTATGGTTCCAGTGCATCTATGGAATCATCTGATATGTTTAAAAATTATATCTTGTGTAATCATAAGGACTGGTCTTGCATTTGTTTTTCTAGCAAATGCTATTTAATTGAACTATGAGAGCTTAGATGCTTTGGTTCATTTTAACTTTTTAGGTTGAATTTTGGCATGGCAAAGCCTAACAGCAACTAAGGCTATGAGAATATCAGCACTATTTCACGAGAATGTATAGTCATACTGTTTGTAATAGAAACATCACATCCTTGTTGTTTAACTTGATCTCTTTTTAGTTTCCAGATTGATTTTCATGTTTTATAGGTGCTTGCAATAAATGGTATATTGGAACTGAACTCATGAACATTGATATTCTCTTTGATTTGTTTAATGTTTTCCATTCACTGGTTTTGATTTTTCTGCTTCATCTGCGGTATTTTTCTGCTTCATCAAAACAAGCAATGTTTTGATGAATTTTTGAACAGAGGCGTATGGAGACTAAAATTATAGGTATTATTTCCTGATTAAGCATCCAAGCCAAACCAAAAGCAAGGCAAAAACAAGGCAAAGGAAAACAAATACAATATCTTAATGCTAACATAATATTATGATATTTTCTTGCTCCTTTCCTCTTCTTAAAAGGCACCATCTACTCCTCCATCAGTTAGTTATACTGTATAAACCATTCAAGAATTCAGGATTTGAAAATCTTGTATGGGATTTATAAAAAGAAAAATAGACTTTTGTATGGGTGCCTCTTCGTCGTGATTTTTAGCATAGTTGCTGGTGTTCTTAGAATTGAAGCTGAGAGAGCTCTACACAAGGTAATTATGCATTAGTTAGATTTTGCATGAATTAAATAATATTATGTAGTTCTTATAGGAATCAATTGATGTCCACAAGTTACCAAGGTTTCACACAAGATTGTATATTATTATTATTTTTTAATCTTGAGGGAACATGGATGAACATGGCTTTGGTTATTCTTTATTCTTGTTTTTTATTACTGTCAAGCATTCCTATGTTTTGTAATTAGTGTCAAGCTCTTATTTTTAGTGAATGCAGTGAGTGATAAAAGAGATTGTCCCATTTTGCAAGTCAAAATGAGTTCAATTTTTTTTCTTTTTCTCTTATTAAAATTTAAGCTTTGTAATATCAATTTCTCTTTATCATGCAGAGAGGTTGGAATTGGTATAGTACCATACAACTCACTCGGCCGGGGAGTTTTCGTGGCGAAGAAGTCATAGAAAGCCTACCTGAAAACAATTGCACAAACTTAGTATATTTGTATGTATGTAAACATAGTATATGGTTGTATTTTTTTTTTAAATTTCTAAATATTGTATGTATTATTGGATAGTAAATTTTATTTAATACCAAACATTTGTTCAATAATAAAGATTGTTTTAATTATTATTATTAATTAATTTGATTCTCATATATTATCAAAGGTATTTGTGTAATTATTCAATTATTATTATTATTATTTTATTATTATTGTTATACTCTATAGCGGCGGATTTATCCGCCGCTATAGAGTCATGCTAACAGCTCCAAAGACCTACAGCGGCGGATATATCCGCCGCTATAGAGTCATGATAACAGCTGCTAAGACCTATAGCGGCAGATATATCCGCCGCTATAGGGTCATGTTAACAGCTCCAAAGACCTACAGCGGCGGATATATCCGCCGCTATAGGGTAAAGGTAACGGCATTAGTCCGCAGCTGATACTATAGCGGCGGATATATCCGCCACTATCAGTTTTATATCCGCTATATGGGTATCTTTAGCGGCGGATATATCCGCCGCTAAAAGTGTACAAATCCGCCGCTAAACTTTCTCCGACGGGAGATTTAGTGGCAAACCTTTTATCCGCCGCTATGTCCTTATATCGGCGGATAAGTACCCTATAGCGGCGGATATATCCGCCGCTATAGAGTACATTTCTTGTAGTGTCTTCTCTCTTCCAACACCGAGCTCTGGTGAGTACTTTATTCTCCTATTTTTGTATTTCAAGAATTTTTCTCTTATTGATTCTATGGCATCCATTGCAAAAATGAAATTTGTTTGAATTTTCTGATTTATCTTTTCATTTTTTCCGTATGATGTTGGATATTTATATGTTCTCTGTTTGTATTTCAAGAATAGCACTGTTGTTGATCATAACATGTTAACATATATAATAGTTCTGTTTTATGTATTATATCCACCATGCATCCACTGGATTGAGATTTGAGAGTATTATTTTTTATTTCTTTCTTTCATTTTACATCACATGGTGCTCAGTCTTCTCATTTTAAATCATTAATTAGACTTTACACCAAAAACCAATTAGAAGACAAGCCCACTCTCAGATCATGATCACTACTGTGGATATAATAAAATTTGCAGCTAATGCCCTGTTTTCTTCTATGTTTTTTGTATTAACTAGTGCCGTAAGTTATTGATTTTGCTCTGGCTCTCAGAACTACTGAAGTTTGTGTTTAATTTGTAGTATTTTATTATCAGGAAATTATGTCCTATGTTTATGTATTCTTGTGGAGGGAGGTTATATAGTGTAAAAGTTTTGTTTATTTGAATATATATATTGGTTGCATTTTCAAATTCATCATGCATGATTTTCCATTACTGTGTATCAATTGTTACTGATCTTTATTTGTCATTTGCTTAATTCTGAAAAATTAGGTTTAAAAATTAGGTTTTTTTTCCAATTCTAAAAACAGTCTTGCTATGGAAATGGAAATGCATTTTGTGATTTTAAAAATTTGGTTTTTTTTTCCAATTCATTGAGTTATTTATGCATGATATCTTATATGCAGAAAGTAAATTTTTTCGTTTGTAGATGGATAATTGGGCAACAAATGAAAGTCAAAGAGTGTTGGTTGGAGCCTTCACCACAATTGTTATGATTGTTGCATTTCTTTTACAAGAAGAAATGCGTAAGGCTAGGCCGATACGGTACGTTGAACCTTCAATGTTCCACGATCTAACTAGGAAGAGACACATGAGCCGTATTCTCAGGAGTGGGAGAGACTACTGTGTGAGCTACCTTAGGATGGATGTAGGCCCATTCATGCGTCTATCGATGATTTTGCGTGATAAGTATTTACTACGTGACACTAGACATGTATCAGTAGAAGAACAGTTAGTTGTTTTCTTACACATTGTCGGTCACAACACAAAGAATAGGACAATGAGGATTGAGTTCCTCCGGTCAGGTGAAACTATTAGTAGGTACTTCAACAATGTCCTACGGGCTATTTGCTCTATACGCGATGAGTTCATGAAGCCTCCTACCTCTGTTTGTCACCATGAGATTGAGAGTAACCCCAATTGGTACCCTTTCTTCAAGGTAAGAATATCAATAATTTTTTAGGTTTAACTAGTGTCAATTTATATTGAAAATAAAAATTTGTTGCTTTGGTAACCATGAGGACTGTATCGGTCTATTAGATGGCACTCATATTGTTGCATCTGTTCCCCCGCAGGAGTTACCCCGCTTCCGAGGTCGAAAGGGTCCAACGCAGAATGTGTTGGCTGTTGTTAACCATGATTTGATATTCACATATGTGATGGCCGGGTGGGAAGGCTCGGCAAATGACTTCAATGTATTAAAGGATGCATTGTCGCGCCCACAACCGGAAGGCCTCAAGGTCATTGAAGGTAATACTACTTTATTTTACCACTTACACACACAAATTCTAAATAGGGGGGACAAAATGTTTCATAGTAACATTTTGTTGTAGGTAAATATTACTTGGTAGATGCTGGTTATACAACGATGAATGGTTTCATCGCTCCATACAGAGGGGTTAGATACCACTTGAAAGAACATAGTGGTCATGAACCAACTAGCCCAGAAGAGCTTTTCAACTTAAGGCACTCAATGTTGCGATCTAAGATTGAGCGGGCATTTGGCATTCTTAAGAATCGGTTCAAGATTCTTACATCGCAACCGTTCTTCCCTTATAGGACTCAGGTTAATCTAGTCCTAGCAAATGTATCATTCACAATTACATTGCGGTGTCGCATCCAAATGACACTATCATACAAGATGTTACAAAGCAAATTGAAGACCTCGTTACTACATCCCGGCCGGATCCTAGAGAACGCAAAGAAGAAAGTAGGCTATGGTTAGAATTAAGGGACAGGATTGCACACGCGATGTGGATGCAGTACATTGGTGCTCATTAGTTTGATTACTATTTACTTGCTACATTATTACTGTTTCCTTGTTTCCTTGCTACATTATGTTTGATTCCTGTTTGCTTGCTACATTATTATGTTTGCTTACTGTTTATCGTTTATTGTTTCCTTGGTATATTATGTTTGCATACTATTTCCTTTCTGCATTTTGTTTGTTTACTGTTTTGTTTATTTTTTATTGTTTCATTGCTCCACATTGCTTGGTTACTATTTTTTTTTTCTTTATCATTTTTGTGTTATCTTGTTTTTAACAAGCTTCGTGGTGCTTTATATATGGTTCTAAATAAAGCACGATGGAAGGTGGTAATTCTTCTGGGACAAAACGTGGATCCAAAACCAAGCGCTGGCCAATGGCATATTCTAACTTTGTGATACCTGTGTTGGTTGAGCAAGTAAATTTAGGGCTGAAGTGTGATAAAACCTTTAAGAAGGCTGACCTTAAATTACCATTTGCTTTGGCGGTTAATTCAGAGTTCAAGACTGATTTTTCTCCTGAAAATGTTGAAAACCATTACAGAACATTGAAGACAAGATATGCGGTGATAAAAAAAAGCAAGGGATCTGAGTGGCGCTGGATGGGATGATAACCTTAAAATGATCACACTTGACCCAATGGTTTGCAAGACATACACAGATGTAAGTATCTCATTCTTCAACAGAACAAAATACTTCAGCTTTTGGTTCATTTCCCTTTATCTTAAAAGGTAAGAATTAGTAAAATATGCAAAATTGAAAATTCAAATTTTGGTTTATTTCTTCCACTTATCAACTTTCCTTCCCATTGCCTCATTTGCTTTTCTAATAGAACATTATGATATGGACTAGTATTTGAATGAGTATGCCTTTTGTTAACTTTAATATAAATGCCAAGAACCCTACATGCATAATTACACCAAATATTTTTAGCTAGGGGCTACTGATAGTCTATAATTGTTTCAAATCTGTTCACTATTCTTAATAAATGGATTGAAATGTAAAATTATCAATTATGATCCTAAGCCACCTTGGCTTATGTAGTTAACATGTATGGTTTTCATATTTGGGTTCAGGGCTCCTTTCAGTCTAGCTTTATGAAATTTGTGAAAATATTTGATGATCAAATTCTTTTTGTTAATCCAGTGATGAACTAACTTCAGCTGCATCTTTGGAGGCTATTAATAGTATTGCTCAGACTCCTGAAGGAATTGTAAGGTCCTCGTGTGATCAGTATTGAGTTTTCCATTTATGCTTAGGGAATGGTGAGATCCTTTTCTCTTCAATAACCAAACCTACTTGTTGTTGCATGACATTATTTAGAAAATCATCTTTCCTCAAGGGAGTAAAGGGTATGTACAACTTAAAGATGTAGTACGCATTAATCTTTGTATGAATTATGATGCATTCTATTACTTTTTGTATACTTGGCAGTTTCTTCTTGTGCATGAGTGATTCTTTAAGTTGTTCATATTTGTAATCCATTATCTTTTAGTATTACATATCTAGGAGAACTTGTTCATGACATAACCTGCATAATTTTTTGCCCTTAATCTTATTTCTAATTTTTTTATTGAATACTCCAGGCTAGGATCCGGATATTGTCTCTTGTAGTCAAGTTGTTCTCTCTTTCTAGCTTTTAGCTGCATCTGCAGTTTATGATTCAAATTTGGATGTGTGATTTTTTCTCAGACAAGCTTTACCATTTTCATTGGTGAATCAAGAACAATTGCATTAATTGCTTTAATCTGTTATGTGTTGTAGTTGACTGACATGGTTATCGAAAATGGACCTGATTTCCTTGGCATCTCTCTGGAAGGAAAGAGACAGATTTTGCTGGACCTCCATGAAGCTTGTGCAATGGAGCCACCAGAGGACTGGGATGGGCCAACACCAGATCAGATGATGGTTCAATTGGCATCAGCTTGGGAGATCAATGTACAACAGCTCATTAAGTAGAGATCAAATGGTCTTTTGTGAATGTCATTCCTTCTCCTGGCCCTAATTTTTTTGGATGTCTCTTGGTTCTTTTCTTGCAGTATGTGAGTTACTGTGTATTGATGCTATTAACATACAATGTATACTGTTATGGTTCAATTACTGGGTTCATTCTGGAGTGCAATTTCATCTTTTGTGTTGGAAATGCCTTGTCAGTGCTTGTATCAAAGCCCGAAGAATGATGCTAGAGCTGTTTGTGTGGATCTTGTACCAAGCCCTAATTCATGTTATACTTTTGATTTGTGATGCAAAAAACACCGCTATGTATCCATCCATGAAGATCAGGAAAATAGATACCATTATCTCAACAACAAAGTGAGCACCACTCAGAGTGAAAAAGAATGTTTGATTCAACATAATAAGGCAGGGAATAAAGAATAAGGAAACAAATTGTGAAGCATCAAGGATCAACAATGAGGGTGAATTGAACAAGTTGATTCTGTTACACTAAAATTCCCTCATGCAAGTATAGGAATAATTTATTTGGTACTCATGAAACATTAATATCTCAATTTATAATATTTAAATTCTAAATAAAAACTATAAAGTTCCAACAGTGGTAACCTCACCAACCCACAGAAGTGGTGACTATAACCCCAGTTTTCCGCCAACCAAACAACGGAAGTGTACAGAAACAGCCCTTCACTTCCGCCAACCAAACACACCAAACTCTAACTTTCATATGGAACTCAGACTTCCATGAAAGTGCCACTTCTAGACTTCCACGGATTCGGGGCACTTTTCGGGGCACTTCCAACAACCAAACACGTTCTTGCCCAATCACTACAGTATCAAACCGTGCCTAGATGCAGCCCATTCGGGCCGGCTCGCGGATTCAATTGGCACCTATGAACTGATGTGATGACTGAGGAGATGTACTCGGTATCTACTCCACTTGACCAGAAGAAATACATAACTTGATTTATGATACTTAAAACCATGGCATTTTTTTTCTAAGAAATAAAAATAAAGTTTCCAATTGCTTTTATGTCCTTTTAAAAGAAAGTATAAATAAACTCCAGCTCATGTCAGCTTCGCTGAATAATATTTGAAAATCCCACCCGAATCCGGACCAGAACAAGACAAGCTTTTCTTTATTTTATTTGTTCTTTATTTGTTTTCTCTTTCCCGTTGGGTCTATCGCAGCTGGGTAGGCATGTCGGTCTCTAGTCCGAGTCAGTCCACGGACTCCACACCTTTCCATCAACTCCATTTAACAAAGTCCCCTCTCAAATCCGCTCACTGAGCTCCACACCAGGCGAGGGCCAGGCTTTTTCTGTCGCCTCGTGCTCCCAATCCAACGGGCATGGATGGACATTGAAATGCAGAGCTCCTTCTTTGAGCTTCAACTTCTCTGAGCGTATCTGCAGCTTAGTTTTGCTTGAGCTTTGGCTTCCATGGCCAAATTGCTCCTCTTGGCTTTGCTCGTCGTTGCTCTTTCAGCCGGTCAGTGTTCTTGCTTTCTTTTGATCTTTTGCTTTATAATCAGAAATCGTTTCTGTTTCTTCTCGGATGTGTTATTTGCTACAAAGTTTGCATCTTGAGTGGAGGATTTCTTCGCTCTATTATAAAGAATCACGGTGAATTAGATTGTTGTGGTTTTGTTCTTGCTCTTGTTTAGTTCGCTCAAAGATGTAATTTTTTTAAAGCTTCCAAATAATTTAAACACAGATGGCAGCTCTTCAATTTCTTTTTTACTCTAATTGTGTTTGTTGTATATGTTTTTTGCTTAAAGTTGTGATTTTTTTAAACTCCCAACTACTCTAAACCCAAATGCTGGAGTATTTAAAGCAGAATGTGCACTCATCAAGCAATGTATCTTCTTTTATGTGATCCACTGCCTTATTCTTTAGTTTGCAATCTTCTTTGGCATGCGTGAGAATGGGATCTGAATGTTTGTTGGTATAGTGGTTTGCAGAGGAAGCACTATTGGTGTCTGCTATGGTCGTAATGCTGATGACCTGCCAACACCCGACAAAGTTGCGCAATTGGTTCAGCTTCACAAGATCAAATATGTGAGAATCTATGACGCCAACATTCAGGTTCTGAAGGCCTTTGCTAATACTGGTGTTGAACTAATGATCGGAGTCCCGAACTCGGACTTGCTCCCGTACTCACAATACCAATCCAATGTGGATACCTGGCTCAAGAACAATATTCTTCCTTATTATCCGGCGACCATGATCACCTACATTACAGTTGGTGCTGAAGTTAGTGAAAGCCCTGCTAATGTCTCTGCGTTACTTGTACCTGCTATGGTTAATGTGCAGAATGCGCTTAAGAAGGCAGGGTTGCATAAGAGGATCAAAGTATCGACAACTCACTCACTTGGAGTTATGTCTCGATCTTTTCCACCATCTGCTGGGGCCCTTAATAGCAAGTATGCATTCTTTTTGAAGCCTTTGTTGGAGTTTCTAGTGGAGAATCAGTCGCCTTTCATGGTGGATATATACCCATACTATGCCTACCGTGACTCTACGAGTAATGTCTCTTTGGATTATGCTCTATTTTCTTCTTCTCAAGATGTCATTGATCCGAACACCGGTTTGGTCTACACGAACATGTTTGATGCCCAGCTGGATGCCATCTTTTTTGCACTGATGGCGTTGAACTTCAGGACATTAAAGATTATGGTTACTGAAACTGGGTGGCCTAGCAAGGGAGCCACAAAGGAGACTGCTGCAACTCCGGATAATGCACAGACTTACAACACCAATCTGATTCGCCATGTCATCAATGACACTGGGACACCAGCAAAACCTGGGGAGGAAATTGATGTCTATATATTTTCTATGTTCAATGAGAATAGGAAACCCGGGATGGAATCTGAGCGCAACTGGGGGTTGTTTTATCCTGATCAGACCAGCGTTTACAGTCTTGATTGGACTGGGAGAGGAAATGTAGATATCGTCACAGGTGCAAATGTTACAAGTTCTAATGGAACATGGTGTATCGCATCAAGCTCCGCAAAAGAATTGGATTTACAGAATGCCTTGGATTGGGCTTGTGGTCCTGGAAATGTGGATTGTTCGGCTATTCAGCCTAGTCAGCCCTGTTATCAACCAGATACTTTGGTCTCTCATGCATCATATGCTTTCAATAGCTACTACCAACAGAATGGAGCTACAGATGTTGCTTGCAGCTTTGGAGGTACAGGGATAAAGACTCCGGAAAACCCGAGTAAGTGCAGTATGCATATTCCTCAATTTGCACTTCATTTAAGAGTAAAAGAATCACCCTTTTACCATGTCTAATTTCCTTTTCCTTGACCTCATATCTATGGTAAGCCAAGTGTCATTTTTACTGAATAAACATCCTCAAAATTAATAGTAAATGCCAGCAACATCTATCAGACAACTCTAGGCTCAAAATTGCTCAAGTTTTTTACCTCATATTTACCAAACCTGTTAGTTATCATGGTATTGGAATTCAAGTGAAATTTAGAACTTGGAAGAACTGTGGATCTTGAGTCAAATCAAACATCTCTATCAAAACAGATATGATGGTATTGGAATTGATTTTATTTTTAGTACTTGAAAGGAACTGTAGGTCGTGAAGTGAATCAAACAACTCTATTGAAACTTCTACCTTTTGTTATACACATAATTATATATAAACCTTTTGTCTTTACATTTCTATTTTGATAGCAACCAGACTGTTTAATTAAGCACCTCAAACTATACAAGTAGAGTCTTAGCTTGTTCTCAACTAGCTATGTTGAGATTATGTCTGTTTTGATGCTTTTCTCTATCTGTTTTTTTCAAAAGCAATGCCGCTCGACAGGTATATAGTTGAGTTGTTGATACACTTCAGAGTGCTGCATTATTCCAACTGCTGTTATACTTTGCTCTTCTAATTTCCCTGAAACATTTCCTAAAAATTATTATTAACTACTTAATTTGTTATTTGCAGGCTATGATTCCTGCTTTTATCCTACATCTGGGTATGTTAACATCTCTGATGCACCAATACTCTATATGCTAATGAATTTTGCTATCCCGCTTATTTCTTTTTCTTATTGTATGTTCACAGTAAAATGAGCAGCGGCAGCAGCAGCATTAGCAGTAGTTCACCAACCGGCGCTCCTTCATCTATGGCATGTACCAACACCCCGATGCAAATGATCAAGCCCCTGCTTCTTATGCTGTCTGTGCTAATATCATGTATTGCTTAGGAGAAGGGTTTTGTTTGCTCCTTGAAAAGATGGCATTGTAATGGAGAGGGTTTTTTGATTGGCAGAGGGCTGGCCTTTTTGAGTTCATGGCATTGTGGGAATGTTGTAGCCTTTTTTAGTTGTACATCTATTCTCAGACTTTATGTTTATGCTGGTTAGTATGACTGTTTTGTAGAAACTGGTTCTCTTAAACAAACAACCACATAGGTATGAGAGAAGACCAGGCTACTCACATTTCCAGAGTTTTGCTAATTTGCTGAGAAAAAAAGTGAATAATTGCTTATATAACTTTGCAAAATTCATAAATAATAGAGGCTTTTGCGTGTATATTGTTGTAAAATTCATTGTAAAAATGGTATTTTCTCATATACTTCACTGCAGATCTTGTTTTTAAATATGCCACTAATGGTCTCTGTAACTGAAACTGAGGCATATATCAGCAATTTCTATTTTTACATGAGTATTTAAACAATTTTTTTCTAAATTTTATTTATCATTTTCATATAATTTTATGGTAAATCCTTCAAACATACTCCATGAGGCCAAATGGGAGGCAACTGCGAATGCATAGTATTACAGCTGGCCATACCTTATCACGACTCTATATATACAGACGTGTTATGGTCCGGCTGATCGTAACACTGTGCAACTTCCGGTCATGTCCCATTTGGACACTTGGAGCATGTTTGCACTATTTCCAACCGTACGGATGGACAGATCATCGAAAAATAAGCTAGCATGTCCATTTTTATATAATTTGGTGACCGTTTGGTCCTCCCGCTTAACAGTTGAAATTCTGAACCGTTCAGATTTCTATAAAATAAAAATCATTAAGTAGGAAGACCCAACAGTCACCAAATTATATGAAAATGGACATGCTAGCTTATTTTTTGATGAGCTTTCCATCCGTATCCGTATGGTTGGAAATCCTTCAAACATGCTCCAGGGGGCCAAATAAAAGGCGACTGAGAATGCACAGTATTGCAGCCGGCCGTACCTTATCACGACTCTATATATATATATATATATATATATATATATACGGGCATGATATTATGCGGCCTGTCTTATCACTGTGCAAGTGCGGTCGCCTCCATTTGACCCACTTGCACAGTGTATTGAGGAAATCCAACCGTATGGATGGAAAGAACATCGAAAAATAAACTAGCATGTCAATTTTCATACAATTTGGGAGCTTGTAGGGTCTTCATCTTAATGGGTGAAATTCTGAACCGGTAGGATTTCTATAAATTTTCACCAGTTAAGATGAAGACCCTACAAGTTCCCAAATTATATGAAAATTGACATGCTAACTTATTTTTCGATGTTCTTTCCATCCATACGGTTGAAAATCCTTAAAACATGCTCCAAGGGCCAAAATGAGAGGCGACCTTATCGGAACAGTGTTCCGACCGGCCTGATTGTATCATGCCCATATATATATATATATATATATATATATATATTAGTAAAAGGTCAACCGGATTACTGTTTATTTAATATTGCTTCATTTAGAGGCACTTGGAGAGTATTTTTT
Source organism: Dioscorea zingiberensis (assembly GCA_026586065.1). Lineage (NCBI taxonomy): Eukaryota > Viridiplantae > Streptophyta > Magnoliopsida > Dioscoreales > Dioscoreaceae > Dioscorea > Dioscorea zingiberensis. The sequence goes on from CM048818.1 coordinate 61,903,138, forward strand.
TCAAATCCAACCGTATGGATGGAAAGAACATCGAAAAAAAATAAGCTAGCATGTCGATTTTCATACAATTTTGTGACCATATTTTTATACAATTTTAAGATGAATGATCATATTTTTAAGATGAATGATCATACGGTCACAAAATTGTATGAAAATCGATATGCTAGTTTATTTTTTTTTCGATTTTCTTTTCATCCATACTGTTGGATTTAGAAAAGATGTCTCAAAATGAGACGATCTTAAATAAATAGTAACCCGGCTGGCCACATAGTAATATGGCCCAGGCCCAGGCTCAAGTGGGTTTTATGTAATTTTGTGAACATCAGAGGTATTAACTAAATAGTATGAGGTTCCTGAATAGAAGGCGGTTTCGAAGGCTGTGGAGTTGAACAGGCGGTTGATGAACGTCCTTGGATCCGGTCTTGCTGCTCTCCTTCTTCTCTATTTATATATATTTCTCTCTTTCTTTCTCTCTCTCTCTCTACTTCTCTTGAACCAAATCCTAGTTTTTTAGCGAAGAAGAAGATCGACAACAATCAGGGAGGAGCAATGTCGTGGCAAACGTACGTTGATGACCACTTGATGTGCGACATCGAAGGCCAGAAGCTCACCTCCGCGGCCATCATCGGCCAGGACGGCAGTGTCTGGGCCCAGAGCGCGTCATTCCCTCAGGTATATACCTCATTGATCGTGTAGTTGCATTTGGTTTTGATTTAGTGCCTTAATGTCGTATAATGTGCTGGTTTTCAACTTTTCATTGATTGGTTATTGTCAATTATGATTTGATTTGAATGTATTCATTGTTTTATTGTGCCATAATTTTCATTTTTTTGATATGCATTGATTCCATTTGGGTTCAGGATGTTTGGAAAGTGAATTTGATTGCAAGTTTTGTGCTTGTGGGCTGATTTATAATGCACTTGCATATACCGTAGTAGATTGTCCATTAACATTTCTTTGTCATCTTTTTATGATATTTATTTACTCCTTATACCTTTTAGAAAGTAATTGTCATTTTTATAGTATGTTTGCTGGATCATTTTGATTGTGAATTGGTATTAGTAGTAACCTATATCTTTGTATAAAAGAGTAGTTCTTGTCACAATTTTTTTGCCAGTTGTCATTGTGGCTTGTGGTTTTGGACTCCAAATGCCATGCCATATGTGAGCACAGACATGGCGTGTTTCTGAGAAACAAAGAAATGCAAGAAATTGAGACATTGTTAAATTGTTTCAGTTCCTACTTTTCTGTTGGTCATTCTGTTCTTGCTCAACAGCATTAAAAGTTTTGAAAAATTTCTTTGTTTGTCTGGCATATTGTGTATTTATTCTTTGAAATGTAATGTTTTCGTTGATATGTGATCCGCAAGGAAAAGAATTGCTTGCATGCCTTCCTTCTATACTTGAAACCATTTTTAAAATCTAGTTAAATGAAACCTTTCTTTGCCCTGATATTCACAGTGCTGTAAACAATTTTCTTAGTTTTTTTGTTTCTCATGTCTGTGAATATATTTTGGCAAATAAGATAGGAAGTTTGCAGTTTCAACTGGTAGCAACTTTTTTAAATTCTCTTGATTGCTCTTGGACAGCCTCTTAATGAACTGCCTGTGTCTATGATGAAAACATTCCCTTTCATTTCTGCCTTATCTACAAAGTATTTTGTTGTAGAAAGATTACTGTCATTTTCCGTTGAAATATGCAGTTTAAACCCGAAGAGATAACTGCTATTGTGAACGATTTTAATGAACCGGGGTCCCTTGCTCCCACTGGTTTGCATCTTGGAGGGACAAAATATATGGTAATCCAAGGAGAAGCTGGAGCTGTTATCCGTGGAAAAAAGGTAATTGATGAGAGTTACCCTCTTGTGCATCTCATTGTGACAGATTATGCTGTTTCTTTGTTATTTCGCTTTATGGTAACAAAATTTTGGTACAAGGTTGTAGGTTGTTACCAACTTTCCCAAGGAAAGTTGACTAGCCCATTCCCTTTCATAAGGAGAGGTTGAGGTTTCAAACCATATCTATGGCGTGCTTATAGTTTTTGTCCACATTTATCAAAAAAAAAAGTTGTAGGCTGTTGATAAGAGATATTAGTTCTGGATCTTAACTTGATTACAGTTTGTATGGTTCTTGCAGCCTATGTATGTTTTTGTTCTGTTTGGCTGCAACTGTTTTGCACATATTATGGTCATTCAACTCCATTCACAAAACATGCTTTGCAATAAGCTTGTTAGTCTGAGTTTTCTATGATCTCAGCTCTCCTAAAAATGGCATTTGATCATCTCCAATCCACTGATAGAACACTCATGTTTGAATATTTGCAATAAGCTTCTAGATCTTTTTTGAGTTCTTGTTTCTAATAACATCATTTAAAACTGTGATCATGTCTCAGGGATCAGGTGGTGTTACTGTAAAGAAGACCAACCAAGCACTGATATTCGGTATTTACGATGAGCCCATGGCTCCAGGTCAGTGCAACATGGTCGTCGAGAGGATGGGTGACTACCTCATCGACCAAGGCCTTTAGATTGCCAACGAAGCCTTGTCTCATTTTCTTCGGTTCAGGACTCTATCACCTATTCTTTTCCCAAGTTTGGAGCTTGCATTTTGCATGACCATGAACTAGTGTTCTCTACATTTGTTTCACCTAATAATCTTGCAAAAGACAAGATTCTTGGTGTTTTAGGTTGTTTTAATCCATTTAATGTTCTTCAACTTTAATAGCCCCTTGTTGTCTCCAGAGTGGCATGTTCAAGACTTAATTATAAGTTCCAGAGTCTGATTTTGTTTCTCTTCTGCTGTCTATGTAACCTTTTGAACATAAAATTCCTTCTTTATTACCAATTTATTTTATTTATCTATTTATTATTTTTGTTAAAGCTCATTTGTTGCATATGTTGTATCATCACCACTAGTTGCAAGTGCTTGCAAATTGCATGGCCACTGAATGAGTATAGTTAACTAAAACCAAATGCACCAACTTGGCTTCTTTAGATAACTTAAACAATGACTGAATATTAATCTTATTCCTAATAAACAAGAAACACACACACAACAGGAGTTATTAAAGATATTATCAAGATGAACATAACAGGACAAACCAAAATGGAGCTGCCTGATTGATTTGTAGTCTTTGCTGACATTGGCTACATAAATTCTCTGATAAAGTTTGTGAAACTGTGGCCGGATTTCTAGTGCCAATTAATGATCCAATTACATGTGAGTGCAAATAAATATAAATAAATAAATAATAAAAACTCACACTAGCTTGATTCGATTAGCACTCAATCAGTCTTAATTCCCAATGGTGTGCATCATTAAAGACAACTTCCATAGTCCCCACACCATGGGCGCCACCATTCCAGCTACTTATAATTCTTCCTTCGATTTATTCTAAAGATATCACAATATCTCTTTTGAAACTATATACTGGTTGGATTCACACTTTGATCTATAGATTTGGATTTTAATTTTACAATTTTTCTTATAAAAAAAAACAAAAAAGTGGAATTTAAAAGTAGATTATATCCTTGTATTTTATTCAATACTACAACAACAAGTAAGCCTTAATCCCATACTAGATGGGGTCGGCTATATGAATTCTCAGTCTCCATGTAGCTTTGTGAAAGACAAGATCCGGCTCAACATTTAATAAACGTAGGTCTTTAAACACTATCTTTTTTCACATAATCTTCGGCCTACCTCTACCCTTTTTTCTACCTTCTATTACTAAACTATCACATTTTCGAACCAGGGCACCTAGGGGTCTACGACGCACGTGTTTAAACATCTTAAATGCTCTTCTCTTATTTTATTTTCAATTGGTGCAACATGCACCTTCTGTTGGATGTGTTCATATCTAATTTTATCTAATCTTGTATAACCACACATCCACGTTAACATCTTCATTTCTGCCACGTTCATCTAATCAATATGACATATAATATTATGGTGGAAGGCCTACTAGGTATAACTTCTGTCGCAAGAGTATAGACTAATTTTGACAAGTCCTGGTGTGTAGGGTGTTGTCATTCTCCCTCTCAACCATATTGTTGTAATAGCATGTCTCTACCTTAGTTCGCTCAGAACCAAAACTTACTTGTACTAGTGGTTCGACTACGAGTTTTCTCAATAATAAATGTGATTTATTTATTTATTTATTTTTAAAAAAAAAACCATTCACTTATCAATCACATCATCCAAGATACGTTCAAAGATCCAGTCAAGATCCAAGGATTGAACGTGCCTTTGGCCCAAGCAAGCACACACTTTTCCTTGGGTGCATGCATGTTCTTTGATTTTTCCTCTCTTTTTTTAACTAGCAACTAATACATAACTTGATTCTTGATTAATTAAGTTTCAGCCATGCAATGCACCTGAAAACACTTGATGTTAGCCTTTAAGCAACATGTAAATCTTCAACAGATCTTCTGCTTGTATTTACAATACTTGGGAGGAGTGCATCAAGATCCAAATTTCTGATCCATTTTTTGTGTTAAAGATGTGGATGTTCCATTGTTTAGTGACAATTCTTCATCGGATTCTTGTTAATTAATCTTGGTTACAGACACTAAGTGCTCCGATTAGAGTATTGCCTGAAGGTTTTACTTTAGTTGTTTATTGCTTCCAAATTTCAATGCATATGGTTTGATCCCAAGTTCAAACAGAGAGTGTGTCAGATGAGTTAGATTCAATGTAATATATTCAAACTATTACATGTAATTCATTTTACTGGCATTATTTATGATAGATTTATACTTGAAACCAATACTTGTTTAACGATATGATATGGAACTATTAGAATAGATAGTTCTCAGGAGCAAGGTTTATTAAAATGCAATGAGAGTTGTGTAAGAGAATAACAGTCATGTAGACCTATTGGTACTGGGTGACCTTACTAAGGAGTTCCGCTCTCTCGAGAAGAATCTGGGATCGAGTAGGCACATCGAGTGTCTTTCGTATGCAGTCATCCCCCATCATCCTCGATCATAGGAGTGCTTGTCGCTTTAGTCATAAATATATATATATATATATATATTAAAAAAAATGATTGAAAGTGGCTTGAGCCATGAAAATTGAAAACTGCTGTTAAAGGAACATTATTATATGAGAAGTAGCTTTTGTGATTATTTGTGAACAATGAATTCTCCTTTACTCATAATGCAAATGCAAATCAGAAAGAAGACTTTTTTTTTAATCCAATCTATACCTGCTTTGATTATCATTGTACTCATGTTCATCAAGTTGTGCTTTGATTATCATTGTACTCATGTTCATCAAGTTGTGTGGATATAATGATAAATAATTGATAAATTTCTTAATTCTAGAATTGAAGTCAGATTGATCATATAACTGTTTCTAATCACCAGATAATTAATTTTCTTTGAAAAAATAATTTTTTGCCAGATAAGTTCAATGTGCAGTTGAGACAAGATAGCCACCCAAACAAAACAAATCAATAATCTTTACAACCCTATATATATATATATATATATATATATATATATATATATATATTCACTTCACTCTGGTCAACTTTGACCACCTAAATGATCAAGTGATTAAGTTATGCCCTAAACTCTTATTAAATTGCTGTGCCCTTAGGAGCATTAATGTTTCCAAGTTGTCCATATAAGTTTCTTAATAATATATACAATTCATATCAAACCCTAACCACATACTCCAATTCCATTTTCCAAAAAGGTCCTCTATCTCCAGACTAATTTTAGCTGTAAGTTTGATCATTATATATACTGATTAAATGCAAAAGGAAATAGAAAAACATGCATATATATATATATATATATATATATATATATATATATATATAATGAAATTAAAGAATAGTAATCTCTGTTTCTCTCTGAGGATAACATAACACAATGATGGTCCAGCCAAAGCTCTCAATTGTTCACCCAACCATTGTCACGTCCCCCACACCCTCACGTTCTCATGCTGGACACCAGCTGAGCTCCAGCTATCCCCGGGCCCCACTTCTCTCGCTTACCGCCACCTTCAACAGCATTCGGCTACTCCTCCACCAATAAGAATCATCCACGTAATCAACTCAACCACGTTTCGGCATTTGATTCGATTGGTAGATACTTTACTGTTTGTTAGCGGTGTAGCTGATCACCTTAACGCCGACATCCCGCGAGAAGGAGGTTCTTATTCCCGCAGTGCAGCGAGGGTGACGAAGACCAAAGCTCCAATCGTTGCTCTTCTCTTTCGAGAGAAACGGAGAGATGGATCCTTGCCCCTTTGTGCGCCTCATCGTGGAATCGTTGGCGCTGAAGCTCCCGTCGGTGTCGAAACCAGCCGGTCCAGGCGTGCATCCCTCCACCAACCCATGCTTCTGCACCATAAGCTTCCCTGAATGCCCCTCTTCTTCCCGGTATGCCCCTCTGCCGCTCGCCTCCGATGAGGCTTGTCTGGACGCGGTGTCGCCGCGCGTCGTGTTTAGTTTGGACCCGGCCGCGGTGCAGAGGATGGAGGGGAAGCCTGCGTTGCTCACAGTCTCGGTGCATGTGGGGCGGAAGGCGGGACGTACGTGCGGGATGGGCCGTGGGAGGGCGTTGGGAAGGGTTAGCGTGGAGGTGGAGGTGGGGACGGAGGCGGCCGGGGTGGCGAGGAGAGGGTGGGTGGCGTTGGGGAGTTCCGGGGCGCTGCTCCACGTTGTGGTTCGAACCGAACCAGAGCCGAGGTTTGTGTTCCAGTTCGGCGGCGAGCCGGAGTGCAGCCCGGTCGTGTTTCAGGTTCACGGTGGCGGGAGCCTCAACGGAGGACAGCAAGGTGGGTGTTTTCGCCAGCCGGTCTTCAGTTGCCGCTTCTCCAACGATCGCCACTGGAACACCAGATCCAGGTCTGTATTCAAATACTTCATTCATTATTCATTAATTAGGGTTTAGAAAAGATGGCAACTTTAAGCAAACTGCTGATCAGATGTTGGGATTCTTCAGTCTAGGGTTTTGATTCGTTCGATATATATTAATTAGGGTTTAGAAAAAGATAGCAACTTCAAGCAAACTACTCATTCATTTGTTACGTGTGAATCAATGAAAACGTAATCAGGTCACTGCCAAATGATTCATCGAATGGCATCAAAACATGGTTCAGTTCACTGGGTTCATTCCGCGGAGACAAAGAACAGCAAAGAAGGGATCAGCGTAAGGGATGGATGGTCACCATCCACGACCTCTCAGGCTCGCCGGTGGCGGCTGCCTCTATGGTCACACCCTTCGTCCCCTCCCCCGGATCCGACCGTGTCTCGCGTTCCAACCCCGGCGCGTGGCTCATCCTCCAGCCCGCCACCGGCTTTTCCGCGACTAGCTGGAAGCCCTGGGGCAGGCTCGAGGCCTGGCGCGAGCGCGGCCCAGTCGACGCCTTAGGCTACAAGATCGAGCTCATTACGGACACTGGAGCCATCACCGTAGCCGAGTCCTCTCTCAGCGTTCGCAAGGGTGGTCAGCTATGCATAGACTCCAGCTCCATCGAAGATGGTGGAACGCGGCCATGGCCATTCAATGAAGGTTTCGTCATGGCGTCCACTGTTGAAGGAGAGAGGAAGGTGAGCCGGCCAAAGGTGCAAGTCGGAGTGAGGAACGTGAGCTGCATGACTGACGTGGCCCTCTTCATAGTGCTCGCGGCTGCCGTTGATCTTAGTATGGATGCTTGTCAGCTGTTCTCGCATAAGCTAAGGAGTGAGCTTTGTCTTCACTCCTGATTTTTATTTTTGTTTTTATTCTTATTTATCATTATATTTATTCATTGCATGCTTCTGGTTTGAATTGGGAGGCTGGCCGTTACTGTGTGTACAAAATGAGGGAGTTTGTCTTGTTCCATTAAGCAAATTTTGTCCTGACTCTGTTCTTTTGGGTTTATTGGATAAATAAAGCTCTGCTTCTTTTACAGTGTTACAAGTAGTTCATGTTAACTTTCCATTGAGAACTAGAGATGCCTGAGTGATAGCCCTGGCGACTCTCCAGATTTCATGCTGTACAAATCGCCATGAGTCTGGAGTGTTTGTAATCTTTGCATTTTCAATGGCATCGTCTATGCCCGGGAATGATTTAGATCCATAGTCATTGTTCTGTGCGGGCCCATATACCTGTCAGATTTTTATCTCTTCATTAGAAATTCTACACAATGTAATGTTATTGAGATATAGTAGAGGTGCTTACAAGATGCTTGTACCAATTTCTTTGAAATAGTCCGTCTCGATCGGTAAGTGCCCGCTCTGCCATGATCAAGCGGTCGTTTAGGTCTCTGATCTTTAGTGAATCTGTCCTCCATTTGCTAGTCCAGGATTGGTCTTCCAAGGCCTGCAGAGGGATTGTGAATTCATGCATTTGAATTTGAAACCCGTCTTATTTCAGTTTAGAGATGAGGAGATACCTTTCTCTCGCTTCCTATCTTTATGGCTGCTTTCTTTAGGATTTCAATAGAATTGTACAGAGGGGCGAAACTTACATCAGTTCCCGACACTTCATCTTCTAATATCTTTGTGCTTCGCTGTAACATGAAACATGATCAAGTTGCTAAGGTTTCATGGATAAAATTTTCGCTAATGGTGGTCGAATTTCAACCATAAACAATTAGTTACTATACGGTTCAAACTTTCATATGGATTGACACATCGAATACAAATACAGACAAGGAAATGGTACCTGGAGTTCAGAAGCATAGGCAGTGTAGTCAAAAGGCAAGAATTTCTCGTCGGCCAATCTTAGAGCAATTAGTCCCCACACACTTGCAGCTGTCAGAGAATAATGAGTTCAAACTCAATGGAAGCTCAATAATCATCATCGACTGCCTCCAGGCTCCAGCAGGCAAATTTATAAGTTTGACAGTGAAAAAGTGAAGCTTTCTTTAAATGATTTCAGATATTGGATATGGCAGGCATAACATGAACTGATGATGGTGGCTTTTAGGATATTGATACAGAAGCTTCTATCAACTTAAGCCGTGAATAAAAAATAAAATATCAAGGATGCACTGTAAAGCAAATAATCATAATTACCAGCTATGTGCCTTTGGAACATCGGATCTCCAAAATTTTCCATCCAAAAGAAATCATCATAAAGGGAGTGGTAAACTGGGTATCCTGCAATAGACTTGGGCAATCATGAGAGTGATCTAAACATATAAAGGCAGAAGTAACCCTCAGTAAGGCATAAACCTTTCAACAGATTATATAATACATGGAAAAATAAAGAGTTAATCAGCCAGATATGTATTATGTCCATAAATTGACATTGCTTCCTGAGAATCAAGTTTTACTTCTGAATTCCAATTAAATTTGGAAAGGTTTGACAAGTTGTTTATTTGGTCTTCAGCTCCTACTTCACACTTCACAAATACTAAGGAAACTTCCATCAACCAAAATTAAATAATGAAACAAATAAACAAATGAATAAGCATATTACATAATCAACAGAAAGGAAGGTAAAATACCTTCCCCAAAAGACATGTCAACAGAAGGAACTCCAACATGTTGGGACAGAAAGCCATAAAATCTGACCCACCGCCACCTAATCTCCCAATCTTCAAGAAAAAAATCAAATACTTAGTTCCTTTAGATGGCTTCAATTTCTTCTCATGGATTATATAGAAATAATGCAAGGAAAATTTTTCAGGAAATAAATTTCTTTGGAGGTGTCAGAATGATGTCCCTTGGTTTAACAAAAGAATTTCAAGTGCTAATTACCAAAGGAGATTCAGCTGATTCCATCCATGATTCATATAAAGTCCTTGATGTGTTATCTGGGTCTTGAACCTGCATAAATGTTGAGAAAAGGAATCAGAATGCATAATTTGCATACAAGAAGGCTAACTGGAATATTGTGCTGAATGCCATCCATAAGTCAAGACAACTAACTTGGCGCCTCTATATTTATATTACATGTCAATGACTACTAGTTTCAGTGTATCTGCTGTAAATGAACCAAGAGTTGTTCCCTTCCTAAATGTTTGCATCACTGTAATTGAAACAGCCTTGATAACTTTGAGCAAGTCAGACAAAAATAGACCTGTTTAGTTGCTTTTTTTAGTAGGTCATCCAGTTGTGGGGTTGCAGAGGCATGAAATCCAGGTCCAGCTACGGCAGAGTCTACATTCAGATAAGCAACAGCCCTTGAGGTCAACATCTCTCTATTCTCTTCAACCCACTCTGTTGATCCTATCTGCAGAAATTGATAATACAATGAAAAACAGATTTTGAGAGACATCACTATTAGATTATATTATATCGGCAAGAGATAGAGATAGACACTATTAAAATAGATGGACACACACACACACACACACACACACAGAGAGAGAGAGAGAGAGAGACCAAGCCATACTCTTCTGCATCCCAGTTACACAATATAATGGTTCGTCGAGGTCTCCAACCTCGCTTTTGCAGCTTTGATAGCCTCTGAGCTATCTGTTTGAACAAAAAATCAAGAAAATGAATACAGGAATTTAACCTTCAAGTTTCAAAGCAAAATGACGTGAAACTTGTCAATGGAATGATGAACTATAAACTAATAGGCTTTTGTTTGAGTTTAGGGGGTTCTGAAAATAATAAACATGGGCAACTTTAGTGAGTCCATGCAAAAAGATAAAATCTGGACACTTTATTTGCAGGAATTTACCCATGCCGTTAACAAACCAAAAGATAAACAATCAATGAATACCTCAAGCAAGGCTGCAGTTCCGCTGTTGGGGTCAACAGCCCCAAATGTCCATGCATCACGATGATTCCCTAGAAGAACATACCTGTAAATATCAGAAGGTCCATCAGTCTCTACTACCTATACCTTTTAAGTTACGAGATTAATTTGCACTCCTAAGCAGCATTTAAAAATAAATGTATAAATAAATTAGAATGTTAAACAAACATACAGATAGATAACAACAGAACCTGGTACCTTTTTATAAATCCAGGTAGATAACTAAAAGGTTCCTTGTAAAGGAAAGAAAATATAAATTGTATATGAACTAATGTTGGCCAATAAATGTGATTGATCAAGTTAGATACATGGAGGTTTCGCCTGTAGATAAATGAAGGTGTGAGTTCACATTATAATGGTTCTATGCTGAAACACCAAATATGACACTATGGAACAGGTTTCAACTTAACCATATATGCTTTTAATTGAAATAATTATATCATTTATATATGTTAAACAACTACAGCATGCATCTAAAGAATGCTGCATCCTACCTACATTTATCAAACCAAGGTTTAACTGGTGTAAGAAAGCCTTAAGTCCAGCAAAACTAGTATCTTTGAAGGGGACAAAAGATTAATAGTGTTAGTTGCAGTCAAGGGTTGGCATGGTATACGGCCTATGTACCACTCCAGCATCAAATCACCAAAATTGCAAGTCATCACGTTAATAAATATATGCTATTTTGAACAGTGGATATTTGAAATTGGATAAATGACTACATGCCAACTTGATGAAGTAGCACTCATGGATTTTAATATCCCACCTTGGTCTGTTGTTAATTAATTTCATCTACCTTCATTAATGGCGAACTGTATGAAATTACCTTAATTTAATTTACTTTTTGGTTATCCCAAGATAACTTCTCTAAATAAGTTATTTTCTGATTTTTATTTGACCTTATTCTTATCACCTCATGCTTTCACAAACTTTTCCATTGCTCCTACCTAATAACAAATCCAACCGGTAATTCTAAAATAATAATAATAATAATACAACTCCCATATACTTGAAAATAAACAAGTAGTAGATTCTATTTTCTAACAAATTAATTATTATTCTTATACCACACAGAGAAGCAGTTGATGCATTTCATCAGCCACTCAGAACGCAAAAGACTGCAACTTCTGTCAACGCACCAGAAACATAATAATTCCACATCTATGCAGACAGTTAAACAAGTCAATTAGAGTCCCAGCAGATGCCCAATTTTTATATCATGCGTAAATATTATATCCCACATGCAGTTGCCGCATCAACGACACTGAAAAGCATGTGTAATTTTTATATCATACCACCTGAAACTTCCAACAAATATCCTTCCATGACACCAGGTTCACCTAACCGTAAATTGTGTTGCAACTTGATTTCAGCTATGCAATCACCTTACCATGACCCACTTTCTTCTCACTCATATTCAACTTAATTACTGGAAAAGAAATCTTTTCCATCAGCACACCTTTCACTTTCACCAATCAAAACACAAAAGAACAAGATATGGGACCAACCCTTTTATGGGTGTTCCCTGCAACACATGGAACAGAAGAACCAAAGGAATCTGAATGTCTTATTCACTAACATATGATCGTCACGAAATAGACAACATTTTGAGAGTAACATATCAATCTCATTGATTAAATAGATTATTGTCACTATTCAAGAATTCACAGACACGAACAAAAAGCAAATTAAACTCACCGATCTGGTTCTTCTACCCCTTCGATCACAGCAAACACATTCTGGATGGTGGCCAGAGTTTCATTGCCCTGAGATTGAAAACTAATCACCATCGTCATCAAATTAGATAACTAAAAATTAGAAACAAAAAGGAGTAGATAACATCCCAAAAGGACCCCAATGATTGAACAGTCAACAGAGGGGCCAAGCAAAGGTCCACCGGACTTACAATGTAACTCAAGTTCAGGAATCCAGGACCAGGACCGATGTGGTAGGCCGGGTCCCCATCCGCTCCTTGCCAATCATCGGGCGCCACCTGTCCCCCGATGCTCCTCTGGATGGCTTCCCCGTCCCTGGCCGACACCGGCAGCGAGGGGATCCCCGGCATCAGCCCGGCGGCCACGGCCGCCTCCTTCGCCACCCTCTCGCACGTGCCTCGCACGCTCGGCCACCCCGGCGTCGTGGGATCGCCGAGCCCCCGCCACGTGCTCCCCACCTGAACGCCGCTCGGCGGCATCCACTGTCCCTCAGGAACCCACTTCCCCTCCTTTCCTCCGCCGTAATCCTTCTTATCAGTATACACCACCACCCCCGCCGCCCCCGCGTCCTGCGCGTTCTTAACGATGTCCCCGCGGTATATCTTACCGTACCTCGCTAGAACCACCGTCCCGGTGAGATTCATCCCCATGGATTTCAAAACGGCGAAGTCCTCAGCTCGGCCGAAGCCGGCGTAGACCGCGGGGCCCGTCGCCGTGCCGGTGAAGGCGTAGGCGTGGAAGGTGGGGATGACGTCGGCGACGGGGAAGGGATCGCCGGGGTAGGGTTCTTGGATAAGATCAAAGGGAATGGAGGAGAGGGAGAGGGAGCGAGAGATGGGGTAGGTGAGGAGGACGTCGTAGAAGGACGAGTGGGACGGGAGGGAGAGAGAGGAGAGGGTGGATATGACGTAGGAGGAGGCGGCGGAGGCAGACGGGGTTCCGGCAAGGTGAGGCCGGCTGGTGAGGGCGGCGAGGTGGCGGGCGGCGGTGGCGTTGTCGAATAGGGAGAGGAAGAGGGAGTGGTAGGTGGATTTGGAGGGAAAGGAGGTCGATAGGTGGAAGAATATGGGAACCATAGCAACTACTAAAATCAGCACCGGCGGGGGTGTTAGCCGCCTGGAAGCGGCGGCGGCGGTCGCGGTGGCGGCGGTCGCGGTGGCGGCGGGAGGCGGCGGCGGTGGTTTGAGTAGCGAGTTTTCTTCCTCTTGGCTACGAGTTCTCCCCATTTTTTAAAAACAATTTGAATTTCCCGTTTCAAATGTAGAGAGGAGAGAGCGTGGTGGGAGGAAGACAAGTGAGCTAACGAGCAGCGAGCTCACCTTTAAATAATTGGTGCTTTTATTTCTTTATTTATTTCCTTAATTTGATGTTTTAAATTACCTTTCATTTTTATTATTTATTTATAATTTAATTTAATTTAAAAATACATCATAACTTCAAGTAAAATAGAAATTTAAAGTTAAATTGATAAAATTAAAAAGTCAAAACTAACAAAAAAAAACAGTGATAAAACATAGGTTTAAGAATGCAAATAATATTTAAAAAAAAAAAGAATGCAAATAAATCATAAAGAGGATATGAGAAAAATAATAATAATGCCAACGACTTTCGAGCCGCATGGCATCAGGTCCCCTGCAAGAGATTCGTTCTAAAAAACTCGAGTTCGAATCTTCGCTGCGTAGGGTAAGGACACCGTCTTGGCGTGGCTCTGAGTGTTCGCGTAAGCGTGTGGCGCGGATCTTTCCATGCCAATACATGCCTAACTAAACCAATCCTTCAAGAGTGACATTGTATGCCAAAAAATAATAATAAATAAATAAATAAATAAATAAATAATAATAATAATAATAATAATAATAATAATTTTAAAATATTGTAAATATTTTAAAGAGTATATGGGAATGAGAAGATGGACATGAGTGCACATTCCATAACTCATCGCGAGGGAAGAAAACAAAAGAGAACATTGGTGTTTTGGTTAGAGAATGGGCTAAACATCATTATTTATATAGCAATTAGGTGCCAATCACTCTCAGCCAAAGAGATGTGGCCGATGAAAAAACCAATGATTTGGCCTCCTTAACTTTTTAAAACCTTATCATGTTCTATATACTTTTCGCCAATGTATGAAACTCTTTCTTTTGATCTTTACTCTGTTTGTTTTATGGCAAAAGTTAATGCTTTGTAAGAGGTATAAATTCTTCATCTCAAACATTGGAATGGCCCATGAAAATGACTCCATTGGATTATATTTCTATACGCGCCAAATATGGACAAGTACAACAAACATAGAGATATATGTTAGATTTTGGTGTTTCTTTTTGGCATGATAAACAATTTTTTCTCAATTAGTTATGTTAGCTCTCGATCTGGTTCTTCCTTGTGATTGAACCGAACCGTAATAGCGGTTAAAATTTGTTTGTTCCGAGAGGATCTTGGCGGCTATCGGAGAAAACACGGTCACGAGAATACCGGCCGCGAAGAGAAAAGATCGGTTAGGGGAGGGCCTTGTGCCTGGTTATTTCAAACGATCAAATCAATGGAGAGAACTTCGAGGAGGTGGAGGTGGAGGTAGAGAGTTTTGGTCGATTTTTTTGTTACCTTCTGATCAGTTGTTTTCCCCCTTCTTATTCCCTTCTACTAGGTTCGGCGGCACCTATCTCATCTGCCGGGTTCGGCGCCCGTCCTTTCCCCTGTCAGAGACTATACTTATCGTACTTATCTTCTGACACAATATATATCTTCTGTGCCTTATCTCTTTGTTATTCCTTTTCCCCATGCCTTGACTTCACAGCCGTCCTTCCGCTCAAAGGGGGTGTCCGAGGTAGGGATCCGGATGGGTCGGACGTGCGCCTGAGATGCTACCATGTGTTCGACTTGGCCCTCCAGATAGACACTAGGGGTTTTTCCATATGTTCGACCGAATATATCCCTATCAACTTAGTTTTTTTTTCTTTTTTTTTTTTGACAAAGTAGATAAACCACATGTGATTTCATTAGTTATGAAATTTTAAGTACACAGTACACAATCTTGTTACATAAAATAAGATAGGAAAAGAGATTAGTCCTGGCTCCATTGTTTGTATGATCTACTCTTCATATTGCTTCTCTTGAGGGGTTGTCATCTTTAAAGGCCTCGTCACCTTCAATGACAAGCTGCGGGGTCCCCCTTGAAAATTTCAGGCTTCAGTTCACCAAGCTTTGGGCCACCTCCAACCTTGGTCACTTAACCATGGATGTTGCATCAAACCAAGATAGAATAAGGAAAGAGATATCACAAATAATTTTTAAGAAAATGCGTCGTTTATCTTGAAAACATCTCATGTTTTTTTCTCCACATATACTCTAGGTGACAACAATAATTGCAATGTCTCATCCCCATAAAAGGGTTTTGTCTACCCTTGAGGGGGGTGCCCTCACGCTCTAAACATCTTATAGCCTAGTGGGGTTATCATGTATGTTGAAGATCCCTTGGAAGTGTTGCTAGATAATGACTGCATATGGACAAGCAAATAGAAGATGAGCTATTGATTCGTCTTCTGTTTTGTACATGTAACATAGAGTGCAGGTTCTTCCCCACTTTCTCCTATGTAGATTGTCCATTGTGAGGATTTAATTTGTTCTCTCTAGCTAGCCATGTGAAGAGTTTGACCTTGATGGCATGGCTTCTTCCAAAAGTCCTTTTGTAAGTCACTTCAAATTCCACCATCCACCCTGAAGTGATAGAGGGTTTTAATTGAGAACCCTATATATGTTGGCGCCAACTTCTATGTTCTCTGATGCGCTAAAAATCCGCAAGTGTATGGGTGCATTATCAAGTAATAAGAGTGGATATGGAAGTCGGGTTGTCGATCCACAGGGAGAAAGAAATACTAGTATCTACTAATTGTCTACTATCTAGTCAATCCGAGAAAGTGGTTGGTTATGCTAATTCTAAATTACTTAAAGGTAAATATAAACTGGGGAATTGAATACTTCTTGTAGTTAAATGATCATAAAAAGGGGATGCCGGGATAATTGGATCCCCCTCGGACTTCAAACATATAATTGCCCTTCTCTACCTCAATTGCTTGATTGTTTTGTTGGCCAAGGGTTCTTATCGTGCTTTCACTCACTCTCTAATCTCGAGGTGAGCTACTAATCCTAGTGCCCTTACTGATGATGTTCTCCAACCTATGTCTTGGAAGGATTATGGGAATAATACGTCTAAAGGGGTCGCTCTCCTAAGTACCCGGGTTCCTGGTATACTCACAATCCTTTTCTATTGGAGATGGTCTACACACGGGGAGGCGTTCGCTTCTTCCCCCGTATGGACTACGAAGATCCCTCCGGGCTCTCGCAACGTAGGGGAATCAACTTACATTAAAACATCCAATAGACTCAAGCAATGCAATCAAGTAATCAAAATAGAGAAGTGACATTAATTAAAACATGTCCAAGGGTTCACCAATTACCCAAGCATCTACAAATTAGCCCTCCATGGAAGGGGGGCAACAATCCACAACAAAGGTAAAAGAGAACAAGCAAAGCATGGCAAATGGGATTTGTGCAATCACCATTGATAGCTTCTCGATTCTCCTCCTTCGATCTTCCCTCTTCTTGCTCCAATCACTTGAAGGAGATGACCCTCCAAGCTCTCTCCAAGGTCTCCCTCTTGCCCTAGCAGCCAATCCCCCCTAAACCCCCTTCACATTCGCTTTATATACTCGTAGGGTTTAGAGGGTGAGATTTACTAAGTTACCCCTCGGCTAGGTCTGCAGATCGCCCAATTTTAACGATGTACGGGCCCGTATTCCGGCGCATGTCAGCCCATATACGGGCCAGCCACCTACATACGGGCCCATATACGGGCCGTATATATGCTCGTATACGGGCTAATCCACAGGCAAATTATAAATGCAGATTGGTATGATGGCCCATATATTCTCTAAGGACTAGTATACGGCCGTATGTCAGCCCGTATACTAGCCCGTATGAGTCCTTCTAAGTGCTTTGGGGTCCCGGCTTCTACCGAAATGCTTTCTTTCCTCCGGGGTCCACGTATTATGGCCTATTGATGAAAATAAGTCCATTTTGAGTATCGGCGGGCAACAAATCTTCATAATCTCATGCCAAGTATACAAAAATGTAGTATAGAATTATGCTCAAATGAACACTTATCATTCTCTCGTCAGGTCAAAGGTTGAGTGGGTCCCTGTAACACCCTTATCCTTTTCAGGACCCAGGCGTCACACCAGCCAGGTTTAGGGGATGAACCCTAAACTTAATGTAAACTGCTAATTAACTGTAGAATTAACACATGCGGAATTTAGCAAGCAAACTGAATATATTAAAACACTAACTCAATCTGCTTTAATACAACACCAAGTAAATATTGTCTTAAGCTTAATGTCTCACAAACACTCATAATCAAAATAACATAATACTAGACCCGGAGTCAGAGCCAGCTACAGACATCTCCACTACTAGTGATCAGACGGCCCTCTATATGGTCTCCTGTTTAACGTCCTGCAATCACAATGTCAAAGAATTTGAGCTCTTTGGAGCTCGATGTGAGGAACAAGTCTGTTGGGTGTAAGCGTACGCATTATAATAAGTAAAAGCGTAAAAGAAATCGACATATAAAAACATGAATAGAAAATCTTTGAGATTTAAATCTTGAAAGCTAGGCTGAATACTGAGCAAGTAAATATTGATCAGTGTATTCTCTTTCAAATGCATATATGATTTTCTGTTTCTCTGTCTTGTGAATTATATATGAAACCGACATTCCCCCTGGGTAATCTGTACTTGTGCATTCTCTCTCTCTGAGATGAGCTCTATCTCTAGAAGGCGAGGAATGCAGTATCATCTGATAAACACAAGACTAATTCTCTGACTACACATCTACTTCAATACTGTATGGCCAGCAACCAACGAGTATATCTGATACACGTGGTCGACTATATATACGTACACTAAGCATCCGAAAGGATGGAAAGGGGGTTTTGATTTTTATAAAATGGAAGTATTTCTAAAACAGATAGTTTGGACTTAAAACAGAATTTAAATCACCCCTCTCCTAACTTAGTGTCGTACTCTCTGGCTCTACACGAGCCACCACTGGTCTATACAAGCATATCAATATAATGTAATCTATCTGTATCTGTAACTGTTCCTCTTTTCTGTTACTGAATACTAAGCATGAAATGGGTTTATAAAACTCCAGAAACTTTCGAAAAACTCCTAGTTCATGCTTTTCAAGCTGAAATCTGTATCGTATAAAAATACGGTAAAACACATGAACTGTACAGGTAGATCCCTTCACCTTAGTCTGGTTCGAGCTTAAATCTGGCTCGGTCCTTCAGCGGCGGAGGACTTGCCTTTGCCCTTACCTGTTAGTTGAAAAAAAGAAGTCTATGAATACGGAGCCCGTATTCTTAATTCGCACTCTTATTTAAAACTGAATAGAATACGATAATGATATTAATCTATTTAAGCATGTTTCCTTATTTTACAACTAATACATGCTTCTAAGTTATGAAGTACGAATTATAGTCGTATTTCTCCATAACTTCTAACTAATCTTCACTTGTTTTTAATTATCACCATCCTAATCTTAATAACTAGCATTTCAAGCAAGGATTGAAGATAATCAATTAACTAAGCTTGGAAGTATAACTAATCTCTAATAAAGTCTTAACTTCTATAGATTTTCAAGAAAAATCGGGCAGCACCTCCTCTATTTGTAGGGCTCCTGAAATCATACAAACATTCACCACATACTAATAACTTAATTAAGCATCAACATACATATGAATTTCTATAATCTCACAGCCCTATACATGCAAATCTTTATCCATCTCCCAACACTGAAACTATGATTTCAATTAGAGCTTTTTCTCAATTAATTCTTAAATTATCTAGTTAATTGTAGGGTATTCCCAAAGGAGCTCACAATGGAAGATGAAGGGGCTGAAGTGACTCAAGCTCACTGTGGAGCTGTGGCGGTGCGGCGAGGCGTCAGACTGGGCTGGTGGCGCGGCTGGCTGCAGGTTGCTCCGGCGTAGGGAGAACTGTGAAGCCCATAATTTTTTAGGAAATTATGTTTTCATTATTAGGTTTTAGTTTATTTTGAATATTGTTAGAGAATAAGGGAGAGTCTCCCAAGGATTTTTATTTAGATTTTTATTTGGAATAAGGATTTAATTGGTTAAAGATATGAATTAATATAAAAAAAATAAATTAGTTAATGAATGAAATTTATATATATATATATATATGTAATGATTTGGACGGGTACTACCAAATAAATTTTATATGTGTATATGAATTCATGATTTAGATAAGGTTTGAGGGATTGGCAATTTATATATTTAAATATAAATATAGATATTATAGATATACATATGTGATAGGTATGTGATAAGATAATGAGATATGGGTTTGAATTCAAATATAATGAAAGAGAGGAAATGAGAGAGAGAAACGTGCATTGTTTGTAAAGAATTAGGGACCCACATGGCTTAAGTTGGGAAAATAGGGGTCTAAATGTGAAATGGCATGGGCTTGTATATCTAGAAGGAGTTACATATGAAATATGAAAATAATATATATGTGTCTCAATGCAAAGAATCAACACATAATAAAAGAAGCAGCCATCTGCATCCATGCACTTGAATAGGAGATACAGTGATGTTTTATATTTAAACATTTTAAATATATAGACATAGAGAGATAAGGAGATATATATATATATATATATATAGAGAGAGAGAGAGAGAGGGAGAGAGATATCTAGAGAGAGAAATTGCGATCCAAGCTCACCGCCTCCGTCGAACGCGAGCCAACCACCTGCAAAACGAAATTTAAATGAAGAGATAAAGATTATCCGCTGATTTGCAATCTTATATGAATCCCCTCCGTGAGCCTATAAATAGAACAGTAGCTCTTAACCCTAGTTGCTATCATATATACCTCTTGTCCAGGATCAAGCGCCAGCGGTTATCATCCAGAAGAGGAGAAAAAAGGAGGAAGCGAGCCTCTACATCCCTTTGGAGCATCCATCACAGAACACTTGAAGTAAGCCGCGGCCCATCTCAGGTGAGCCCCAACCTTCTTGTAGTAGTTGGTTATCTAGTTTATAAGTAGATGTTTGCACATGTGAGAATAGGCCTGCGATGGACATAGATGGAAGAGGCTCAACAACAAAGGTTTTCCCTTGAATGTATATACGAGGATCATGGTTGTAGTAGCTGATAATTAAGGTTTTTGAGGAATTCAGTACTTGCATGATGTTTAGTTGCTTGCTTGGATGATGACATGAGCATAGTATGAGATCTAGACATGAAAACTGGTATATTTTGTGAACCGTGAATTTAAAAGGGATGACATGCATGCTGGTAAAGGATGAGATGGAGACAGGGAGGTGTTTCATGGGTATGGAATTATTAGAAAATCTTCATTGGTAGTAGATGCATGTTGACAGCAATCTGTGGTGATGATATGGATATAGGTTGGTGGTTGCTTTGGGGTCTTACTTGAGGTTTGGATCTTTGTTGTATGATTCAGTTACATGGATCCTTCTAGTGAATTTGGACGTGAATATTGGCTTGTGGATGTGGGGCATTGCCATGATTTATGATAATTGTAGATCCAAGCGTAGGGATTTAGTGTTCTAAGTGATGGAGTTAAAAGATCATCACAGTAGCTAGTTTGATGAAGGCTTGGCTAGTTCTCAGACTTCTTAAAGGTCTGAGTCACTCTGGGAGGTATGTCTAGCCATCAGAAAACATAGACATAGATTTATAGAGTCTTTCTTAAGTATGGGAGAGCTGGTGGAGTTGGGATCGGTCTTGCTAGGTTTGATCAAAAACCTAATGGGTTGAGTTATTAAGGAGTCGGGCCCATTTAGTTGAGCATGCATAGTAAACGTAGTAGTTTCTTAAATACATGTACGTTTATTGAGAGTGGACTTGTACGTGTTTGCCAGACATCGGCGTGGATGCGTCAAGAGGATATTCCGTGGAACACCAGACTACGTGATTTTAGAGTTAAGTTACCTTAGCCTCGATCGATTCCCGCCCATCTTTGGGTTTTCTTTGTGTTTGATAATGCTATTTCTTTTAGCATGTGCTATTGAACTTCTGTTATTGGATGCATGCGCATTACCTATGTTTGCTTATTTTCCTTCCTTTTATGCGTGCATGGTTGAGAGCTAGAGTAGAGTGCTTTTTATTGCTTGTTATGCTTTCGTTGGACCACGTTGGCCCGTGGGCGACACTTGGCTAATGGATACATGGTCACCATTATCTTTGGCCGGGTAAAGCGTGCTCGGACGAGTTATTTTCGGTTGATGGGCGAATGCTCAAGAGAGTAAGCGTTCAAAGTGAGGATACCACGGCGTCTCGATGGTTCCGTCTTAGGGAGGATACTATGGTAGTCCAACCACATCGGTGGGGACGATACACTAACCGATGTCGACAGCGTAAGAGAGGTGGCGCTAGGAGTCTGACCAGGAGGTCGATTTCCGGCAGAATCTTTGGGGGCGTGAGAAAACTTTGTTATTCTGGATTCTTGGAATTCCGTGCCGGGCCTGAGGGCCAGTGCTTAAGACTAGGAGTTCTTGCTTTGAATATTTTTGATAGACTCCTAGGTTCTTGTTTGTGCGGGCGAAGTCCCGGATTCTTGTATTTATGCTCACTACTTATCTTGCTTATTGACTGGCTTTGTTGAGATCCCTGCGAGGAACTTACTGAGCTTTTCTTTCGAAAGCTAATTCTTCTTGATTTCCTTTTCTTTTCAGGATTAAAGGAATAACGATTACAGACTTAGGAGCTGCGCGTTGAGGTTCGAAGATCTCAGACCTTTTAGAGAAATACAATGTACTTTTTTTAGGACCCTTGTAGGGCCCATAGTGTACTTTTAAAATTTCTAATTTTCGTTGTGTAACTCATGTTATTAATGGAATTAATATTATCTGTTCTCTATCATTTAGGCCTTGTATCCGAGTGGGGCTCGTCTCCACTTGGGTACGGCTGGTCTGTCTGCGATGCTTTCGAGGTCCGGGATTGAGGGTAGGGGCGTGGCGGTCTGTGGCGTCGGGCCGGGGTGGTGGCCTTGGTGAGCTGCCGAGTTGCTCCGGCGTAGGGAGAACACTGACGGGCGGCGACGTGGAAGCCTCAAGAAACGCACGCGCGGTGAAGGCGGTGATCGGCTATGCGGCTCGGGTCGCGTCGAGGCGAGACTCGGCGTCGATGAGCTGCTTGGCCGCGTGAGGGAGAATTTGGTGGCGGTGTGGGTCGGCTTCCTCGCGTGGCGGCCTCGTCGAGCTTCAGCGACGCGAGAAGCGAGGGCGCCTTTGATTTGAGAACGAAAGAGGGAAAGAGAGAGAGAGTTGAATTCTTTTCTCTCTCTCTCTTTCTCTCATCTGTGACTTTATAGAGAGTAAGGTTTTAATTTAATTTATTATTTTTATTAAATCAAATCAATATAATAACTTATCTGATATAAAGTATTTCATTTAATTAACTTATCTTCACAAATATCTTCACTACAAGCTAACCGACTTTTTATCGATCCTATCTTCTTACTGTGCCGTCACGAGAGCGACTCATGATATTCCCTGGCTTGTCTCTATCTTAGACCAGATACGGGAATCCCGGGTCAGACGACCCCAGTGACACGGGCTGACTGTAGCATCACGGGTCGTCTCTTCTCCCGACCCAGATCCGTGAATCTCGGCTTTTGACTCGGCCAGATCTACTTTATCGGGACTCTAACTTTTGTCCGATATTCCTACTTAATTAATCTGGATTAATTAATATTTAATTAATTTCTGGTTTAATTAATCTAACTCGGCCTACTATCCATCTCCAACCATTCTATGTAACTCTGGCATGGCCCAATAAGGCCTCTCTCGGCCCTATAGTTGCGAGAATGGATTTTGGTCCATTTTATTCTAATTTTCTTTAACTTCGAGATTAATAATAACTAATCTGATTTAAGTTAATTAACCTTATTTAAAATTCCAAAAATTTACTGAATTTTACTTAGGAAATTTTGGGATGTTACAATTCTCCCATCCTTAGGAATTTCGTCCCCGAAATTTCCTTACAGTAAGTAACTAAAATAACTGAGGGTATTGTTCCCTCATCTGGTCCTCTCTTTCCCAAGTGGCTTCTTCCACTTGGTGATGACTCCACAGCACCTTCACCAAAGAGATCGTCTTGTTCCTCAATGCCTGCTCCTTCCTGTCGAGGATGCGTACCGGTCCCTCTACGTAGCTCAAGTCTGGTGCTAATTCTACAGCTGGTCCCACCAAGACTTGATTTGGATCCTTGATGCACTTCCGCAGCATCGATACATGAAAAACATTATGTATCCTCGACAGCGCTTCTGGTAAGATAAGTCGGTATGCTACAGGACCTACCCTGTCGACTATATTATATGGTCCAATGTATCGTGGGCTCAGCTTCCCACACTTCTGGAATCGAAGTACACCATTCCATGGTGATACTTTCAGGAACACCTCGTCTCCTACCTCGAACTCCAAATCTCGACGACGGTTGTTGGCGTAGCCCCGCTGCCTGTCTTGAGCTTTCCTTATGCACTCTCTGATGAGTTTGACTTTCTCTGAGGTGATTTGTACTAACTCTGGGCCTAGGATCTTCCTTTCACCTTCCTTATCCCAGCATAATGGTGTTCTGCATCTTCTACCGTATAATGCTTCATACGGTACCATACCAATGCTCATCTGGTAACTATTGTTGTAGGCAAACTCCAACAATTCCAGATTCTCGTCCCAGCTCCCAGGAAGTTCCATAACGTATGCTCGAAGTAAATCCTCCAGTATTTGGATGGTTCTCTCTGATTGTCCATCTGACTTCGGGTGGTATGCTGAGCTCAGGTTCAATCTTGTCCCCAACGCTTTATGCAGACTCTCCCAAAAATGGGAGGTGAATCTGGGGTCTCTATTAGAAACTATAGACACAGGTACTCCGTGTAGCCTCACTATCTGGTTTACGTACAACCGTGCCAACCGGTCCCGAGAATACGTCATCTTGATCGGAAGGAAGTGAGCTGACTTGGTCAATCGATCAATGATTACCCAGATAGCATCTTTGCCTTGACTGGTTCGGGGTAAACCGGTCACAAAGTCCATGGCTATCCGCTCCCACTTCCATTCTGGAATCTGTAAAGGTACTAACAACCCTGGTGGCTTCTTGTGCTCAGCTTTGATCTGCTGACAGATCAAGCACTTGGCCACATACTCAGCAATGTCCTTCTTCATCCTCCTCCAGACGTAGTTTTCCCTAATGTTGCGGTACATCTTCGTGCTCCCTGGATGCATAGCATAGGCCGAGCAATGAGCTTCCTCTAATATCAGTTGCTTGAGAGCTTCCTCATTGTGTGGTACATAAATTCGAGCACCAACCATCACCGCTCCATCTAAAGATAAGGAATAGTCACCACGTCTTCTCTTCTGTAGCTTCCTAGCCAGCTTCATCAACTTGGGGTCTCGCATTTGAGCTTCCTTAATCTGGGTCAATATCGTCGGGCACAGGTGGAAACTTGCTAGTAACACCCCTAACTCATCTACTGAGAAATAGACCCCAGTGGATCTCAACTCGTGCAACTGGGCGAAGTCGGTGGTCCCCAACCGAGCCATTGTCTTTCTGCTCAGGGCGTCAGCTACAACATTCGCCTTGCCCGGGTGGTACTCGAACGTACAGTCGAACGTACATTTTGCGAGCGAGGAAGTGCGGAACGAGTGCGGCAATTCATCGAGAACACTTGATGCTCAACTTCACATACACCTAGCAATAGCACAATGGATAGACAATTCAAAGAGGATATACAAGCATACACTCAAGATCAAAAGAAGGCACCAAATTTTACATGGTTCCACCAAGAAAAAGCCTACATCCACGAGAGGATAATGCTTCACTATACAAGAGCAACAAGGAGAAAACAATGGCTTAAACCAAGCCATAAGAGATTTACAAGAGACATTACTTTCCCCTCACCTCCAATACCAAGGAATTCACCTTATCAAGATGAGATCTAGGGTTACTTCACCTCTTGTTGACCTTCTCCTTTCTCTCTTTTTCACACACCCTCTTTCAAAACCCAATAAACATAACCCTATATAAACCATAGAGAAATCTAGACCGCGCGTTGGATTAAAAAAGATGAAGATTCGGCTTCATCCCAATGATCAAAACCACATCCCAAGGATCAAGGCACTATTTAACAATTGAAACGTGATTCTATGGCTTTCATGATTTGCTCTAGCATCGTAAGTGTTACACCTTCGCGTTGTATTTGTTTTATCCAGTCCTTCTATGATTTGTTGTAGCATGAAAGAATTTGGTATTCTGTTACCCTTATTGTAGCTAATTTATCTTTGATCTCTTTCACTAGTAGGATTCTTCTTCCAGTATCATTTTTTTCATATTCCTTTTTGTTGGAGGTATCATTTTCCTCTTCTTCCCTTATAAACATTCTTCTTTCTTTGATCACATCTAGTCTGTTAATTTAAGAGGACTTTTTTTTTGTTTATTTTCTGGTTGAGAGTTTCCTTCTTCCAAGTTCGGAGTTTGTTCCTAGTGGCACTTGGTTGCTTTGCTAAGATATAGACCCGTCTCCAACTGGTTGTTGTTGTTGCCATGTTGCTGCTATGATTTCCCAGAACCCCTATGTTTTCCCCCAATCCCTGACGAGGTTAATTGGGGGATGTGGATACACAATCCAGACTTATTGGTACGCGATCCGATCTCATCCTTGGAAAGGCATGTTTGCCATATTCTAGGGAACCATGAAAACCAGTCGGTGGATAAAAGAAATCTGTCAAATCATGCTAAGTCTAGGGAGGATCTCAGTCCATGTATGTTATCATCCTAGGATACGGGGGTCGATTAGTTCAAGATCTTGTATCAACTATTTGAACTCTACTCTTTCTCTTGTGTTGTGTGACGTGAGTTTGAGTCCTCAGAGTGTCTTGTACCATTGAAATCACCGTACAACAACCATGGGTCTTCCCATCTTTCTCTTGTAGTTTTGATTTCTTCCCAACAATTTCTCTATGTGTTGTGTTGTGGGGGGACATATACAGTGGTCAACATCCTTGGAAAATTATTATTTGTGTTATTTTCCAATATCTCTGTGACTATATATATATTGATCTATGAACTATGAAGGACTCTTTGAGGTTATACAATGTGTTATTCCATCCAATATAGCATCCTCCTCTTATTTTAGTGGATGGTAGTGCTACCCATTAATCGAAGAAGATTTCACCCATTGTGCCTCATATGTAGTTATTGATGTTCGGGAGTTTTGTAAACAAAATATATTTACCTATTGAAATGTAGTTAGTCATTTGATCAAGATTTAAAATCTACTCGTGTAGATGAAGAAATAGTGATCGATTATGATTTGGTCGAGATATATTGTTCATTTTCAATGACATAAAACTTCATATATATTCATTATAATAAGTTTAAAGCCATGCATTTCAATATTAAAGATATACAAATCATGTTAGAAATCAAACAATAGTCCCACATCAACTATTGAAGAAAAAGTATGGGGCTTAAGTAATAGACACATCTCCATTAGTAACGAGGCCTTTTGGGTTAAGCTCAAGAACAAAACCGTGCTGGCTCAGGCCCAAAGCGGACAATATTGCTACTTGTGTGAAATGTGGGGAGTATAGGCAAACAATAGTACCACATCAACTAATTGGGGAAAAAGTGCGGGGTTTAAGTAATAGACACATCTCCATTAGTAGAGAGGCCTTTTGGGTTAAGCCCAAGAACAAAACAGTGTGGGCTCAGGCCCAAAGTGGACAATATAACACTAATGTGGAGATTTAGACTAAGCCCGATAATGGTTCTGGTTGGACAAGTAAGGTCCAACCCAGAGAGATTTATCAAATCATACACATGACCTAGTGTCACTCTTATATTATAGACTTTTATAGCGATTTAGTTACCATTGCTTTACAAATGTGTAAAGTTTTTTTGTTTTTTGTTTCCCAATCCTTCAAGGGAGGGGGGGCGATGTTTTCCTATCTTACTATTCCCATGGTAAGTTGCAATGATTATTCCGACACTAGTAAATAAAAATATTTACATCAATGATAGATATACATGAACTCAACAATCAATTAAGGTGAAAGAGTCAATCTGTTAGGCAAAAATGATGCAATGTTTTTTGAAGTTGTCAATGAATCATATTAGAGCCAATCACACGGTAAGAGATTCCTTGAATTATTAAATCAGGGTGAAAAACTGTGGTCCAAATTTATGATTAGCAAATATGGAATCCTGAACTTATGGCAGCAAAGTAACCGTACCAAGATATCATGGATCTACAGAGGTTTGTTAACTACTGCCAAAAGTATTAGAAGTAACATTGCTCAGACGAACATCATACCAAATAACTCCATATGGTTTGACCCTTGGCTCTTCAATATCCCATTTAATTATATGCCTACATATGTTAATGTGGAATTGGAACTAACTTCTCTGCAGGTTCATGATTTTCTATCTCATGGACAGGAGAATTATAAAGCATTGCATAATATGTTCCCCCATGATACTATTGCTCTTATTATGGAAAAAAATGTTAGTTCCCAAAATGGGAACAACATATGGAAATGGTTGCATAAAACTAATGGTAAATCCCTTACAGTTGCCATATATGATGAGTATAGAGTTCAATGCTGCTCTAATCAGTGGACTGGATGGAAAAAACTATGGAAAATCAAAATTGTCCCCAAAATTGCCATATTTTTATGGAAATTCTTTCACGGGAGACTCCCAACCAACACTCTCCTATATCATATTGGGATAGGGCCTGACTCTCCTTGTCCAATGTGCCACTTAATGCCTGAAACTAACAACCATCTATTTTGTAACGCCCCGACCCGGTTCCAGGGACCTCTGGAACGTCGACAGATCGGCCGTACCCGAGTAGAGACGAGCCCCACTCGAATACAAGGCCTAAAAATGATAAGCAGATAACAATAATGATCAAATGTCCATTAATAATAAGGAACAATATCAGAGTTATACAACGGAAATAAAAATCATGAAGGGTTCCAGGTACCCTACAAAGCTCTATACAAAATCAGGCCCTATAAGGGTCCTACTGTAACATCCCGGGTTTTCATAGCTCATATAATTGACTTTTATTAAAGTCATATAATATTGATGATAAAATTACACATACCACAGGATCTTTTAGTTTAGATGTTTGGAGGTTAGGTACATTCTCATACTTTAAATTGCAAATGAAATAATTTGATACAATGTTATACATCAATTTATACTCTCAACAGTCTCGTCAATCTCTCGATCCGTACCCTTCAAGTCAAGTAAGTGGCTACCCTGAACGGTTCCTGTACACTGAAATAGTGGGAGTTGTGAGCTAAAACTAGCCCAGTGAGAGACTAACATCGCACCAGGGTTAAATATAAAAAATAGCTTGCATAACATATGTAGCATAACAAAATCCATGCTAAACATACGTACATCATCTTAACATATCATGCCATAAAACATAGATATCAACCGTATCTAGTCCGTATGCACCAAATCTCAACAGTACTACCCGTGCTCACATCTTAAGATCACATACTTATTCACATAACATTATCAGCCTTCCTGGCTGCATTCATTCTAAACAAAATGGTCACCCAGACCTAAGCCCAAAATAGGCCTGTCTCAACCGGTGCACACATGACGTAGACACATATTGACATACTAAAACATGCAAAATTGCTCTCTTATGAGCAAATATACTTTCATGTTAAAAAAATATACTTTTCAAAAACCACCGATAAAAACATCGATGAAAACATTCGGCAATCAACTGGAGTTCATCTGCTGTCAACTCACCCACTTTTCATAATCCATCAATAAAAACATCGAGAAAATATCAGTAAAACATCGACAATCAACTGGAGTTCATTTGCCGTCAACTCACCCACTTTTCATAATCCATCAATAAAAACATCGAGAAAAATATCGGTAAAACATCGACAATCAACTGGAGTTCATTTGCCGTCAACTCACCTGATACTCCCTTTTACTTTGGTGGAACCTTCAAAAATGATGTATTTGTGATTCCCGATTATTGTAGGTGCTACAGCTAAACGGGCAGAATTTCCTCTAAAATACTCAATCCATCAAAAAAAAATAAAACAAAACAACAAAAAAATAAAAAGAATCAACTCTCTCTCTCTCTCCTTCTCTTTTTCTCTTTTTCTCTTTTTCTCTTTTTCTCCACTCTCTTCTTCAAACTTACTTCTCTTTCTCTCTCTTTTCTCACTTCACTGCCATCTCCTTCTCTCTCTCTCCTTTTCTTCTCTCTTTCTCTCTTTCTCTCTTTCTTTCTTTCTCTCTCTTTCCTCTCTTTCTCTCAATTTTGGAGTGGGCTGACGAAGCTAAGCTTGTGTTTAAATAGGAAAAAAAACATATTATTTATTTGAAGGTTCTTGGAAACAACCTAAGGCGGTGGATAAACTTGATTAATTTATTTTTTTTATTATCAAAAATTAGGAGAATGAAGCTTCCTAGCAACATCATAATATTTTTTTTCTTTTATAATTTTTATTAACCCCAAATTTTTTTCTATTTTCGGAATTCCAACATTAATCCAACTTTAATAAAAAAAATTTATTATATTAATTCAAAAAAAATCCGGGTATTACACCTACAAGTGAAACTCTCACACAACCTGAGGTCCTCGGACCTCTCCAACCTATCCCAGTCCCATGCGCAACTCCAAACCCTGAGTCATCTGTTCCTCTTAACCTGGAAGAGAAAAAGAAAGTGAAGTGAGCTTTCGAAAGGAAAGCTCAGTAAGTACCCTGCAGAGAAATCAAGATAAGCACAGTCCAAATAGTCAAGATAGACAAATCAAGACAAATAGTCAGAGTTATACAACGAAAATAAAAATCATGAAGGGTTCCAGGTACCTACAAAGCTCTATACAAAATCAGGCCCTATAAGGGTCCTACAAGTGAAACTCTCACACAACCTGAGGTCCTCGGACCTCTCCAACCTATCCCAGTCCCATTACGCAACTCCAAACCCTGAGTCATACATTTCCTCTTAACACGGAAGAGAAAAGAAAGTGAAGTGAGCTTTGAAAGGAAAGCTTCGGTAAGTACCCTTCTGAGAAATCAAGATAAGCACAAATTCAAATAGTCAAGATAGACAAATCAAGACAAATAGTCAACACAATGAGTCAATCAAGCGGGGCCCCTAAGCGGAGCCAATCACACCTCCACGGTCGGCTACAAGTGCAGGTATTGCCTCTCAATGGTCAAGTGGCCGGACGGACAGTGGCTATGCTCACCCAGTACGCATACTCCATCCACGAGACATACCAACCCAACCTAAACACAAGCACCATGAGTGGCGGTAATGTCGGTCCAGCGGTGGCATGCTTTCGATGAGCATCCAAAAGCAAACTCATACCACAACCAATCAACCGATATGGAAGCATCAAACAAAACATGTATACCGGGAATCAACAACAGATATCCAAATCATAATCATAGGCACAATCATGATACCAGCAAAGGATATACCAAACCAGGTATAAGAATGCCAAAGAAACCCATACAAAGGGTAGAAACGAGGCAAAGGCACTTATCTTTGACCGAAATCCAACAACCGTACCGTATCCGCTCCGACGAAGCTCCACGATCCCCGTTATTATCTGGTAACATAATTCCATACTCAACACACGCACAAGGGCTAAATAATACCTTCTCTATTAATCATGCAATTAAATGGGCTCGGCCCACTTAACAAACTCATCTTAATACATGTCTAAACTAATGGGCCCGGCCGATTAGATAAACCCATCTCAATCCTTTAAATCATTTCAACCACAAAACTAGGTATAATTAACCCTCTTATTTAAGCTCATGGCCCAATCCCCTGATCCAACCCAAATAACACTTGAGCCTATATGTTAAATCCGCAAGTAGTCATACTTACTAGCCTTAACTCAAGATTGGAACCAAACCTTAACCCCTGTCTTTACTAAGCCATCAGACTTCAACAGACATCCCTGCCTACTCTTATCTCCTTCACAAGACTTACCCGCCTTCACCCTTGTCTGCAACCTGGGTAATTGCCAGGGCCTAATCTCATGTAAGATAACTCAGATGCATCCAACTATGATGGCAAAACCAGCCTTCATGCCAACTGAAGCAACTAATAAACTTTTGATCTAAACTTCTATCAAACCATGATCACTAGCCAACTCACAGATCAATCTAGCATACTCACCCTTCTGTTTAATTAATAACACACATGGAATCATAAGAACATACCCACCATTCATTCACCAAAGAATCCAAATATTAAGCTCAACACTCCTTCACTCTTTTAAACTCTTCTCTGAATCAGACAGTAAACAAGCACCCACTTACCATACGTCTGTCACCCTATACCTCATCTATGCTGAAGAAAACAAGATCATATGCTCATAAAAACAACGGCAAGCATGCCTATTAAACACTCTACTGTCATACTTTAACCATCCAGAAAGTCATGCTTGCATTCATCAACCCCTAAAAACCTTAACATCCTCTGAATATCAATGCCCATGCCATCAACTCATAAATAACCAAAGACATGCCAACCATCACAGCCACAGAGAAACTGTCACACTATCAAGAAATTTCATTACTCTGCCTATCTCTTGGCCTTTTACAAACAAAACTAACTACTTCCTTTGTCTATGAACCCCCTCTCGATTCCATGCTTTCCCTATGTTCTAAACACAGGGAACCTTTCCTCATAATCCACCAAACAATCACAACCATCCCTTGACTCTAATCCCATGAATGCATTTAAGGATACCCAAATATACATATACTACCCTTCATGTATGTGCGCAGGACTGGACACAAAGACTAGAGAGCAATGGGCTTACCGGACGAGTAGATGGTCGTGGTGCTTGCGAGTGATGGTGTTCCGGTGACAGAGGTGATCAACCACCCTCTCCTCGGCCTTCTCAACGCCTTCTCTTTCTTTCTCTCGATCTCCCACGAAGAAAACCCTTGCCGCCGCCCGGAATGGTATTCCTAGGGTTTGGAGATTAACCGAAGCCTTATAGAGGAGCGGCTAGTGGATGGGCTCGTGATCCCTTAGATTCCGGCTGACGGGCGCGATCAGATCACGTCATCGCTGGCCGGCGAGAAATCCATGGAAGAGAAGTCTCTTTCTCTATCTATACCCCTCTCCTTCTCTCTCTATATCTCTAGTTTAAGCGTATATAGATAAAACGCTCCATGCATCCATCACGTGCACTAATAGTATGCTTTGATCTAATATAATATCTATTATTATATTATATGTTTTTTTTTATTTTAATTTTTATCCAAGCCATTGAATATTAAAGAGTGGATATCATGCACGTCCATGGTGTTGTGGCCTTTGTGCATGAATTTTGAATTCAAGCACAACCATAACTTTTATATATATATATATATATATAAAGCATCACCTTATCCTGACTATTAAATCAACTTTAATATATATATACTAACCATTTATTTTATCTCATTCAAACCATTTAAAAATTTATATTATTCTATCAATCTCTAATCATCTCTTCCTTATCTATATATAAATAGATATATTATATTACTCCCCCCATCAACTCATTACCGTTCACATTTAAATTAGAGATTTCCATAAAAATCTCTTAGTTGCCATGTTAATCTCTAATTAAGGAATTAGCCACCTTAATCCTCCATTTACCACAAAATCAACCTTGGGGAGTTAATTAAAGAATTTAGAAAATTCATTTTAAACCAACCTTGGGGACTTTCATTTATTAATAAATTAATTACTAAACAAAACAAAATTTAACCCCTAAAATCCTGGATTTTACATATTTCAAGAGTGCATATTTGCTCAACAGGTCTGGAACAATTTCAAACTGGAGGGCTTTTTACGATATTGGAATCCCTCCAGATCTGAAGATCTATCCCAAGGCATGTGGTTAGATGCAAAATCCCTTGGCAACTGTCATATTTCTACAAAGGAGGTAGAGGTAATAGCTATTGGACTATTGCTCATTTGGAAGGAGAGGTGCAACAAAATTTTCAGAGAACAGAGGGTTGATCCCAACAAGGTGGTCCATGCTACTCTTTCCCTTATCCAAGAGCAGAAACAGGGAATGGAGAATATCAAAGAGTTAGAGTCCCACTTTGTAATGCGGTGGGATTTGCAACATCTCAGCCATCAAGTTTTTGTGGATGCAGCATGGGAAGAGGGACATGTATGTGCTGGAATTGGTATTATCTAATACTGGTGCTTTCTTGAATGCAGTAGCAAGGAGATGTGGAGCACAATCTGCATATGAGGGGGAGATAAATGCTGTGAAGGAAGGCTTGGGAATACTGAGACAAATGGGAGCAGAAGAAGGCCAACTGCACACTGACTCTATGATGCCTCAGAGATGGATTACTACACAAAGATCTGACCCTAATGATTAGTGCCAAGGGATCATTAATCAATGCAAGGAAAGACTAAGAGCTATGAACAAATGGTCCCTTAAATGGATCCCAAGGGAGGAAAATCATGTTGCTGATAAGCTTGTTGCCGTAGCTAGAAGAGAAGACAAAGTGCTTCAGTTTACCAATGAAGACTCGTTGCCTGAATGGTTGCAGATAGAAGTGTCTAAGCTTCAACTTTTCGTAATGGGTGCAAATTCATCTGTTTTGTCTCAGAATAGGGCTAGTTAGTTCTTAACTCTTACTTTACCAAAAAGAAAAAAAAAAAACTTTCATTAAAAGATAACTCAATCACATTTAATAGTAACTCTTTTTTTTTTCTCAATTACTATGAAATGGAGGTAAAACTATTAATGCAAAAAATATTTTGATTTCATGGTTAATTAAATAATTAGTTGATTTTAAAGAAACACTCTGAAGATTATAAACTAGCACCAAGGTTTGCTTGCAAAAGGTAATGTTGGCCCATTTTGTCTCATAGTCCGTCAGGTCCTAACATTATGAACATGGCTGTCGGCTGGAAGTTCGTGTATAGAAATAGTCTTATAGATGAGATCCCCATTAGATCAGATCGCTTCACGGTGTAATTGCTCCCATTCAAATAAATAAATCCACTAATAACCCAAACCAAACTCAAACTCTTAATCACTGAAAAAATAGATTAAAAAAAAAAGTTACAAATGTTGAAAAAAACAGTGAACTAAAAATTAAGCTCTGTTTCACCATAACAACAACAACAAAGATTAAACAATAGTAAACAACAACAACAACAATTAAACAACATAACATATTTAATTAATCAACAAACACTATAAAACAAAGCAGTCGAGGTTTAAAAATCATTAAGCTTGTGTAGGGTGTGATAAGCACGGTCCTAAAAGCTGATTTTACCTCTATTGTATAAGGATTCCGACAAACACTCCGGCCAGTAGGGTATTCCTAACTCTTGGCATCGACAACCTCCTCCCATAGCACGTCTCCGACTGGAGTAGCCCAAATATCTGTTAGGAATACCCAAAAGGCCTTACTACTTTGAAGTGTGTTCTCATATATATATATATGCCCCTTTCTATTTTCATCCACAGCTGATGTGGGACTTTAGTTTGCCCACATCCCAACAATATCAAGTTATCAACCAAAAACTTAGAGATGATGCTTTTGGAAATGAAATTTAAGAAATCAGTAGCTCAAAAGACACTAGAGATAGAACAATATCAGTAGCTCAAGCTATGAAATGATCAATAAGAAATTCAGTAGTTTGTAAGGACAGTGGAGACCAGGAACAAAAAATCAGTAGCTCAAGCTATGAGAAGATCAACAAGAAATTCAACAGCTTCTTTGAAGAGGTTGAGGATAAGACGAGGCAAGCTATATAGGAAGTTGATCCAATGGTAACTTTCATTTCTTCACTGTTGGACCTTTGGTTGTGGGTTTGGTAATGAATTTTTAGATAGCATAGTGAGTGATTGAAAGAGAGAGATGAAAAATCTAGGAGACCTTAATCTGATTGACTGTGAGAGTACATGAATGGGTGGGTGGGCTTTTGGGCCAGCCCACTCCATTTCCATCCATCAAATAGATCCCCGTTACCAATAACCCTTGGGTCTATTAGTATCAAGATCTCTTGTTTAGATGAGTTTTTTTTATGGACGAAACCGGGATCGAATCCTCACTCTTGTATGGTGAAGATGAGACGTGGTGTTGTTCTTCTGTGGACTAATTCAAGATTGAGTAGCCATATATGCGCACGTACTAGACTTCCCTTATAGGGACACTTATTGCTTTTGTATAAATAAAAAAAAACAAACGTTAGAGCAGATCACTTCACGGTGTAATTACTTCCATTCAAATCAATAAATCCACTTATTACTCAAAGCAAACTCAAAACTCTTAATCACTGAAAAAACAGATAAAAGAGAAGTTAAAAATGTTAATTTTCCAATACAAAAACACAGAGTATGCATACACTTCACCAAATCCTAGAAAAAGTGCAAAAAGAGGTGGACGCCAGAGTGCAGGAGACTCACGGGCAACATGAACAAAAGAAGAGAACAAGAACCAAATCACAATCCATATACTAAATAAAAAAAGAAAGAGAAAAAAAAAGAAAAGAAAAGAATTGTTTAGCTCATCCAGAAACTAACAAGAAGAAGAGAATGAATGGAACCAGAAGAGAACACAATTGAAAACAACCCACTGCTCACTACTCGGAATAAAAGAACAGGTCCCATAAAACTTTTTAATATCCCAAAAGAAAGAATCAGTGCGAAGCCTACGTACACATAGCTTTCATCTTGTGACCCCCCAACTTCTCCCCCCCGTGAACTCTTTAAATCCCTCCAAACACTGCAGCTTCATCCATCTCTCTCAATCACAATGTCTGGTTTCAAATCCTTGTCGCCCATTGTCTTGTTTTTCTTCATCCTTTTGAGCTCCGGTGAGGCCTCAGGCCACACTAGGAAGCTCCGGCCAGGAATCCGGCCACCTTGGGACCAGTTCCAGGGCAACCAAACCAGAGCTCAGATGATAGAAGTTCAGTTCATGAGATGGGTCAAGTTCATGGGTGAGCTCAGGCACACTCTCTTTGGCAAAGCTTTAAACAAGCTCTTCCCTTCCTACACTCTCACAGTGGACAAGAACCCTTCAGCTGGGGACTTCACCACCATCCAAGATGCCATTGATTCACTTCCTTTTATCAATCTAGTCAGGGTTGTCATCAAAGTTAATGCAGGGACTTATACGTGAGTATGGTTGATGGATATTGATATATATATATGATCTGCTTGTACTCTTTGGTTTGGATTTGAGTCATTTGAATGTTTGGTGTTTGTGAGCAGAGAGAAGGTGAACATATCACCTATGAGAGCATTCATCACCATTGAAGGAGCAGGGGCTGATAGAACTTTGGTTCAGTGGGGGGACACTGCTCAAACACCAGGTCCAAAAGGACAACCCATTGGGACGTTCAACTCTGCAACATTTGCTGTGAACTCACCTTACTTCATAGCAAAGAACATCACTTTCAAGGTAAACCAAAAGAATACTTGTTCACCTATCTATCAATCACTACCTTAATTAAGATGGTCATGAGTCTCTATTATTTCTGCAGAACACTACACCAGTGCCACCACCTGGAGCAATAGGGAAACAAGCAGTGGCCTTGAGGATCTCTGGAGACACAGCAACCTTTGTGGGTTGTAAGTTTTTGGGAGCCCAAGACACTCTCTATGATCATGTTGGCAGGCATTACTACAAGGATTGTTACATTGAAGGCTCTGTGGATTTCATCTTTGGGAATGCACTCTCTCTCTTTGAGGTCAGCCAAGCTCTGTGGATTAATTTCATCCCTCTCCTGTCTCTGTTTGTGGATTTCTTTCACATTGGAAATAATGTTAATGTGTTTGAACAGGGGTGTCATGTTCATGCAATCTCGGAGAACTATGGAGCTCTGACAGCACAAAACAGGATGAGCCTTTTGGAGGACACTGGATTCTCATTTGTGAACTGCAAGGTGACTGGATCTGGTGCTCTGTATCTGGGCAGAGCCTGGGGGACCTTCTCTAGAGTAGTCTTTGCCTACACTTACATGGACGACATAATCATCCCCAGAGGCTGGTATAACTGGGGAGATCCTAACAGAGAGATGTAAGTCCACTTTCTTCCATTGTTCTTGTGTGATGGATGACAGTTACACAATAAAAATACAACCTTTTGTTCTTCTATGGTTGTCCTGTCATGGCAACTAGAAGGATCTCATAGAAAGTAGAAGCCACATGTTAATGTCAACAATAGAAAGGAGAAGGAAAAATAGAAAGGATTATAAGTATGGACACATTATAGTCCAGAAGCAAAGTAATGTGGGCTTTGGCCCAAAATGATAATATTATACTAATGTAGAGATGTATGATACTCCTGAATGTCGAATTGGCAGGTAAAGAATATACAAAGGATTCCAAAAAGATTGAAAGGCACTGCATGCGTGATACTGGGTTGGTTATGGTCCCCTCACAGCCACATAGCTAACCTTGTAGAGTTGGTGACCTCCTGCACCACCATTCCATTTTTTGCAAGTTCTACTGTATACTCCACACCTTAGAAATTAACAAATAGACCCTTTTATAATGCATGTCCTCATCTATCCATCTACCACCACCCCATATCATATGGGTGCAATCAGATGTGGAATCCACTTAAAAGTTAGGCATGTCATGTACTCGTATATTATAATTTGATTTTTTTTATCTATTGATTAACTGATCATGGTTGATGTGATTTTAGGACTGTGTTTTATGGGCAGTACAAGTGCATTGGACCAGGAGCAAACTACGCAGGCAGGGTTGCTTGGTCCAGAGAGCTGACAGATGAGGAAGCCAAGCCTTTCATATCATTAGGTTTCATTGATGGGTCAGATTGGATCAAGTTATGATTCTCTTGATTTGTTCATGAACATGAGCCAATAAATCCACACTTGTACATTTGTTACTTTCTCTTCACAAATCAACAAGTGATTTGGGATTTCTTTCATCTCCTCAATAGTTGTGAATCTTGCAAACAGAACAATGTATATTATGCTGCTATTAATAGTCAGAAAAGTTGAAAATAAAATAATGAATTTTCTAAGATACAATATATTATGATATGGGTAAATCTGGATGGACACGTGGCCTCGATTCAAGCACACACATGGAGAAATCCCGAGCACCTATCCGGCTGGTACAAATCCCTAGCTCAAACATCCCTTCTGGACAAGATGACTGGCATAGTCAATTACGTGGGAAGGATGCTCAAAAAGATTTAGGCGTCAATCACAAGATCTGGGATATATGGGAGACATGCACCACCTCAACAAATAGTTATAAGAGGAAGAAGAGCGAAGGAATTAGGTAGGCCATCTCTCAATTGAGAACACTTCCACGGTTCCACCCACTTGAATCCCTCCTCCACTGACTTGAGCATCAGAGCTATCACAGGGTGCGGGTCCCTTATGTAGGGTTTTGTTGGTTGGGTCAAAACCCGGGTTTAAATCCCAACAACCATAAGATGAGGGCACTCATGCACGGGTGCTGCGTTGTCGGTCCCTGACTAAGGCGCTTGTGGCCTTTGCCAAAAAAAAAAAAACACATTTTTAGTGCAAGCGGTCCAGCCGGGCTTTCCGCCCAACTGGGCCCATTCCAACGGCCCACCATCTATCGCAATGACGTAGCGCCGACGACTCCTCGTGAACCACGTGTCAGTACACAGTCTTTGTTGACCGCACTAGAAAACGAGCACATCATTCTGATTGTGTTGACCGTTCGATCAATGATCGTGATGTATTTGGAACTGCGTCATCACCGTTTGATTCCCCCGTCGGCTCACCGACACCTGCCAGGCTGTAAATCCCTAATTTTCCTCTTAATTTTAATTCAAAATTTTGTTTTTTTCCTAAAAAAAAAGGAGATATTTTTAGCGCTCGCAATAAAATATCCGCCAAGAAGTCTCCGTTTCCGGGCTGACTTCCGGGAACGAACAACGACCCTTCGCCGCCGCCCTCTCTCTCTCGCTCGATCGCTCACTCGCTGGAGAACAGCTTCGCTTGTAGGGTTTTATTCGGGGCCGCGATCTCGCCTTTGCCTCGTGAGCTTCCCCAAATCGCCGCATTCTCCCTCGTTTGTAGGTGAATTTGATCTCATTTGTTCTCGATCTGTGACCGCGTAGCGAGAAAGATCTGAATCAGATCGATTAGGGTTTATATCCCACCTTCAGTTTTTGTATCCCCTTCAAGATTGGGTTTGATTTTGTTTTAGATTTTGAAAAAGTTTTGTTTCCTTGGCTAGAGATTAAGTCGTTTCTTTGATTTCTTATTTATTTTGTCTAAGCTTGTGGTTTTTGGGATTTTGTTTTGTGGCGGCGGCGGCGGCGGTAATTATGGGTTGTGGTTTGGTATCTATAAGGTTCGGAGGTTTGGAATCTGAGGGTTCGTTTCCTTGACCTTTAGGGATTTGGTTGATTTTATTCTCAATTTTTAAACTTTTTAGGTGTGGTCTGGAGTAGTTTGTTAGGGTTTTCTTTGGATCTTGGTATGGGTAGCAACGAGGGTAGCAGTGCATCCCTTCACGTGCCGAGGCAGTATGGCGTCACGAAGCCGCTATCAACCGCCGGGCCAACAGAGGCGGACCTGCAGAGAAGCCTGGAATTAGAGAAAGTATTTCTTTGAGTCATTATGCATTTTGGCAAACTATTGCTTTGATTATTATTGTCATTAGTAGCAGTAGTATACTGATTTAGAATTTTCTGATTAGAATTTTTCTTCCATGGTAGTTCTTGGCTGATGCTGGACTCTATGAGAGCAAGGACGAAACTGTATTGAGAGAGGAGGTCCTTGGACAGATAGATCAGGTACTTTTAATAGCTTTACCTTGGTAAAACCACAAGCAGGACAAGCTATACCAATACAAATTATTTGTCAAAACTTGTTATCGTTGTATGTACATTTCTTGATAGAATTACTTTGATTCTACTATTAATTGTATCAAG
This sequence comes from Dioscorea zingiberensis, assembly GCA_026586065.1. Classification (NCBI taxonomy): domain Eukaryota; kingdom Viridiplantae; phylum Streptophyta; class Magnoliopsida; order Dioscoreales; family Dioscoreaceae; genus Dioscorea; species Dioscorea zingiberensis. The sequence continues at coordinate 61,943,614 of CM048818.1, forward strand.
TAACATGTCTGGGGCACCAAGGAACATGACTGGGCCACCATGAGAAGAGTCCTCTCATTCCCTTTGGATGCTATCCCAAACAAGGAAAGCCCTTTTTTTTTCTCTGTCAATATTTTTCTTGCATTGAGATTAAACTTCTGGTTGGCCAATTAAACTAGACTTTGTATATTGTGTCTTCTTTATGATTTAATTGTCACTGATTGTCTAATTTGTTTCTGCAATTCACCGATAAACTTCATGCAAGAGAGATTTTCTTTTTTAGTTTTGCATCTGCTTGACAATCAGACCAAAGTGAATGTAGATATTCATGATAGTGCAGGTGATGTTAAGTCATTGTTCTCTTACTCAAACAAAGTTTTTTTAGTAGCTTTATTTGGCACACTGTCTTCCAGTGAGTTGTTACGCAGAGGATGTTTTGAAGGATTTATTAACTGAGGATGTCAAAATGTGGATTTTGTCTTTGCTGGGGTGTAAGATTCTGTTTTCTGTTTCATCCTTTCTGTAGCGCTAGCGCTACTTGGACCACCCCTTTCGCAGCACTAATCAAAGTTAGAACTGAGTTGCCCCGGGCTTGGCTCACATTTGCACAATCTAAAGACAAATCGTGCCCTGGGCTAGAATTTTTCATTGAAATACATTACCTTACTGGCTGGAGTTTGATGGTCATTGTGCTAGCAGAATAACTCCGTTCTTCATTCTTTGTTTGATCTTGAATTTGTGAGGTCATAGATCATTCATAGAATAATTCTCTTGCAATTCCCAAAGTTTTTCCTTCTCTTATTGCAACTTATAAGTTAATAGACAACTTGATTGAACAAACTATTTTCCTGTACTGGGATTTTCCTTCTGGTTATTAGCTTTCTAGTTAGCATAGGTATGGAGATATATACCTTTTCCTGCTGTGGTAAGCTCTTTAAAACAGTTCTAAATTGGACTCAAAGCTTGTGCTTGACAGGGGGATATCCCACATGGGATTATGAATAATTTTTGAAAAATTTTGAATTTTTTGGGGGGAAATTTTAAAGTAAAGATATTAATGATAAGATAGCTATGTGGCTTCCATGTATTGGCGAGTGGGGTGTTATTATATTCTTAAACTTGAATTAAAAATTTTGGCGGGAAAAAATTTCATTGGGAAATGTGTTGGGTGGGGATATCCCCCTATCAAACACAAAATTGAAATATACAGTAGACTAGATTCAAGAACAATTACTAAGATTATGTTGTAATATATAACTACTAATACTAACTATAATTTAACCACTTAGTCTTGAGAATTATCATTTGATTCAAGCTAAAAGTACATTTTCCTGATTAATTTGAAATAAAAAATTTGAATTACTCTTTTCTAAAAAGAAATATGATAAATCTCTATAAGACTATAAGAACAGTGCGTGTTATATTCAGCTAGAGATGTATCAAATACAAGAAAAAACAGAGTATCAAATACAAGAAATAACACATTATAATTGACCACTGGTTATTGCCTACAATGTATAATCAATTTTTCAATGAGAATAAAGGACTCTTTTTCTTTCTTGATACTTTAAGTATCCTCAATATAATTTGTCAAAATATCAAAATGGATGTGAAAAGAAAACCTCTATTTAAGCACTTTTTTTTATAGAGGAAATTGGTTATATCATACTCATGCGGCAGTAATCTTTTGGGCAAGCTGGATTTGAAATCGGGGTAGACAGATCACCAATGAATTTACAGTCTGTTCCCATTAAACTATCATTGACCCTGGTAGAATATAGTCTAATGCATGATCAACATCCTTTTTTGTAGTACCATACCCCTTGGAAAAGTTGAATCCTTGTTGCCTCCTTGAAAGAGATATCCCAAACCACTAGATGATTGGGTCATATCAGCCCCATGGAAACTTCTTCCATTTGTTCTTTATAGTCTCTTTAAGAAAGATGATGCAGGCCGGGGAATAGCATTTAGTTTCTATAAGTGATGGTTTTTTTTTTTGGGCTGATTTGATTAATCATTTGGTGGCGCTCATTTGTTCTTGTACTTTCCAAGGAAATCATTCAAAGAGGAGAGTTTAATTTGTGTTTTCTCCATTGGTTTATCGCTTAGTCCTAACCTTATGACTGATCACGACTTTTTTTGTGATTCAGATTGTGAAAAGTTGGGTTAAGCATTTAACTCGCCAAAGAGGATACACTGATCAAATGGTTGAAGATGCAAATGCTGTCATCTACACTTTTGGTTCCTATCGACTAGGGGTAAGTCAGCTGTATGACTTGTACATGTTACTTCTCTAAAGGTTGCTCACTGGTAATCTACACTTCACAGATTTGAGGCTAGGAAAAAGCCTCTTTGCATGTGGGAGTAGGTCTGTACGATTTGACCATTATTAGACTCCTTGCTGTTTGGGCCTTGTGCATTTGGCTGTCATTCATGCTTTCTGGGTTTTGCCGCACAATAAAGGCACTGTTGGAATTTATGTGTTAAATTGTCTATGTTTTAACAGGTTCATGGTCCTGGAGCTGACATCGATACTCTCTGTGTTGGACCTTCTTATGTTAATCGAGAGGTTGCGTTCTTGATCATTTGTTTTGCCTGTCTTATTGATTTTTGAATGCACTTAACTTCTCTGATGTGAATTTGCTTCATGGATATTTTCTGATTATATTTTGTAGGAAGATTTTTTTATTATTTTGCATAAAATTTTGGAAGACATGGAGGAAGTGACTGAACTGCAGCCAGTTCCAGATGCTCATGTTCCAGTGATGAAATTCAAATTTCGTGGCATATCTATTGATCTTCTTTATGCTAGCATTTCCCTCTTAGTTGTTCCAGAAGTAAGTTGTTATAATAATTGTGGTTGTATTTGTCTTTTATCTTTTTTACGTTATTTTCAGTTAATTTCATCATGGTATTTGCAAATGTCAACTATGGGTCGTGGTAATATTTTCTACCAAGAAGGCAAATGCAGGTAATCGTAATGCAACTATGCAAGTTAGAGAATATGAAGTTCTGAGCGATTGACCTATTTAATTCTGCAGAAACAGACTGGGTTGCCTAATTTCCTTTGATTCAGATTTCAACAAGGATTTGTGGTTAGAATAACCAGGTCATATTTTTAGATTTCTAGTACTGATCATATCTTCTATTGAGGGAAAGTTGAAGAACAAACAATGGTGCACAATCTTGTTGAGTTTAGTATTTGGAACCATTCTGCAGAACAAACAATGTTGCACGATCTTTTTCCCGTGATGGAGTTTAATATTATTTGAGAGATTGTTGTGGATGAGAGGCGTTATAATGCGCGCTAGAGATGGAGTTTCACAATGTTGTTTGGTATTCTATCTATTGAAGGGCAGCATGATTATCATCTATACCTTTGTTGTATCTGAGATATTTGAGAATCATTTGACTATAAGGATAGTTTGGTTCCTGATTCCTTACCATTTTATCTCTCAACTGCTGTATGCTAGTTAAGGAAAGTATTTATTCGTCGATTGGTTACTCGGTAATCATTTTCAAGTAATGAAGATGAAATTTTGCCTTCTTAAAAGTTCTTGATTCATACTATATATGTATGGATACTGCTAAGATCTGGTTGACCACTACATTTCCTGTATGGCATTGCATGCTTGATCAAAACAGCTGCTAGTTCTGAGACTGATTTTCATCATTGGAATTGCGTCTATTGAGATTTTATTTCTTGTAAGCTTTTCTGAGAGAACATACAAATTTTAGGAATCAATGGCGTTTCCGGCGTAAATTTAGCTGCTGTTTTCTTTCTTATTTGGGTCTTCAAAATTATCAGAATACCTTACAAATTTTCTTTCAGGATTTGGACATTTCATGTGGATCAGTACTTTATGATGTTGATGAACCAACAGTTCGAAGTCTTAATGGTTGTAGGGTGGCAGATCAAATTCTTCGACTTGTCCCAAATGTTGAGGTTGCCATCTCGCTCTCTTATTATTTTCAGAGTTCTTTTATATTTTATCTAACAAATAACTGTTTTCTTATAGAGCTTCCGGACTACCCTCAGATGCTTGAAGTTTTGGGCAAAGAGGCGTGGTGTTTATTCCAATGTGAGTTAGGTTATATTACATTGTTTACTGTTGACTGCAGCCTTGTACGCAGAGAATCTTTATTATTAACATGCCTTAATTGTGTTTTCCTTGATTTTGTCTTCCGCATTATCTTCTTTGCTTCCAGGTTACTGGATTTCTTGGAGGTGTTAATTGGGCTCTACTCGTTGCTCGTGTCTGTCAGCTTTACCCAAACGCTGTGCCAAGTATGTTGGTCTCCCGATTTTTTAGAGTTTATACACAGTGGCGCTGGCCAAATCCTGTTATGTTATGCCCTATTGAGGAGGAAGAACTTGGATTTCCTGTGTGGGATCCCCGCAGGAATCCTCGTGACCGCACTCATCATATGCCAATAATTACACCTGCATACCCGTGCATGAATTCTAGTTATAATGTCTCAACAAGCACACTACGTGTTATGATGGAACAGTTTCAGAATGGTAACAAAATTTGTGAGGTATGTGCTGGTGGTTCCTGTTGAGGTTATTGCCACACAAATTCAATTCATTAAATTTCTCTTTGTTTCCAGGAAATCGAGCTCAATAAGGCCAATTGGAGTGCTTTATTTGAACCTTATTTTTTCTTTGAAACATATAAGAACTATCTTCAGATTGACATTGTTGCTGCTGATGCCGATGATTTGCGTATATGGAAGGGATGGGTGGAATCCCGTTTGAGACAGCTGACATTGAAGGTAACTATGTTCTTTTGGGTAGTCTCCATACTTGATAAAGATGATTCTACACAATTTCAGGATCATTCACTTGAGATGGACACCATAAAATGGTACTGGAGATGATTTTTGATACTGTACTGCACAATGAACATGGATTGTAGCCGCTGCAGAGTACTTCAGCTTCCTTTTCCATGATTTTGTTTTTACTGTTTATGTGGTTTCTTCTTTTGTGATTATCAGATCGAACGAGACACATATGGCATGTTGCAGTGCCATCCGCACCCCAATGAATATGTGGACCTTTCTAGACAATGTTCTCATAGTGCTTTTTTCATGGGATTGCAAAGGAAACCTGGGGAGAGAGTTCAAGAAGGCCAACAATTTGATATACGGGCAACAGTGGAAGAATTTAGGCATTCAGTAAACATGTACATGTTCTGGAGGCCAGGGATGGAAATCAATGTTTCTCATGTTCGTAGGAAGCAGATTCCATCTTTTGTGTTTCCTGAAGGATACAAACGACCTTGTCCTGCCAGGCCATCTCAGGCTGAGAAAAGTTCTGCTGAAATTGGAACTGAGGAGACTGAGGGAGGATCAACACAGAGACAACAACTCAAGAGAAAGAGTGATGCTGATGCATGTGATGCAGAATCAAGCAGACCAGAGAAGCAGCGACCCCTTGATCCGAGTAAGCAGAATCTCTCACCCCTTGAACCAAATTGGTCATTTGGAGCAGGCATTTCCAGTGTAGATGTTGGTCCTGATCTGTGCACATCTCTAGATAATGTTATTAGACAAGCTGCTGTTGCGGAGCTGGATGAACACTCAAAACAGGAGCATGCATCAATACCTCCTTGTGTCAGTGGCAACTCAGGTGGGATATGTGCAATTGAGAGATAAGGAGAGATTACTAAGATGAATATAATTGTTCTAATTCTAATTACAGTGCTGTAGCAGGATTGGAAGGGAAGCAATTTTATGGGGGGCCAGCTGCCAGACTAGCCGATGTGGAAGCAGATGACTGGGAGAATCTCTCTTTATGTCGAGAAAATGGCAACCATTTAGGCACTCCGTGTGCTGATGTAATGGTATCTGAAAAGCAGGCTTGCTGCAGCAGGAACAGCGGGGTTGCTGGAGTTGAGAGCCAGGCATCTTCAGAGGACTCATGCTACAAAATTGGACCTCATATTCCTGAGAATGAGAATGGGAACAGATCTAGGCTGCTCCAAAGTGACCCGGAGGTTTTGCATTTAGTGCTCATGCTCTTTTAACAATTTAATTTTGTTCTATATGTACAGTTAACTAAACTGGCACCTGATTTCTTGTCTTTGGTTTTCACCTCTGAAGTTAAAACGAGAAGCCACTGTGGTCCTTGAAGCCCATGAGGGAGTAAATTCGGATCCTGTGAAAAAACCAGTGATAAGGCACGCATCAATACTCTCTCTGAAATTGAATGTAGACATATGTATTATATATTTTCTTTTTTGTCTCTGCTGTTGATTCCTTTTTGGCAGGTTAAGTTTAACATCTACAGCTTGAGGGTTTTGAAGGTGGTGACATAGCTCTGAGGTGGATGGTAGAGGATGCTTGGGGTGGGCAATGCAAAAGTATTGTGGCACTAGAGAACTTCATACTTCACATGGGCTGGTTGATGCAGAAGTGTTGAGAGGGAGGGATGGGATCTGTATTGTTTCAGCAGAGATACCTAGTTCATTGGGATGTCAAGGTGTAAATTAGCCATCTACCTTAATGAGGCTGGCTTCTCGGCTCCAAACCAGTCAGGCGACGTTGCTATTGGAGGGAGATCTTCAGGGCAATGGCAGGCACATGAATTTGCTTTCTAGTTTGGTCATCTTTCTGAGAGTTTTTCTTCTTTAGATTAGATTCAAGGGCTTGTGGGTCCTTTGAAATCTAGCTTAGGTTTTAGCTTAGATTAGGTTCGCTCTTTATTTTCATTTCTTTAATAGGCCTTGAGTTCTGGCTTGTATACCCAGAATTTCCTCTTGTTTGTTATACATCAGTCTCATTTGAATGTTCAGCTCTGTCTTTAGAATTGAAGAGCATTGATCCATTGGATGGCAATTCGTGCATAGTACGCCCACTTGTATTTTTGGGTGAGAAGTCTTCATTAATCCGTTTTCAAAGGTAGGTATCCCTGTGTTTTTTAATCAGAGAAGGGGGCCGGATTAATGAGGTCTGACCCCAGATTGATGTTTTCAGTGCCCTGAATAAAATGTTTTACACCCAATCAACCCCATAAGTAAGATGAGTTGTTAGTTCATTCCACTTTATTTTGTTGGACCATCAACAAACATGAAAGTGTAGGTATCAGCTCCTTTCACAATGACAACAAGCTGATGAAATCTCCCAACAATTCTAACTTTCCGAGAAATGAATGTTCATATAATATTTGTTTAATCAAACTGATGCCTGATAAGTGATAATTATCTTTAACACAAACCAATTTCCGGTGGGAAAGGGAAGGATCACGTGAAGCAGCCCCTCATAATAATGACACCTCCATCTCTTTCCAAAATTGGATTTGGGGGGCACCATCACCCATCCACAACCGGCCCTGCCTGCATCCACAACAAAAACACTATTTTACTTTACCCCACCCCTCTCTCTCTCTCTCTCTCTCTCTCTCTCTCTCTCTCTTACATATATATATATATATATATATATATATATTCTCTCTCTCTCTCTCTCTCTTATATATATATATATATATATATATATTCTCATGGATTTGTATTTGTGTTGGGGAGTTGGACAACCATTCAAACTAATAACATAAGAACACTAATAGAAAATCAGAATCATATCCCACAGTGCCGTTCCATGTTTCCCATATCTCCTCCTCCTTGGGTTTGAGACCAGTTTGAGATCTTGTCGATCCTCATAACATTTTTCTTATTGAACTACTTGGAACTCGAAGAAGCCATACAAGTCTTGTCTGCACTGCAATGCATGAGAATTGGGATCGATGCCTCCTCATTTCAGGCAATTTATTACTGTCTTACTGCCTCCCTGCTTTTCACATCAGAATCAGTGCATTTAATTACAACATATAAAATACTCTATTATTTATTTATTTCTTACTGGCAATGATCCTTAAAGTTCCATAAATTTACAAAAAAATCCACCAAAGTAAGTTTATAGTATCCCAAAATATCCATCTTTATTGAAACTTTGACTTTTTAAACCTCCCGTCCACCAACAGACCTATTTTTGTTCAAATATGATGACAATACCATCCAAAGCATTAATTGAAAAAGGTCGCAAGAGCTAGCCTCCTAAAGCATACATTTAAAATATTATTATGAGAGAATAACATCTAATATTACGAAAATGCCCTAAAAAATTTATAAGTTTAAAACAATGTGGTGGCTGGCCCCCCAAAGGCGTGAATTTAGAATAATGTGGGTAAATAACATTCAATATTACAAAAATACCCTCCAAGGCACGCACCGGCGGCTGGGGCGGTTGCAATCCCAAGCAGGCCGTTGATGCACCGGCTCCTTGCCAGTATCATCACCTCTCACAGGCAAGCTAATGAAGAAAATCGCCACGACGCAATCTGCGTAGGGTGACCAAGTCTCAGTCTGCGCAAGTCCCTCGCCCCGAAACTCGTCATAGAATAAGAAGAAAACTTCCCGTGATATCGAAACATTGAAAGATGTTGACGATAACGACATGGTCACACTTGGCGTGATCCTCGAAGAGGCCTACATGGCCTACATGGCCAACGAGGATACGAGGCCAGTGAAGACAGACTTTATACCGAAGAATAAGCGTCCTGCAGGTTTCATGGGCTGGAAGAACTGGAGCAAACAATAATTGGGTTGTATCTCAATTACAGAACTGACAAGTAAGTTCTTCGTTTGTTCATTAACAAATTTCCCTCTTATTTATTTGGGCTTTTCGTTTAATATTATGAGTTTACCCTTAACATTCTTAATTTCCGTGTAAACTTATGAGTTTTCGCTTAATATTATAAGTTTCCGTGTAAGATTTTTTGCTTAATTTAGGGGTCTTCTGTTTAAAACTTTTGGTTTCCGTTTAACATGTTGTTTACCACCCAGGACCATGGTATGAAAGAACGAGTGGTCATTCACAACTCGGGACCATCTATACACACTGCTTGAGGGGAAAAATATGGTTCACGATGACGTCATGGACTTTAAACGGAAACAACGGACAATAATCGGAAACACATATATTTAAGCAGAAACATGAAATACAAGAAATATAAAATGGAACATTGACACGTTGATTGGTTGGTTTGTTCATCCAAGAGAAGGCATGGTATTTATGACAGTTATGAGGAGCTGGAGGGCATGCCCACCGCCTCTTCAACGGGATCGACATTGAGGTCGACGGCAACGTTGTTGAACACGTGATATATGTGGCACATATGCTGAAAATCCACTTCGGTATCAATTGAGCAAACAGTTCGGTGTGAATCTTGTGTGACTAACTTCACCTTTACTTGGGAAACTTCAAGATCCCATCGCTGACATATATCAGCTAGTATTGACGCCCAAGAGTTCAACATGGTAATTGCAACAATCGTCCTTGCCCCTTGTATCTAGTGACTACACAAAAGGTCTCTATTGACAACTTGCAGCAAAAGCGTCTTACACTGACATGGTTTTAAACTGCACGAGATATGGAAAACTTCTTTCGGAAAAATAAGAAAAGGATCTCACGGCGAAGGTGGATGTTTCTTTGACTAGCCTTGGTCGGTGACTCACTGAGGAAGAGATGAACACAAAGCTCATTACACCGAAGAGCACATGGATCTGATGAAGAAGAATATCAGAAACTTGCAACAAAAGGAATTGATGAAAAAGAAAATGAGAAGCTTACAACAAAAAAGCTTGGAAAAAGTATAAAAAAAAAAGTAGGTGAAAGGATGGCAAAAAAGTGATGATGTGATGGGTGAATACAAAATTCAAAACTTATGACATGATTTGATGGAAAAATTCTTTTTAAAAGAATAGTCAAAACTGGTATTTAAACAAAAATAAATAGATAGAGTGAGGTTTAATGTCAAAAAGACTGTGTGGAAAGTTTGAAATTTTTCAGAGACCTATAAATAATTTTTTCTTTTCTTTATTATCTTAATCTCTAGATTTTTTATTTTTTAAGAATTTATATCACTCAAAAGATAGAAAGGAAGAAAGAGTTTGAGTTTGTAGGTCAAAAGAAATGTCCATATTTACAAGCGAAGATGGCGATACACACCTAAATAGGAAAAATTCCACCCTCTCTGACCCCATCCATCCAAAAATCAATATCACAATATAAATCAAAAAGGAAACTCAAAATTAATAAATCCCAAGTGGAAGGAAGGAAGGAAGGAAGGATAAAATACAAAATAAAAGAAAAATTTTCTAATGTTAGCCAAATCATTGACAACCCCGCCAATTTATATCTATTCTACCTTTCAAACCCCTCACCACCAATCTTAACAGAGATCAACGGCTCATAACAAACACCGTCCTTACAGGGAGGGTCAGCCGCGGCGCACGTGAGAATCTGGGCTCTCTGAGCCTGGGTGTCCCAGTCAGTAGTGCAAACCACGTAAAGCATAAGCCCGGCACAGCAAACCTGGGCCGCAAGAAGGCCCATCCAAAGCCCATTAAACCCAAATCCGAGCCCAAAGCCGAGACCCACAGCTACGGGCATACCGACCAGATAGAAGGCTCCGAGATTAACATGGGCCGCGTGGCCCGGCCGCGCGCTCCCTCTAAGAACCCCACAGCCCACGGTTTGCGGGCAGTTCCCGAGCTCGCATAGCCCTACGATCGGGAGTGCGGCGGCCGTGAGCCGTAGGATCTCGGGGTCGTTGGTGAACATGCAGGCCCACTGGTTTCTCATTGAGGTGGCGAAGCTCATGGCGAGGACGCCCATGAAGACGGAGAGGAGGAGGGAAACGGCGGCGGAGGAGCGGGCGCGGGCCGGTCGGTTGGCGCCGAGCTCGTTGCCGACGCGGGTGGAAACGCCGAAGCCGAGGGAGGAGGGGAAGACGTAGACGAGGGACGTGGTTTGGATTAAGACGCCCATGGAGGCCACCGCCGGCTTGGGGTCCGGGAGGAGGCCGCAAAGGAGGATCATGACCTCGTACCACCACCATTCCAGGCAGACGGAGACGGCGCTGGGGGCGGAGAGACGGGCGAGGGGGCCCCACCCTTGGAGACACTCTTTAGTGGGGCCCTGCAACGCGGCGATGCCGGATAGGTGGATGTAGAGGAGGAGGGAGAGGAGGAGAGCGACGTTGGAGGCGGCGGCTGCGGCGGCGACGCCATTGATGCCGAGGCGGAGGTGGGTGACTAGAATGAGATTGGCGGGGAGGTGGAGGGCGGCGGAGAAGGCGGCTGCGAGGGTGAGCGGGCGGGTGATGCCTTGGGATCGGAGGTATATGCGGATGGGGTGGATGAGAGAGAAGGAGACGAGGTCGGGGAGTGAGAAAAGGAGGTAGCTTTGGGCCAAGGACGTGATGGCTGGGTCTTGGCCTAAGAAAAGGAGGATCTTTGACATGCTGAGCCAGAGGAGAGAGATGGGGACGGACGAGCATAGGAGGAAGAGCACGGCGCGGTGGAGAGTTAGAGACAAGAGCTTGGTTTGGTTGGCGCCGAAGGCTTGGGAGCAGAGTGGCTCCATGCCGAGAGAGAGCCCGGAGAGAAGGGAGTAGCCGGTGATGTTGCCGAAGGCGACTGCTAATGAGCCGGCGGCGAGCTGGAGGTCGCCGAGCGAGCCGAGGAAGAGCATGGAGACGATGGAGCGGGAGTAGAGGAGTAGGGCCGTGAGGGCGATCGGAGAGGAGAGATGGAACAGAGTGGAGGCCTCTCTGAGAGTCTCCTCCGTCGAAGGGAATAATAATACTCTGCTGGGTTTCTCTGGTTGGGGTTGGTGTGTTTCTTTGGGTTTGGTTATGATGGTGAGGTAAAGGTGAGAGCTTTTGTCGTCGGCCATGGCCGGTGTGCTGATGGAGCTAGTGTTGCACATTGGAGATGATATGGCTTCTCTTGAGGAGGGAGGAGTACTATGAGTGTGAGGAGAATGAGTTGGGGCGAAAGGCTGGAAGGGGGGGAGTATTAATACGACTTGGGGGTTTGGTTTGCCACTGTTTTTTTATTGAAAAAAAAACCCCCACCCAAGTGAGACCCAACACCACCAACAAAGGGGTGAGTGAAATAAACCTCATCTCCTTTATCTTAATTTTTATATTATTTTTATGATAATAATAGTAATAATTTTCTGTCAATTATGATTTTAAACCCGGATCGAACTTGCATAACCGGGAACCAAGCAACAATTCGTGTTGATGAGATTAAGGGATATTCGGTTAGATCTATTGACTCTTGACCTAATTGTGAAACTGGTTCGTTTTTTAGTTCGATTTTAAAAACATTATTTCATAATGGCTTTTATCTAACTTTTTTTAAAATTTTTTTTTTCAGAGAGTTACAAAATGGGAGCAGCTCTTCAAATAAGAGTTTCCTTTCCCATAAAATGAAAGGTAGGAATTTAATGAATTATAATAGTAGGGATAACAGTTATAGGTTTTAAATGGAATTATTAAAGCAAATATTAATCAGTTGATTGATTGATATCCGCTCGTATTTACGTGTGAAAATTGAAAATGAGATTAAGTTGATGGTAGCATGAAAAACGGTGAACCATTCATACATTTGCAATAATGTTTCCCAACACGCCTCCAATTCGAGTGTCCGGTATCAATCAAACTATCCATTTTGTGTTTTCCCTTCCAAAAATAATGTACATATAATAGAAACAAATTAAAAGGACCACAAAATATTAACAATTTTCAAAGAATAGAATAGGCCGGTGATTGGCTTTAGGTCGGACCCAACCCTAAACATTGTAGGGCATGGTCCAACTTAGATTAAAAATTTGTTTCATAAAAGTGGACATCTTCTCCTCCTCTTTCTCTTTTCTCCTGTACTATAACTACAACATCTTTTTATTAAACAGTAAAATACTAGCAAATCACCATGGCAGTTGGTTGCGTTGTTTAAACTTTTCTAAAAAAATAATAATTATATAATAATAGATTTATCTCATATTATTATCAATTTTTATAAAAATAATAGTTATATAGGATAATTATAACTTATATCAGTTAATAACTACCAGAATATGACCACTAGTTTAAAATTTATCGTTCCAAATAATTGTTATGATTTTTAAAATTAAAAAATTTAAATTCTAAAAAAACATTTAAAAATAATTTTTTTAATTTTTTTAATATTTTTAATAGATTATATGATCGAACCCAACAGCAAGTCACAAGCCCAGATCCAACATTAGGATCGTGGAGCAAATAAGCACGTGCGAGGGGCATGCATGAGATCATACCACACGATATTCCCCGATTAATAAACATTATCAATCGTACTCGTATTAAACTAAAATATCTCGTCCGTGTTTTCCTACAGCGATACATCGATTTAAAAAAACGGATTAAAAAGAAAAAGGGCGGTTGATTCGCTCCTCCCGGGTAGACACGTGTGGATTAGCACGTGGAAGTCCCCGCACGCGCGCACTTCCAGGCTGGACCGCTCGCTGGCCCGTCATTGGCCAGCTTGATCTCCTTCCAATTTTTTTCTTAAAAAATTTTGAAAAAATTAAAAAAAGGGGGGGAAAAGTGGACGGACAGATGGAGCTCTGATGGGCGATGATGATGTCGCCTTAAAGCGCACACGAGTCCAAGATGAACACACGTGTGGGTCCCACGTGCGAATGAAAGTTTCAACCCCCTCGGGCAGGCAAGCTGGGCAGCAGGAGACAGTGCCTCTTCCAAGGAGATATTTCCCCACACCCACTTAAATTAATTAATAATTCCAAGAAAAAAAATCATATCTCACCAAATTAATATTTTTGGTATTTTTAGTATTTTACATTAATTTATCCCAGTTCACCAAATTAATACAATTTTCAACATTCAAATAAATAAATTAAATATTTATAAAAAAATGATTTTACATTGGAACTTGTTTTTTATAATGATATATATATTATCAAACCACTAAATTGCCTTAAGTCTATGATCCGACATGTATAGTTAGGTTCTATTTGTATATATATTTTTTCTAAAATAAATAGATAAATTATATTTTATTTATAATAATAGTTGTTCATTAAAAAGCTAAAACAAAAGGAAATTAACAGATACAGTATTTTGTGTCCTTGCTCATGCCTTGGTTTGTGCATAATAGGACTCCTCCTATCCCTCCAGACACCGCTGCTGGGCCATCTCCGAAGGCATCCTCATCCTCATATATTCGCCCTGGTGAGTCTATTTATCAAGTTGTAATTCATCATATGCGTAGTAAACCGATTTTATTAGCAGAAAGGCTTATAAACAAGGAAAGTTTAAAATTAAAATATTATTTTTAAATTAATTCATGATAATTTTTAAGACACTCTGACGTGTTAAAACAAGTTGAGGGTGAATCGTTTTTGTTTTTGTTTTTTTTGTTTTTTTTTTTGTTTTTGTTGTGAACAAGGTGTTAATATTAAGAGAGTTCATGCTAGATTCTGGGTCACACAAAAGGATAGTTGGATCGAAATCCAAATCTAATCGGTTCAGTAATTAGTAAACACAATCATTTGAAGAGTGTACTAGCATATCAATAAACGAGTTGATTTGTTTTTTATTCAAACCCATATATATTAAATAAATATTAAAAAAATGGTATAATCTAGACGTGGCCACGGTTCAGGAACCGGTTCAGTTCTGAACCGTGGTTCAGTTCAAAGAAATCTTAAGCCGGAACCGAACCGGACAAGGTTCTTGGCGGTTGATTCGGTCGATTCAGTTCGGTTCAGCGGTTTTGTTCAATGATTAGGTTTGGCCAGTTCGAGGCAGTTCGAGGTTTTTTTTTATTTTAATTTTTTGTTAAATCAAATAATTTAATATTTTAAATTAAAAATGAACATGAATCATGATAAGTGGGAAAAAAGTACAATATTTTTTTTACAAAAATGCAAGAATTAATTCAATACAATATTTTGTATAAAAAATAAAAATATAAATTCAATACAATAATTTGTAAAAAAAATACAAATATGATATGAGAAAAAAAATAAAAATAATAAAGAGCTTGAACTTATTTATATTAAGTTGCCTACGTATCCTCTCGGGGTATAAAGGAATCAAAGCCCATTTAGTTCTTTTATTTTTATTATACACATTTCCCCACATTTTCTAATTGGCTAATTGCTTGTTTCAACTTTCATCATCAGAGGAAGTTGTCGTTGTTGTACCAGAGCCATCATTTACCCACTCGTCAAGTCAGACATCACAGTCACATATTAACTTAGATATTAAGTATACGACGGTCAATACACGTATTAAGATTTGAACTTTGAGCCGGTTCAAACCGGTTGAACCCGCAGTTCAACAGTTTTGAAATTGGAACTGAACCGAACCTTGTATGAAGGTTTAGGTTCGGTTTGGACGGTTATGGTTTTCCGTCCTAGGTTGGTTTTTTCCTGGTTGGTTTTGGTTGATTCCTGATTCCAGGTTGGAATGGCCACGTCTAGTATAATCCTCAAAATAGTCTCTCTATTTTAACCAGGTGGCCCTTTTAGTCCCTCTAATATAATTTGAGCCTTTTATCTCCCTCTATTTTTCAAATTCGGTCCATTTAGTCCCTCTATCAAATGAAAGTTAAATTTTCTGTTAACTTATACTAATGTGGCTTTTTATAATATTAAAATATTATTTTTAAAAAATAAAAAATAATAAAATGAGTACCCGGTTTGGATTCGGATGATGATAGCAGATCCAAACCCTCACGGGTTTGGATCTGTTATCATCATCTTGGTCTGAACTCGGTACTCATTTTATTATTATTATTATTTTATAAATAATTTTTAATATTATAAAAAGCCATGTCAGCATAAGTTAACGGGAAATTTAACTCATGTTTGATGTACGACTAAATGTAATCAAATCAAAAAATAGAGGGAGATAAAAGGCTCAAATTATATTAGAGGGACTAAAAGGGCCATCTGTTTAAAATAGAGGGACTATTTTGAGGATTATACCTAAAAAAATCTATTAATATTTATGTGATATGAAGTCATTATTTATAGTAATTAAAAATGAATGCCAATGCTGGGAAGATGTGATAAGCTTGTTTGTTTCCTATATATATATATATATATATATATATATATATATATCATATATGTAGTATGTGGGATTGTGGATGAGCCTCGTCGGGTTGGCACAAATGCATGTTAACAAATCCATACTTGGTCCCACAGTGTAAGACTTGAGCTTGGTGGTTTGGGAAAAATAAACAAGTTGCCAATATTTATTGTACACAATTCCAAACCTATCATTCATATCAAGAGAATCGACTATTATGATTTATTTTATAAAGAAAAAAAACATTAAATTAAAGAAATACGGGGCTTCACTTGAAATAGATAGAGACATCGAAGATAAGAAAATAAAGTAATATATACATGTAATGTAAAACAATAAATACATGACCTCTTAATTAGTATCAAGTAGTCCGACAACAATAAAAGAACAAAGACTATTAGCTTTGTAGATTAATTTAAATAGATTAAAATTTGATATAAATTTGATGTATTACAGACACCGACACTGAGAGACGAAAGTCAGGGGAGCAAATGGATTTAGATACCACAGTAGTCTTAGCCGCAAACGATGAATAAAAGAACAAAGACTATTAGCTTTATGTGTTATTTATTTATTTATTTAGAAAATTCCTCCCTAATTTGATTTGTTGTTATGAATGAAACAAAATTTAAATCTAGTCATATTTAATTTAGTTTTAAAAAATTATAAAAGTTTTTGTGTTAATTTTGTTGAAAATGAGCTCTCTAGGATCTTAGCAACCAAATAATATTATAGTTTTAATCAAAAGGAGAAAAAAAGAAAAGGTGGTGACATCTATCTCAGTCAATTGATTTGGATGAGCAGAGAAAATGGACTTAATTCAAAGACGTGCATGTTTATTTAGAACGTTGAAGGAAGATTAATAAACTGGGAGATTAATGAAGTTTGGTGAGAGTTTTAGGCTTTATTTTGGAAAAAGAATGATGAAAGCTTAGGTTAGACTTGGAATTCAAATTATGACCAGACCATTCTAATTCTAAGTTGGAAAATGTTGGTCCAAGGTTGAATAACATTTCACATTGCTCATGTGACTCCGGTCAGTGGTGGCTAGCAAACCCTAATCTTTGATAATTGTATTTTGTACATGTGCATTAGTTGCATTTATAATAAAGAAAAACCTGAAAGCGAGACATTTCACATTATATAACTATGATATAAGGTTGTTTTTATAAAAGGAAGCCTTGGCGCGACGATAAAGTTGTAGTAAGACTGTGTACAATAGACCACACGAGCTGCTTTAATATGACTGATTTGTTGGGTTTGAGTGTCCAAGACTAACCTGGCTGCTGAAGAAGTGGAGTAGCCAAAGAAGCGGACCGAGCGGAAGGCTGGGCCGAAGAGGTGTAGAGTCCAAGACCAAAGAAGTCAAGTGGGCCGAAGAGCCACTCCTCGGAAAAGGTGACCGAAGAGCTGCTCCTCAGAAATGGACTACTAGACGGATAGTTGTTGTTGTTCGGTGAAGCATAGGCAAACCGAATAAGCAGCACATGGTGTATCCGAATAGTTGGTGTTCGGCAAGGACATCCGTAGAACGATTCCTTTTGGTTTATCGGAAGTACACTGACACTAATCCCAAGCGAAACGGCGGTGTCAGAGAAAACGGTGTTTTGGAACTACACAGGTATGATGGACAACATGGTGTGACATGGAGTGTTGTACAAGCTACGTACAGAAAAGGTGCTTTAGGAATCCCACCAGGGAGATAGAAAAGTGTTGAAGTCTTCTTGGAGAGAGAATAGAACAGAGAATCCAAGAGTGAACCAGAGCACCAGTGAAGGAGCAAGCAAGAAGGAGAAGATAGGAAGGAGAGATTTGGAGACGAAGGACTTCGAAACTTCACTGTGGTTGGAGCTTATTTGCTTAAGCATTTACTAAGTATTCGTTGATCTGTGCTTTCGCTTCCTATGATTGTAATCTTGAGTTTGGGCATCAACTCAAAAGTTATTGTATTTCTTGCTTGAGGTCTTAGTAGATTGTTTTGTATCCCGGTCCCCTGTAGTTTTCCCTCGATTTGTAGGGTTTCTACGTATATTGTATATCTGTGTGTGCTGTCTCTTGCATATGTTTGCTCTTATTTTCTTTGTGTCAGTTCTCACTGAGTTTACATTCTCCTCTGAGGTCTCTCCTGCGCAACAAGTTCCATAGTATGTTATAAATACCGGTAACTTGATAGGAGCTTGAATACATCCGAAGAAAAACCCTTGACCTAAAAAGGAAGGACAAATTAGTTGCCAAGCATATGCGTAAGAAGGGTATCTGCTCGAGGACTTTTCAAACTAGGATGTTGTTTCTAACTCATGTATATTTTGTAGTTCAGTCACTCCCGTACTAATGTGGTCCTACTTAGTCACTGATCTATTGCATTATGATAAAATAAAAAATACAAATTGAAAACTAGTTCTTGTGATTTATATATCTGAATACCAAAGAAAATCGGTATTCAATTCTGTCAAAAATTCAAAGGAATCGACATCATACAGTGCTGGATTTTGTAGCTATCTAATTAGACATTTGAGTGCATGATTGACTACTGATTGAATCCATGTTAATTTATATAGCTGGTGATGCAATTCATTCAAACTTTTCGTCCACTTGGGACCCAAGTGCTACATATATTGACATGTTATAGTTGTTATCCTGTCTGCCAAGAGAATGAAAGCCTGATAACAACATTTATGTCTCCATAACTTGATGCATATCATCGCAGCCGGTACTTGCTAACTAAATCACTTTATTGGTTGATTTTCATGTCATTATGTGAATGGAATCAGAATCTTATAATAATGTGATTATTTTTTGTTAATAAGTTTTGAAGATTATTGGATGATTGAATAATGCTGCTGGCTTATCCTTAGACATGTAAGGAAGGTGGCAGTTTGGGAAACATATGGCTCAAGTGATGTGAGAAGATGAGACAGAAGATTGACTGAATATATATATATATATATATATATATACAAGTCATGAGATTTCTCATTGATTAATTATTGAAGTTGATGTTGCCTCATCCCCAACCCCACCAATTAATCTCATCCCTTTGTTCAATCTAATCTGATAGAATTAAAGAGGCTAGGGATGCATGTAAAATTACATATATATATATTAATTTGAACTGAAAGATGTTAATTTATTTAATTGATTGAGTTGAGGATCGATGCGCAACGAAACAAGAAAATGGATGCACAATCTCACACAAGAAGAATTAGAAGCAAACACAAGAGACACAAAGATTTAACATGGTTCGGCTAAATAAGCCTACATCCACGGGCAGAGGCGACGAGAAAATTCCACTATAACCCAAGAATAAAGATTACAAAGCTTCTCAAAACTTAATCTAACAATGAATTTAAAACACCAAAAAGAGAAACATGAACAGGCTTACAAGTGTGGAGAGATGAACAATTAGGAACCTTGGAATCCCCAAGCCGATCTCAAACCCTTCTCCAGCTAATCACAAAGCCTCCTTCTTCTCCCTTGACCTCAAGAGCACTCTCACTTTCGTCTAATAGAAACCCTTTATTTTTTCAGATCTCACTTTTTCCCCACAGCCGCATGATTAAAAAAACCTAATTTTAATCCGAAGCACGGGCGTGCTTGATATTGCACGGGCGTGCAGAATCAACATGGGTCACAGCATGGGCGTGCTTGACCCCATGCACATCTCGGGTTTTCTGAGAACAAATCAGCGATCAAACACGCATGGAGACAGAGACTTGCACATCCCACAGCACAGCCATGCAGAACTAGCATGGACGTGCTTCTTTACTTCACAGCCGTGCTTCAATTGAGAACAAAATCTGAAACTTGAAAGCCACGTAACTAACAGATTGGTAAAGCTAATGAATTAACTCATGATTATATTTATATTTATATTACGAGTAATGATATACAAACTGAATAGGCTTACCGAATGTTTGATATCGATTCAAATTATGTCGAGATGGTGGTTTGATGATCCCGAGAAAAATTTAATGGTTTCAGTCATTGGGTAAGCTAGCCTATTCGATTTATATATCTTTACTTTTATATTATATTGTTAGTTATCATTCAAATATGTTATAGTTAAGTGCATATAAGTATGAATAACTAGATTTCTTTTCTAGTTATGCCACACACAGCAACGGTAGAAGGACTTATGGGGAAGAACAACGATCGCCAAACTCCTGCCAAAGGAGGCCAAATAAGAGTGGAACCTTCTTACAATGGTCATCACCTGGATGGTGGGGTCGGAACGCAATCAGAGATGTTTTTAAGACAAACAACACGTTTACATGAAAACAATATGTGATATTGATTTACTAACCCTCTCTTGGTTTGATGCAGCTCATGCGACGAAGAAGCCGAAACTCATCGCTATGGACTCCATTGACAAGAGAAGCTTGGCATTCACCCGAGAAGAAGGTCCTTAACATTCACCATGGCATGACTTCGAAGACATCCAGGATTAAGGGGTTTCACCACCTCATTAGGTCACCACACCTAATGATGGGGAGATCATGGTTTTAATGTAATCGAAGTGCTACAATATAACCCAATTCTTGTAGACCTTATGAAAATTTAAATAAATGAATGAGATTTATCTATTTTTATTTAAAAGAAACTATATTTCTTTTCTTATGTCAACACTATGTTCTTTTATGTTCATTTATACGCGAAAATGTGTGATTAGATTTTCTTTCTGAAGGAACTATATTTTATGAGAAAAAAGTCATCTTCATAATTAATCATAAGGAAAACATGGTTAATTTGTGGGTGTATATATATAGTAACATTTCATACCTGTTTACTTTGGATGTATGTAATCATGTAGATGAATCATGGACCCCATAGAATGCAATATATATATACACACACAGGCTGTGACTTTCTTTACGCCAATGTAGTCCAATCATTCTAAAATAAATAAGAGTTCAATGTCAATTCATATATATATATATATATATATATATATATATATATATTAAAATGTTTATAATCTTATAAAAACCACAAACTCCAACGTTATAACTATTTCTAAATTAAAGAAAAACATGCATATTATGGTACAATTAATGTGGAAATCTTTAGCTTAATCAGTTAGAATGCTTTGATCTGAAGCAAAATCTCATTTGATAAGAAAAGACATTGAACAGTGATGCAAACCTTGTGTCGTTTCTCTTACAAGTCATGCCATAACAAACACCCCAACTCATCAATAAAGCATTTCTTTGATGCATTGATTCTCAATGCATGCAGAGTTTGGTATATATGTCTCAACAACAATAACAACTCTTTTGGATGAATCCCACACGCATGCATTTCTTCATCAACACTTGTTTGAATCATTGAAACTTATCAAAAGTACACTACTACTGTTCATGCTCTCTTTGTCTGATACAATGGCCACCACCTTTTTATTAACTGAAACCTAGGGGCAGAAATTAACATGTTTTGAAAATCTGGCCACTTTAAGACATCACAAAAGCCATAAGGAGGTGGTGGTTTTCCTTATCTGAATGGTGGGCACGCTCCTCCATTTGTTTATTGTTGGTAGCTTAGTGATCCACCTCCTTATCCTGCAATATAACCTTACCATGCATCACTCTCCACTCTATATACACAGTTAATATAATTTCTCATCTCTTCTATATTAATGCATGCATGTCCTAACTTTTTTTTTTGGGGGAAGGTGGATAAACCACATTTATTTAAATATAAGGAGATAGTTAACAGTGCATATGTCCTAACTTTTTAATGTACAATAACATGTGGTTTTCAAAATATATAGACAAAGATGTAAAGTTAGATGTTGGTTATATATAACAGTACTGTTGTTCTTAAAGTTTTTCCTGGTTCCCTTTGGTCATTCTTCACATCATGAGTAGTACTGCTTGAATGAACAAACAGTACTATTATACTGTCGTTGGTGGATCAATTCAAAGAGCACTTTGTTGTTTGGTGGATGATTTCAAAAAGTTGCTTTTCGGTTGGTGGTTGATGCACAATATTTTGCTTCTCTTTTTGAATTTTCATATATATGAGATAGATGACAATGTAAGGGATCATGCATGATGCGAAATGTTATAAAAAGTTACTTTTTACAGCTTTGAAATCAAAGTTCTTGGTGGGTGGGTGACACGCACTGTCTACCAACATGATATGATCAACATATATACTTAGTTCTTCATCAAAAGTTATGCACTTTACTGCTAACTATGTGAAAATCAGCTCCCTTGGTTTCTTAGGAGGGAACACATTATGCTGCCTAACCTTTTTAAGAACTTTATAGCTCAGCATTCTCTTGTTTTCTAATCTCTTGTTTCCTGATTAACCTTCATATATAAATATAGTGGAAAGCAAGACTTCATGACCACCACCTTTCAAGATCTTCTAGAGTACTAGCCCATGCTTCCACAAAGGACACTACCCTATATATATATATATATATATATATATATATATATATATATATATATATATTAACATATATGTACCACTTGGTTCACAATTAATTAATTAATTAAGTAAAAGCTCCCATTGAGGTGGTGTATATATATTAGGATGCATATGGCTCCCCCATCTTTGCATGTTGGGAAGAGATCGAGAAGGAGAAGAAAGAGGACAACATGATACCACTCAATGATCATGCCGCTCACATGGCTTTGGCTCTCCGGCCATATATACTAGCAGCTAGGACTCTTCTCTTTATATATATATATATATAAGTTTGAGCTTATTAAAACACAACCAACCCTAATGAATTATAACTCCATCCATAGTGAGGCCGGTAAGGGATGAGCTTGGAGCTGTCCTCTAAGGAAGCAACAAAAGAGTACATAAGCTTATGATTTTGTCCATGGACCTCTCCCATGCAAGCAAACTTGCCATGTGAGTGGTTAATGTGGGGGCAGTCCTACAATGGCGCCCTTCTTGTAGGGTATTTGTTTTCTATCCCTAAGTGGAAGGGAAGCACTCTGCATGGCATCATGTTCACTTGCTGTGATCACCCACCATGGCCACCCCCTGTGAAGCAGACACACAGCCCCCACTGAATAGCTTTGGCTGTGAATTAAAAGTACTAACCTGAACACCATAAACAGGAACCAAGTACTAGCATTAACTACAAGGCAACTGTTTTGCATGCAAAGGCACTGCACCACTCTCTCCAAATGATGCATGTTCTTCAAGTTTCA
The DNA here is from genome assembly GCA_026586065.1 of Dioscorea zingiberensis. NCBI lineage: Eukaryota > Viridiplantae > Streptophyta > Magnoliopsida > Dioscoreales > Dioscoreaceae > Dioscorea > Dioscorea zingiberensis. The sequence goes on from CM048818.1 coordinate 61,966,714, forward strand.
GCCCCACTTGCAGTGAGAGCACATGACATGCCACTGAGACTATGTTGTTCAACCATGTGTTTGGATTGGGAGCTTACTGTGTTACCACTAGCTAGCCAACTTACTTAATGGACCACCTTTTCACCACTTTAGAGATTATATTGCATTAGTCATGACTACATATATTGGATAAAATACTAACAGTATGGTCAGCTATATATATATATATATATACTTATATATAATCCCATCCACTGCTTTTGCTTCTGGTCCCCAACCAAGTAATTAATGGAGAAAAGACCATCAAGACACATACTAAATATATATATTAATGTTTTTCTTTGAGGACCACTGAATATATAATCATCAAGTTCTATGATTCAGAGAAGAGAGTACTCAGAGTACTCAGTACTCAGTACTCAGAAAACTTGATAACTATGAAGTTCTAGCATATTCATATATCTTTCACTTGTACGTAAGTAGTGTTCAAATACACAGCTATAGCTGATCTTTTTGTCCTTGTAGCTGCTAGTGTTCTGAATATTGTCAGCATTTTTGTTGGTCCCAAATTGGATGTGGTGGGCGTCTCAATGCGTGTCCATCTAGCTCTTATCTATAAATCCCAACCAAATTCTCATCATTCATTCAATGAATGGGGCTTGCACTGGAAATTAAAACCTTTTTCTATTGGTCTATATATCAGCCATTAATGCATGTCTGTCTAGCATGTAACACTGCACCTAATGGGGATTCATGTTATGCTATATATGTCGAACCTATAGGAAGGAAGTCTAGCTAGCCGTGCACCTTCAATGAAGAATCTCTGCATGTGATCATCCCGGCCCCCTTCACCTCTTCATGGAAATTTACATTATTTCCATCAAGACTAATTAAGAAGATCAATATTTTAATTCTATATAGCACCATTAATATCAGATATATATAATAGTCAAACATTAATGGTTAATTAAACTAATACTAATTATCTAGATATCTTCATGTTAACATTAACCTTTTAGAGGTACGTAATTACTCCTACTGTCCTACATATCGGTTAATTAAAGCAATGTAGTTAAGTATGAAGATATATATGTAGCAACTCAATCACATCTAACAAATAATAGAACATCTTGTTTTAGATATTATATATATCTACTACACATACACATCGATCCATGCACCATGAGATGCAATGCAACAAAAACATGCGAGACTCCTTGATTTCTGAAAATCCAGCCCAAGAGTCTCTGCAACCCATAAGATCATTTCTTGACATTGAGTAGGCTTTAAAACAAAAGGGAAGGCCCAAAAACATTACTGCTGAGCATTTATAAAATGATTTTTTTTAATACTTTGATTGTGATGTCTAACATTTATTAATGTTCAATTCCATCTATGCACGTTCAATATGGTCCTTGTACTATAAAGAATTTGCTCAATGAATAAAATTGACGTAAAAAAGCCATTACAAGGGAAAAAAGGTAATTAAAAAAAGATAAGATAATGATAAAAATAAATGCTAGAAAGATAACATAACGATAAAGCAAATACTAAAACGATAAGATAACGATAAAAACAAATGCTAGATATATCTAATATTTACTTTGTATATATTTTTTTTCAATTCTATTCTTGACATGGCAACCAAGTGGCATACGGTCTAAAATACAATAATTTTTCATTCATCTCATTACCTAGCTATGTGATTGTATTTTTCTATGTGGCAGTTGACATGGGTTGTTAACGTGACACTCTTTGCTTACGTGGCTCGACCAGGTTATTAATGTTAATATTTCCAAAAATTCATCTACCTTAATGACATGTCATTGTCTATGGCATGCCTCACTGATGAGCCTTTATTATTTCCAATGTACATATTTCTCACATGATGATATGAACTATTATATATACCTGACGTCGCCACACAACATATATTTTCCAAAAATAATTTTTAAAAAATTGCTCATGTGCTGACAAGACAATTAATGCTAATATGGTGTGATCATACATGTTTTATTATTGAGTTTTAGTCTCAAATCTCTACCACGTCATCCTAATTTAGCACTTGTGGGGTCGGTTGATGATGATGTGGCTTAGTGAGATGACAATTTGCCTCATCAACAAAAAGTGGTCAAGAGAATCATTCAAAGGGAGCCCCATCAGTGTTAGGATTTCTCATAGTGGTCCCTTGGCCCCTTGCTTCTCTTCCTTGTTTGTGGTCCTTGGTGCTCATGCATGGTCCGATGACTAGGTTTCCTGTGTCTTCATTCTTCTCTCCATCACCGATTGTTGTCTTGGGCTCCGGTTTTCATTCTACCACTAGCTAACTAGGTTGTGCTAAGAGCCCAATTCACAGGTAATTAAGTCTCGTAAATTTATATATTCATAGGGGTTTATCTTCCCTTAGATGTACCATGTTTTTTCTAGTTAATATTAAAATGTAGAATGTAACTTAGACTTATAACTCTCTAAAGAAATATCTCGTCAAACCGAAGTTAGGGTTTTTTTGAAACCTTAGTGCTATAAGGGAAAAATACCTGAGGACACGTGGCATGATCGCTAGTGCCTAGATGAGAGATCAACTATTATCATAACCACCTGATTATGATCCGACGGTGGAGAATAGATTCCAAAAGGCCGAAGAAGGAAATTTTTTTAATCAATCAAGGCAATTAGAGTTCAAAGGTGGTAGAAATTTTTATTAATTTGTTAATGGTGCAATTCACATGTGTTTTTCAGTTGAGAATTGATGTGTTGTTGTTTTGGGTTAAAACATTATATTGTTAGACTGTAATTATAAACATTTGTAGCTTGGGTGTATGTTTTGGTCATTGTTTCTTAGTTTTTGCTTATCAGTATACAAGTTTATAATTTTTTATGGTGCAATATTTCACATGCTTTTCCAATTGAGAATTGATGTGTTGTTTTTTTTTTTTTTTTTTGGGTTGAAGTGTTATATTGTCAGACTGAAATTATAAACATTTTTTTATGGTGCAATTCACATGTGTTTTCAATTGAGAATTGATGTGTTATTTTTTTGGGTTGAATTTTTGTATTGTTAGACTGCAATTAATTATAAACATTTTTTAGCTTGAGTTTACGTTCTTGTCATTGTTTTCTTGGTTTTTTCTTGTCATTATACAAGTTTATAATTTTTGTATGGTGCAATTCACATATGTTGTTAGTTAAGAATTGATGTGTTGTTTCTTTGGGCCAAAGTGTTTTGTTGTTAGACTGAAATTATAACTTGGGTGTATGTTTTTGTCATTGATTTTTGGTTTTTGCTTGTCATTGTACAAGTTTAAAAATATTGTCAGTATTCATTGCTTGATTATTGGTTGTGATATATAGGAGTCATGATAGAGAGTCTATATTGTCAGTTTATAAACAAGTCTATATGTATAATAGGAGTACATATTTGATGACCTGCTTTAGTTTCATTAGTAGTGGTTTGTAGCTTTCAAAGTGCCAATAACTCTATTTAATCCCTCCTTATATGGTTATTTGAATACTCTATGTTTTGTATAGAGTGCTTTGTATAAAGTGCTCGAGGAAGGAAGTTGAGGATGAGGAAAGCGACTACTTCCAAATTGGATATACCACCAAAGGATCATTGGTCTAGCAATATCTCGGATTCTGTGTGTTAGGTAATTCATTTGGTGAGTAAAGCTCCCACGTTAGAGTCCCCGTCTCCTTAACGGAGGGAGCAGTTGGTAATTCACTTGGTGAACAACAAGACTCGCAAGTTCAAGTTCCCATCTCTGTACGCGCATGATGTGGGGTCAAGGGTGCTCTCGTAAGGCCACGCCCCTTGACAAAGCTCACTAAGGAGGTCTTCATGGCCTATGACAATGAAGAAAAAGGGTATACCCACATAAGAGAGGCATATTGGAAATAGTGCATCAGTATTGGATTGATATGATTGCATTTGCACTGTGAAGTCGATGTAATGTCTATTTATATAGATCAACAATTTTTTTTTGATTTTTTCCATAATTTTTTTAGTCTAACAAATATATAGTTTTATGTAGAAAATGTGTTTAAAAATGTTATAATAGAAACCAATTTTTTTAGATTTTTAAAATCTTTGACTATGTCATCTCAGCATACCATATCATACACATAAACCACATCCATATATATGCCACAAAACAACTACTTTATTTTATTATTTTTTTTCCTGATGTGGCAGAAGGTGCCACATCAACACCCATATATCAGTTGCCACGTCGGTAAACAATATCACACACACATTGAGATGAATAGAAAAATAATTATATTTCAGATCGTATATTACTCGGTTGTCATATAATGAATGTGAAAAAAACTTAAAATACAAGACCATATAATAATGTTTGAATTCAAACATTAAGGTAAAAATAGCTTTTAACTTTTATAAAAGTCAAGTAAACTACGAATACTACCATGGACCCACTAACATCCACTCACTTTTAGCGGGTATGAGTCCGTATGACTAGCCATTTTGTCCCACACCAAAAATTTTCTATATATAACCGGAGAAAAACTTGCATGGGACTCACTTTTATTTCGGTGAGCCATAATATCTTATTTAGAAGATGTTTTAAGTATTTCGATAAATGCGGATGGGAAGATCATCGAAAAATAAAAGCATATCCATTTTCACGTAATTTTTGTAGCAGTTTGGTCTCCCAATGGTTGAAATTTATAAATCAATAAAATTTCTATATAATTTCAACCATTAAGTGGGAGGACCAAGCGGTCACAAAATTATATGAAAATAGATATGCTAGTTTATTTTTCGATGATCTTCCCATCCGTACGGTTGGAAATACTTAAAACATCTTCTAAATAGCATAATGGAGAGGGCTCACCTAGAGATAGGTGAGTCCGGATCCATGCAAGTTTTTCTCATATGACCGACCAGCGGTTAAGAAATAAACAAACAGCGAGTTACTCCAAGGTACCCCGGCATACTTAACTTTTTAATAATATCAAAATGTTTCCATCCACTCAAGTTGCCAAATAGCCTATTTTTTCACCTAAGAACATCATTTCATATATTTTATATTTTAATTTGATTGCCCATCCGTAGTTATTGTAATTTAATTAGTATCTAGTCATCCTAATCCTTTGCTAAAGAAAATACATAAATAAATAAATCATAGAGGCAAAAGACCTAGGAATTCAAGCTCTTTTTGTGAAGATCTAAGAAGCAACACTTCATACATAGCCAAACAATCTTAATTATACTCAAGAGTCAAGAGTGATATTATTAGTTTGATTGAGTTCAAGCCCCACTTGCAGTACTATTGTTACACATGGCAGCATGACATGAGATTTCTATATACATGATAACTAGACAAACAATGGCTATAAAGAACCTTTTTCACCTGCCTTGATTCCAAAGTGATGATCTTTGCTTCTGACCCACCCAAAGTGGAGGAATTTCACATCACATTGCATACCATGTTGCTCTCCAATTTGTTGCTTTTCTTTAAGTGTTGTAACCATCATTGCCTCCATTAAAAATCTTATCATCTTTTTCCTAAAAAATTTCACTTTATCTTCATCATCTGTTTGTTTCTTGTTCTGTTCATGCAGCAATATCACAATCTACAATTTTTTTTAATTTTTAAAAACAATAAATATGAGTAAAATCAGATCCATTTTACAATTAATTAAATAATTATGTTAAAATTATAAGCCAATGATACTACTCCACATTTCAGTTCAAACTTTCCATGTGTATTGTTTCATGGTATAGACGCTCAAAGGTGCTTGCTTTAGTTAGACTTGCGATGTTTTGAAGATCATAATCCTGTACTTATCCTTAAGAATCTACAAAATTGGAAAAGTTAATAATAATTAAGAGCAAGATAACTCTATTGATTCCACCACTAAAGTTCTTTTCACTTAATTATTAAAGGTATCATTAATCCAAAATCAAATAAACTTAAAATATATTTTATTATTACTGGAAAATAAAAATAATTCGGATAATTCATTCCTAGTCTCCTAACTTCAATGCGTCACTGGTTTCAAGTGGCGGCCACTAGCTCAGGAACGCGCCACGTGTACACTGTGCATATGCCACGCATGGCTTTGGAATCTCCGGGCCCCACCTTGTCTTTGTCTTGTGAGCTCCCTTGTCATCTCGGATTGACGAAAATACCCTCATTCGTACAATCAATCAGCGGTACTACCATTCACATTCTTTGTCTCTTTCGCCAAAGACCAAAACATCCCTGAAGTCCTTTTATGGAGCTGCCATTCTATTCGTAAATAATTGCAACGAAAAGGGTAAAAATATAAGGGCTGAAGCAATCTAGAAATTCCAATTCAGTCCCACCCCCGCTTCGAAAGGCCCCCTCCCCGCTCTTGCTCTTTCTCTCTTCTCTCTTCCGCTCTCGCCTCCCAGAGAACAAGGTCCGGATCTTGGCCTAGGGCTTGCGATCGAGGGAGCAAGGGAGATGGGCAAGGTTGTTGTTGGGGTCGCGGTGGTGGGGGCCGTGGTGGCAGTTGCAGTAGCTACGGTGGTGGTTCGGCGAAGGATGCGGAGCTCGGGGAAGTGGGCTAGGGCGGCGGAGATCGTCCGGGAACTAGAAGAGAAGTGTGCCACTCCATTGGGGAGGATGCGGCAGGTGGCTGATGCCATGGCGGTGGAGATGCACGCGGGTCTCGCGTCCGATGGAGGGAGCAAGCTCAAGATGCTCATCAGCTATGTCGATAACCTCCCCACTGGGTAAATGTTTTTTCTTTATCATTATCATGGTATCTTTTTGTTATTATATAGCTTGTTTTTGTTTTAAGTTTGAGATCTTAAGCCTGTGTTGTTCCTTGCTTAAGAATTATGGTGTTCTTTTTTTGAAGTATTGGAAAAATTGGCATGATGTTCTTGATCACTTGTTTTATTTTAATCATCTCTCAAATTCTTGATTTTCATCTTTTAAATGCTCCTTTAAAAAAAAATCATTCAAATTCATTGTTTTGGCTTTTGTTTATAGTTTTCTAAAATTGGGTTCTTTTTTAATTTTCTTTTCTCCACTCTGGTGCATATTTCTGTTTTTTCTCCCAAGTGTTAGATCTTTTCTCGTTCTTATTGAAAGTTCTAAGTCTTGGTTAACATCTTTTTGCCAAATGAAGGTTTTCTTTTAAGATCTTTTTTTCAAGTCTATCAATTTCCTGATTTTTTTCCCCTTCTATTTCTTTCATGGAGATTTCAAATTATTTTTCACAAGTCTCTTCTCCCAGAAAATTTTGTAAATTCTCTACTTATTATGGTTTAGAAAAATCATCAATCCTTTGATGCAATTAAGTATAAAAATATTGTATTCTTTTGGGGTGCCCCTGTAACCTTTAATGTAGCTTATCCGATTTCTCCTTTCATGGTTCTAACAGTTTGTTTCCATGTGCCGTTTACATTGTATAAAACAAGTCTTCTTTTTGAAATCTCTGTTTTACTGTGACTATTTATCAAAAGATTTGAGTGACTTATGGTTACCTGTTTGATGCTGTTTTATTTTTCCAGGAATGAGTCAGGATTGTTTTATGCACTTGACCTTGGAGGAACAAACTTCCGTGTTCTTCGTGTTCAGCTTGGTGGAAAGGATGGACGTGTTGTTAAGCAGGAATCTGCGGAGGTGTCCATTCCTCCACATCTGATGGTTGGAACCTCTGATGTAAGTATAAAATTCTCTTTACTTGAGCTGTTCTTGCTTTATTCTTCCATGTGCTTCTTTTTCACATGCTGGTTCCTTGTCAGGATCTATTTGACTTTATAGCTGCAGCATTGGCAAAATTTGTGGCCTCTGAAGGCGATACGTTTCACCAATCAGTGGACAGGCAAAGGGAGCTAGGCTTTACTTTTTCTTTCCCAGTGAAGCAATCGTCAATTGCATCAGGAACTCTTATTAAATGGACAAAGGGTTTTAAAATCAATGGCACGGTTAGTTATTTTAGTTCTGCTTCACTTGACATTGTTTTATGTGGTATATGCCTTTCTTAGCTGATTAGTTTGGATTGAGTAAGATGGTATGCTTTAAAGTAGTTTTTCTATTTTTTTTTTTTAATTTTTAATTTTTAAATTTCTTCTTAATTGTTATATATTTGCTTAGGGGAATTTAGTTACCCATTTGAAAGGATTTGATTCCTGCACTGATTAATTGTTGAAGAAAGTTTTGCAATAGATTGTTGTAAATGCCTCTTGTTTAGATAGTAATGGTCATTAAAATGCTATCGGATTTATAAAAACTCTTTAAGGAAAAGATGTAGAAATTGCATGTCAAGGAACAATACTTGCTTGCCTAGCCAGTTATGCTATAAAACTGACAAATGGTAAACTTTCTGTTACTGGATAAATGGGCTTTGGCTCTCGTCGTGATGCTTGAGTTCCATAGGTCAATATTATTTAAATTACTCTTTAAAATTCTACCTCTTGCAGTTATCATAGTAATTATCTGCCTTTAAATTTTCAATGAAATGTAGAGGACAAGTCGCTCTCCGATTTCTTGATATCCTATTATTTACTCTATCTGCTCTTATATCTGTTAGAGATGGTACAGTGCTCTTAATTCTCCCTTCATTTCACTATGAACTATCCTTTTTGTGTTTTCTTTCATGATCTCAATTTGCATTCCCTACATAGCACAAATTATAGAGATTTGTATAGTAGATGCTCTCTTTGAAATTTTATAGATTTATAGTATTGGTTGGATTTTTTTCTGCTTATAATGACAAGCATGTTTCGTAACACTCAAAGGGATCATTAAGCCTTCACTATCTATAAGAAAGAAATACTCTCAAGATTTATTAGTAGAAATATTATGCTCATTTATTGAATGCAGCTTAAACAACAGTATAGCACGACCATTTATTACATTTCTTGCCTTTCATTGGTCACACATGTACAGAATGGTTTTGAAGTAAGCTTACGGTTCTCTTCTGTACTGATTGAGTGAGCCTGTGCAGATGGCCTGCCCATTCTTTATCTGTCCAAAGGATGTTTTCAGTTAACTGGAAGAATTGTGTCCTTAAAAAATATGATCCATCCATTCTACCTTAATCAAGAAGTGGTATTTTGGGTTTAGACTACTGACTTGCCATTGTTGCTCTTGAAGACTATGGAAGCTTTTTGTCACTAAGGTCCCCTGTTTCGATACATATCATTTGAACTAAAAGTAAATATCTTTTGAATGTGATGATGAAAAAGCATTATTCTCTATAGCTTCACATAGGAATTTCAATATATAATTTAAGTCTTTTAATAATTTCACATGAATTCAAATCTGGACCTTGCCTTATTTTGATTGAACCCTTCCTATTTCTGTGAGCCAGGCCGGGGAAGATGTAGTGGCCGAATTGACTAGGGCCATGGAAAGACAAAACCTTGATATGCGTGTTACAGCCTTGGTGAGTTCCTTTTCATTCTACCTTGCTCATTCTAACTATAGAATTGAAAAGTGAGTCTTAAGGGACTGATGTGTAATATGGTCTTTATGAAGCTTGATGAAATTTTTTCTTCTTTTTTTTGCCATAAGTACGATGATGCAATTTATGCTTGTTTGGTTGATTTGTTTATTTAGGTCAATGATACAATCGGTACATTGGCTGGAGGTCGATATTATGATAATGATGTTGTCGCTGCTGTTATATTGGGTACTGGTACAAATGCAGCGTATGTAGAGCGTGCACAGGCAATTCCCAAGTGGCATGGCCTTCTACCTAAATCAGGAGATATGGTAATGAGACATATTTTGTGTTTCCATTGGATCATCTAAGAGTAATATGCAAGACTATTTTATATTCTGATTCAATAGCTAAATAGCTAACCCCTTTGGGGATTGTTTAGGGTGCTTATTGTTCCAAAGAATTCTCTTTCTTGCTTTTATAAATCCCAGTTGCTCATGTTGTAGGTTATTAACATGGAATGGGGAAACTTCCGATCCTCACATCTTCCAATTACAGAATATGATCAAGCATTAGATCTTGAAAGTTTGAACCCTGGTGAGCAGGTAAGGTGTTGAGCATTACGTCAAACTTAATGTTAATTGCTAATTGTGACTGCACACTCTTTGGACTCTGCATGTATTTTCAGATATTTGAGAAGCTAATCTCAGGAATGTATTTGGGAGACATATTAAGAAGAGTACTATTGAAATTGGCTGAGGTAGCTGCGTTCTTTGGTGATACTGTACCACCTAAGCTCAAAGAGCAATTTATACTTCGGTACAATTATTTTTCTCTCCCTATTAAACCAATATTCTGTCCCCTGATCTTTTTGTTTGGTAGATGCCATTGTTTCCATTGAATGTTATTTTTTACTGCATGGAAAAGGATGGTGTTGGGTGATTATAAATCGTGGAATAAATTCTATTGATCCATTTTTCCTGTAACACACCCACACCCACGTATATGTTGTTAAAGCTTTTGGAATTATGCCATCTGAGACATGTCAAGGATTCATGAGACATCTTTCTACTCTTGTTGCAGGACTCCTGTCATGTCTGCCATGCACCATGACACAACATCGGATCTTAGAGTTGTGGGTAGCAAATTGAAAGAAACATTTGATGTATGTGTCTCTCCTTTTAACATAATCTGTCACAAGATCAAAATTTAGCTTCTGCTAACTGATCTATGGTATGGTTGTATCTTTAGATCCATAACACCTCTCTGAAGGCAAGAAGGATGGTTTTGAAGTTGTGTGATATAATCGCCAAACGTGGTGCACGCCTTGCTGCAGCTGGAATTGTAGGTATCCTGAAGAAGCAGGGTCGTGACACACTGCAAGATGGCAACAACAAACAGCGGACAGTGATTGCGTTGGATGGAGGCTTGTTTGAACATTACACTATATTCAGCAAAACTCTGGTGGTGGCTATAGAGGAGCTACTTGGAGAAGAGGTAGCATCCACGGTCTTCATTGAGCACGCCAATGATGGCTCAGGCATTGGAGCAGCTCTTCTGGCTGCCTCCCACTCTCAGTACCTCGAGCTTGAAGAGCCCTGAGGGAGCTTTCATCTCGTCGCATTGCCTCCCATCAGCATTCAAAGCTTAAGCTAATCCCTATCCGCAAGCTTCTGTCGAGTTTTGAGAATCAACTAGTCGCATAAATTATATAAATGCAGGTGGGAGTGTTCGTGATGATGGTGCTACGACCCATAGTCCGCCATTCTTCACCATTGCTGTTCGCAAGGAGCTCTAACAGTTAGCTCCTCTATATACTGTCTCAATTTTGTTGTCATTCAATTACTTTGGCAAGCTCCTATATACTATATTGTTTGCTGATTAGAGAATAATTGTGTCTGTTTTGTTGAGAATAACGGCCTGCCTGAACATTAGCTAACTGATGGACTGGTGAATTATAAGTGAAAGAGGAAGCCATGAGAAATTAAATCCGTGATTGAAGTCGCTAACTGATGGTTTCTTTTTGCTGACTGATATATGCTGATGGTTTTCTTTGAAATGCAAGTGACATGTTATAATTTCTTAGATAATTAATTGCAATTGTAAATGAGCTTTTTGATTTGCATTTTTATAATCTTGAAGAATATACCGAGGTAAAACTATGTTAATGCAAGCATTTCAGTGATACTATTAAACATTGCAGACCTCTGTGATGTTCGCTCTGAGAGTGGGGGCATTTTACAGTCTCTAGTGTGTCAAGCTTGCCTCCCAGGTCCCTCTGTTTTTTCACACAATGTTTGCTAATCTACCATCATCTTCATTATCCTCACCAGAACTAGAACTAGAGAATGCTTTATGCCTACTACCCTTACCGCTAACCTTAGTGGTTTGCAGAAGAGGTGCTTTATCCGACTCCCTGAGAACCTTATCCGCGAACCCTGGCGGCATCTGGTGGCAACGGAGCAAGACTTCCAGCACGTCCTTCATACAAGGCCTGGTTGAAGGCAGCGTGCCAGTGCAAATCAAAGCTAGTTTCAACACCACTGTTATCTCATCCAAACAAACCGGGTCTCTGATACTCTCATCAATGGCATCCACCACCTTGTTTCCTTCCTGGAAGTGTTTCCACGCCCACTCAGCCAAACTACCGTGCTTCCCTCCATCACTGGGTTCTCTCCCAGTGATCAGTTCCAGAAGTACCACTCCAAAGCTATACACATCGATCTTCTCATTCACCTTCATTGAATAGGCACATTCTACAATTCAAAACCAATCAAACGAGTGAGTTTTCTTTCTGTAGACAAAGAGATTGCTATTACATATAATGAATTATTTTTACCTGGAGCCATGTACCCTATAGAACCCGCAAATGCAGACACAGAATGAGACTGGCCAACCTCAACCAACATCTGAGCTAACCCGAAATCAGCAACCTTAGCCCGGAACTCCGAGTCCAAGAGTATGTTGCTAGACTTCACGTCCCGGTGGACTATCGGTGGCGAGCAGTCATTGTGCATGTAACTCAACCCCTGCGCTACTCCGACGGCTATTCGCAGCCTTGTCGCCCAATCTAACGGGTGTGATCTTCCCCCGGGCTGCCGATCACCGTGAAGCCAACGGTCTAGACTCATGTTTGGCATGTACTCGTAGACCAGTAACTTGGAATCAGCGTTGGAGATGCAGGACAAGAGTTTCACAATATTTTTATGCCTTATTGAACCCAGAATCTTGACCTCACATTGGAACTCCTTGTCCAGCATGGACTCCAGCTTAGGCCCAGTCCATATCTTTTTAACGGCTACGATCTCCCTGGCACGATTTCCCACGGCCACGCGGTAAACTCTCCCCGCCCCACCGCTGCCGATCAGGTTCTCCTCCGTGGTCCCCCGCACGATGGTGGACTCAGTGAAATCCAATGGCTGGAAAGAGGTCATCTTCCACGCGGCCAGATCTCCACCGTCTTTTCTCCTCCGTTTATCTCTGATCATCAGGAACAAGAAGGTAATCAGGATCGCGAGGGCTACGCCACCGACGGTTAGCATTACGACCCGCGCGGTGGAAAGGCCGTCTGAGCGGTGCGATCGGTAGCCGCCGCACGGTTGGGTGTTTAAGAGAGGGTCGTAGGAACAGAGCCCGGGGTTTGATAAGAAGCTCTGGGCGTACGCCGCTCTCTGCATCAAGATCGGGATCTCCCCGGATAGACGGTTGGATGAGAGATTGAGGTTGTTGAGCCGGTCGCCGATGGTTGCAGGGATCTTGCCGGAGAGCTGGTTACTCGAGAGGTCCATGGAGGTGAGAACCGGGAGTGCCCCAATCTCCGCTGGGATCTCTCCGACGAGTTGGTTGTTGCTGAGATCGAGATCCGTGAGCCACCTCAGCGTCGAGATCCCCGAGGGGATCTCGCCGGTGATCTGGTTCCCTGAGAGAGAAAGGATCTGCAGCTCCGATATTCCGGTGAGGTCTGCCGGGATCTCGCCTGAGATCTGGTTGTTTCCGGCTTTGAAGACTAAGAGACGTCCTGCCGATGAGGGGATCCGGCCGGAGAAGCGGTTGTCTTGGATCTCGAGGCGAGTGAGGTTCCACGGGAGCTTCGACGGTAGGACTCCGGAGATGGCGTTGCCGTGCATCATCAAGGTAGTGAGATTCTCCGCAGACCAGATCCGCGCGGGGAACTCGCCGGTGAACTGATTGTTGTAGATCTGCAAATTGCTCAGCGTCGAACACTCGCCGAGCGTCTCCGGAAGTTTTCCGGTGAAATTATTGTTGAAGACAACGAGCGACGAAAAGCTATCTAGGGCGCAGAGGTCCCCTGGAAGCTCGCCGGAGAGGCGGTTATCATCGACCTCGAGGTTCCAGAGCTTGGAGTGCTTTCCCAGCTCCGACGGCAGGGTTCCGTTCAAGCTATTGTTGAAGAGTCGGACATCGTAGAGGTTGGGAAGCAAGGCGATTCTCGGAGGGATCTCACCGGAGAATTGGTTCCAGTAGAGTAGCAGCTTCGTGAGGTTCTTCAGCTGACCAAAACCCTCAGGTATCGATCCATTCAGTTGATTGATGGAAACATCGATCTCCACCAAATCCAGTGCTCCAATGGATGGATCGATGCCTCCAGACAATCTATTCTTATATAGATACAAATACTGAATGCTCTTCAGCATCCAAATGCTACGAGGAATTGTACCACTAATGGAATTCTGGGAGAGGTCCAGTTGAATGAGCTCCCCCAGCTTTCCCAAAGACTCTGGGATTTCACCTACCAAATTACTCTTCGTCATCCATAGATACGTGAGCTTGGTCAGATTGCCGAACTCTTCAGGGATGCTCGCCGGAGAAAAGGGGTTGTTGGCGAGCCAGAGCTCCTCCAGGTTGGAGAGGTTGCCGAGTTCAGAAGGGAACGATCCATTGAAGAGATTGTTATCTAGATGTAGCAATCGCAGCGCCGAGAGCCGCCCGATGGAGCTGGGCAAGTCGCCTGTGAAGTTATTGGCTGAGAGAATCAGGACATCCAGGGCCGAGGACATCTGCAAGATGTTCGACGGGATGACTCCAACGAAGAGGTTCTGTGAAAGGTCGAGGTACTGGAGATTGGAGCAGTTGTAGAGCGAGGTGGGGAATGGCCCGGGGATGCTGTTATTGGAGACGTCTAAAACGGTGAGGTTCTTGAGGTCGCAAACAGATGCCGGGATCTCTCCGTTGATGTTCTTCCCGGAGAGGTCGAGTTCGGTGACCGAGGTCGCAGTGCATTGGACGCCATCCCAGGAGCAGTGATTGATACGAGAGGACTCGTTCCAGGAGGAGAGAGCGGTGGGGTTTCCCCAATCGCTCTTAATTCGTAAAAGCGTTTGTTTTTCTTCATCCGATGTTGTTTGGGATTGACCTAGGAGATTTGATTTAGAGAAGATGATGAAGAAGAAGAAGAGGAGTGAGGTCATGGGTGGCGCTTCTGCCGCCATTGGCGAGAGAGCTTGAGAGAGAGAAGCTAAGGCTTGGAGAGAGAGCGAGTAGTTTTGGCGGGTTTTCTTATACGAAGAGCAACGGTCAGTGTCGGAGGGCGTCTCGTGGTCAGAGATGTTGCTTTAGCCTCGGAAGCGTCTGCATGGTGTTACAATCTTGCAGATTGAATCTTCAACCAAGGTACTTCACTTACATTTACTTCTCTTTTTTTTATTAAATTATAGCTAGTATTTGGGTAGGTGATTAAAGAGAGAATCAAAAACCAAACAAAGCAGGTAGAATTAGCAAATTTCCAGAGTAGAGATTTTATTTCGGAATAAACTAATATTTAATTTGTTTAGAATCAAAAGTGACAGGAATAATTTTAACTTCACTGCAACTTCCTCTTTTCCATGTGACATATCCAAATGGTTTTATATGCACATTGGATGATGATAAGAGTCAAACTAGTAAGCCACTTTACTTTACTGCTGAGTCTCATTTCTCAAGAGACTAATAAAAACCATGGTTGGGGGTTATCCCCAACATAATTTTTCATAAAAAAAAATTGTTAAATTTTTTAATTAAAATTTAAAAATATAATCCATTAATGTATAAAAAAACACATCACTATTTTATCACTAATATATTTGATTTAAAAAATTTTTAAAAATTATTTTTATCCACAAGTGAGATAACCCCAACCAAACACAGTTATTAATATATTTGAATTGTTTGTTGGTACATATTTTTAGACGAACATTTGAGTTTATTTTCAGAAAGATGGAATTGCAGAGGACAAATTCAGGAACAAAACTAGTTGCTGTCCAGTCATTTGTTTAGAGTAGTGAATTAAGTATTGCTTGTATTGTGAGAGCCGGCTTTGCAGCACAATAAACAAAACACCACCCTAAAAAGAACAATTGAAAGCATGGAAACGGAAAAGTACAATGAAACTGGTTGAGGCCAGACGTCGATAACCTTGTGGGCTGGTGTGAGCGCCCGGCTGGAGAAATCTTCAGTCAAGCCCGCCAGTGCTGACAAAACGGCGAAGAACGTAAGTCATCTGCACGCCAAGGTTTCTTTTCATTTGACTCTCTTTTGGGTCATGTGCCACAATCAATAGGTAGTGGACGTGGAGTAGATAAAACGGCAAAGGAACCTTCTCATCTGATTTCCTCCGTTTTTCATTTTTCTCTTTTCATAGAAATAATGAAATATATATAAAACAAAGAAGTTAGTATTTATGCGAGTCAGCTGAACCTTCATTTTATGTTTTTTTTTCTAAAGAATTCATTGACTCTGATGCTGTCTTTTGGTCTAGAAGCAGAGTTGTTGATTAAACTTCTTCTCACTGTCTCTATTACTATTTTTTTTTTTAAATATATATCTGTGCTGAAGAAAATTTGTTATTATGATGATTGTGGTCTTGAGGTTGAAAAACGCATGGAGAAAAACTTGTATGGCTCACCTATCTAATAGGTGAGACTTCAATACAGTTTATTATTTAGTAAGATTTAAAATCCATTTAGAAGATGCAAAATAGAGGTATTTTGAAAAAATCCAAAAAAAAAATAATCCATTTTTAATTACGTTAATTTTTTGGTGACTTAAAACCGCTAAAATTCTAAAAATTCAACCGTGCTAAAATTTTTATAACCGAGTTTTATAAAATTTACAAAAATATAAAAAATGGATATTTTTATTTTTTTAATCATCTTTAAAAAAATATCTTCTTTAAATAATATAATAGAGGTACTATTTTAAGATGTGAAGCCTATCTAACTAATTATTGTTTAATGCGTAAATGACCAGCCATGTGTCTCACCCGAAAGAGTTCCGTTGACCCACGAGACAAATAAGAAAGGCTTAATCAATTAGCCGAAAGGTTACTAGAATTAATGATATTCTAGATGGGTGATGTCTTCAAGAAACGTGATCAGATACATCTCTATTTTTTTAAAAAATAATATATATTATTAGAGTAAATTATCTTTTGAAACCCATAGTTTTCCACCAACCTCTTTTAATTTTGCTAATTGAATCGATACATTTTAATTTATTTATAATGTCTATCTTCCACCCAATTTACCATGATCAACTCAACAATTATTAGTTTCGTACAATAGCATTATATATAAAGGGCAGTTCAATGCTATAGAGCTCTCGGTAATGTGCAGGGTTCGAGAAAGGATCGTCTATTTTACGTAATTTTGCTTTTTTTTTTCTTTGCTTTTTGTTTTTTTTTGTAAGAAGTTGTTTCCACGATTTAAACCAATGACTTCCAGGTCACATGACGACAATTTTACCGTTGCACCAAGGCTCCCCTTTAATGGTATCACACATAAACCCACATAATTCACATAGATTGGATTATTAATGTTCTTTCAACTACTAAAGAAATATACCTATTTTTCTGTTTATAATTTTAATTTAAAATTTTTTTTTCTATTTATGATTGTATAATTGATTGATTGGAAGTTCAGAGTTCAAACTCATAAAATTGGAAAGTTTGGGCTATTACAAAACTTAGGCTAAACTACATTATTAAAAAAGTATTTTATCATAAATATTATATGCTATAAATTATTAAAGGAAAATTGGTAAACTTATTAACTCAGTTTCACAGATTGAATAAAATCAATAAACAAGTAAAATTCTCAAGATTATTAAGTTAATGTCAATTTGATGGGCCAAAGCCTTTAATTAGTAGGCCCACTGGGCCTCCTTAAACACAGCTGATGCCACTATTGTAAATAAATAGAAAGTCAGGGGCTATTACTGAATCGTCGTCCCTTGGGAACACCTTCATCTCGAGAGCGGGAACGCCAAACCAAAAGAAAACAATAAAAAGGGCCAAAAAAACAAGTCCCCTTCGATTCCCTCAAGGCCCCATCGTCTTCTTCTCTCGTCCTCCAATGGCGATCCAAGACCCCGCCCCCGCGTCTCCGGAGCTCCGCCCGGCTTGGTGGCGCCCTAGGCCTTCGCTCCATCTCTCCGTGGAGCCCTAATCGAAGCGCACTGGGGTCTCTCCTGTACATACTCGGCAGGCAGGATGAAGCCAGGCAAGACAAGTCCGTCGGTCGCTAATCCAATCCCATACGTCTTATTTTTCCTTTTCTGTGTTTCTTTCGTGATCTTTTGATACGGATTTTGGTATAGTTCCTTGTCTTGTTTTAGATCTGTTGGGAAACGTAGTTAGGGTTTATTTTCGGGAAATGGCGAGTAGCTTTTAGTAGATGGTTGCTTATGTGCAGCTTGACTCTGTCTATGTATCTCGTCCTGTTGATGTTTCTGTTTAATCTTAGTTATTTAGCTTTATTGTGAATTGTTTGGGTGTTTAATGATCTATTAACCATATTGGTTTTGGTTTCTGTGTTCTTGGGTGATTTGAGAGATGAATGATGTGCCTACTTCCTACTGTGTGGATTTCTTAATAACCATATTGGTTCTGGTTTCTGTGTTCTTGGGTGATTTGAGAGATGAATGATGTGCCTACTGCCTACTGTGTGGATTTCTTAAGGCATTGTGTACTCATGGTTTTCTGCCCATTTAGTTAGATGCTTTCTCTAGGCTTTCCAAATTCTTATTTGGGTGGAATACACTATGTTTAATCTAAACCTATGTTCAATTCATTGTGCAGCTAGAGTAGTGCTAAGGTAACTAATTCTCATTTTTAGTAACATATCATGATCTTTGTTTCTTTTCTTCTCTTTTCTTTTTTGTATTAAAAAAATCCTGAAACTTTAGTCTCAGTTGTAGGGACCGTTCTGCTTTAGATGCCAAGTTTATATGGGTACATTTACTTTCTTGAGTCTGGTCTATGAAAATGTTGTCACTTGCTAGAAAGTAAACTCTAAATCAACTCATAACTGTCACAAAATGATCTCTTTTGTTTGATGATGGTATTCTGATAATGTGACCTATAAGGTTCCCTTTCATTTTTATCACAACTTTTTGCTTGAACTTGATGCCATTTACTTGGGGTGGCTGTCTTCAATCTACTTTTCATGTTTGCCTACCACCAATGCCTGTTTTCGACCAATTCATCCTGCAGTATTGCTATTCTGTTTGTGTTTCTTGATGTGTATCTCCTCTTCATCTAAGCCCAGCGATCAAATAGGTATTAAGGCTTTAGAAAGTGTTTGCATTATTATCCCTTGTACTTGGTTCATATTCTATGAATCAAGAATGAAGTAGCTTATTAAGGAATAAGGCCCCTTATTCTACAGTAAGATCCCTAGTCTGCAATAAGTTATTCTTGGGTCATTTTGCTTGTAATTCGGGAACCAAGGGCTTAATCCGCTATTTTCGCTTTCTGACAAGGTATTGTCAATTTAGCTGCTGTGGAAGTCTATGAAATGGATAAATGGTATTTTCCAAGTTTCTACCTATTTGAAGCCAACTCTCCTTAAACCAAGACTCCACATGGTAATGTTTTCTTTTGTACCTCCCACAAATATCCCTCCATTCTTGCACTTTGCTGCAATTCTGTTTGTTTAATGGCTTTTGATTTTCCATGCTTTGGCATAAGCAAAAGCCAACCATAGTTTTGGTGAATTTGATGTAATTTAATGTTTTTCATTTTTTTCTTTTCTTTTCTTTTGATAAAAAATTGTACCAATTTTATTATCTTTCTATGTTCCCAGTTGCTCTTCATCCATTATTCTACATTACAGTATGATTTGTTTTGTATTTCACATTAACAATCAGAATTTTCGTTCTCATGATATTCTTATATACCAGAAATAATGATGCCTAGGTTAACCTTTTGATGGCTCAAGCTTGTTCATCTGCTGTAGGCCGATAATGATGATAATTGTATGTCATCTATTTTTATCCAAAGTGACCACAATTAAGTTAGACTTACGCTGAACTTTGACTTGGATGTTAATCTTTGTTCTTAACTTGTATATTGTTTACTATTTTAACATCAGAATGATACTAGAGGCCAGTCTTGTAGTACTGCACTTAGTTCTTGTTTATTTTTTATTTTTTAACTCAGATTCAGCTTTTGATTGTATTGTTTATATTCCCCACACCTCAATCTACCACTATTTCCTCATTCAAGCTCCGATAGAAACGGAGAACATAATCATCTTAATATCTGTTCTTTCCCACCGAGTTTTCTGTGAACTTGCAATGTGAACAGCCTATCTTTGTGGGTCAATAATATCTAGACCTATGAGATGAATTACTTTTAGTTGATCTTGAAGACATGATTGTTGAAATTGGCCCATAAAAATATTCAAAGATTTTGGTTAAGAGAACGTAGGGGATATGGGATGCTAATTAGAATAAAAATAAAAATAAAAATATTATTAGATATTATTGAATAATAAGGAGGTAATAAATGATTTTATTATTTTTTAGAGGTAGTAAATAAAAAACTCTTTCAAGCAACCTTCATAAAGAAAATTAGTAATTCATTTCTTCTCATAAGGAGAAGTTGAGAGCCTATGGCGTGCTTCTAGTGTCTTGTTCACATTTATTAAAAAATTAAAAAAATATATAAATAAAAATCATCAGTGAGAATAGTTTAACCAGAAAATAAAATTTCTGCAACCTGTGCACTTGAATTACTTTTTGCATACATGCAATGAAATCCTCCCTATTATGGTTGTAAGTATTTGATCAGCTCATCAATCTGGAAGTTTCACTTGGAGGAGGGTTCTTACTTTTTTTGTTTTTGGACGAATAGAGCGAGTGGTCAAGTGATCACTGCTAAAGTCAATCAAATGGGCGTGCTCACGATCTCGGTTCGATCAGCAGCGGAGGGGCTTTAATCGCTCAATTGGCTAGGCCCCACGCACTATAGCTTCACAAACGCTCAGAAAGGAACCCTCACCACGTTTCGAACCCACGTCTCTTCCGAGGCGGAGCCTTAACGAGGGACCGGGTTACCAATATGGCTCAAGGGCCGTTGGTGAGGAGGGTTCTTACTTGATATGGCGCTGTATTCCAAGGAATTGCCCAAATGTGGGTTAATCGTGTGTTGTTTTTGGAGCAAATTTTTTAAAACAAAAAATTTTGGAAAAGAAGTTTCTACTTAAAAAATTGAATTTAAAGATTTATATGTATTTTTAGGTTTAAATTCTTTCCTTTTTTAAAAAGATAAAAAAGCACCAAACTATTTTGGTGCCTATTTCTTTTATCTTGGTGTTCTAATGTGTCAGCACAAGTGATGCCTATGACACTACTTACCCAATCTTGGTGTTCTAATTCATCCAATGACAAGTGAAGGTCAGATACAAATATAAGCTGCCTGGCTTAAGAACTCTGCGGATCATCGGACTTGCAATTCAAAGTGTCACACAATCATAAGCAATTGGACTTGTCAATTGAAACAACGAAAAGACAACTAATTAGTAATTACACTTGTAACGGCCAATTGAAATGGATTTGACTGTAAGCACCAAATTTCAATGCACAAAATATTACCAAATTAGCAAACACAATGTAATGAGAAAAAACACATGTATATATGAAAACTTAAATAGAAACAACCAGTACATAGAGTAGTATTGGTAAAGCTGCATTAAAACAAAATAAATATGTTTGCCAGCATCCAGAGCATGGCAAACAATTCGAAACAGAGAGTCGGTAACTAAGACAATGGAAAACTAGAGAAGTACAAGCAAAAAAGGATATACCTCACAGCTTATCTTCAAACTCGGATAATGGGGTCATTTGCTCTTTCAGGCCCTTCCTCTTCCGAATGTCAGCAACAAGTTGTCCTGCCTGAGAACCTGGTTCCAGTGGGTCGGAAGACATCATGTCCCAGTGATCAAAGACACACTGAGGGAAAGCCTGACCTGATGTAGCTGCCCTCAGAGTGCTTGAGAACCCAAAGGACTCGACGACTGGAAGGTAGGCCTTGATATTATATAATGGAGTCCCTGGCCTCTGAAGTTCTTCAAAGACATGCCCACGCTTCTGGTTCAGAACACCATAAATACCTCCAAGTGCTTGCTCAGGTGCCTGAATTTCCACCAGGTAAACTGGTTCCAACAACCTAGGTTTCGCAGTTAATTGAGAGGCATAAATGACTCTTCTTGCAGTAGGAATAACCTGGCCACCACCTCTGTGAATAGCATCAGAGTGCAGAACAACATCACATACTTCGAAGCAAATGGCTCGCATGTTCTCCTCAGCTAGCGCACCTTCCTTTGATGCCCACTGGAAACCAGCCACCACGGAATCCTTGATTTCATTAAGATACTGTACCCCCTTACACATGTCCACGACCATGTTCGGGCCAGTAGTCTCAGGACCAAAGCACCAAATCTTCTTAGCAAGATCCTTGTCCCAACCAAACTCTTCAGACAAAATCTTTGAACGGGCTTTAGGATCATCCCTCGGTCCAATGCGCCCATCATCGATGGCCTCAGCAAGTCCTTCCTCCATGGGCCTCGCTTCCATATATAGCCGGTTGTGCTTGTTTGGAGACTTGCTCATCACAGTCCTACATGACTTCTCAAGTACGGTTTCTCGAAATGAGACCACTGGGTCAGAAACCACAATCTCTGCCCCTCCCATGAAGTCCTCCTGCAAATCCTTCAGGCAGATCTCAAGATGGAGTTCTCCAGCACCAGCAACGATATGCTCCCCAGACTCTTCTATTGTGCAGACAACCATAGGATCTGACTTGGCTAAGCGCTTCAGACCTTCAACAAGCTTAGGGAGATCCGAAGCAACCTTGCACTGCACAGCAACACGAACAACAGGAGAGACAGAGAATTTCATTGCCCTGATTGGATGGGCATCAACTTCCTTCTCATTTGTAAGAGTTGCATTCTTAGTAATAAATTGATCTAAACCGACCATAGCCACAGTATTTCCACATGGCACATCCTCCACAGACTCTTGCCTCTTGCCCATCCAGATGACAGTTCTCTGAACACTCTTCACATACAAATCTTTCTTTTGGCCAGGTACATAGTTTGGTCCCATAATTCTTACCTTCATACCAGTAGAAACCTTCCCTGAGAAGACACGACCGAAGGCAAAAAACCTACCCTTATCTGATGCTGGAATCATCTTTGAAACATACAGCATAAGAGGACCTTCTGGGTCACAGTTTCTAATGGCATTGGCATATATATCATCAAGAGGGCCCTCATATAAGTTCTCCACACGATACCTCTGTGCCTTGGCAGGGGATGGGAGGTGAAATATCATCATTTCAAGAAGTGCGGAGCTTGCAGGAAGCCAAGTCTGCATGACCCGCTTCATTAAAGCCTTACCAACCAAGTCCTTCTCATCTGATTTCATTGTGACACCGAGCTTCTGCAACATCGGCCATAACTTGTCCTTCTGATCATTCATGCAAGTGTTGATGATCTGCTTGATTGGTTCATAACAAAATTGAACAAACCCACGCTTGCAGGTAGGAGACCCAGTGTTCTTATTAGTCCACTTCTTGGTAGCTGGGTCAAAGTAATTTTCACCCCAAAGCCTCTCCATCATCTTATTTTCATCAACTCCGAATTTGGAAGCATACATTTTGGCAAAGTTCGTAAGTGTGAATGCCCAACCATGCAGTCCAGCAGAGAAAGCAACAGTTCCTTTCTCAGGGTAAACTTGGACATCACCAAGAAGGGGATCTTCATAGGTTGCCATAATAACATTTGCGTTCTCAATGACACGCTGGAATGTCTGGTAGGCTTCTTCACCTTCAACCTGGAGCTCAAGGAAGCACCGATCCATCTTATTGACAGTCAGCACAGGCCTAATTCTTTCTCCCAGAGCTTGTCTTAGAACAGTTTCTGTTTGGACACACACTCCCTCCACACAATCAACAACGACTAGAGCGCCATCAGTAATTCGAAGCGCTGCTGTAACCTCAGAAGAAAAATCAACATGCCCGGGTGAATCAATAAGGTTAATGAGATACTCATGCCCACTTTTCTCACCCTTGTAGTTCTCCAATGATTCTACAGTCATCTCATAGTACAGAG
The DNA here is from genome assembly GCA_026586065.1 of Dioscorea zingiberensis. Taxonomy (NCBI): domain Eukaryota; kingdom Viridiplantae; phylum Streptophyta; class Magnoliopsida; order Dioscoreales; family Dioscoreaceae; genus Dioscorea; species Dioscorea zingiberensis. The sequence goes on from CM048818.1 coordinate 61,990,470, forward strand.
AAATCCCAGTCGACTTAATTGTGATACCACGTTCTGCTTCATCCGCACGAGTATCAGTCATCCTAACATCTCCAGCAACTTCCTGTGCAATGATTCCAGCAGCAGCCACAAGAGAGTCGGTGAGGGTAGACTTTCCTGCCAGATCAAAGAAATTTTGCATCAATGTTTGCCCCCTGTGGCCTGAGGCTACTGACTAAACATTAAGGCATTAGTTTTTTTTTTTCAAAGATCCAAGTTATGTAACCATAATAACAAATGCAATCCTTCCAGTATATCAAGTCAAAGGAAAAAAAATCAGGGCACTGTGCCCAAGAAGCAACAAAATGAACAAATGGAGTAAATTGAAGGAATACATGTGGCAAGATAGACAATACACATCTTTCATTGGAAATTGCCAAGCAACCAGCATACCAGCTGAACTCAATCAACAAGACTTGAGTACATCATAAGAAGAATTAGTATTCAAGGTAAAGCATACCATGATCAACATGGGCAATGACAGACATGTTCCGTATGTTATGTTTTAGGTCCATAATCCTACGGAGCCCCTCAGCAGTGAACTTCACCATCTTAGCTGCTTTGAAAGTTCAACAACCACCAAGGTAGAATTAAGCCTGAAAAAATACCAAAAAGTTAAAACCATAGGCCACTATATGAAACCTTAAACTTGCATAGAAATGAAGAGACAACTAAATAAACCAGTGAATGCAGAAGCTTGTATGGCAAGCATACAGAAATGATACATCACTCAGTTCAGATAGCCGTGCAAAAACAAAGGCCCTTCCTAAAGTTAGTGATGGAAACAATGGTGAGTCAATGTGTATTGAAAACTTCAAGCAAGAATAAATTCTTATTTTTTAATTAAATAGCTTATTTAACACCAAAACCTTATTCAACAAAATCCCCAAGTGAACACGCCCAGAAAATAGCATGCCTAACAGTGTGACAATAGTTTGATTAAAGCTCAATCGCCAAATCATTTTTCTTTTTAAATTTATATGTAGGATTTAGGGTATCACAAAAACCAACATAAAAAATAACTGATCAAGAGAAAATTTATTACAAGTATATATGATTCTAGATCAGAAGACCCAAGCCAGAAACCAATAAAAAAAATCCTCTAGCTCTAAAATAGCACCAACGCAGCAAACAGCATCAAACAAATCAACAATCTCAAAAAGATGTCTTTTTTATTATATAAAAGGGACTAGTAAAATGATTCATAAACATGGAAAAAAAAAACAACCTTCACAGCAGATCATAAAGGAAAGTCGGAAAACTCACAATATCCTTCACATCAGATCATGAAACAAAAGCCAGAACCAGATCTACATACAAATAGAAAACTGTAATTCGGAGATGGATCTATTCCGATGATTAAAAACACTTCAAAGTACCATCGAGATCGCACAGAAAACACAGCAAGAAAACAATATCAAATCCGATGGTTCAGATCTAGCATGAACTATCATCAAATAATTAACTCGGAAGGGACGCAAAAGAAAAAGCAGAACGAATCACAAGGGAATTAATTGTAGTCACCTGCTAAGAAGAAAAGGCGGAGCCGCAGTGATGCTCCTCAAAACCCTAGCTTCGCCTTCGAGACTACTTATAGGCCCGCGGTTTTGTTTGGATGGCAAGCAAGGGCAAAGGGCAGGGCATAGCCGCCTTCGATTTAGCATATCCCATTCCCTTTCCAGTGTCTCACGGAACTCATCTGTTATCCTGATCTAGCTATTCTATCCATTTTTAACCGTCCGATCAGATCCACCGGCTCGGATCATCACCATTCAGCTCTTATCTCGGTGTTAAGGATACTTTCGTAATTTCAGTACGTCCTCATGATAAAATTACCGACCGGCCACTGTGCTCTTCGCTCTCGTTTAGGGATCCTTCCGAGTGTTCTCCGGCGACCGATCTCCATGACGATCGACCGGCGTCATGGGAAGGTTCATGGAGGTGTACCTAATCTCCACGCCGGCTACTCCTTCACCTTCTCCCCTCCAAGGCCCAACCCCTCATCGACCTCGGCGCTGGACTCGCTGATTCTCCTCCCTCCCTGAATTTACAACATCGTCCTTCGAGGCCGGGTTCTTTGTGCATAGGTTCGCGAAGGATCTGAGGATTTGTTTGGAGTGCGAGAGGCTGTGGCCGGCGCTCTTTGGAGAGCGGGTGAGAGCCCTCCAAGTCTATTCAAGTTTTGGTAACATTACATTCGTCTTTGATGTGTTTGTGTTTATGTTTTTCCATACATCATGCGATGATAAAGGTACTCTGTTCATTTATTGGCAAGTTACTTAATGACAGTGTTAGAACTATAGAGTGGAGAGGAGAATGGGTGAATGAATCCTTAACATTACCAAGGGGGAATACCCCATATATATACAAATGTATGTATGTAGCCCATACATGGGCATGGATGTATGTACATGATCTAACACGCCCCCTCAAACTCACGGTGGATCATGAACCGAGAGTTTGGAAAGCAAGAAATCTTGGGGGAAGCTGTATGCTCATTGAAGAAATCAAGATGCCCTCCCGCGGAGGCAATATAAGAAGAGAAAAGCGCCCAGGAAAGATAGTGGCCAGGAACAAAGTGAAGAGCAATCTCAAAATGTTTAGATTCATGGAAAACCGGTTACCGGCAATGAGAATGGCACTCGGTTGTCACCCGTAGAAGTGAGCGGTGGCAGGGAACACCCAAATCGGCAAAAGGCCGGAGCCAAATAATCTCTCGGCCGGCCAGAAGCAATATACTTGGCCTCGGCGGTAGAAAAAGCAACCTCAGCCTGCTGCTTGCTCTTCCAAAGAGATGAGAGTCTCCCGGAAAACCACGAAGCGATGGTGGATGGCCGATCGGTGGAATCCCACTGGCCCAATCCAGAATGGAATAAGCCTGAAGCTCCAAAGAAGATGGAAGCGAGAAAAAAAGTGAGCCGTGAGAGTACCGCGAGATAGCGAAGAAGGCCTTGATAAAAGCAACATAATGTGGAGGCAGGGCACTAACGGCCCACTAAGAACACGAGCATGCGCATAAGCAATGTCGGGGCCGACTAATAGTCAAGTAGACAAAGCGCACCCACTATCTGTCGATAGCTTGAGTAGGCTCGAGAGGAGCTCCGTCGGAGAAAGCCGATGATGAAGCTCGATAGAGCATTAGGCGGTCAGAAATGTCGATAAGGCAAGCTCTACTGATAAGATCAGCGTACTTACTGGCGAAACTAAAGTACCCTCGGTGAGCATAAAAGCAACCTCAAGACCGGAAAATAGCTTGAAGATGACCTAAATCTTTCATTACAAGCTGCTGCTTTGTAAATCTTTGCCCGGAGAAAGAATAGACTTCGATATCGTCCCGGATATCACCCATATCATCCACATAAAGCGGTAGTAAAAGTAAATGCCGAGGTGTCGCAGTGAAGGCATAATCGGAAAAGAACTCTCGTGAAGCCGATGCGAAATCTTGCTTGCTAGCGCTCGAAACCGGGCAGGGCTGTTTGGAGCCCATAATAACGCGCATCGAAGCCGAGCAAACCTGCTTTGAGAAGAGTGAGGAAGACCAGTGGAGGAGTCATGTAAACCTCCTGGATAAATCACCATGCGGGGAAGGCATTACGTCACATCCATGCGAAAAAAGAGGCTTGTGGGCGGTACAGCCAAAAGAAGGCGAGGCGGTAGTCATCTTACATGGAGACAAATGTCTCCTCATAGTCAATACCATACTCTGAGTAAAACCACGAGCCACCAGCGGCGCTTTATAGCGCTTCAACCTTCACCATCGGCCCGAGTCTTGAGTCTTATAGACCCATGAACCAAGCTGGAGTAAAGCACGGAAGGAAGTGGAAACAAGATCCAGTGTATGCATCCTCACGAGAAGAGCTTGAGCTCCTCTCGACATAACTGACAGCAGTGAGTATCTTTGAACTACCTCATGATAGGATCGGAGCTCTGATGAGGAAGTGAGCAAGCCAAAAAAGGCGAAAAAGTGGAGTATAAGTATGGGTGATGAAAAGGCAAACCTAGCGGGGAGGGGCGGCTGGTGGTCGGGGATTCTGAGGAGGGCGGGGAACATCCACGAGTGAAGATGGAACCAGTGAGAGTAGAGAACCATCGAGGCACTACCAGGCTGGGGCCTTGAACTTCGGGGCGTCAGGCGGAGGGTGGCCCGGTAGCCGAAGAGGTGGGACAAGAGGAAGCGGCGGTGGAAGAGTACTTCCGGAAGAACGATGTGAGGGGTAGCGGGATCCGAAACAATAGGAGAAGTAGGTGGAGAAATTAGCCTTAAAATGCGATTGAAGAACTAAACCCCAAAACCCTAGAATGCTTCTACGTCACAGTATTAGAACTATAGAGTGGAGAGGAGAATGGGTGAATGAATCCTTAACATTACCAAGGGGGAATACCCCATATATATACAAATGTATGTATGTAGCCCATACATGGGCATGGATGTATGTACATGATCTAACAGACAGAAATGTGATATTGATTAATTAAAATTTCTTTTGGCATTCTGATATTAGAAATGGTAGGGTGAATTGATGCAGTACTTTGTTGGTTTTAATTGTAGGAAACAAGAGAACCTTAGTTATGTTTATATTGCTTCCGAGGAAGGCTCCTAAAGCTTTGATGATAATTGTTTGAGTTTTTCGTATTTTGATTGGTTTTTGGTTGGCTTAGACCTTCTGGATCATGTCATTTGGTTGTTGCCTCATGAATTGCATTTGATTGGTTTTTGTATAAAACCTCTCTTCTACTGGTATTTCCATCTTTGTCAGTAAGGATTGATGAGTAGTCTTAAACTACTTTAAGTACTTTTTATTACTCGGTTTTTGGAGCTTTTGATCTTGCCTAGGTGCAACCAATCTCTTTTTCTGTGATATCTCTGGCGCTCTTATCATATTTGTTCCATGTTGAATGAAATTGGTTATTTACTATTTTTTTTTTTCTCTCAACTTACTAGTCTAATACTTGGTCAACATGCATTAGGCTGTAGAACCACAAGTCATGATTTTTTGCTTACCAAAACACACAATTCTAGCTGCCAGAGATTATAAAAGCAGCAGCTAAGATCTGGAGATGATACCTGTTTATATTGGCAAACCTGTTTCTGCCAATGGTGTTCAGTATAACAGAGCTAATACTTCAGTTCAATCCACTTGACATCAAGGTCTTCCTGGTTTGCATGTGGAACGATATGCAGTAGAGAAACAGAGATGAGTTCCTGATTCTGCTTCCAGTCCTTAAGGGAGAAAGTTATCTATGGATACTTCCAAAGTCACCAGGCAATCCTTTTATTGCTTTTTTTTTCCCGGAGATTATATATAGGGAACTTAGTTGTCCTACCTGGGGGTGTTTTGTCTTCATAGAAAATGTTTTGCTACAGACCTAATGATATATTCGTTTCCTCTTTTTGGAAGTATAATTGGATAATATTACTAAAATATTGATGGTGGTTTTTCATCTGCATTGTGTTAAAGGGCCTTACACCTCCTACTATGTTGAATATATTTTATTCCTATCCAACTAAGAAATTTTGATTCAAAGCCTTGTTCTTTACATGTATGGCCAAATCTAATCAGATACTTATTACACACACACACACACACACACACACACACACAAAAAAAAAAAACCTTAGATTCTCACAGTGCAATATTTACTACTCTAGTTGAGAAGCTTGGTAAAGATCTGCACAAGTATAATATTTTCACTTAAACTTTGAACCCAAACTTCGGATCATTGTTGTCAACCAATCATAATCATGTCGAAGTTTATAGATCTTAGCACCATTGCATATAATATAATCTTTTTCTCAACTAAGCTAATACAGAAAATCCTACTTGCTGGTTCTGCTCTGTGAACTGATAATAGCAATAAATAACCTTATCTTGAGGTAGTGAGGTCTGATGTTCAGTATTTGCTTTCGCTAGCAGCTCCATCAACCAAAGCAATGGGATGCATTGACCTGGCGTCCTGTTATGCCTTGAGTGGCATTATGGCAAGACAAGGTTTATATATATAAAGTTGATCAACTATGTCCTGACTTAATTGTCTAGTAAACAATCAGGTTGTAAAATCAGATAAGAGATTATGCAGTACTGCTGAAAAAGCTTTTCTGGTAGTCTGCAGTAATTCAATATTACCCAAACACTGTTTAGTGATGTATTTCTACTAGAATTCATCATCTCTTCCCAGCTCTCTCTATTTCTGGAGGTGCTAGATTGGATCTTCTTTTGCATCCAGACTTCCTGATTATATGGCTGACTCTTTTGGGGAAATGTTCTGGAAAAGAGAGTATGAATCTTAAAATCATTGAAATGTAAACTGGTTGTGCAAATTGCAGGCAGAAGAGCAGGAGTTGATGATGGTTCATGACCTTGCAGTTCGGAAACAAGGATAGCAGCAGAAATATTCAAACAGTATGTATTCATAATTCCAGTTTCACACTGAGTATGTGTACTTCTAACAAAGAGAGAATTTTGCTTCCTTGCAATTTTTGTCCTCTCACTAGATAATTTCATTCAAACAGTTTGTATACATGCACTGATACACATTCACAGACCTCAAGTCTTGATTTAGAATGTAGTTTTTTATATTGACACTCCTTTCCCTATTTCTGTTGAACTTGTATCTAACATTTTGTTGCATGTTCAAAATAGTTTGTTGCAAGTATCATGATTATTATTATTTTTTTGATAAATGTAGACAAGCCAGTGAAGCCACTAGAAACATGTCACACCTCGACCTCTTTTTTAAGAGAGAATGAGCTAGTCAACTTTCCTTGTGAAAGTTGGTAGCTAAGCCACGTATTAAACTTCAGATTACATGGTATTTGGCATTAAATTTTGATTTCAGAATCATGATGAACTTAAACATAAATTTCAAAGAATGGTTTAAGTAATTTGTTTTGTACTACCTAATCATTCTTGACTGTTGAGTTTGATAAGATGCAACATGGCAAACATGGAAACTACGCTTGGTTGCAAAGTGGTGGGGGAACACTTGATAGAGATTGGTTTTGGAGGAGGTTGAGACAAAGAGATGGAGTTGGCTGACAGGGATATCACAACTAAAACACTGCCTTGCTCTTTCCTTGTTGCATCTTAATCTCCTCTTGTTCTCTCTGCTTGGCTGGCCCGGATTTGGTGCCATTAAGCCATGACCCTGTCCTGATGGAGACCTAGTTCCTCATCTCCATCACTCAATTTTTGGTTACCAGGGAATCATTTTAACTAACAGCATGTCTTGCTATTTATCCAACTCATCTACATATCCAATATTGATCACATGTTCACATTAAATACCTTATCCAACAAACAGTACCTTAGAATAATTAAAAGAAAGGAACATTAGAGCTTCAAGTCTCATTTCTGCATGAGATGTAACAGAAATAGACTTCACTAACAAAATTTGAGGCTCTTGTCTTTCTTCAGCATCTGCACTGTGATGTTCCCTTTTTGCTGTCTGATTTAGACTGGAGAGCAAAAATTAGAATGCATTAGGCCAGGCTTAACCATATTATTTATTTGTTCATATATATGAACTCGGTGATGGTTAACAAAAAGCACACTTACATATAGCGCAGAAAGCTCGGAGGTCTTCATAACTCGTAGTCTCTTCACCGTAGAAACAAACATGCTGAAAGGTATCAGGAATAAAGAGAAACGTTTACGATATCATTGACAGGTAAACAGAATACAGATGAATGTGGATACTTCACTGGAGGAAAGAAAAGGTAATCTTACAGCCAAGGAACATCACCAACCAGCATTTTATCTCCCTCATTGTCTTCATAAACCAAGGCATAATCACCATTGCCATCTAATAAGCCAGTAAATGCCTTATTCTCTTTTGAACTATCATGTATTCCAGCAACAGTGAGATCTCTTTGAGCTACAAGACAGCAAGGACAAACCATTTTGTTATCTTACAATACTAACAGACTCATGATCTTTTTTACTGTGAAGAACTTACTGATATACCTGCAGGAAATTCTTGAAACAGTTTTTCGACAGCCGAAGAAAGCTTCTCATAGCTGTCATAGGCCTTCAAGTCTATTTTCCTTCCAATGGGGATTCCATCCATGTTAATTTTGACAAACAAGCTCTTCTTGCAGTTCTCAAGCTTTACTCCATCCTTTAAATCCACATTCTGAGATTCATTCCATACTTTGGAAGAAGTGCCACCAGCTATATTCTTTCTGAAGGTTCCAACAGGAGGCCAGCCAACCACAGGGACAGAACTTGTTCTGTTTTTCCAAAATATTAAATATGCCACATTAACTCTTTAATTTGAAAATTAGAAGCATTTAGATCCATAAAACACATTACCTTGTTTGAGAACCATTCCCTGAATTCCTCTCAATGTTCTCCTTCCCCTTCTGCTGCTGAAAAACTACTGCAAAACAGTAAATAAGAAAGGCCATGAAGATCAAACAGCATTGATAAGATAAGCGGTACCTTGTGTTTCTTCTTCACCTCCTGGTGGACCAAGTCTCAGTTCAAGCTTCTTCTCTTCAGCACCTCCCATTGAATCTCTCACTACCCAACCCCAAGCTTCTCCTTCCATGACTCTCTGTTTTCCAAGAGGAATGAAACCAGAGCAAACTATTTCAAAGAAAACAACTTCACCTTAAAACCCAGTGACTAAAACACAGTCATTTCCAAGCCCGTGACCTCTGAGTCTGAGAAACCAAAAGAAAACAATTCCATACTATTCATCACTCTCACTTTCTCAAATAAAGAGAGAGAACAAACGGGACAAAGAGAAACTCAGAGAACCAAAACAGAGATACAGTGAAGAAGTCAGAGTTTCCCTGTCTTTCCCCTTAACCATAGCCAGAATGGTCAAAACTGAATCTTGGTGCAGACCTGAGAAAAGGTTCTCTGCTTTTCTTTTTTCTCTGTTAAACAGCAACAAAGAAGCACCACCGCGGGAAAATCAAACCCAGAGAAAAACAGTGCTAGGAGAACTCAACTCTTTGCATAATTGCATATACACCCCTTTTTAAAAACAATTCTTTTATTCAATGGTTTACAATTGTGCCAACATGGGTGACCATGTTTTGTGGTCCACTTAGCAGAGAGGGGCCTGCACAAAAATAATAATTGGAAAAGAAAATGTGGTAAATTCAGCTTGAGTAATTACAAAAGTGACAATGATATATCTATTTATTTGGATACAATATTTTAACCATAAAAGCCTTCATAGCCTAACAATAAAAAAAACCCTCAAGTCCCGTGCATTGAAAAATTCTTCTGAAAGATCTCGGGATCAAGTGCACGGCCCTATAAACGGGGTGAGTAGCTTGACTCGTGACTGATCGGTGAGGAGGGCTTTATGGCTTTAAGTCAAAAAAAAAAAAAAACTTTAACCATACAAAAGAAGAAAAAAATAAATGAATAATCACAGAGAGAATGATTAACATCATATTTATAGAACTCACATGACATGAAGTTTTTAGAAAGAAGAAGACATAAGGTCAATAATCAAAGAGCAGAGAAAGAAACACCACATCCATTACTCCAATGAGAAAAATGGCAATATAAAAAAATGGGATTTATTCCTCCAAAGAATACAATGCATGAGTTTGAGCATATAGAGATGAGCCTCTTTCTTCTTCTTGCTCATGTTTGTGGGTCCAATAAATAATTTCAATATTAAGTAACAGAGAAAGACATGGAAAAGAAACAGGAAGGTGCTCTGGGAATTGCAGTGCAGTGCAGCCCAATCCAATGCATGCAGTGAAAGTCCCAAAACAAGGAATCCAGACTGGAAGGATTAATGGCCGCATTGCTTGGCTCCATAATTGCATGCCCTTGCTGTCCCCTCCTTCAGTCCCTCTCCTTCACTTCACTCACTCCCACTCACATCTTTAATTATTAATATAACATCTCATTCATTAGAGTAAGTGAGTAACAGAGTTGAAATTTGGTTCCTAGAGAGACAGAGACTCTCCAGCTATGCTCACATGGACCCATTTCCTCCTGTTTTCTTTTTTTTTATTAATCAAACAAGGTTTACTTTTCTCCAAAGTTCATTTATCAACTAATTACTCATATCCATTTTACAAAACTTAATAAAATATTTTCTAATTTATTATGATATGGGGGGCATGCCATGCATTTACAGCTCAAGACATCTGGACAAAATAATTTAATGCATTTACAGTTTTAAAAAATAAAAATAAAAATAATTAAAGAACTCAAACAAGCTAAACAGAGCATGGCATCTGCATCCATCTCTATCTCCAGTCTCACCTGGTTACATAAATTAAAGCAGGTCCTGGATATTGTCCCTCTGCCCTGGCTCCCATTCCTTTCCAGCTATGATCCCTCCCACGTGCGGCTTCATCTTTTATTTCTTGAAAAATATATTTTTATTCAATATTTCTTATTTTTTTTACTATATGATTAATCGGTTCTGTTAGAATGATCTGATTAGAACATTAAACTGATTTGAAATTTTATTTACCGTTAAAAAAGAAGAGTGATTCTTTCCTATCTCTCTCTCTCTTTTCTCTTTCTAGTGTAGCCAGTGTCACAATCACAGTACAACATGATCCCTGTTTTATAAAACGAGTCTTGTCGGCACTCACTGTTTGTCTTCGAGTCTCGCGCGTTTGCCGTCCTTTTTATTCCCCAACACTTCTCATTTCCCATCAGACAATACCTAAACTTCCATTTCTCTTGTATTTTTCTTTCTTCACTTTATAATATAAATATATATTTGTTAAGTTAAAAGAAAAAAAAATGATGTTTTTTTTTAAATAATTTAATAAAACACATTCATTAATTCACCAAATATTACACAGTATAATAGCTCATATAGAATGGTTACATAAGATTTCCGGGTGTGCCGATGGTGAGGGAGACTTCGGTCACTCTACGTCGCCTCAAATTCCTCCCTTGTTCGTTTTTTTCGGGATCATCCTCTTCCTCGTTAGACTTCGTTTAATAATTGCCTCCGACATCAGCCTCTGTTTTCTGTTTGTGTTTGCTGTATAATTTTTTTTTATTGAAGTTATAATGGAAAAAATAAAAGTCACAATAAATTTTTGAGTATTGTTCGTCTAAATAAATTAGCAATAATTACCGAAAATAGGAATAATATCTTTTTTATTTTCATTTTATTTTTTAAAAGAAAAAAAAAAAGAGCACGACTTGATCGTAATGTAATTATGTAGCGCAGTGTTCGCAGTGACGGGCCGCTGTTCCTTCGTCCGCTCCGAGCTCACTCCAATGGAGGCACTCCGGATCTCTCTCGCATTCTCTCTGCTGCTTCTCTCATGGAGTCCTCTTCCGTCCGCCTCCCATTCCACTCCCCTCAACTGCTCCGACACCACTCGCATCTGCACTTCCTTCCTCGCCTTCAAGACCTCGCCAGCAACCACCCCAGCACTCATCCAGAGCATGTTCGACACCGCCGCTTCCGACCTCACTGCCGATCCCGCTGCCAGCCCTGGCTATGTCTTTGTCCGAAAGAACTGCTCCTGCGCCGCCGCCTCCCACATGTACTTCGCCAACACCACCTTCACCGTCCGCGACCGCGATGGCCCTGTCTTCCCCATGGTCTCCGACGCCTACGGTGGCCTCGCGTTCGTGCCGAATACTTCGCGGAGGGCGAAGGTCGGCGCTGTCATTGGCTTGCATCTGCTCTGCGGGTGCTCCAGCGGGCTATGGAATTACTTGATGAGCTATGTCATGGCGGAGGGGGACTCCGTGGAGTCGCTCTCCAGCCGTTTCGGTGTGAGCATGGATAGCATTGAGACGGTTAACGGCATGAATGATCCGAACAACATCGTTGTTAACGATGTTTATTATATCCCCATGAACTCTGGTGAGTTTTTCTTCTCTTTTTGGAAAAAAATTGGTTGTTTTTTGATTTCAATGGAAGCATTCTTGAAGAACAGTCTAATTGTGTTTTAATTTTTAATTTTTTTTTGGCTTGTTTTAGTTCCTGGGCAGCCTTATTATGTGAATACCAGTGATTCGTTCTCGTCTTCTCCTGCTCCGGCTCCAGTCTTTTACAATATATCTGGTAAACTCCCACATTTATGCATTTATGTTCAAATTTGTGATCTATTTCTCTTGAAGAAGGTTTTCAACAAATATCTCTGAGAAAAGATGGATCTTGTGAAGTCCATTTGTATTCCTTAAGTAATGCACGCTTTGCTCCGACTCGGAGGAGAGGATTTTGGGTTGTGTTCTTTCAAAATTTCTCATTTTTATTTTAGTTGCAAACTTGGCAGCAATTATTGGGAACAATGGGAAGGCATGATTTTGGAGGATCTAGCTTAAATTCTGGATATAAAAAGAGTCTCAATGCTGTTCTTTGCTTATAACTGTTCTGTTAAAAGGATTTGCAGCCTGATTTGTTTCATCTTTGCAGATGATATTAGGAAACATTCCAGTAGATTCCCCTACGGATGGGTTATTGGGAGCATCGGAGCAGCTCTTTTTCTTTTTGCTGTGGTTCTGGTTTTATGCGTTTCTTTCAAAACCTTACATTGCTGTCGCCGGCAACAAAAGAATCGTACAAAAGATCCTGATCGACCAACCGCGCATAAATTTCACATTCTTCAGAGCACTTTCTGCTATCCCTCAGGGAGATATTTCTGCTGCAAATCTGGTACTGTGAAGTCATCTGCTGGAGATACAGGCAATCACCAAATTAACATTCCTAAAGGTCAGTAATTGTACATCTCATTGAATTATGCACCACCTAATTTAAACTTTAATGGTTCCCTAGTCCAAGTATAACTCTCTCTTTATTTTATTCATGCACTTGGGACCATTAGGCTAATTTCCTTATAAATGCCAAAGATTCCCTAGTCCAAGTCTATCCAGCTGATGTCAATGCAGTAAAAATTCAATCAAAAGTCACTGGATATCAATATTTAGAACCAAAGGGCATTTGTCCACATGCATGCAAATGCAGGAACAAAAGTTTATTAGTGTACAATGTGAAATTTGATTAGGATCTTATTGTCCTGATCTTCCACTAATTTCCATTCTTTTCAAGGTAAAAGGCGAAGTCGATCAGGCTTTTGCTGATTATTGCACTGATTTTCTGATTCAAAGGCCCATTTTGTTGAAGTCTTTTGGCTATCAGATTTCTGCCATCTATACTCTTGCAAATTTTCTTCTTTGGATATTTATAATTGTTGTTCTGTTTTGAATGAAATTATTGCATTTCCATGATGTTGTATTTTAACTTGTATATGCAGGTGTGTTTGCTGATGGTTTTAACATGGAGAAGCCTATTGTCTTTACATACGAAGAAATACTTGCTTCAACTGATTCCTTCTCTGATGCCAATCTGCTTGGTCATGGGACATATGGTTCTGTATATTATGGAGTCTTGAGGGACCAGGTTTGTGGGTCTAACATGTCTATGTATGCTGATGTTTTTCCACTCTTTCTAGTTGTTTTCTCATAAATGGCATTTGTGCTATGTTCAGGAGGTTGCCATAAAAAGAATGACCGCTACCAAAACAAATGAATTTATGGCAGAGATGAATGTTTTGTGCAAGGTTCATCATGCTAGCCTGGTATATATCCTAGTTCTATTTGAGGATGGTTGTTCTTGCTTTCACAGCTCACACTATTCATCACCTTTGTTCTCAACCTTTCTTCTATGTGCCATCTAACTTTTGTCAAGGTAGAGTTGATTGGTTATGCTGCAAGCAATGATGAACTCTTCCTGATTTATGAATATGCTCAGAAAGGTTCCCTTAAAAATCATCTGCATGAGCCTCAAAACAAGGGTAAGATCTCATTTCTACTCATAACTATATCCAAATTACAAAAACAGAATTACCATAGTAGGTGCCTGAAATACAATTATTTATTGATATGGTATCCTGTAGTTCATTATATGATATAAAAGGTCATTAAAATCTTTTCTTTTTTTTTGGTGATAAGTTCACCACATTATTTGTTTTCTGGTAATGATGTCTATAGTGTGCAAATTAGTTGTGCCAGATGGTTGCTTATCTTTAGATCTGGCTATACAGGTCTATCTCATTTCGTCTTGTTGTTTCAGTTATTCAGACTTTTGAGCATTCTGATTCAGAACACTAATGATGCAGTTCGTTGACATATCATTACTGGATATTGAACTTTTTTATATACATGCATCTTTATATCGGGGAATTACATGTGTTGCATTTTTATGCTTAGGCCATACATCACTGTCTTGGATCTCAAGGGTTCAAATTGCACTGGATGCTGCTAGAGGCCTGGAATACATCCATGAGCACACTAAGACCAACTATGTCCATCGTGATATTAAGACGAGCAACATCCTGCTTGATGGTAGTTTTAGAGCGAAGGTAAATGTTGATTTGAATTTATCCCTGTTTGTTCTTCAATATGTTTGCCAATAGGCTTTTGCCAATATCTTTCATGCAGATTTCCGATTTTGGGCTTGCAAAGTTACTTGTGAGAACTGCTGATGGTGAAGCTTCTGCAACAAGAGTTGTGGGAACTTTTGGTTATTTAGCTCCAGAGTAAGCAGATTTAGAAAGTTGAGGCTTGCCACTAGTTTTCCTTTAGCTTACCTATCTTCAACTTTGCTTTTATTGATTCTGTGCAGATACTTGCGTGATGGTTTTGCCACTACAAAAAGTGATGTTTATGCGTTTGGAGTCGTCCTTTTTGAGTTAATATCAGGCAAGGAAGCAACAACACGAACAGAAGGGATGACTATGGCTAATTCTGAAAGGCGTTCTTTGGCATCTATAGTGAGTTATCATTCACATGACAATAATATTTTGAAGCATAATATACTTCTTTCTTAATCTTATAAAGAACCACTTTTGTCACTGTTCTGCATCTTGATAGATATCATGTTGAGCACCATAAAACATTTTGCTTCATGAGATGACTGAGAGAACATTGAACAGTCCTTGTGAGAAACAAGGTTTTAAGGATGCAAAACTCAAACTAGTTTGACCAACAATTATATGAAGTGCAAACCTGGATTTTTAAAGGACCACTATAAACCAAATGTGCAAATTATTTCTGTTGTCTTGGTACTTTTTATGTGAATATGATGGCAAATTTCCAAGATATCTTGTGTGTATTAAAACAATCACAATTTTAAACATGAAAGGGTATGGATTGAGTAAAAAAAATGTGGCTTTGCTTCTTGATGAAATTCAAAAATCAGGATGGGCTGCATTGTCCAGTAGCATTGATATGGGGCTTATCTATCATTGATTACTTCAATACTTGGTATGTGCTTTGTGAATATTTCAGACCCTTGTACATTTTCTACAGTGTTACATTGAACTTTTTTTTATTGACTTCCATTTTCCTTATTTACATGTATATAGTTTGTTTAGTGAGGAAAATGTTTGTTTTAAGTTCCCTTTCTTGTATTTTAATCAAATTAAGTACATAGTTTCTTATTTTGAATTGTTATCATTGTCATTTATTTAGATAAACTTGTGATTCTTCCAGATGTTAGGAGCCCTGAAGAATTCCCCCAATTCAATGAGCATGGCTAGCCTGAAAGAATACATTGATCCCAATTTAGTGGATTTATATCCTCATGACTGTGTGTTCAAGGCAAGTACTATTGCTGTTCTTTACTGTTCTCTTTATCTTTGATTAAAAATGCCTAAGACCATACATGCTAGATTAAAAATACATTATTAAAGGGGAAAAGCAAGCCATAGGAAAGAAACTAAAATTAAAAAAGAAGCCCGAACTGTTTACAAAAGAAGTACTTGAGAGATTTATATGTGGTCAGATCTTTGCGTTCATCCATCTTGTAAACTAGGCTACTAGCAGATGGCTTGACCTGGTTGGTACTAGTTGTTAATAGTATTATAAATAGTATTCTGTTTTCTAAGTGAGCTCAAGGAGTTTTCTTCAGATATATTCATACAATTTTTCCTCTTGAACATAGAAAAGGTTATGATAATATTTGATAGCAAGAACTTCACATTTGTCATTATGCATACCAGACGGCTATGCTAGCAAAGCAATGTGTGGATGAAGATCCTGTCCTACGACCAGACATGAAACAAGTAGTGATTTCGCTATCACACATCCTGCTCTCCTCTGTGGAGTGGGAGGCAGCTCTGGCGGGCAACAGCCAAGTTTTCAGTGGTCTTGTTCAAGGAAGATGATTCAATTCTTTTTTTCCACCACAGCTACTTTCTCCGCACTTTATGCAAGTCATTCTAAAGTATATAATTTTGGTTGTAAGTGCATGTATCTATGTATGTATATTTACGAGTCCTGTTTCTGTTCTATTGTACGTCACTTCATCAGAGAGATTTTTTTTGAGCTCTCTATTCTTTACAGATCTGTATTATTTGTCCAGAATAACTTTCCCCTCGAAGTGAAGCCTACTCATTGTGGATCAAAAGTTTTTGGATGCTAATAGTTACACGATGTAATGTGAAAGCATATTTATTGTTCTATATGCATAGCCACAGGAACATTATTCTTCAAGCATGGTATAAAGTATTGGGCTACTTTATATCATGCTTGAGGGGAATCACTCAAAAAGCTTGCGTTTAGGCTGCAATGGCCATGAAACTTTATGGATTGTTTTCCGATAAATGGATGTGTAGCCTTTGTTCCATAGGGTTCATTCTCTATCCAGGCGTTGTGCGGTAAGAATCAACATCCATGGGTTATTACACACGGAAGATGAACTCTCTGATGAATACGAGGGCACTGATGAGCAGTCGGAAAGAAGAGATTCTCTTCCGAGTTCCCGGTGCTTCCGTCCATCTCATGGGAGACACTGAGGTGGTTGGACTAGCACAGGGAGACTTCACAATCATCAGAATTACTGAAGGAGATGTCTTACTGGCTACCAAAGCCAAGGTTGGCCTTGAACTTCAATGGCCTCTGACCAAAGATGAGCCTGTTGTCAAGCTTGATAAGCTTCACTACCTCTTCTCCTTGCCGGATAAAGAAGGTGGTTTCTTGAATTATGGTGTGTCGTTCGCCAGACCAGATGCCCAGTTAGCTCATGTTGACGAGTATCTAAAAGAAAGTGTGTGCTTCTCTAGTTATAATGATCATCAAGGTTCCAGGAAAACAGCTCCTTCTTATGAGTTATATTGGAAGGATCATGCTCCCAGGATTGATGTCTATAATGGGGTGCTAGCCAAGGCCATTGCCGAAGGTACTGGTGAGATTGTGAAGGGGATCTTCAAGTGCAGCAATGCTTACACCAGTCAGGTAAGACATCTGCCTGTTCATATCTTTTTATATTAATCAAGAAACTCAGTTCAAAACACTTGTGCAGGTTCATAAGGGAGCTGATTTGATTCGCAATGTTGCAGCAAACAACACTAACACACCCAAAGAAAAATACAGAACTGATCACACCAAACCGGGAACCAACACAAAGCCTGGAGAGATTAACTTGACAATGCGTCGGTAATTGTTCTTATTTCAGTTATTTACTAAAATAAATCATAATATATTAATTTTAAATTTCCAGGGTGAGAAAGATAACAGAGACAACTGAGAAGATGAGCAGAGCTTTGCTTGAGGGTGTTCTTACAGTGAGTGGGGCAATGGCTGTGCCACTTATTCAGTCCAAAGCCGGCCAGGCCTTCTTCGGCATGGTCCCAGGAGAAGTCATGCTGGCCTCCTTTGATGGCATAAGTATGTATGATAACTGCATACTTCTCGTCATATAATACAAAAGAAAGTACCAAACAATTGAAAGCTCATGTTCATTAATCTGCAGACAAAGTTCTGGATGCTGTGGAAGTTGCTCAAAGGACAGCTCTTGCTGCAACATCAAATGCTGTAACTGGTGAAGTGACCAAGAGGTGAGAATGAATTCATGGTCTTCAACTCTAGATGTGGAGAACCTTTTGCCTTGACCTTAGATCTATGTATGATGTTTGATTATGGTTGGCAGGTTTGGAGAAAGAGCAGGAGAGGTGACTGAGGATGTGTTTGCGACGGCAGGGCACGTGGTTGGGACGGGATGGAATTTGCTGAAGATCAGGAAAGCAGTCAAACCTTCTTCCCTACCTTCTACCATGCTCAAGAATGCAGCGAAAATAAATTAATATCTGGGATGCATTACTACCTTATGAAATCAGTTTAATTACGTCTGTTTTGCATAATATCGTTGCCAGCAAAATGAGCTGACAATATCAATATATGGAAATTGTCTGTACATAATCTTGCGTGTGATGATAACAATTCGCATATATGGCAAACTTTTTCTGAATACCAACCAGTTGTTTCACAGTGAGTTTCACGTCTCTTGTCATAAACAAATATGATATAGATGATAACCTATGATTTGATGATAATAATAAACTTAATGGAACTGCATACAGCTAGTGATTGTATCAATAATGAATATCTTTAAGAAAAATAGCGATATTTTTTCTCAGTTCAAAGAATGTGATTTGGGGACTCAATAGGACAATTCTTCATGTAATGTGAGAAACATAACAAAATTTGCTCTTGACACAGACCTTGAAATTTTTTGTAGTTCCTGGGCTATCTCTTAAGGAATCCCATTGCTTGGTAAACATTACTGAGAGTGGCATCAGCGATATCAGAAGCTTTTCTTGCACCCTCAGATAGAATCCCATCTAGATAAGCAGGATCAGAAGTGATCTCCTGATAACGTTGCTGTGAAAGAAAGAATATAAAGCAAGACCAGGTTAGCTACTACTTAAAAAGAGTCTACTGTAAATACTAGTTATTAGGACATTTCGAGCCAGAAACCAAAACACTCAGCACACTTACATAATTATCTAATGAGAGCATTTTGAATAATTTCAACTCCAATTAGATGGTGAGAAACTAAACAGTCAAGGGAATTTAATTTTATCCACATATACAAGTGCTCAGTACTAAATATCAACAGCCAAGCCAATGGTATTAAGAAATTTACTATCAAATGTCACGAACTACCTGAATAGGGTGCAGATGATCAATCAAAGCATCTGCAAGGGTTCCTTTAAAGGTCCCCCAGTTCATATCTTGGCACTCCAGTGCAACTTCCTACAACAAGAACTCCTGAATATGAATATATAGGCTTAGGGAAAATTTATGCAACTCCCCAGGCAACTAGGCAAGAGATGTATGTTGATCACAAACACATGAAACCATGAAAAAGCTCACAAGTTTGAAAAGAAAAAGGCAATATATCTTATGTCAACATGGACATAGGCATGGGATATCAGAAAGAAAGCAGATGGATTAGAATGAGAAATGTGAACAACAGATCCTGTATATGATCCAATTACCTCTTTAGTCCTTCCAGTTATAACTTGATAAATTGAGAGAAGGTTATTGCACTCGGGTCTTTCAGGATTGTCAAATTCCAACCTGGATTTTGAAAAGCAAAACAGAGGGTGACTGGTACAATCTCCAAGAAAAGGAAGACAAATGCATGAAAAGATCATAATCTGGCTAGCAGAAGTCATGTTGCATACCCAGGAAATGAGTCCGTTTTGCAGCGTTTAATCTTGTTTACAATTACCTAGAATTGATCAAGAAATGATGTGACTGCATGTAGAAAAAATGAATGTGGATAAATTGGAATTAAAAGTATAAAAAGGCAAAGCATGAGCAATTGATCATCCTACGCTACAAGTTCATGCTCTATTTTCAGTACATATCAAGGCTTATTATTTTCATTACAGGTCACTGCATTATGCAATTATCCGCCTCACTGTCAATCTTCCAGGAGATGGCATCAAATTCCTGGCAGGGTAGCTTCTAGCATGAAATAAAAACCCTGAATGGTTATTGTTGGGATTAACTTCATATTCCCTTTCTCTATATATATATTTGTTTAATGTTATGCACCGTCCAAGTTTAAAAAAAGAACAGAAATTCAAGCTAAACAGAAAATAGAAAGGACACAAAGAACCACCTATAAAATCCAATAACATGAATTTATGAAACCAGTCTCATACTCACATCTTTTGGGTCAAGGATGTTGATGCGAGACTGATCTGAAGGAGCAGATTTGGACATCTGCAGGCAAACAACAAAAGACCAATTCAGTGGAACAAAGAACATGAGCTATTAAATGAACCGCAACATTGTTTCTGACTTTGCATAATATCATCAAACAGAAAAAATAAAGATCTAAGTTGGTCCTTCATTTCCTTTACTCTATCCCATAAGGTTTGACCTTTAAATATACGATCAAACATTCTGGTTGTTTCCAGAGGTGTAACCAAGTTAGCAACAACTATCTGACAAAGCATCCAAGACACTTCACCTAGATTAAGGGTCTCATTACCTTTGAAAGACCATCCGTCAGGGACATGACTCGAGCACCTGCAGGTGGAATGAGGGCTTCTGGAACCTACATGAGAAGACTGTTGGAGTAAAGAAATACAAAATCATCTGATTCGATGCTTGGGAAGATATCAATAACACTGAAAAACCATCCACCTTAAATAGCACACCTCCTTTCCTGCAAAGAGTACAAGGACTGTGAAATCTCTAGAAGAAATGGATAACAGGTTGAGCTCTTAGGTAGTTGAAGACTAAAAGAAGAGAATCCCCCACCCTCCCATTTTCTTCCACTTCCTTCCCCCATATAAATAATTTACTCTGTCAGCCAGTTCACGAGTTAATTCCAAATGTTGCTTCTGATCGTCACCAACAGGCACCAGATCAGACTGCATTTCAATCAAAATTCATGAGATGGGAGTTTTCACTCAATATCATATGAGCAACTTTACACATTAGGTTGATATGATGACTATATCAGAAGTTCCAACATAATTCAATTTGCACAGATATACTACATGTTAAGTACACAAACATGACATGCTGATGCTGGTTCAATTACCTGATATAAAAGAATGTCTGAAGCCATTAGAACAGGATAAGTTAAAAGTGCAACTCCAACATTTTCATCACCCTAAACAAGATAAAAGAAAGACAGTGATTGTGAATTTTACACAAATTGTGAATGTAAGCAACCAAAATCTAGCTGGAGAAAAACTGCCAATATGATAAATAGCAGAGATAAGATACAAGTCTGAAAATTCCCCAAATGTTGTAATTCCACTAGGCTCTCTTTTATAAGATGGCAGTCAACTATTAAAATTTCAGTTTAACTGTCAGGGTTATACTTGATTAACATAATAATGCAGAAGTCTCCCATTATAGATGTCTAGAGAGGATTAAATTTTGTGGCCTTCAACTCATCCACAGATGTTGATAGACAGGCTCCTCACCTCAAGGCAGAGCACCTACTCGCTAATAAGCAACCAAACAAGTGCACCCAGTCCCACCATTTTTGTAAAATGTGGACTGATTCTAAATAACAATTAATCATCTAATCCACAGAGCCCCAATTCCATAGTAATGCATAAGTTAGTGTTGCATAACATGCAATAATATTAAGACTTAAATGGTGCTGAAACACTCGTACAGCTCTAACGCACCGCCTTGCGCGATTTTTCTTTAAACTGGATCATTTTGTTAAGCCAACCAAGAGGTGTAGCAGTACTTAGAAGCCACATCAATTCCACATGAGCATGAACATGAGATTGCACAAATACAGAAGCCTGTAGGTTAAAACAGAACATGATTTAAACTCAGAAAGAATTTAAAATACAGATAATAAATCAGTGGAAACATTATATTCTCAAACCTTGGTAGGGTCTATACCACAAGCAAGATAAATAGCTGCAGTACTTCTTGTTGCTTTAGACAACTCTTGAGCATCATGTGGTACAGTAATCTGAACAGAACCAGTTCAAGGGACATGAGATTACCTTATACTAAGAGAAGAATGCCTGCAATACGCAAAAGATATCTTTCTTTAGGATATTAATATTTTTTCACTCAGAAATCACTATTAAACCAATGTTAGTTGTCTTAGTGAGAACTGGATTTATTCACTAGGACATTCTATAAAACATATGACAGTTGCCTCAGGTGGAATTATTTGCATATTTCACCAGCATTACCAGGAGTAGTCTCAATATTATACTGACTAGTCCCTTGAATGTGATCCACATGTGATGTCATTCAGCTAGGGGCACGGCAGGATAGTGGTGATCATTGTGGAAAATCTTAAACTAATTATAGGAAAGTTTTTCCCATTTATCATAAAGGGGTTATTTAAAGCTCAATAATTTCCGATAAAAGAAGTCAACTTTTGCATCAAAAAAGTTATAATGAATAGGTGTGCATACACAATAGGAGCACATGGAAGTCCAAATGAAAATGAACCATGAGCCTCAAAAAGTTGACGTCATTTATAATTACATACAGTTACTGAGGTGATAGATGATAAAATTTAGAACTTACATACCAATTTGGAAACTAGCAGTGAAGTACCCAGAAATTCAAAAACACATCCACTAAGATATATAAACAAGGTTCTTAGTGATTACAGGAACCAAAATTAACCATTTCAAAATAACTTCTGTCAATTGTCAAGTTCTCTGAGGAGTTGATGATGGGATGACATGAGAAACATAGCGGAGTTAAAATGAGGAAAAGAATAATGAACCATGGAATCAGAAACTTACTGCATGCAGGTCAACAATGAAGAAGAGTGTTTCATAAGTATTCTGCAATGAAATAGTAAGATAATTGTCATTCAACCAGACCTTTAAAACACCTATGACAGCACAATAACGCAAAGGAATGAAACGAGCTTATCATGCATCTTCTTGATATCCCATGAAGAGCAAGTACTAAAACTTCAATTTCTAAAAATTCAACTTCAGAAAACATATGAAATCCAAATGACAAAAAGAAAAAGGAATAGCCTATAACCTGAAGAGAAATCCAATTTTTTATGGCACCAAGGTAATTTCCAAGATGCAAAGTTCCTGTTGGTTGGACCCCAGATACAACCCTTTTCCTGTGAATTAGATAAGATCACAACTTAAACACAATTTAATCAAAAATCGCAATCAGCATGGTATAAAATACAAGTCCAAGCATCCATGGTGCGTTTCTTAATAGAATGTAACACTTAAAAATATCTGTTTCACACCATCAAATTAAAATGTCCTGTGCCTATGCATCTTTCAACAGCTTTCAGGCTTTCAAGGTGAGTGATCTTCCTAAAATTCTTAAGCAAAAAACTTGATATGGGAACAACATCAACCTCTTGGTATCTATGGCGCACATTTGTAACATCCATATAAAGCTTAGCTAAGGATTTATCTTCGGGAAAATCTTTCATATTGACACCACTTACTGCTGAAACTATATTGGAAGATTATCTTGGGGCAATATCATGACTCAAAACTGAAGTTTGAACAGCAGACTGAAGCGAACAGTGGACAAAACTATAAATAAAAAATATGGAAACATAGTGCGTAGACTGAAAACCAAAGAATGCGTCTAAAGAACGCAAATTGAGATCAATCCAAGTTAAAGGCACAATTTTTGATGCTGTATACACCAAGGAGACAATAAAAACACCTTTCCTATAGCATAGATTGTTGAAACCATGTGTGAAACCAAGTTGGAACACCAACCTTGTTGCAACCATGTATAAAACATGTTGGAACACAATCCTTGACTCAACCATTTCACACCATTCAAACTTGACAACTTGACCAACCATTTTACACCATTTCACACCATTTCACCAACCATGTTTAGTTCTATAAATAGATTGTAAAATTAGATTGTAAAGACAAGAAGAAAAGCCCCATCTAGATCTTGTTTTGCTCTTTTGTTTCATCCCTTTCTTTACTTTCTTTGCTCTCAAAGTTTTCCTTTTTGTTTTTCTTTCATTTGCTTTCCATGATTAATTTTAACATGGTATCAAAGCTATAAGGTCCTTGCTCTATCAATCTTGTTTCATCATCATCTTCCGAAGCCAAACCAAATATCAAAATACCATCCATTTTCATTTTTTTCCAATCTTAACTTTGGAAAACTCATCATACCTGAATCTATTTTATAGCCAAAACTATCTCACCCGACTAGCCTCTTAGCTGGCAGCGGTATGACAGAAATTGTGACACCTCCCAAGATCCAATCCAACTATGGATCCATCAAGTCCATATTTCATTCATCATTGAATCAACATCGGCCAACGCTTGTTCCAATGAAGGCTGAATGGACTCGAGATCACATGTCAAACGCCAACAGCGTACGGATTTTCTCGCATCGACTTGGCGGCATTTCGCCCGTTATGCCTATCCATGATGAACCAAACCTCGGTAATGACAATTATTTAAAGTGAATCTTTGCGGGTTTGTGCAATTTTCTCTTTGCTTAGGATTAATTACGTATTTTCTAAGCCTTGGATCTTGGATGGCGGGGCTTCAGGATACATATCTCCTCCCGAATCCACATTTTCACTCATTACAAAATCCCAAGTCTTTACGATTTCTACTATTAATCTACCCAGTTGATTCTTCGCACTATCCTTCTATTGGTATGCCGTTCAATGAGCATAATGATGTTTTATGTAATTCATAATGCTTTTATGTCATTCATGCTTTATGGATTACATTAGCTAAACTTGTATTGTGTACTTTTTGTTTCCAACCTTTTTGTCTTTCTACCGGGACACGGTGGCGGGGAAGATGATTGGCCTTTAGGTAGCAACATGGCGGTCTTTATTATATGTCACACTACTGCCTCACCGATCAAGTTTCTCGTTAGGTCCAACGATTTATGGCACATGTGCTTGGGCGTCAATCATCATAATAACCCGTTTTAAGTTAGTTTCTCGCTTTATGCCTTATCGAGAATGTTTCATTTGACATCGATGCCCGTTATTTGTCTATTTGTCCACTTTATGGCCCAGCTTCATTTCATTTCTTCAAGTATATGCCTACTCGCTTTTTTGAATTATTCACATTTGTGATGTTGGGGATCCACAAAGTTCCCACATTTTAAGGCTGGCGTTTTCTTCTGATAATAGATGATTTCACCGGATGTACTTGGGTATTTCTTACATGCAACATAGATCACGAAACTTCGATTTATTTACGAACCTTTATTGCATATCACATGGAAGCAATTTCAAAGCCTCCGATTAAAACTATTAGGTAGACGATGGTGTAGAGTTTTATCTCATAAAACTTGTTCTTTCACTTATGGCGCACCGAATACCAGCGTCTGGGCGTACATTACTGACAAAATGGAGTATTAGTTGAGCGATAAAATAACAATGGCGGAAGGTCATCGATGGTTAGCAATTTGCAACTTATTATTTCAATCTCGACTGCTCTTGATTTTGGGGTGAATGTGTCCTACGCCGGTGATGCCTACGAAATAAATACCCATGCGGAACATAGATACTCCATGGCCTTTTATCCAGTAAATGACCTTTTGAGATTATTAGAGTCGAGCATCACCATCTTCTTACACTGCATTGTTGAAGGGTTTTGGTTGTCTTTGTTATGCGGACCTCATCTAGCATACAAATCCCACACCAATGTTCGAAGTGCTGACGTAGTCTCTTTGTTGGTTACCCTTGGTCGAAAGGCTGAGAACTTGGCTGTTACGATATAAAATAATAAAAGGCGGTCAGAGTAAAATTCGTGTAAAACACGAGATAGAAATTCTTGAATTAAAAACTTGAAAGCACTTTTTGGATCACTGCGTCCACGATCACGTATCCATGGTATTTTCTTTCCTGATCGAGTTTGTGGGATTACGGCACGTAAATTGCCATCTCTTTCTTGACTCGGATCCACGCTCTCTGTTCTCGAGAATGTGCTCCTCCGATCTAGAAGACGGATAATTATCGCTCCCCATCTTGTGGAATGGCCCGTTTGAGGGATATGTCGATCTTATATGTTCAGAACCCGTAAGCCACAAGTTGGAAGAACCGCCGGGTTTTGATTTTATAAAGAGGAAGTAAAAGCAGATGGCATAGCCATTTTTTGAAAAGAGAATTAAATCGGCCTATCGTAACCGTCGTCTTCTCTACGTCTTGAGCTATACAAGTATTTGATACCTTCTAACCGTATTCTACCAATATTGCTCTTACTCATTGCATTATTTCTTACGCCCATGAAATGGTTGTATAAAAACTCATAAACTTTTTAGCTGAAACATTATTCTTTTGAGCCTGATACATATGCTGGCTATGGCCTTTGGGTAAGATTTCCCCCGTTGGTATTACAACCCGTCACATCTTTTAAGATTAGAAGGCCATGCGATAAAGCAGCAATGGACTTGCCTCCGATAGCGGCCATAAATCCATCGGTTGAATAGGTTTATAAGATCAAATCTGAAATTTGACCTTTATCTAAGCATGTCTAACATCTTTTATTCTATCAAAAGCTACCGTTCAGTTGAAGGTATTGACTATCTGAGACAGCACTTCTAAAAAGTCATATTAAGAATACGCTTCACCATTACTTTCAGCTGCCGTCGTTTCTGCATTCATTAACTAATGTGCACTAAATTTCTAGTTCCCTTGATATGACATCAAGCATGGAAAAGCGAGCCTAGACATGAGCGAATGAATTAGTCTATAGCCGTATGACCATAATTTCCATAATTTCCGAAAATTTGGCTGAGTCGGTACCGTCTAAGACTTAGAGATCTCTTTAATCTGATACATATAGAAACTAATAAGCGCTTGAGGAATTTCCTTATAAGAACAATGATCTATAAAGTATTTCAAGTGTTTAGTTTAAGGAAAACTGGGATTATTCTAGGCTTTTGTACGAATTTTAGGTAGTTTATTCATTTGCTAATTCTATAAATACATAGTTGATTTAGCAATCCTTTCGCTCTTAACATTTCTGCGTTTAAGGTATTGAATACCTCGATAAGATTTCTTACTCCGATTATTAATCGAAGATCAATTATTTCTACTCTTAGAAATATTTTAATCTGAAATTCTAACTGATTCTAACTTGTACTCTTTTGAGTCTCAATAAAGAAAGTATTTAGCTTAAAAGACTCTACTTCATGAACCGCGTCAGGTGAAATTCCATGGAGAAATTTAAACCATTCCTACAGAAAGAAGGTTATCTTCCTCTGCCTAAATCCAAAGGCTTTAACTTGCTCCTTTTACGAGAAAATTGCTACAAAGTTGGTTAGGAATAACCCGCTCGTTGTCCCGACATGGGAGGCTTATCTATTCTTGCTTCTATGGATTTCACAAAAAATGCGTGAACCTCGAATTCCGGAGGCCGGCGAGTTATACAAACATTCACGAAAATTCTGATTTCGACAAGCGTCTATCTTCAGTAACCAACATTGCCTGAAACACTTTGTGGCCTTATCTAATGGTTGGCGAGGACTCTGACAGCGAGAAGATTGATCAACTCCACAATTTCATGAAGTTAGTTTTCGGGGGCGTTCATCTCATGTATCGTAAAATCCGGGGAATCCCACAATGCTTTTCACAGATCATCTCGAAAGAATTCATAGAGAGCTATGGCGATTGATCCAAGTGTTTCGTATATCTAACTTTTCCGCTATTCCATATTCTCCAAGATTAAAAGTTCCACCCTTAAAGGTATTGTGGTGATACATTGCAGCGGCGTTGTACATTCAGCGAAAGAAATCAGTCTCGTGAGCGTCTTCGCCAGTTGAGAGATGGAGTCGTATTTGTCATTGGAGGGAATTGCAGTACGGAATGATTAAATCCCTCGTGATGTTTCTACTGCAAATTTGGCGTCCCTGTGAAATATGTTCTGGCGGGCCTCGGCCCAGCGGCTACAACTTTTCAGAGCTTCGTTTGGCGGAACATGGCACGTCAGATCTCACTTCGACTTGAGACGGGGTGTTGAAGCCAATAGACCAGCGGCTTTGAGGTGGCAGCCGTAGTCTGATGGCGCTTGCCGGAACCTGGCCTCACGGTGCGAATGTCCCAGTGTATAAAGAAATTTGGAGACCGCATAATTGGGATTTGACCATTTCACACACCGTTCAAATTTGACTTGATTAAAGATATTTTAATTTATACATTATACGCTAATCATCAGGTCCTTATACATGAAATTAATTTATATAACTAGCTTAATTAAAATTAGATAGAAATGAGAAAAGCGTAATTTAAGATACTTGTTTTGCTCTTTGTTTCATCATTTTCTTTATCTTATCTGCTTTACCAGTCGAGAAGTTTTCACTCCCTTTGGTTTTTAGCTGTCCAGCGGGTTTGTCCTTCTACTCCCGAAACAAAAGAGCAAAATAAGCTCTAGATGGGGCTTTTGTTACTTTGCCTCTATCAATCTAATTTACAAGCTATTTAGTGTATATAACTAAACATACGGTTGGTAAAATGAATTGTAAAACTGGTTTGTAAAATGGATTTACGTCCCAGGTTTTATAATCGAGGAATAATATTGTGAAATAGGTTCATTTTATTCAAGTTGTGTTCCTTAAATCTTTGAGGGTTATACATGGTTACTGCGAACAAGGTTGGTGTTCCAACCTCGGTTGAAATTTTGAAAATTTGGAAGTGGATGTCAATGAGCTGAAAACTTTAGAGGATGTTAAAGTTAAATCCTTACAAATTGATCTTCTTTCAAGCTTTTTGAAGCAGCATTACTTGCATACTGGCTAAATGGAAGTAGTTGAGTGGCCGTAACATATATATCTTGAATGATTCAGATTATTACGGATCTCTCTGCATAAATTTTGGGGTGACCATATCGATTTGTCTACACTTTATGCTTTCGATAAAGATTACTTTGAAAATATACGGCGTCAGAATTATTATATAAAAATAATTGAATCTCTTTGACCTGCGTTTTAGAGGTTTGTGGAATGCTTTTTTGTTAAATCTTGTAATATAAATCCGAGACGAAGTTGCGATCCTTTGCTAAACATGTGTTTACCATGCTTCGAAAGACTTTTACCCTGGTCAAAATCGTCAAAACATCTGGTTTGTTTCTTAAGCCAGTGATGTCAAATGATATACTGTAGCTCTCGTCCATGACGATCTTGTATCACAATTTACCATCTGCTGTAATAAAATCTTCTTTGGTGGACATCCTACTTTTCTTGACTCAGTCCAAATAAGTTTTAAGGCAACAGATTATTCTTATAAAAGAATAGGCCATGAGTTATTCCTTTTGATGTATGCGAGAACTTCCAGGTAGAGCTAAGCAGTATCGCCGATGAGGAATTGAGGGATTCATAAATGTCCAGGCTCAGACCCGTCGAATAAAGCCCGAGAAACCTTTGGCGATGGGGCCTTGGTAACGGTGTAATCGACCTGCATTCAAGCACTCTTATCGATTTTTGTTAGTTGTTCGGTGCACTGCATTGCTGGTCGAGTATTAAGCTCTAAATTTTGTTCCATTGAATTTCTTGGCATACGATCTCAGAGTAAAGTCTTCCAGAGTCACAGCATTGCGCCTGAGTCATATGACTTGAGCATGAAAATCACCCTTGATCCCATTGGCGAGAGAATTGAATCTGCTAAAAATATTTACAATGTTTAGAGATCTGGGTTTGGTTCCTGCCTGGAATCTTGGCCGTAGAACCTTCCCCGCCGGTTGCAAATGTTTATAAGATCTCGCAAATTTGATGGCCACAGCTCCGGAAGTAGCGTCTAACAAATGGCAATAGATGAGAATAACGTTGAATGAAGCTACTATAAATTTTGGTAAAAGAGAATAATCAATGTACCGCTGAATTTGTTGGTAGTCGACTGGCGAAGATGGTATCCGAAAAAGTAAAACCCTTCCTCGGCCGACATTTGAGACCGTAAAGAGATTTGTTGAGCGGCATGGCGACTTGCGATTCGGTGACACCGCTCACCTCAGGAGGTAGGTCGTATGCAGCGAATCTGCATTCGAGTCAGCGCAAGCTTGAGGAATTGGTTTCCCTTTTTGCCGCTTCAATGAATCAACCTAATGAATCAAGCAGTTACTCTTTTCAGAAATGATGAGGAGCGTACTCTAAATCGCTGTTGATAGCATTACCATGTCTGGCGAGCCGAGGAAAAGGTCTCGAATTATAGTTAAAACCCTTGACTTGAGTGCCTTGGAAGCCTTTGAAATAAGCGTGCTTCTGTATGCTTCGATAAGGTATTTGTATTTGATCTTATAAACCCATTCGCAACCGGCGATGGGTTTATGCCCGGCCGAGGAGAGGAACCAAACTTGCGTAGCATTTTGTTAATTTCCAATTAAATGTCAAAATCATGTAAAACTTGTTCGAAGGCGAATTGCGGTAAGGATCAACAAAATCTGAGAAATTGATCGATGTGAATTGTATAATGTTAGGCAAAAGCGAATGGGCGATTTGGAAATAATGGTGAGTATAAGAGAAACTTGGAAAGAAGGTGGCCGAGTACATATTGGCGTGTAGGTCGCGATAACAAGCGTGGGGCCGGGTAGGCATTCGTAGTCTTATGTCTATGCTATGCCGAGGCTTCTTCGAAACATCGCAAAATGGATTATGGCTTATGGATGCTGAGGAGATGACGGAGATCGGAATTCATGACGGGGGTGATCATGGAGGATAATGGAGGATGATGATCATTACTGCAGGTCCCAGAGAGGATGGTATAATCACTTGGAACTTAGGCGAATGTGTTAAATCTGGATCTGGAGTCAAAAAAAGGAGATGCGAGTGCCTGAATCCGATTCTTGTTATTTGTGGAGAAGGAAAAGTAGTTTTATAAAATTTGATATCACCGGTATAACAAAAAATCAGTTCTGGGATGCGTAAATTGTGAGCGTCTGGCCAAATTGCAGCCAAATCACGTCTTTATGCAAACGTCATGGCTTAGCGTTCTGCTGATCGAACTGTGTAGGATGTTTCTAGAACAATTAGTAGCATACAAAGAAACGGCAAAAACGCTTCACTTGAGAGACAGTGGGGTCGTTTGTATAATAATTCAAAAAAATGTCATTTAGTTGGGGAGTTCATGTCAACTCTCCAGTGAAGGCGTGTTGGGTATGATAACCGGTATGTTGTTGAAGCATTCACCCCCTTGTTTAATTGAAGCAAGTAGCGAGATAAAAGCATTAAAATAATATCGCAGCAACTTGGACCAGTACCGTTTAGATGATGATACTTGATACGTTCAATACTCCCATTTCATTTGTAAAACGTGTCCAGCCAATCTCACGTTGGTGTATAAATAGCTTGATAATAAGTTTGAAGAGAAGTTTTAAGGATAGAAACTCTACACCATTGTAATACTACACTTTTGTTTTTCCAACAGAAATTGTCGCCTTTCATACTGCACTGCTTTGCTCTCCCAGTAAGTTTCCGACTCTTTGTTTTTAACATTTTGCCCATGAAGAAATAAACAAGCTCACAGGAGACTTTTGGTGAAATCTTATCTATTGTAAGAAAAAAGCATGTACTAAAAGTGGGAACTTTGTGTGAATAGAATAAACAAAATAATAATTATTGTTAAGCCGCAATATAATGGAAGGAAATGATCAATCTAGTTCAATGTTTACCATGGGACAAAATGGAATTGACAATATTGGCACTAAACGAAACAATTGCTTGATAGGTAATAAAGGGCATACTTGAAAAACGGAAGTGGTGAATGGATGTCCGCGACGCCATGTATTCGAATAAATTACAGGATGAATGAAAACGCAGCATGAGAGCGAGCTTTTGCGAAGTGGTGACAGTATTTAAAAGCAGCCACGTTGCTTAGTATTAGGCTATGACATCATTTTCCAGCTGTCACCAAGTCTGTATAAAAGCAAAAGCCGTTTAAAAGCGACACGATCTTAAAATGATCTTAAATTTTAAGTTTGCTTACTTGGACATCAAATTTAGAATTGAAAAGAGGGAACAGCATAAAACATCAAATTTAAGGTGATGTCTTGGTTGAATGGTATAACGCATGATGGAAGGTATTCAGAGGCGAGAAGACTACCAATGGGTAGATTAAGTGCAGAAATTGGGGTGGATTTTGTAGAGTGAACGAACGACATGGTATGTCGGAAGGTATAAGATCACTTTGCATGCTAGATGGTGTTTCATCATCATCTTCGAGCCGAGCAAAGTACCAAATATCGTAAAACACCATCCATTTCGTCTTTTTTTTTTCCAATCTAAAGCTTTGAAAAACTCCATCAACCCTGCACATAGTCGATTTCATAGCCAAAACCATGCTTACGCCGACTATCAGGTACAGGTAGCGGTATGTCATAAACTGGAAATTATGACACTTCCCAAGATCAATCCAACTATGGATCCATCAAGTGCATTATCATGACTCAAAACTGAAGTTTGAACAGCAGACTGAAGCGAACAGTGGACAAAACTATAAATAAAAAATATGGAAACATAGTGCGGAGACTGAAAACCAAAGAATGTGTCTAAAGAATGCAAATTGAGATCAATCCAAGTTAAATGCACAATTTTTGACGCTGTATACACCAAGGAGACAATAAAAAACACCTTTCCTATAGCTTAGATTTGTGACTTTTCTCATCAACTTGGGATTAAAAGTAAAGCGCTAAGAAAGCTCACACTTTGGGTATCTGCGAGGCCTCAGAAGCAGCAACGCTGCAGTTACATCGAGACTGAGGACGAGGACGGAAGACTTCTCTCGCCGGGTAGAGGAGGCGAGGAGAGGTTGTGGAGAGTGCGAGGATTTGGGAGAGGAGGGCGCGGCCCATCGCTCTTTCCCTCTCTATTTCGAGCCGCCGAGTGGATGAGACGGACCGGAGTGAAAGCTGCCAATAAATACTGGGTTTTATTATTTTAAAATTCATTGATTTTTTTTTCACTAGTATAAAAACACAATAGGGGGTATTTAGGTAATTTTTCTGTGATTAGTATTGTTTAAACAGAGTTCGGTGGCGATTGATTAGCATTTTCATATGTCCCAATTTGAGCAAATGGTTATATTTGGGCATGAAATGTGAGAGATAGATGAACGGATCGGCGGGGTGTCGTGGAAGAATAATGGAAGTGTAATTTTTATATAATTTAGTTCTGAAAGGAAGGCAATTGAATTCATAAAACTGATGTGGGTGAAAATGGTAAAATCCATGCATATCCAAATTTTTACATAAAATACTGAAGCAGATTAAGTGTTTGGAGGATCGAAGCGATAAGCAAACATGAAAATTGACGAGCTAATTCATTTGCTTCCAGGTGAACTTCCAAATCCGACAAAATTGTTGGATTTCGTGTTGCACAGTATTATAAGTACACGGGCTCGGTGGCGCAGCGTAATTAATGGCAGCTCGAAGCTCTCGATAACTTCGTTTAAAGATAACCACGCTTTAGGCGATTTAATTTTATAATTATTTTTGGGGTTTTTGCTTGCATGCCCATGTGAAACTTAGAAATTACTTTAAAGCGTTTACTGTATAAAATGATATTTAACTTTGCATCTCTGGTAAATTAACTAATTTTGCTTATATGCCCCTATGGTTAAGTTGACCCTTGACAGTGTTAAATCAATGGATGGAACGATGACAAATTGCTAAATTGGGTTTGCTTATACACCCCTATAAGTTTTTTTTCTTATTTTGTAGACATTAATTATTTTATACAATAAATGAAAAATGTGAGGGTAATAATGTAATTTTTTAATAGAGTTAAGTTTTAACTATAATTAAACCTAAAAATTCTAACAGCAAGGGTATATAAGCAAAAAAAAATAGTTTTATAGGGATATGCAAGCAAATAGCATTTTTATAGTGGTATTTAAGTAAATATATAGTTTTGAAGGGTATGCAAACAATTTTCTCTTATTTTTTAATGTAATGATTGATTTATAATGGTAGTTGCTTTTAAGCATTTTGAAGTATCCCATTAAAAAAGCAATCACAAACACTACTTATAAATTATCATATTTAAATGACTCTTGCGCCAAAGGTGTGATAGCCGAGTGACAAAGATCCTTAAATAAGGCACATGCTGACTCGAATCTCCTTTCTGACAAGAGGGAGCATAGGAAGTCACCCTACGATTAAGGTGGCCGCACTGATGTACGCGAGTCTTCTCGAATAGTATAGCATGGCGAAAGGCGTCGCGTGATAGGTCTTTGGGGCGCTGGAAGAATGGACGCATCAGTAGATTAGGTAGAAAAAGGCGTGGATTTTGTGAGTGAAAAACGTGATGGTCAGATCTCTGTATGCAGCCCTATCTTTGTATCGCCCTCTGGCTTGTTTCATCTATATAAAACTCTTGTAACTTGTAAGGAAAGAAAATAACAAAGAATAAGTATACATACAAAATTTTTTTTTTTTCCAAGTCTTAACTCTTTATAATTCATTTGACCATGAGTTTCTTCATTTTTACCTTGTTATAATTAGTTATAGCAGCATGAGTGCAGAAATTGTGACTGACTTGGAATTAAGATCTCAACTATGTTGATCCATCAATTAGCATTATCATGACAAAAATCAAAACATTGAAGTTAGACAGCAAAAAACGATACAATTGGACAAAACTTTGTAAAAATCCATGAATTTTAGGGAAATAAATATTTTGTTATTTCCTTGAGGAAAATATTTAAATTATTTATTTACGCGAATAATATTGTGTCAGGGATTAAATAATTTAAAAGTTGCAAAATAAATTTTGACGCTGTATACACCAAGGTAGGGACCTAATAAAAAACACCTTTCCTGGATAGCTTAGGATCTTGTGTAAGTTTTCCCTCTCTCACGCAACTTGGGACCTAAGAAGTAAAGCGCTAAGAAGAGCTCACACTCTCTTAAAATTTTGCGAGGCTCCAGAAGCAGAAAACGCTGCAGTTACATCGAGAGAAGGAGCGGCGGCGAGATTAAATAATCTCTCGCCGGGTAATGCGAGGACATCGTGGAGAGTGCGAAGGGCTTCTGGGAGAGGAGGGGCGGCGAGCCATCGCTCTTAATCCATCTCTATTTCGAGCCGCCAGTGGATGAGACGGACCGGAGTGTACAAGCTTAGAGGTGACCAATAATACTGCGTGGTTTTATTATTTTAAAATCCTCCATTGATGGTTTTGATATAAGGATTAATATCCGGCCAGATAGGTAACCTTTACGATAATCGCGGCCGTTGATCTAGGCGCGCAGCTAGATCGGGGGCTAAAGCGGTGCCATATGAGTTGACATCAAGCCCGTTGAATGAGATTAGATGCTGCTGGCGTAGATCGGTGTGCTTTGAACGAGCAGACTTGGAGATTTGATCTGAACCCGAATTAATTTGGACCAAGTAATCCACGGCCTTTCAGTAGGAGAACTGGATCCGGCGCAGGTAAAATACCCAACTTCGCTGGGGATTCTCCATAAAATAAGAAGCTCTCCGTTAAGTGGGAGGATCGGTAGATATCCCGACCGAATTGTATGAAAAGCGCTGGCGTCGCCTTGGCGACGTTTTTTTTACCCCTAGCTGATCGCTTGAGTGCCCGGAGGTATAAAGGAGCCTGGCCACTTATATCCTAAGTACCGAACATTGTCTTCTCGGTGAGACGCGTAGGAAGAAGGAAGCTCTTCTTCCCGAACTCGTTTAAAAGATCCGTTTTCGCGAGGATATGGAATTAATTTTTATTTTTTGGGAGTTTTTGCTTGCATGTCCATGACGCCAAAGAAAGAGAAGGACTTTAGCAAAGCTTCGTCGGAGTAGAAACGGGGATATTTCGGCGAACTAACACTCCCGGCATCGACAAATCGGTAAGCATCAAAAATTTTGCTTAGAGTAGTGCCTAAGCGTTGACGCTGGCTGCGCATTCAATGGATGGACGGCGGTGACAAAGCTGCCGGGGAAGGGAAGTCCCGAGAGATTGTTAGTTCTTCGTTATAAGAGAAGGCTGGTGGCGCGCGGAGATTAAATGAACTTTTAAATGACAATGAGAGGGTAGAACAGTGTGAACTCATAATGATGGGCCGAAGAGGTTAAGTTTAACTATAATTAAACCTAAAAATTCTAACAGAGGTTGAAGATGAAGTAAATAAAAAAATAATAATGTTTTATAGGGATATGCAAGCAATAGCATTTTATACACATAGTGGTATTTAATTTAAATATATTATTTGAATTATTTTTCTCTCTTATACCCTCTTAATGTAATGAAGTTGATTTAGAACATGGTAGTTGGTTTTAAATTAGTATGAAGTATAAGCTAATCACAAACACTGCTTATAAAGTATCAGTATTTAAAATGAACTAAGGTTGTGATGACAACACATAAAAGATTGAGATGAAGAATATTAACTTGTGTGACAAGTGAGGGCATATTGGAAATATTAGTTGATTATTGTGGCGACAAATAATAACTAATTAGTTGGGATTAGTTGTTGAAGAACTATTGATATAGGCAAATATTTCTAGTAGAAAACTATAGAGTTTGATATATTTATTTGTGACATTAAAGCGTGCCGATGAGCGGGTATTGCTATTATAGTTTGTGTGACAAATTATTATGCGCTTACGGTTAATAAATGTGAAAACTATATTGAAATATAGTTAAAAAGCTAATTAATCAATGAAATTGATTAAAGAAATACAAAAGGTGTGACACATGTTCAATTAACCGATTAAAGGTGTCTAGGTATGGTGGTTACTATTAAGTTTGGAAATATAAGGTTTTTAACAAAAGATTAAAACCTTAGTAATATTTTTGTATCAGTACTAGCTATTAATCAAATAGTTATATAGTTTTCACGTAACTATATGGAACTATGTCTATGTGACATGATAATTGAATAATTATTATTATGAAATTATGAAATGCATAATTAGAAATTAACTAATTTCTTAAATTCGGATAAACATTAAAGTGATGTAAACATGTTAGTAAAAGAAACTAAATGACCAAAAAGCCCTTTAGAGGGATTGGCGTGCAAAAGCGGTCTATGGGCTTGGAAATGGTTGACACAATTATCTAGAGTTGACGAGCCCCGAGAACGTCAATCTACATGCTAAGGTACTCAAAGCACATTGAAGCAACTGCATATAGGGTAGCAGTATTCGGCAAAGAGATGTGTTCAAATTAAGCCTTAAGCCCAAAAGCGATAGTACGAGTGCATATAGAGGCGAGAAATTATTGGACAATAACTCTAACGAACCATGCTTGGAAACTCTCGGGAGGCGTAAAAGGCATTGCTAAGGAGAACCGAGGAAGACATTTGATCTCTTTAGAGGTAAGTTCACTTGCAGTTTCCCCACCCGCTAAGTAGGATTTCTCGTACATTTCACAATATGTATCTTATTACATATGCCCTCTGGATACATACATGCTATTCATATCATTTTGAATCACTAAGCATGTATGTTTGTTTACGAATGGAGTCCACCTGTTTGCTATGTTCTCTTGGGACTTCGGTGGAGCTAGGAAGCTCCAATTTAGAGCGTTAGGGGATAGGACTGGCTCACGACGACCCTACTGAGAAACAAATCTGAGGTCCAGTCACATCGGTGGGCATGGTCTCTATGTGACGTGTTACTTAGAGTTAGATCTTTTATTTGGAAGTCAAGCGACCCGTCAGGTCGTAATTATATCAAAAATTTGGACATCTTGTAGTGAGAGTAAACTACGGGT
Organism: Dioscorea zingiberensis; assembly: GCA_026586065.1. Classification (NCBI taxonomy): domain Eukaryota; kingdom Viridiplantae; phylum Streptophyta; class Magnoliopsida; order Dioscoreales; family Dioscoreaceae; genus Dioscorea; species Dioscorea zingiberensis. The sequence goes on from CM048818.1 coordinate 62,027,862, forward strand.
TCTCTTAGAACTCTCTGACAGGGCTTTGAAGCAGGGGTCGTACCTTTGATGTAGACCCACAGGACTTTGTTGTTGATCTATGCAGAAACATCGTTTTTGTTTTGATGACCTTTGTGACTTGCGGGGGCTTGCTTTTCTTGAGGCTGGCGTGTTTTCTCTTTTCCTCCTTTTCGCCAGATAGAGGTGAGGAAGCTTGAAGAGAGAACTCCAGGAGACCAAGTTTGAATTGGAGTCACCGGTTATAATTATTTTTATAAACTTTGATATTTGTAGGACTACAGGGACAGACTTCTATAGACTGTGGACCCTAATGACTCTATGCGTTCTTATGAAGCTTGAGTTTGTGTTATTATTATATGTTATCACGCTTATCACATTATTAGGCCTTGTATTAATTGAGTTTATCTCTTCTTTATCACTGGCGTGCTCAAATCGTCTTGAGGTCAGGGATCCGGGTCGAGTCCTAGCACTATGCTAGTTAACACACTCTCACTAACGAGATTCTGACTTCACACTCTATGCTAAGGTACTCAAACCTGTGGCAAACATATATCTCCTCGCCTAGTATGTTCGGCAAAGAGAGGTGTTCAAGTATCGCCCAAAATTAGAAGGAAAAACAAAAATCAAGAAAAAGATGCCCGGAAATCAAATGACAAAAGCTCGGGAGGATGAAGAAATGGAGACGGTGTTGTTAGTTGCTAGGGTTTTCAAAGACACATATATATAGCCAAGATCTCAACGGATAGAAATATGAATGTTGAGATGATCGCATGCATGTGATGTAAAACCCACCTAAATTCTCTCCCAAAACAATTGTATGTTATGAGGAAGACACAGTATATTTAAGGACATGCTCACATGTCACATCTCTCCCTAGGCGTTAGGAGTCCCCATTAGCCAACACATGCATAGGGTTCGGGTTTGGGAAAAATCCCACTTCATGATCATATAACAACAATTTTACGGTTGCGCCAAGATGTGCCTTCATAAGTAAAAACAAATATATATATATATATATATATATATATATATATATATATATAATCATTAATAATAATATAATTAATCAAAGAACTTTCACAAGAAAAATCCATGCCTCAGAAAGAGGGGATTTAATCAAGACCTCTTCTATGATGAAGGACCACGGATCAACATCGTGACAAGTCATTGATCTGAAATAAAGCTCGTTTATCATGCCCATGGATGTTGAAGTCTGTAGCTTTGCACTAGCAACTGTGGTCCTGCATCTCTATGTTTAACTGTAAAAATTGTGTCTTTGAATGTGAACTTAGGTACATGAATCACCATTTGTGTTTTTAGGGCATTGTTTTTCATTGGATTTGATTTTTATTAAAAGATACAAACAACGTTAATTTCGCTATGTATATGTCGTTAGTTGTGCTGTCGTCTAGTGATGTAGCAGTTGAAGTAACAACACATGCATGCCGACGGGCGTGGCCTACTTTTCAATTGCAAAGCCCCGCCAGGCTGCGATGATTGCGCTACAGCGCACCGCTCTTTTGGTAATTTTCGCGAACACCTCATCCTCATTCTCATTTTAATTCAATAAAAAATCCAAGTCATTGCAAGCTTTGATCTTTCACTCCTTGCTCACGTCTTCGCTGACGTTTCGCACTTGGAGACGTCGAATCATTAAAAACCAGATATTTTCGTTATAATAAGTGAAGTCAAATTATTGAACTTCTTCTTCTTCTTCTTCAAAGTGAGTGTGCGGTGTGGACTTCTTGTTATTGTGTCTGTGCTTTCTTTGGTTCTCTGAGAGGTCAAGTGCGGAGAGAAACGCTGCTGCTTTTCTTGTTCGCAGAGGCGGGTTGGGGCGGCGGTGACGGTGGTGCGTTGCGGACTAGGAGGAGATAAGGCGGTGCCGAAGGGAGCGGTGATGGAGAGCACGCTGAAGGATTTACGAGAGGAGGGGGCTTCGGTGCTGGACCCCAAGTCGACTGTTGGTGGTGGAGTGGAGGATGTTTATGGCGAGGATCGCGCCACCGAGGAGCAGCTCGTCACTCCATGGACAGTCTCCGTTGCCAGGTCCCTTTCTCTATCTCTGACTCTGAGTAAATTTACGTTTTTTTTTTTTTAGGGTGGTTTTAATCTTGGTGAAATTTTAAGTGGTTTTGCTCATTGAATTGCTCGCCTGATTGGTTCTTTATTTTAGATAATTCTCAGATGCGCTTTGGTTGCAGAGTATTGTGAGAATGAAGAAGTTTGTAATTGTGTGGAAATGATGACTGCCTTCTTGAATTTTAAAGATTTTATCAGCTGAAATCATCCCTAGAAAATTATTTCAAAGTTGTAACCTTTAAGGTGTTGTTAGCATGTTTGTGTTGTTATAACTTCTTTAGAGAAACCCATCATGTCTTGTGTATGAAGGATTCTGGATCATCTAATGAATGAGAACATTCTTTGTGTTCCAGTGGCTACACTTTATTGAGAGATCCTATCCACAATAAAGGGCTTGCCTTTACTGAAAGAGAGAGAGATGCTCACTATCTGCGAGGCCTTTTGCCACCGGCAATTTCCACACAGGAACTGCAGGTTGGTTTGTGATTTGATGTTCAAATCACTTTCTTCCTTCTTTTCTGTATCGTATAATGTGTGTTCTTATATGACATCATTACAGGAGAAGAAGCTCATGCGCAACCTTCGTCAATATGAAGTTCCCTTGCAACGATATATGGCGTTGATGGATCTTCAGGTTTGGGTCCTGTAGTGTTTCTTAATTCTTGTTTTTTTCCTTCCATTTGAGTTTGGTTGATTGGGCTAAGGAAACAGAACTCCTTTTTATAGACTTTGGTGTTTTGTAGGAGAGAAATGAGAGGCTCTTCTACAAACTTCTTATTGATAATGTAGAGGAGTTGCTTCCTGTTGTTTATACACCTACTGTTGGTGAGGCATGCCAGAAGTATGGGTGCATCTTTAGGCGTCCGCAGGGTCTTTATATCAGTTTGAAAGAGAAGTATGTATCTGGCTTTTGTTGTTTACAAGTTTGCAGCATCTCAAATCTAAACTGATCTGCCTGCTTTGTTGTGCAGGGGAAAGATTCTGGAGGTATTGAAGAACTGGCCTCAGAGGAGCATTCAAGTTATTGTGGTCACTGATGGCGAGCGTATTTTGGGGCTTGGGGATCTTGGATGCCAGGTAATACATGCCGATCGCATATTGGTTTGTGATGCTGTTATTCCTATGAGATGCTTTGTTACTATCATAATGTACTTTCTTCAAATTTCACACAGGGAATGGGGATTCCAGTTGGCAAGCTTTCTCTATATACCGCACTTGGGGGATTACGCCCATCTGCTGTAAGCACCTCACTTATTATTCCATCGCTTATTGTGGTTGAGACTAGTAGCTTTGTTGTTTGTTTTCTTCAGTTCTCAAGATGGATTTTAACAATTTTATTTCAGTGCTTGCCAATCACTATTGATGTGGGAACAAACAATGAAAGTTTGCTGAATGATGAGTTCTATATAGGGTTAAGGCAAAAGAGGGCCACTGGCAAGGTACTGTATGCAGTATCCCTAGTGCAAGCTTAAAATATATACTTTTTTGTTTTATTCTTTGTTTGAATGCTGATTTGTTGAACTTTTATTAACTGAAATAGGAATATGCTGACTTTCTACATGAGTTCATGAGTGCTGTTAAACAAAACTATGGGGAGAAAGTTCTCATTCAGGTTGGTTATCATACTCAGAATTGTAAAGTTTTAAGGCAACAATAGCTTGGTTGAGGCCAATTCTGTCGATGTACTTTTATTTTGTTCCATATTCATTTTAGTGATCAACATTATTGCAGTTTGAGGACTTTGCAAACCATAATGCATTTGAGTTGCTTGCAAAATATGGCACCACTCATCTTGTATTTAATGATGACATTCAGGTAATTCCATATCAGCCTGTTTCATTAATTTACTTAATGACTTTTCCTATGGAGAAGGTATTCCATCACTGTTGGAATTTCATTCTACTATTCTATATGAAAACACCATCATAATCTATGGCATGCTTGATGCTGCAGGGGACAGCTTCTGTGGTGCTAGCTGGGCTGGTTGCAGCACTAAAATTGGTTGGCAGAAGCTTGGCAGAACACACTTTCTTGTTCCTTGGTGCTGGCGAGGTGGACTAACTTGTCTTCACTTGCTCCTCTGTCATCCCTGTCAATATTAACCTAGATAGAAGCTACTGATCTAGTATTAGAACTTAGAGAATATAACTTTGTTTTGGGTTCCCTAGAAGTTCGTATCTTGTTATATGCAAATAAACCTCCCTAATGTTGATTTGCTGACCATTGTAGAAATAATTCTACGTTATATTTCCTTGAATTCTTTTTATTTAACCTTATTATTGATACTTGGGAGCTCATACTAATGTTTTAATATTCTATGTATGTTGTTAATCCCCTTTGTTTGTTGTTACTGATAATACCTTATGAGTTATGGGTTTTGGTGCTTACAGGCTGGCACTGGTATTGCTGAACTCATAGCACTTGAGATATCAAAAAAGGTACTTCACCTAACATTTTTCCAAACTGCACTTTTACTTCTTGCAGCCCATGGTGGGATATAAAAACTAATCCTAACCTTTCATTTAAATTAAGTGTCCTCCTTTTCCTTTAAGTTTATTTCCTAGCCTAACCATAGAGTGAATTAACTTTGGTTGCTGGGGCAGACAAAAGCTTCATTGGAAGAGTGTCGCAAAAGGATATGGCTTGTGGATTCTAAGGTAGAATATTGACCAATATAAATTCCATCCCCAGAAGCAATCTAATGGTTTGCTTCTTTTGCCGTTTTTATTCTTGATATATAAGTTCAACTCATTTGGAGTTCATTTGTAGGGACTGATCGTAAGTTCACGCAAGGAATCACTTCAACATTTCAAGAAACCCTGGGCACATGAACATGAACCAATCAAGGACCTCTTAGGCGCTGTAAAGGTGCTTATTCTTTTAAACATGAAGTTTTAAGTTACAGTGTGATTTGTTCTTTATGGTTTGTCTGATATGCTGCGTACGTTTGATTATAATGTCTTACCTCCTATATAACTAGCAGTCCTTGTCTCTGCTTATAGGAGTGTTCTCCTAATTGAATATTAAATTTATTTTGGGTAAAAGCATTGCCCACTGATTTTGGTTTTACTTGCAGGTTTCCATTACTTGAGTAAGTACAACGATCACTAATTTAAAGTTTCCATACAGTAGTGAATTCACTTTTTTTTGGTTTACAAGTCACTCATTGAAGAATTTTAATATGTTAGTCTTATGTTGGCTTTTGAACTTTCAAATATATTCATATATTGATTTATAGTGATTTTATATCAGTATGAATTCCTCACTGTGCTGAATGGGTTTCTTTAGGCCATCAAGCCAACTGTTCTCATAGGCTCATCTGGTGTTGGGAAAACCTTCACAAAGGAAGTGGTTGAGGCCGTGGCTTCCTTTAATGAGGTGTGTTGTAAATATTATTTTCCTCACTAGTTTCATTGTTTACTCTCTTCTGTTACTGATTAAATAGGCATAAGTTGCAAATAAGATGATATGCTGTCAAAATAACATGCAGAAACCTATCATCCTTGCTTTGTCCAATCCAACCTCACAATCCGAGTGTACTGCTGAGGAAGCATACACATGGAGTAAGGTAAGAAAAAAGCCTCTTTTTACTGTTATCTATTATCCTAGGTTGTCATAGTTGGCTGTTAATACAAATAGGAGACAGGAAGAAAACTGACCTCAGTAATCTGTGCAGGGTCGGGCAATTTTTGCTAGTGGAAGTCCATTTGATCCTGTTGATTTTGAAGGCAAGACCTTTGTGCCTGGACAGGTTTGAACATCATTTCTTTCCTCATTTCTTGATATATTCTAGAGATTTCTTTGTATTGGTTTCTGGACATGTGCATAGTGTATTGTAAATGTGCTAACTATTGACATTATTTATTGCATACCAGGCAAACAATGCCTACATCTTCCCAGGGTTTGGACTTGGATTGGTGATATCAGGAGCTATTCGTGTACATGATGACATGCTTCTCGCGGCATGTGAGTAAATAGCTGCAGATATGTTAACATGTCATCAACCAAACTACACATTTTCATGGGATGAGATTTTCCCTTCTCACTGAGAATTGTTTGATAAGAATCATCACAGACGAATACAAAGTTTGCTAGGGTCCATTTTTCCCCCTTCCTGTGGTGATGATGGCACTATGTTTAGATGATGCATAACAAATTTCAGGCCAACTGTAGGATGGTATACATGGAACTGGTCTGGTTAACTACCATGCCTGTTTTCAGAATTTCAACTACTCAGTGACCTCTACTGAAGCAAGCCTAGAAAATCATCGATGCTTATATTTCAGTCCTAGTTTGGTTCTAGTGTCAGAATCTAATGACAGTCATTCACATATAATCACCTGATCTACTTTGTTTTATCCTCTCTTGTTGGAACAGCGGAAGCACTGGCGGGACAGGTCACACAGGAGAATTTTGACAAAGGGTTAATTTATCCACCCTTTACAAACATCAGAAAAATATCTGCAAATATTGCTGCTAAAGTTGCAGCCAAAGCATATGAGCTTGGTGCGCCTCTCTCTTTTTCCTCGCCTTTTGGTTATTGGTTGCATTCACTAAGTAAAAGACTTGGAATATATTTTCATTTTGTGTTTTATTATACTTATTGCTTGCAGGCTTGGCTTCACGGCTTCCTCGTCCTGAAAACCTTGTGAAACATGCTGAGAGCTGCATGTACACTCCTGTCTACAGGAGTTACCGATAAATTGACAGAAGGCAAGCTTCAGTTGTGTTCCAGGCTCATGTCTGCTATGGTTCTATAATTCAATAAGGCTCCTGTAGAGCCATAATTTGTGTGGTTCTTTCAGTTTTCTTCTTTCTAGTATCAACTTGGTTTCTCTCATGGATGCTTTCTAGTATCAACTATGGTTCTATGATTCAATAATGCCATTTGTATCAATGTGTAAGCAGAGCGATAGAAGTTGTTGGGCAATGGGAAGGAGTTATTCTAAGAACAAATCATAGTTTCTCTGGCCAAAACTTTGTTGAATTTGTCTTATATTTTATATATGGTTCAACTCTAATTGCAAAGCTTTGATCGGCCTCAAACATATACCCGGATCTTTTAATTAATGCAGTCGCAAACTAAATTTGGCATTCAGCTGTGGCTAGGGCTATGAGCAAGCAGCAGATTGTTTAGCTTCAACTCGAACAAAATTTGCTCAAATTCCGCGCTTTAAGTTTTATTAGATAGCTTGAAATCAAAATTGAATCAAATCCAATTTAATTCTATATATGTAGGCCTTCTACTGTCAGCCTGACTGGATCACTGTGTTGATCTGACTATCTCTCATTAGCTAGTCTGTTAATTTTCATACAATTTGGTTACCGTTTGGTCCTCCTACTTTAATGATTGAAATTCTAAACCGTTAAAATTTCTATAAAATAAGAACCGTTACCCAATTGTATGAAAATTGACATGCGAGCTTATTTTTTGATGATCTTCACATCCGTACAATTGGAAATCCTTCAAACATACTCCAGGTGCCAAAATGGGAGGCGACCGGATCAACACAGTGATCCGGCCGGCCTGATAGTAGACGGACTATATATATATATATATTAATACGTGAAATCAGCTCCTTGAGATTTGAGCTGATCCAGATGAACTAGTAAGATTTGATAGAGATGGTAGCTTCTGCAAGAGAAAGTCAGGGGTCTATCTTCAGGCCCTCTGACGATCAAGTTAGCCACATAAGATCAATGAGAGGAGAAGAGATCTCAAAGAAATTAAGAGAAATAATTGGATCAAAGAATGAAAGGAGAGTTAGTCAGGAACGAGAGAGATATCTTTGAGAAAACTAGAGCAGACTGGAAGTTTCAGTTCCTCAAAGTGATCAAAGTGAGACCCATGATGCTTTTTTTTTAGTGTAAGTATATATATATATATATATATATATATATATATAATTTTGAGCTGGCAAGCTCGGCTTGAAAGTGAAATTTCACGCACTGGTTATTTTATTTATTTTATTTTCCATGAATGCTTATTTTGTATATGTATTATGCCAATGCCATTCAGGAAAATAACATAAAATAAAAGTAAAGAAAAATAACGATATCTTCAGGTTAAAAAACCCCTGTATTTGTCTTAACTTGCAGTCTGCTAATCAACACCGGAGAAAGAAAAAAATTGCTCTGTTGCCCCTAGATCAATTTATTCTATATGAGTGAGATGGTCAACACTGCAACAGCCTGACGCCACAAATCTGCCAACCTAGAGTTATTTCATACACTCAGCTCCAAGCACCCAGGTAAGAGATGAAGCAACCTTAGGATTCACAACAGCATTTATATGCACAGATGAGATTTTCAGACAGATATACAGGAGCAACCTCCTAAACTCTGATTTCTCTTTCTAGTATTGTTTCCATCTCAGCATTCGCCGTCTTTGACCTGAGAACTCCGGATTCCCCAAAATGATCTTGGCAGCAGATTCTTTTTCCTAGCTGTAAATAACCAGCCAATATTTGATTCGCAGGTGGCACAGTAGGTGATAGTCCACGCGTACCTGCAAAATGGTCGCTGTGCTTTGATCAACTGCACATGAAGAAAATGAAGACAAAGCAAATATGGAAGCAGTACACGGAATGCATATAGTAATAAGGAAATACTTCAAGTGATGAGCTATATTAAAATCCAGATTGATATGAAGAGTGTAAGTCTGCTAAAATTTCCTCATAGATTGAATTACTCCCAGAACAATATAAACTGTCTCATATTTTGGTCAGCCATGAAAGTTGATAAAAGTATTAATGATTTTAGTGGTTCACATAGATCTCAAAGGATGTTATTTATTATTCGTAGATTGAGATGTGATATAATAGAATTCAACATTTCTGAAACCATCAATATCTGAATCCAAATATTCTAATCCTCAATTAATAATGATATAACCTAATAAACCTCTCCTTATCTCACTCAATTCCTTTTGCTTCCCTGTCGCATAGTATCTAAAACTATTCCAAGAGATTCTCTGGGTTGTAGGACCATCTAAAGGTACTACTCAAAAGTTTTAGAATCACAGCATTCAATAACTATTTCCAGACTATAGAAATACAATTTTTTCCCTTGGTGTCGATGGAGAAAAAGGTACACATAAAAATGAAATTAATTACATACCCTGGGAACCAGCAGTGCTTTTTGTCAGGTCGGCCAAGAAGTGCGAGTCCATTAGCATTGTACACCGTAATAACCTCATGCACATAACCGTGAGGGTTCACAAAAGCATTTAGGGGTCCATCACTAGACATCACAAGCATATCTCTTCGCCTTGCAATTACAGACTGCAGAAGAAAAATTCAATTAAGAAGAGTTAGCCGACAAGTATTTTGCTTGTCAACTAGAGAAAAAAAAATCAAGAGGAACCCTTGGGTTTGTCAGGTTAATATGATCATAGAGGACAGCACCCTGTATAAACATGACCTACAGGAAATAAGAGATTGAAATTCTGAAGTTCAATAATAATATTACCTTGCATGTCTTACACCTTATAAGGTCAAAACTCTTTAGTAACTGAATTTCCCTCTGTAATCTATAGGAAACACCATCAATCTCTAGTAGTTCCTGCCTAGTAGCTTCTGACATCGGAAGCTTGCTGGCTATGTGGAATGACAGTAGATCTGGCTTTGTTACTAGGTTGTCCATACTTGGCATTTTGATTACCTGCCTCCACAAATCTACAGCAAAATTATACGTCAGGCAAGTCTATATATATTGTCCATTTAAAATGGTTCAACAACAGCTATGAAATGTAATAGTTTCCATGATGAAATGTTAATGCCAATTATACAGAAACTTGTGTGATTGCACATGCCAAAAGTGGAAAGATGCTAAAATAAACATTAGAAACCAAAAAAGATTTTGACATCTTTAACAAGTTACTTGTCAGGGCACAAGCATCCTTTAACACTTGTCAAGATCATGTAGATCTAGTAAGGAGACAAAGTTTCATATCACATATAACTCATAAAAACAAGGGAAACCTGCTTATGATGGTAAAAACAACTAGAAACGTAGCACTGATTGCCAATAAACATTATCAGACTTTTAATCACAGAGATAAGAAAATGTCACCTGCAGCCTTCCGAGCAAGTGAATAAGAATCATACATTTGGTAAACCCAGTAAGGCCAGAAGGCCATTGGAGCTCTACGTTGACCTGCACTCTTTATAGGTCCTCTTCCAGATGATGATGCTCCAGCAAGGTCAGACCTCATGCTTTCATCCTCGGACAATTTGCCATGTGACTGGTCTGATCCTCCTGATTTATTTAAATAGCACTTCTGCAACCTTGGAGCATGCCCAGAAATTAAGTCATCATCACTACTTGAGAGTGCATCAAACCTTTCACCTTCACGAGGCGAATCAGTTGGTGTCCGCATGTCCATCATTGAATGATCACTAAAAGTGCTTGTAGCAGACATACACTCCCAATCACTTTCAGCATCCTCATATCCTAGATGTTTGGAAAGTGGCACACGTGAAGATTCTGGGTGTGATGGTGCGCATTTGGACAAATTATTTACTGCAGCCAACTGTCCAAATGCATCTTTTGGAATCCTCAAAGGAGCACCTTCCTGAATGATTTGGACTTCAGCACATGGCTGTAAAGAAACAATCACTTTGTTAGTCCTTGTCACTCAATGAACTACATAAGGGCACAAAATAGTTAAACAAATAGTAGTCCTCACTGCTCCTTCTGCATCTATCCAACGTCGACGTATCCGAAACCGCTGCTGTCCACGAGCAACTACATTTAAAGAACCATCATCCAGCCGCCTGTACTGCCGTATCTGAAGAAACATATTCAAATATTAGCCCAAGTAAGTTGGAACTTCAATAAGAATGATATACAAGATATGGAGATTTATTGCCAGTGCAAATGATTCCTAAATGGGATAAAGAATCTAGTCCCAAGTGAAGACTTGAACAACAATTTTACATCCATATTGCTGATGAAGTTAACCATGATCTAAGGAAAGCAGAACCCTGAATTACTTCCATGAGCTCATAACTTCATGTTACAGCTTTTCATCAAATCCTTTTAATTGGAGCTCAATCAGGATTAAGGTATTTAGAAAGTTCTAATCTTCGATTACCAAGGAGTTCTGCGGCAGTGTGCGATATTTTAGATATCGTAATGGTCAGCAACAGTATACATCATAATTAGGTGCAGCACACATTGTTCAATATAACTCTATAATTATCAGTCAAACCTCTGCAGTAGTCCCAATTGTAGGACAACAAAGTCTTTGGCCATTGGGAGACCTATAAACACGAACCTGAAAAGTTTCAGATCATTAAGGTTATCATTATGCAGGGAATACTGTAAACAAAAGAAATGGATGCCAAAGGAAGACAATCAACATACCACACCTATCGTGTATGGAGCATCAGCCTGGTTCAAAGCTCTTTCAACAGCAGCTTTAAATCTTTGTTGAACAACCCTCAAGGGAAGGGTTGCCTCCGGAAAGAGCACAACTCCTGGTAAATTTCAACACAGACCTAATAAGTTAGTACCACAAATTTATAGCCAGCACCCAGAGATTATTCTTAAAAAGTTAGATCAAATGAGATGTACAGGCTTACAATTCTAATAGATGTGCACGTAGAGGACTTCATGCAGGATAGTCATTATTCACCAAGTATAAGAGGCATAATTAAGGTAACATCCATGCAGATTCAATATTATGGACGATAATACATTGCATCAAGATGCTTACAGTGATTAGCTAAAAAGTGAATGAACAATATGGTATTGTTTATAGTGCCACCAATAAGGGCAAAAAAAAAAGGTCATACTCCGAATTCATATAAAATAAACAATTCACGTAAAAGAAATTACAAGATACATGACATGCAATGTTAACAAGGGGAATCTAGTGAGAATATTAAAGAACAAAGAGTATGAACTAGAAAGCATACAGGATTTACCTTCAAGATAGAACATTGGCAAGGTCAAGATTGCACCCCCATCCAAAAATATCAGCCTACCTTGAGTAGCATCAACTTCTGTTGGATAAAGCGCATTTTCAGGTCACATCAATCTTGTACAAGCAATGTCTAAATAAAAAGAAAGCCACTGGATTCCCACCACCAAGATATGTATGCAGGGAAGTCAAACATGTATCAAAGGTAAAGCCACCATATAGACCTGCCCCTCCATCACCATGCTCACTGCAACATCAAATGCAGATAAGAAAAGCTAGCCCGAGACATCATAAGAAAGTAAAAATAACTTCTTTGCCAGACGGGTGACAATGAACAATTCACCAAAAACAATCAACGGAGAAATCAAACGATCAAATAACCTGAAACCAAGTGGCCTACAGATTCCAGCACAACTCCCTTATATTTCCCTAAATTTTCGATTAAAAAGCCTCAGCTATCTATCATTTCAATATTACAAAACAAAAAATCAATGGAAACCAGCTTAACCAAACCCTATCAGTTCGTACTAACAATCCAAATCACAAAAACTGCCCAAATCTTGCTGCCGCTTAGAATTCCATCGTTCTCAATCCGTAAATAAGAAAAAAAGAACATAAATTCGAACCCTAATCATCGCTATAGATGTGATATTTCCATTAAAACCCACGGATCGAACTCAATATGCACAAATATATAAAAGGGATGGAGAAACCTAGGAAGGCCATCGTCCTCGTCATCATCAGAGGAGGAACTGTAATCATCAACCTCCTCGATCTCGAGCTCCTCCATGTCAAGCTCTCTGATGCGCTCCATCTGGAGTCTCTCGTGCTCAGAGAGTCGATCCCCATCCATCTCCCCCTCGCCCACTCTCTCCGCGAGCTCTTTAGAAGACACTCGAGCTATATTTCGTGTGTATATATATATATATATATATATATATATATATATATATATGATCTCAAGGACTTTTTTAAAAAAATTTATCAGGTATACAAAGTATTTCACTATTTCTAGCAAAGCTCTTTTTATGGAATCTTTCTTATGGTTTAAACTGCAAAATAAGTTTGTCTCATTGTGCTCCATGTGCAAAATAAAAGTTAAAAATATTGGCACCTAATTCGTATCATTTGACATTTCACTTTAGCCATTTTTTATCTTAATCACTTGAAACATAAACTCTCATTTTGAGGTTTTTTTTTAACTTAATCTAAATTGAGAGAAGAGAGGTACATAAATGTTATGAGAATTGTTATTTTATTAGATAGGTACACATATGTAAGAATACTTACCATATATGGATATAAATTAAAAGAGAACTTTTCAGGATTTTATACAAGAACTTAAAAAGCTTAATATTATTCATGAATTATTTCAGCAAGCATTTGAACTATCAAATAATCCACCTACAGATGTGTATTAATGTTTTATTGCACGGTTTGAAACTCATGCTAAGTTCTGTTTAGTAGCTTTAATAAATAGCATAAAAGAGTTATAGTCAATATTAATTTGGTTTTACAAGCAAATCAGAACAAAGTCTAATATTGCTGTAAATTAACACATTAGAGATAAAAATGCAACTGATTGTGGATCTGAGAATATGTAAACATCTTACAAGAATCAACAACATTGTACTGCCAACATGACTGAAACTACAAGAGACATAATAATAAGTATCGCCTTCAGCATCACAAGTAATTTCTACAATAATCTGCAAATTGGATCTTTGTTCTTGTTAGAAGAATGCAAGTAGAATATTAGGAAATCAGCATGAGTAATAGTGTGTTTGCTGATGCGACCAGGAGGTGCTTAATATTTGAAGATAGAAATCTTTCCGCAAAATGTAGCCATGAATCTGCAAAAATGCAAACATATGAAGATAACAAAGAAGGATGCCTTTGGTTGAACTGATGAGTACTATATGACTAGAGAAAAGGATTCTTTGTTCCTATATAATAGGAGGAACACCTAACCTCAAAGAGCTTGCCTATTATGATGTAGAACCTGACCGGTTTCTTATATTTTGTATCCAGAACTTTCGATATACCGACAAGGTAAGTTCCAAGCTTATCTTTGTCCAGGTAATTAATGCAGCCAGGAGCCTGCAAGAATGCAAACATACGACAAAATTATGAATGCTGCCTTCAGTAAAACTTTAATAGTATATCTACGATGAGCGAGATCAATAGAGATCTACAGAGCGATCTTAGTCAAGCTGAACAAGATCAAAGGAAATCTTGAGCAAACTAGATCAATCATAATCATCATTCAGTGATTCGGATGCTGATACAGTTGTACATGTTTCCATATAAAGAGGGACACCAATCCTCCATGATTGATTCAGTTTCCAATTCAACGTCAAACTTATAAAGTGTAAATCTATAAATTGGATGAATGAAATACAGAACAAAACTTCAAATTCTTCACACCTACAACATTGAAGTGATAAATATCTATGATTCTATTAATATAACACATTGACAAGGTATTCAAAGCTAGCCTTCTTACAGGGAAATGTAGCCAAGAAGCTGCAAGGAACTTTGAATGCTACCATATCTAAGTTACTGAAGCAATGAGTTCTGTTTTTTTTTCCCCCGAAAGACTGAAGCAATGAGTTTTAGATGATTCTATAAAAAATATTATAGTTCTTCCCATACAACCGGAAGGACACTTTATTTAACTCAAGGAGATCAGTTAGCCCAATTAGAATCTGACAACTCATTTCCTCAGAAGGTTTCCATCACAAATCCAACCTTTCTCCATGCATTGATAAGGAAAAAGGAACAAGATAGCACTCACTTCTTGTCTCAAATGCAATCATAATCTTTTAGGCTAACATGGAGTAGTCATGCATTCATGAAACAAACCCTCTCTAACACCTCCACAGACATTTCATATCCAGGATTTCCTTTTTCGTCAGGCAATGGACTTTTGCTTGATCTATATCCCTACATATTAAAAATGTATTGGATAATATATTGTTGAGCAACCTATCTTTGGGGAGTGTTCAATATTGCACCTAGTTCTATATAAATAGCCAGTAGCAAGTAACTTTCACAAGGAAAGTTGGCTACCACACTCTCTCAAAAAAAAAAAAAAAAAAACAAGAGATTGAGAGTTCGAACTATGCTTGAAGCATGTCAAAGTGGCTTATCCACATTTATTAAAATAAATAAATATAAAATAAAAATACTACTGATAGAAACAGTAATCTTCATCCTTCTGCAGTTTTGTGTGATATATAAATTTCTAGACAAATGATTCCCTTTTCAATTGCCATTCTTAAGTTGTAAAAACCATCAGATAGATTCACACCTGAATGCATTAATTCTTCCACTGATTCTGAAGATTGCTGTCAAATCCTAGAAAATGGAATTTATGGCAATTGCCATCTCACCTCTTTTGTTTTAATAACTCTCACAAAATGTAGTAATTAATAGCTGACATGTACAAGTTAATTTCTATATCTCAAATTTTGAAGGCAAACCTTTTATCAAAAAAAAATACATGGTGCCCATGCCCTTGAAATTCGTAATATAATTTCCTTTAGAGTTGGCAAATGAATTCTCAGCCCTTAAGTTATATGCAAGCTCAAGAGTGAGGATAATGGGTATATATTACGGCCGATTTTATCTAATAGTGTTTCACGTGCACTTACCATGGATAGTATATGAATATGGAATCCCTAGGTAAAGCAGAATAAGTTGATTAACTCAAGATGAATTGTGGATAATCACTGAGAAAAGAAGCTAGATTCAAACACTTAAAGCAAGGGTAGAGCCGCCAATGTTTCAAACTTTCTTTTGTGAATTGATTGCCCAAATAGAAAAGAAACGGTGTTGATAAATCTGAGATTTATGAGAAGACAAAAAAGTTAACCGCACTTCTATGCAATACGACAAACAAGTTTTTGACTAGACACACACAAAGGCCAAAAGTGGATATCCATATGCATGAAGGGAAGTATGAGTGAGCTGCATCATATAAAATTCAGCACAAGCATCAACAGTTCATCACACAATCATCATACAAACACAAGGATTGATGGCTTGGTGCAAAAGAAAATTCAATGAAGTGGGGAGAAAACATGCAGAAGTTCAAATTAAATCAAACAATTCCAACTTCTAGGTGACTTAATGGAGTCTGATCTTCCATCAATGAAAAAGAGACTGTTCTCCAATGAAGCTTTTGTATTTTGTAATCAGCTCCTTGTGTGTGTGTGGTGAACAGAGGATGATCATCCTAGAAAGGTTGCCTTTACTTTCATTTTCACATTCCTAATAAACAATTAGTAAAATATGCCAAAAGTGTATACAACATAATTGTTTTTTCAAGCCATTTTTATTTGGTAGACCTCTCATTTTGAAAGGTAGTCCAACTTTGGTATAATTGAGAAAAGAAAAGAAAAATCCATACTTTGAGGTAGATTTGGAAGGATGGAGCCTTACAGTCAAGAGTTCCTTAAATTTTGGTTGAAATTTTTGAGTTCCTCAGAAGCTGAGCCATAAACGGAAGTGATGGTATCCCTGCAAGAGCTGAAAGAACAAAACAATGTTAGCAATGTGAGAAAGCAAGAGGGAACAGTCATAGTACACTCTCTGCTAGCAAAGGCACACCTGCAGGCCTCTCTGTTAAACCATTTAGGATTGACACCATACAACTTCTGAAAAACATCCGGCTCCACTCGACAGAAGGAGGGTCGTTCTACAGCATCATAGTGTCAACCATTTATGAAGGCCAAGTGCTTGCGGAAATGCCACTGTGAAGAAATTGAACAAAAGCTCACCTGCGTAGATGGAGCATGTCCTGGTGGAGCTCTCGTAGTGTATACACCATCCATCAGGACCTACGATGCTCTTGTACAGCTATCAAATTATGGAAAAAAAAAAGAAAATTTTTATGGATTATAATCATCACCCAATGAAGAAGATAAAAGACGAGGAGAGGGGAAAGAGACCTGGAGGCTCTCGGGATCGTCCATGAAGATCTCCTCCGGCGAGGGGAAGGAGGGGCCCTTGTCGAGTTTGCAGCAAGCACCACAGGCGCGAGAGCACTTCCATTTAAGGTCCATCCTCTTCTCTGATCTCCCGAAACCCACTCCTCGATCTCTCGACGTTAACTTGACGGCATTCCCATCCTCCTCACTCCTCCTTACCTTCTTGTAGCTCTTGTACCCATTGCCTTTGCTTGCAGTCTTGTCCTCCATTCCAGGCCTCCTCGTCCGGCATCTCACAGGAGGCGCCAGAGTGACCTCGATTCCACTCAGAGCCATCATCGTAGACTTCGTACTTTACCGGCAGAGAACCAACATTCGGATAAAGCCTGTTATAATTAGGGTTGTTAATCCAACACGAAAAAACTGAAAATCCACAGTGACCGTGGACCATTGGTCATCGGTTCCGTGTGTTGGGGTAGTTTACTTGATTGATCATATTTTCATATTTGAGTCCCCATTTTTATAAATGGAGGAACAGTTTGAATAAGTCATATGATAAGTACAAAACTCTTCACACATCTATATGCACATAATGAGAGGTCAAGAGTACTCATTATGAGGTATATCCTTTCCTTTCCTTGATGTTTCTTTATAAAGGGGTTTATCCCTATATCAAAAAATAAATTTAAAACAAAAAAAAAATTTGGTACCAAAAATTCCAAACTGAACAAGTGTATAAATCTACTCAGGCTCCATGAAGGACTAAACAAACATATCAAACTTTTCTGATTCGCAGTGTATTTTTTATTTTTTATTTTTTTATTTTGATACAAACATGTTTGTGTCTCTTCTAACGAGATTGTCAATTTTTCTTATAAAAATATGTGGTTTCCTTTAAATTTAGATATAGGTAATTAACTATTGCTCCTTTGAACAGTACCCAACTTCTCTATAGATTCCTGGCACTGTTTATCCCATCCCCTAGGGTCCTTAGGTAGGGGCTTAGTGTAAATAGGTGTTTGGGTGTGTAGGGGAAAAAGATGAACAGTGCGCAAACAGTGTAGGGACTAATAGATAATTTGCTCATTTAGATAATGTCTTTTAAATTTAGATAATGATGTTTGACAAGATAGGATGGTGTTTTCTTTTAATTATATTTATTTAGTTTTAATATGTTATGATATGCCCATATTTCACTATTTGTGTGTCTGTACTCCCACACCCCATCAATGCAACACAAGCCCTAAAAAGAACCGCCATACCACCATCCTACCCTCCAATGGAGCTACTCCACCCACAAAGATAAAAGCAGAACTCTACACAACCTCTTTAATGATGAGAGAAGATGGGGACTTGGATCCCAAAAGATAAGAGGGGCACAAAAAAGAGAGAACCCCAGAGGAGAAGATAGGTGAATTCTACTCTATGAAAAAACCTTCGGATATTCATTACTCAAGAACCCCTCTCTAGTGACTTGGCAGCTAACTTGATAGTCAGGGAGCGGGTTTGGGCATCAAGGCCCTTCCCCTTCTCACTGATGTTTGTTCCTGTCCCCTCTCTTTCAAGTGAACTTGAAGAGAGAGCACTTGCTGGATCATCTCCAAGTGAAGGAGACATTATTAGTTAGCTAGAGTTGTAGTCAACTTTGAAAAGAATGTGAAGATATTGGTTTATAGATATTCATACGTGCTCTTTTTTTTTGAATAAGTGAATAAATCACATTTTATTTAATTATGATAATAGGTTTCAGTACATTGCTTGGTCATAACGGAATTGAAAATACATAGTTAATAGCCCACTCCATTATGACGTCAAGCAATCCCATGTTCGTCCCTCCTTAGGCTTGGGCAAGATCTTCCCTGGAAGAGTTTTCTCCTTCGTCTGCCCTTCCTATCGAGGCCGATATGAATTTCAGGCTACGCTTCACCAGGTTCGCTACCGCCTCCAGCTTTGACTTTTTTGCCATTGGAGTTGCATCCAACCAAGGAAAGATGAGGAAAGAAATATCACGATGAAGAAACGCGTTGTTTATTCTGAAAACACCGTCTATTTTTTTTCCCCACAAATACTTACAGCGATATCCCAACCTTCTCGTAGGGTATTGTCCACCCCGGAGGAGGTATTCCTGGTGCCCTATAATGCCTGGATATCCCTCTTCCACTTCAAGATCCCAATAGAGTCCCAAAGTGGTCCCAGATTTGCCTCCCATATGAACAAGAAATAAATATATGGTGGAGGGTCTTGTCCTTAGTCTCACACAAGTAGCATCTAGTGTCGTCGCCCATCCACTTCCTCTTGTGCAAATTCTCAAGGGTGAGAATCCGATTTTTCCTTGCCAGCCATGCAAATAATTTTGCCTTAAGAGGGTAGGGTTGCTCCTAGAATCTGTGTTAGATCGCTTCTTGTGCCTCCATCGATTCTGAAGCGATATAGTGATTTGACTGTGAATACCGTGTTGTTTGTGAGGCTCCATTCCCTGGTGTTGATTGCATCAGGGTTTGTACCAGTATCTACACGTACTCGTTCTAGCATGTGCAGGTCCACCATTTCATGAGCCGTTAGGGGTCCTGGCCTAAGGAGCAGAAGACCTCTTTGGAGCCTGGATCTTGTTCCGTGGATGGTTGTGTGCTTTGCTATGGATAATTTGTCAACCCCGAGAAGGTGTTCTTTAGTGATTGACCATCCTACCAGTTGTCCATCCAAAGATTGGTACCTTTGCTAGAACCCACAGTGACACGGATGTTAACCATGACCATAAAGCTTTCCCTACAAAGTCCTTTCCAGAAAAGGGATGCCCTCATCTGGACCGGCTTGTGTGGATCGATGCAGCCTCTTCTTGCATATGCATCATGGAAGATCTTTTGACAAATTCTCGCTTGTCCGGTGAGGATCCTTCGTTACTATTTTCCCAATATAGCTCCATTAAAAATTTCAAGGTTCAAAATCCCCAATCCCTCGTCCCCTAATTTTTTTGGACCTACAAATTTTCTTCCAATTGATTAGATGATAACACTGCCTCTCATTGTCGATTCTCTTCCGTAGGAAGTCCTTTCTCACTGATATTCATACGTGTTACAGATATTTTTGAGTACATTTATACGTGTGTTATTGATATTCATTGGATGAGCATTTCGCGACAGACGATGTCTCAATTTTCATGGTCTGTGAAACGACAACACGGTGAAATGAAGCAGACACAATGCCTCAAAAGTCGAGCTCTCTTTGATCTCTCCGCCGCACTAAGACCTACATTCGATACAAATACTACCACTGCTCATCTTCTTCTTCCTCTTAAGTTTCACTTGTGAAAATGGTGAAACAGCAGCAGAAGGACCATGCTGAAGTTAGGAAGCCTCACTTCTTCAAAGTCCTGCTTGGGGACTTTGCTCAGCGTCTGGCAAGTAGTTCTTTCCTTTATTTCTTTTTTTATCACAAAAAGTATATATATATTTTTTCTTTTATACGATAATGCACGGGGACATCTTGTCTCTGGAATGGTTTGTTTCGTTTAGTTCTTCATCATGGCAGTTGATAGTGCTTTCTGTGACTTTTATAAAGGTATGCTTCTTTTCTAGCTATTTTGCTCTCCTAAAATTTTGTATTTACTCAGAAATAGTAGTTGGAAAATCTCCTTTTCCATGTTTAAAGCAAGCTTTTGATCTTTGAATTGCATACTGAAGTCAAGCTAATTGACACAAAGTCAGACAGATATCTATAACTTTATGAAATGGATAGCTTTTAATGATTTTACTTTCCTTGTTTCGTTTGTAGAAAATCCCGGTCCAGTTTATGAAGCATATATCCATGGAAGCACCAAAAAAAGTGGCTCTTCGGGGTCCTAGTGGAAGTAGGTGGATGGTTAAATTGAAGAAGACCATCAAGGGGACATTCCTAGGTGATGGGTGGTTGAACTTTGTGGAAGATCATGCTTTAAAAGAGTATGAGTTCCTGGTGTTCCAATACAATGGGAGTATGCAGTTTGATGTTCAGATTTTTGATACAACAGCATGCGAGAGAGAGGATCTATTTAACATAAGACCACAGAAACGGCCAAAGAAACAGAAACTAGATGTTCTCTGCCTGCCTCCACCCCAAGTAGTAAAAAATGAGCTGAAAGAGGTCCCTGTTGAAGATGATGTTTACCCACTCACTATGTCAAAAGATAATTCTCCTGATTCAGTTAAAGGTTGATGATACCATTGCTTGTCCTTATATTTTTTATGCTCTCATTCTTAATTTGTTATATATTAAAACAGCGATATAACCGGACAGAATTAGTTATTCGCATTTGGTTCATTTGATTGTTTCTTTGTAGAAGCAAACTAATGATTGCCACGTTGATAGCTGAAATTGTTTTAACATTGTGTGTTTTCTTTAAGAATGTTTTGTATGATAGGCGGCGAATTGAATTCTTCAATCAGTAATGCACCCAAGTTGCTTGGTTTGCTGGTTTATTAACACTTGGTCTGAGATTGGATTAACTAATGTTTGTGTGATGAAATTACTGCCTGTGCATTGCAGGGAAATCTCCACCAAATCTTGAAACTGCTAAGCAGGTCGAATACAGAGTAGAAGTTGAGGAGGTCCCGATCCTAGCTATTGCTTCACCAAGAAAATGCTTTAAAACAGGCTACATGTCAAGAAGAAGACCTGTGTCTGAAGAAGAAAGATCAAAAGCGCGGGAAGCAGCTGACTCTTTCACCTCGAGTTTGCCTTATGTAGTTTTATGTATGTCGGAGATACATGTTTACAGGGCATCACCAACTATGGTGAGTGACATATTTGGTATTTTTTATGTTGAATTCTTAAACGCCTGTACTGGTATCTGCCATTATGTTAATGAAAACTTCACTGACAACCAACTGCTGATTTTAACTGAACAGAGCCTGCCTACTTCCTTTGCACGGGAGCATCTTCCTCGGAGAAAAACAAGTTTGGTCCTCAGAGACCCAAATGGACAGGCTTGGGTGGTCATTTTCATTCCCGGACCAAAAAACTGGCTTTCCGGGGGGTGGCCACATTTTGCTCGGAGCAATTACCTCGAGGAAGGGGATTTCTGTGTGTTTGAGCTTGTAGGTCCTGTTGAATTCCTTGTACATATCTTCAGGGTGGTTGAGGAGACTATACCAGCAATCAAGTTTTCTAGTCTCTAGTCTATATATGTATATATGTTTTAATGCCTATGTACAAAGTATCTGGTTCTTACTTCAGTTCAAGGATGTAAATCACCTTCTATCACCCAGCTATGACATGCTATGCTGTTGTTGAACTTATATAATCGAACAAGCTTTGGAGACTGTTTGTTTTCTGTTGAAAAAACTAGAAACAATGTGAATGCATACTTCTGTTTATTTTTGGTTCACATTGAGTTGCTCATTTCATGACAAGTGTATTTGGTTGAAACCAGAGAATATCAAAAGTGGTGCTGTTTGTTGTCTGTAGTCCATTGGAGGAACAATTGGGACCTCAGCAGTATTTGGTGTCACCCCTGGAAGAATTGATTCAATGACTCTGATTCAAATCCACTCTCCTTGTCACAGCAACCATATGGGAATCTCTCTTTTTTCATCTTGTCTCACCCTTCTTAGCCATTCTTGTTTATCCGGTTGGGATTCTCTCCTTCTTATCAGCAAGAAAACAGTGATGGTGAGCAGGGATTACAATCAAAATAGTGACGATCATTGGATGTATTCCATAACTTTTTGCATCCCCATTTGGGCTAAGGATGCACCCTAAAAGGAGGAATAACAATCATGATCAGGAATAAAGTAAGCCGTCCTCACATTCTCGTCGTTTTCTTTGTTCATTTCTGAATATTGTTCTCGAAACCTGAAGCAAAGGCATGACAAGAGCTGCATTTCATTGTTTGGGATATGCCACCTTTTTCACCTTTCGTATTGTATTCTGTTTCTATCTTTTTCTGATGATTCACTTGGTATTTATTCTTTGCTTATAATTGGATGGAGACATAATGCATGATAAAATCTTAGTGTTGAAGAGAACTTGTGCAATTCAGATGGGGCTAGCAGCTGCCCACTTGGTTTAGTGACCGAGGAACATCGAACTAATGCAGTTGAGATGTGTTTCTAATTTGTAGTATTGCAATGATTTTGTTTTTTTTTCTGTTGGAAAATATCGTCGAATTGCTATCATCTAAATCTAATTGAGCCATGCTAATGTTAAAAGTTATTCTGAATGTTGAGTATACAGTGAATAAGAAGGCCACTAACAGCCTACTGACTATTGAGTTCTAATTAACTGATTTTGAAGAGAATTAGATTTTCATTTAATCGACAATGATATTGATTATATAATCAGAAAACAATAATTTAAGGCTCTAGTAACTTTGTTATCTCTTCATAAAACATTCTTTAATGCTTGATATTTGTTAGCTCTTTCTAAGTTGTATCAGTGGACTGGAGGGATAATTCTATTGAAGTTCAGAATGTACTGTACCTAAAACCCTTTTATGTCATAGTGGCCACTATCTCAATCTAAACAAACACTCTGAATCAGAGGGGAAGCTGATAGCAATCTTTAGTGAAGTTCAAGCACCAAGGATTAGGAACACACCAACTTAATGTCAAAATCAGTTTTTAACTAATTTGTCGTATGCAATGAATACTGTAAATAAATGAACTATAGTACTCTTTTTGGGTGATGTAATAAACTAACTAACTAAATTCTTTTACAGGTGATGTGTACTGTGATTGACAACGTTCTTTGATATGTTTCTCCACTGGAGAACATTGAGAATCTGCATAGTGTGGTGGTCACCAACACACATTGGCGTAGGTATCTGCATCACTCACTCTCCCTGCAAATTCTTCCAATACTTGCTTGCAATGAACCTCCCTTTGCTGTTGCTATATATATGACCTATGTCGCTGGCCATTCTCATTCACCTCCCTTGATCATCTTTGTCTCACTCAGAGAAGTCATGGACCGTTCCATCTTGCAGAGCCAGGTTTCCTCCATGAAGAAGAGCCTCTTTGATCAGGTTGGCCTTCGTGCTTACAGTGAAATATGGTATTTAGCTTCATGGAATTACTTAACTGATTGAATTATGGTATTGTTTCAGGGTTTCTTAGATGAACAATTCCATCAACTAGAAGAGTTACAAGATGATGTTAGCCCAAATTTTGTGGAAGAAGTTGTGGCCTTGTTCTTCAGAGATTCTTCTCGATTGATTGGTGTCATAGAGCAAGCCATGTGAGTTATACGTTCGATATAGTCATGTCGTGTACTACCAGTGGAAAGTGTTATTGCTCACAAGCAGAGTAATCGAATGAACATGAATGTGATTTATGATTTTAAATTTATTCGGTTTAGGGAGAAGCACCCTCAAGATTGCCGCAAGTTGGAGACATACATGCACCAACTAAAGGGCAGTACCTCCAGGTAGGAATCTAATCGACATAGTTGTAACTAAGAAACAGAGTATCAGTAAATTTGTGAAGTTACTAATGCATGGAATACAATGCGATAACAAACAAAAATTATATATATACATGTATATAATGATTTGGAGTGTTTGATGCAGCATTGGAGCATTGAAGGTGAAGAACGAGTGCACATGTTTTAGAGAATGCTGTGAAGAAAATAATTTGGAAGGGTGAGTAGTCAAAACTTTTCTGCTTCAGAGAAGACATCAACGAATATTATGTTAATTCTTGCTCAATTTGGTAACACTATGTTAATTCTTTTCCAATTTGGGAATGTTTGAACTGTAAGTGAGTAGCTCAATTTGGTAATATTATCTTAATTCTTGCTCAATTTGGTAATGTTTGAATGGAAAGTGAGTAGTCAAAACTTTTCTGCTTTAGAGAAGGCATCAATGAACACTGTTAATTCTTGCTCAATTTGGTAATGTTTGAATGGAAATATCAACTAGTGATGGAGATGAATTGAATAATTTCTAAAAAGTTTAGTTTGTTTACATTCACATATAAACAGATGCCAGAGATCATTCCAAAAGCTGAAGAGGGAGCATGCTGTTCTGAAGCAGAGACTGGAGGCTTACTTTCAGGTCCATCTCTCTTTTGCCTTAACCTCAATTCTACTTCTGCGACGTATATTTCAATTGTAGAAAGACTCATCAATGCTTATCCTGGTGTTTAGTTATTAAAACAAACGGGCCCAGTGGGAAAAGGTACTCGCTCGGGCAAGTGAGCAAGATAAGGGATCAGCATGAACAGTAACAAGGCATAATATTGCAGAAGATTTGCAGTTCTTGGCGTTGAATGTTTGTGCTTATTGATCCAACCTATGTAATTCACTGTTTCAATTTATAATATAAAAACTTTATAGAATCCATATTTCTGATCTTCACTGGAACATGACAAGTGACAAGCAAGTGGAGAAACTATGAAGCTATGAATGCAATTGGAGAGCTTGTTTGCTCCTACCAAACTCTCATCCCCAATTCTCAACCTTAATTAATGTAAACTAATAGAGTATAAGACATATAACAAACCGAACAATGCTGATTTTTATCCGTATAAAAGTTTGATGTTTTCTAAGATGGAGATGATTTTATTGAACTGATTGGCACACGTAAAGAAAGATTCCTGCCGCCATGGGGATGCTTTTACATCCACGAAGCTCATTTTGTTAGTAGTCATTGTATTTAGCTTGATTTCATTGTCTTCCAGTCTAGTTCCAAATAATCTGGTTGATTTGATTCCATTAACAAAGACGTTTAAGTCCAATTAAATATCTCCCCATGCACTCTGATGTGTTCACCTTGAACTTTGCAATTATTCTCCATAATGCTACATTCTAAGGAATCTTTTTGCTCCTATTGCATTTCATTGCATTGTTTTGCCTCCTTGCTTTCATCTAATGGTCATGTAACACCTGGAATCCTGAATTAGTTTCCATTAATAAAGTACAATTAGTTAACTTAACGATAAGCTGAAATTAAGAGCTAACACCTAATTTGGTAACATAAGTTTCTGTTGTCATTAGTGCAAACACCAAAACCACTGATTCAATGCACCAAATGTCATGACTCAACAATCATGCACTTGTTTCATTTCACAAGTTAAATTTGGAGTCACTAATGTAACAGCTCTCCTTGGCATTGTCTCCAAAAAGTCCAACAAAGCCAAGATCATCATCTCTTCTATATATATATAGAACTATACCACCTTAGGAAATCAGTGGAAGCATAAGCGGAGAGAGCTTCTTGATGAGAGCTATGGATGAGGATGGTGTTCAGAGGTCGGAGCACAAAGAGATCGATGTGCGGAAACTGAACTCCTGCGAGCCGCATGAGTTCATAGAGAGGAACTTCAAGGTTGTGGAGGAGGACAATGGCCACTTCCTCATGAAACTAAGTGAGAGGATTCATAGGTGCCACACTGAACTCTTTCCATCTCTTCATCATCATTTAAAGTTTGTTCCCTATATATGTGCTTGCAGAAATGATGTATAACTTGAGGATTAGAGGTTTCTTCTCATAATACTGATCATTTGATTTATGTTATCTTATTTTTATAAATATAATTTCATTATCTCTTCTGTAAGACAAGTTTGTATAAAGATACATATGTATCATCTTGACACTTTAAATATCTCTGTATGATCATTTTCCTCAAGACAATTCCTGCTGACTTCATAAATATACAAATAGAAATGACAAACTATTTGTATTTTGTTCGATCTGACCAAGCAATGTAAAGCTATTATCATGCTTAAATAAAATGTGGTTTATCCACTCCAAAAAAAAAAAAAAAAGAAATGACAAACTATTAAGAACTATGCGTTCAATATACCAAACACAATCCACAATTCTGTTTTTTTTTCCGTACATATGTCCACGAACAAAGTGAAATTTTGCACTCATTTTCCAAATAGATGAGTGCAAAATTGTGGTTTGTATAAGTTCCAATGTTTGCATTCATTTTTATATCGTTGTAACTTGGAACAGTAACAACTACTACCAATACATAAATTATGGTTTATCAAGCAGAGTAAAATTTTACAAAGTTAAATGTTTGTGTTTTTTTTTCTTCAACTTCAGAGCTGGTGTTGAGCTCCCAAGGGTGGAAGTGAGGTTTGAGAATGTGGGTATTGAGGCTAAATGCTATATTGGGGAGAGAGCTCTCCCAACACTAGTAAACTCAGCTAGAAACATGGCTGAATCATCCATGAGCTTGCTTGGTATAAGCCCTGCAAAAAAGGCCACCCTCACCATCCTAAATGATGTCTCTGGGATCATAAAACCTTCAAGGTCAGTGCATGATCATCTTTGTTTTCTCATGTCCTTTGTCATGTCACTCTTCTTAAACTCTATTGATTAGTCAACTGAACAGAGTTAAACAAGCATTACTCTGATCATGCACAGAGTTAAACAAGCATTACTCCTCTAAAAAAATTTAATTGGAAACAAAACTTTATTTCCACAGTTAAGCTTAAAAAAATTATAATCAGAAGAAGAAAGATATCAATGAGTCTTATTTTTTTTTCTTCTGAATTTCAGGATGACACTTTTGTTAGGCCCTCCATCCTCTGGGAAGACAACTCTTTTAAGAGCGCTTGCAGGAAGGTTGGATCCAAGTCTAGAGGTGGAAAATCATATGTTTGATTAATAATTAAACAGTCTTCTTAATTAGAATCAGTTTAATCTTAACAACAAAGAAATTACAGGCAATAGGAGAAGTGACATATAATGGGTATAGAATGAATGAGTTTGTGCCACAAAAGACTGCAGCTTACATTGCCCAAACTGATGCCCACACAGCAGAGCTCACCCTCAAAGAAACTCTGGACTTCTCTGCTAGGTGCCAAGGCATGGGGCCAGCCTTCGGTAACTGTTCTTAAACCCCAGAATCAAGCATGCTAAACAATTGTTATGGATTTATTGATAGTTTTTATCATGATTTTTTTTTCCCAGAACTTCTAACTGAGTTAGAGAAGAAAGAGAAGGATTTAGGAATACAGCCAGAACCTGAGATTGACTTCTTCATGAAGGTACTTGGGGAATTAATTCTCTCAATGCCAATGAACTAATATGATTTCATTAAGAATTAAAATTTTCTAGGCAATTTCTGTGGAAGGAGTGGAGAGTAATCTCAAGACAGACTACATAATCAAGGTATGTTTCTACAAGTTATGCATGGTGAGCATGATATAGAAGCCAATTGTTTATATGTGTATACGTTGATGATGATAGATACTTGGGTTGGAGAGCTGTGCCAATATTATTGTGGGCGATGAGATGCAGAGAGGAATATCAGGAGGTGAGAAGAAGAGGCTCACAACAGGTATGTCTCCCTTCCATTGATATAAACTAAGTTCACAGCAATGGATGGATTTCTGAAATAAATTTTTCAGGAGAGATGATTGTTGGACCATCAAAGACACTGTTCATGGATGAGATATCAACAGGGCTGGACAGCTCCACAGCCTTCCAGATTGTGAAAGCTCTTCAGCAGATTGCTCATTTCACTGAAGCCACCATACTCATGTCACTTCTTCAGCCATCTCCTGAGACCTTTGAGCTCTTTGACGATATCATCTTACTCTCTGAAGGCCAGATTGTTTATCAGGGCCCTAGAGAGGAGGTGCTTGAGTTCTTTCAGAGCTGTGGATTCAAGTGCCCAGAGAGAACAGGGACTGCTGATTTCCTTCAAGAGGTTTACCATTTACTGTTTGTCTGTTTTCTTTGACTTTGACTTTGACTTTGAGAATTTGACTCTAGATGTCCTTGTGTCCAAAGGTTACATCAAGGAAGGATCAGGAACAGTATTGGGCAGACAGGGAGAAGCCATACAACTACATCTCTGTGTCAGAGTTTGCTGACAAGTTCAAGAGATTCCATGTCGGTCTTCATCTGGAGAACCAGCTCTCAGTTCCATTTGACAGGAGAAAGAGTCACAAAGCAGCCCTTGTCTTCTCCAAGCGTACTGTATCTTTATCTGAGCTGCTGAGAGCCTCTTTTGCTAAGGAATGGCTTCTTCTGAAGAGGAACTCAGCGGTTCACATCTTCCAAACAGTTCAGGTGTTCATGCACGCTACTAAGCCTTTTAAAGCTTCATTTATGTCTTTTATGTTGTTCATTCATTGTGATTGTGATCCTGTTGTTCTTCTTTCATGAAGCTTACAGTAGTGGCAGTGATAGTGTCGACAGTGTACCTAAGGACAGAGATGCACGCAAGGAATGAAGCTGATGGTGAGGTTTACATTGGTGCGCTCATCTTCAGCTTGATTTTCAACTTCTTCAATGGCTTTGCAGAGCTAGCTTTCACTACAATAAGGCTCCCAGTGCTTCACAAGCACAGGGACCTCCTCTTTTACCCTTCATGGACTTTCACCCTTCCAAACTTCCTCTTGAGAAGCCCCATTACTCTTATGGAGTCTGTTGTTTGGGTTGGTGTCA
This sequence comes from Dioscorea zingiberensis, assembly GCA_026586065.1. Lineage (NCBI taxonomy): Eukaryota > Viridiplantae > Streptophyta > Magnoliopsida > Dioscoreales > Dioscoreaceae > Dioscorea > Dioscorea zingiberensis. The sequence continues at coordinate 62,057,191 of CM048818.1, forward strand.
CTTACCATATCATTGGCTTCTCTGGAGAGCCAAGCAGGTTAATCCATTTATCCAAAAAAAAATTTTCTCTTTGTTACTGCCTCAAGGAATGAATATATGGCACTAAGAGATCTTTAGTTCATTGGACAGATTCTTCAAGCAGATGTTTCTCATCTTTTTGATCCAGCAAAATTCTGCTGGGTTGTTCAGGCTCATTGGTGGGCTTTGCAGGTTGATGATCATCTCTAACAGTGTAGGAAGTCTCATTCTCCTCTTTATGTTTGTTGTTGGAGGTTTCATCCTACCAAGAGGTTCCTATCTTCTTCAACTCTGTCCAAGCCTCATTAGAAATCCAAATTTCCAGTTATATGATTTAATCCCTTCTCTAACAGATGAAATTAGAAAATGGTGTATCTGGGGCTATTGGAGTTCACCTATCTCATATGCTTACAATGCTCTAGCAGTTAATGAGATGCTGGCTCCCAGGTGGATGAACATCATTGTAAGCAATGCCTTCCTCCCATACAACATTTTCTATGAAAATGATTGTATCTGTTTAGAGTCCTTTTGTCTTGGCAGGCACCTGATGGTAGGAGGTTGGGGGTGGCAGTGCTTGAGAACTTCGGTATCTTCCCAAACCAAAGCTGGTACTGGATTGGAGCTTTGGCGCTTATAGGATTCACTATCCTCTTCAATGTTCTATTCACCATTTCTCTCGCGTACTTAGACCGTAAGTTCTGCAAGTTCTGCGATGTTCATCTACAAAGTCATATTGTACATATCATCATCTTTACTCTTTCTTTGATGCTACTAGCTCTGGGAAAACCACAAGCTGTTATTAGTGATGCCACAGCAAAGGAAATGGAAACCGACAAAGACGAAACAAAGAAAGCTCCATGGCTAAGAAAGGCAGCATCAGGCAGAGCTTATTTGCTCAAGTCTTTCTCAATGTCATGTGGAAAGGATGATAAGGCTCTGAGTAAGTCATTTGCAATCAAAGCATTTTAGTTTTCTGCAATGTTTTCAATCCAAGTTTACAAATGGCAATTTTCTCTTACAGAAGAGATGGTGGCTGAAGGATGGAGTAATCAAACACTCCCTACTGAACCAACCAGCAGTGTTGCTTCGAAGAGAGGAATGGCTCTTCCATTTGTACCACTATCCATTTCATTTGATGAAATCAGTTACTATGTTGACATGCCGGCAGTAAGCAATTCTCTTAATTATGTTTCAAAAGAAAATAAATCCTCAATTCCTTCTTCTGAGAGGACATTTTTTATCTGGCAGGAAATGAGGAAACAAGGAGAAACTGAAGGTAGGCTGCAACTACTGAGAGGAATCACTGGAGCATTCAGGCCTGGCATCTTGACTGCTCTTATGGGGGTGAGTGGAGCTGGAAAGACAACTCTAATGGATGTTTTGGCTGGAAGGAAAACTAGTGGTTACATTGAAGGAGACATCAGAATATCTGGTTATCCAAAGAACCAAGCAACATTTGCAAGGATATCTGGTTATTGTGAACAGAATGATATACACTCTCCTCAGGTCACTGTTATGGAGTCCTTGATTTATTCGGCATTTCTCCGGCTTCCTAAGGAACTCAGTAAAGAAGAAAAGATGGTAATGCTAACAGTTTATTTTCAAATTACTCATTTCATTCAAATTCAGTGATTGTAAAAACTAATGAGCTATTTCTGTTTGTTCTCAGAAATTTGTCAGTGAAGTGATGGAGCTAGTAGAGCTTGATGGCCTGAAGGATGCCATTGTCGGAATCCCTGGGGTTACAGGGCTATCATTGGAACAAAGAAAGAGGTTAACAATTTCTGTAGAACTTGTTGCTAATCCTTCAATTATTTTCATGGATGAACCGACATCAGGTCTTGATGCAAGGGCAGCGGCCATTGTAATAAGAACAGTGAGGAACACAGTAAACACTGGAAGAACAGTTGTTTGTACAATCCATCAACCAAGCATTCACATATTTGAAGCCTTCGATGAGGTGAAAATAAAATCATAGTTAACTTCACGAGCTCATTCTCTTGAAGTTTGTGTTTCTTCTAATTGAAAATTTTCAAACAGGTTCTACTGATGAAGAGAAGAGGACAAGTAATGTATTTTGGTCCATTAGGTCAACACTCTCAGAAGATAATTGAATACTTTGGGGTTTGTGGACATTCTTTGTTTGTATTATGTTGTGCTTAAGTGTAACACGAACTAGAATCCACTACTAGTTGTAACTGTTTTACATCAACAGGCAATTCCTGGAGTCCCAAAAATCAAGGATAAATACAACCCCGCAACATGGATGATCGAAGTAAGTTCTGCTGCTGCTGAAGAACGATTAGGAATTGATTTTGCTGAATACTATAGATCCTCAGCATTGAACCAGTAAGTGAAACAACTCATTTTTCTGTTCCAATAATTTAAGAAGATTCGAATGACTGATGACAAGAACATCTAGGCATAATAAAACATTAGTGAATGAGCTAAGCAAACCAGCTCCAGACGCAAGTGATCTCTCCTTCACCACTCAGTACTCCCAGAGTTCTCTTGATCAGTTTAAATCATGCCTTTGGAAGCAATGGCTGACATATTGGAGGAGTCCTGATTATAATCTTGTCAGATTATTCTTCACTTTGGTCACTGCTCTTATGTTTGGATCTATCCTCTGGAGAATTGGACGCAGGAGGTACATTTGTATATAGATCCACATATGTAATATTTAGTATTCATTGACTTACCAGAGTGAACAAATAATATCCACTCTGTGATGCAGGGATACTTCAGCTGCTCTTACAATAGTTATTGGATCCATGTCTACGGCAGAAGCCATTGTTGGATACATTAACTGCTCAACCGCAATACCAATTGTATCGATGGAACGGACAGTGTTCTATCGAGAAAGATCTGCTGGGATGTACTCTGCTTTGCCATATGCTATTGCTCAGGTAGGAAAATCCAGTATTTCAGTAATTCTGTTTCTGATTCATTCTAGTTGATCACTGAGGACTTGTGAAGCAAAACAAAAACACACTGATGTGCAGGTGGTTGTAGAGATTCCTTTTGTGTTGATCCAGGCCTTGTACTACTCTCTTCTAATCTACTCCATGATGGCATTCCAATGGACAGCAGCAAAGTTTTTGTGGTTCTTCTTTATCTCCTTTTTCACCTTCTTGTACTACACATACTATGGAATGATGATTGTGTCCATCACTCCCAACCATCAAGCTGCTGCAATTCTCTCTTCATCCTTCTTTGCTCTCTTCAACCTTTTCTCAGGGTTCTTCATCACCAGACCAGTGAGTTAAAGCTACATTGCATGGCCTCAAATGACAAAATATAGTTAGTTATACATCCTCAGTAACTGATGGTTTTCTTGATTGATTTGATTGTTTGTAATGCAGAATATTCCCAAATGGTGGGTCTGGTACTACTGGATATGCCCAGTTGCATGGACTGTTTATGGGATCATTGTGTCACAATATGGGGACCTGGAGGATGTGATCAAAGTGCCTGGAAGGCCTGACCAGCCAATCAAGGACTATGTCAAGGACCATTTTGGGTATGATCTTGAATTCATGGGAGTTGTCGCAGCTGCTCTCATGGGGTTTTCTATCTTGTTTGCCTTGGTGTTTGCTTACTGCATTAAGAAGCTGAACTTTCAGAGAAGATAGAGTTTAGTAGTGACAGATAACTGTAGGATTAGAGGAATGTAAATGTTATTACTTATTAGCAATATATATATTCTATATAAATTTCATGTATTTGAACTTTCATTGTTTACACAAACCATGTCCACATTGAATGAAAATAGATTGGCTGATTCCAAAAAACTCATTAAGATGATGGGAATTGAATTGATAGGTTTTTAAATGGTTCAGTTTGCTTCCAAATAAATTGGTGTCAAATAATTTAAAATTTATTTGGCAGCACTACAAAACATAAGTCAGGTTCAATGGGAGAATGTCACATTGTTATGTCAGACGCGGGAGATCATTTTTAAAATAATGAATAAATAAATAAATCCAGCACAATATAATATAGACAAGTCTTAGTTCTAATGTTTTTTTTGGGAAGCTTTGAGCCTAAGTGGTCAGCGACCACCGGCTAAGGATTACCCGTGGGCGTGGAGTGGTGCGGGATCGAATCCCGGCAGCTCTAGCGCACTGAAAATTCGCCACACACCAACTCCCCTCAGCGTGGGTTGTCTTAGTTCTAATGTTAACTTAGCATTCTTTTGCCCATTCTCTGCATCTTTATAAATACAGACAACCCAGAAGATGAAAACTCGAAGGCAGGCAACATAATGTCCAGAGTTTGAGATGCTTCTTGTCCTTAATTGAAGACAAGTCTTCGAGCAGACATTGAGATAATACAATAAAAAAACATCCAAATGAAAGCAATCAAAGATTAAACTATGGTTTTTGAATGCTGTATAATGAACACAAGACTGAGTTTTGATTTCCTCTTTTTTGAGGAATTGGTTGTAGCTTGAGATTGCCGGCTTACTTTCTGATTTATACCTTCGATGATGACTCAAAACAATAAATAATTTCCCTAGCATTGAACCACTTGTCTTAAATCCCTAGCGTTGAAGAATAGAACAAGTAAAAGGTCTCTAGCATTGAATCCAAATTTGCTTACAAGTTAATAACCTTATTATTATTCATTCACTAAACAAAACATTCTCTGCTGCATATGTTCTGTTCTTTATCTCACTATACAAAGCACAACTCATTTTCTTAAAGTTTGTATTATTTACCAAAGGACCATTGGTTTAGCGGTATCTCGGGTCCCGTGTGTTGGATAATTTACTTGGTGAGCAAAATTCTCAGGTTTGAGTCTCCACCTCCTTAACGGATGGAGTAGTTTGGGCAATTCACCTAGTGAACAATGAAGCTGTAATATGTTTAGTCCCACATCGCCTAATCTTGGAGTAGTAGTGTACACATAAGTGGTGACCAACCCTCCCTAGACAAGCGGGTTTTCCTAGTGGAGTTAGGGTTGCCACTTGTGTGAGTGCGGGCCCTCGGGCATGCACGCTACAGGAGCTCCCAAATTTGAATCTCCATTTGTATACGCGCATGGTGAGGGGTCAATCACGCCCCTTGACAAGCTTTTTGGGAGGTCTTTATGGCCTATGTCAAAATATATATATATATATATTATTTGATTAAACATATATATTTCCTTATGAATATATAAGCCTACAAGAGAGGAAGAGAGGAGAGGGGGAAGAAAGAAGAGCATGGAGAGTAGTTGGTGGGATTATAGGAGAAGCCCAGGCCAGGTCTACTACACCAACGAAAGCTATGGATGGAGTGTCAACACCGGAGCGGGGAACGGCATGGAGCCGGCGTCACCGTACAGCCTCGCAAGCACGCCGGCGCGGGGAGGGATGCCGGTGATGTCCGGTCGGGCCACACCAAGGTCAGGCTGGGCCACACCTCGTGTCATGGCTGAGACCATCAGCAGGAGCGTCAACATGAGCCCTTGGAATGGCAGGGAGGACGCGGTGTTCAGCCGTGCGACCACTCCTTCGAGGTCGGTGGCGAAGAGCCCGTGGGCGCGGAGCCCTTATATCAATGAGGACGAGGAGGAGCTGAGATGGGCGGCGCTGGAGAGGCTGCCATTCTATGCTCAGATGAGGACGGCGATAATCCGGGAGGTGGTGGAGGGGGAGGACGGCAGGAAGAGGTATGAGCACCGAGAGGTGGATGTGATGGAGCTCGAGCTCGGTGACCGCCAACAGTTCATCGAGAGGCTCATCAAAGTGGCAGAGGTGGACAATGAGAGGTTCCTCCAGAATGTCCGGGCTCGCTATGACAAGTGATTCACTGTTCCTGTTAATCATTCATTCCTCTTCTCCTCATTTGATAATTTCTACGATTAAAAATTTAAAAAAAAAATTTGTTTGCAGGGTGGGGATTGAACTCCCAACAGTGGAGGTGAGGTTTGAGCATGTGAAAGTGAAAGCCAAGTGCTATATTGGAAACAGGGCAGTTCCCACTCTGCTGAACAAAGCTAGAGACGTTGCCGAGGCTGTGCTTGGCCTCATTGGCATAAGACCCACAGAGATGACCAATCTCACCATCCTCAATGGCGTTTCAGGCATTATCAAACCCTCCAGGTATATTATATATATAGACGTATAGATATACTTGGAAACTCTTAAACTTGATAAAGAAGAGATTTATCTCCTATGTTTACAGGATGACACTTTTGTTAGGTCCTCCATCATCTGGAAAGACTACGCTCTTGAAAGCTCTGGCCGGAAAGTTAGAGCCAAGCCTGAAGGTAGCCAAGTGACAAGATAATGGATGTATGCATAGATTGGCGTTTGTTTTATTTGTGTGTTTGCACTTTGCATGCAGACGAGTGGGGACGTGACTTACAATGGGTACGCGTTGGATGAGTTCGTGCCTGAGAAGACGGCAGCATATATCAGTCAGAATGATGTCCATATGGGAGAGATGACAGTCAGAGAGACTCTTAATTTTTCCGCAAGGTGCCAAGGTGTTGGCAACAAATATGGTACTCTAATTGTCTTGTTTTCCCTTCATGCAAAGTGTTAGATGGAGATCAGGTGAGCATCTTGTTTTGCAGAGTTACTGTCGGAGCTGGCCAGGAGAGAGAGGGAGGCAGGGATTTATCCAGATCCAGAGATAGATTTCTTTATGAAGGTTTTCTAATTATATAATCTTTGAACTAGCAATATATACTAGTCTATCATGTGTATGTTCAACTTCACACTGATTCAATGTTTTCCTGGATTTTCAATATCTCTCAGGCTACTGCAGTGGAAGGTGGTAATAACAGCCTCCAGACTGACTACACTCTGCGTGTACATATATAGTTTCTCATTTGATTCTTTGTTGAGTGAATGAATGATGTTTTGGTCATGCTTGAATTGTCATGAATTTTTTATGAATTGCAGATACTGGGGCTGGATATCTGTGCTGACAACATTGTAGGCAATGAGATGCTAAGAGGAATATCAGGAGGAGAGAAGAAAAGAGTCACCACTGGTTGATCTCGTCTTCTGGTTAAGCAAGCCTTCATGTAGCTTCTGATTAATAGAACCTTTCCACTTGTGCAGGTGAGATGATTGTTGGACCAACAAAGACACTCTTCATGGATGAGATATCTACTGGTCTGGATAGCTCTACCACCTTTCAGATAGTGAAATGTCTTCAGCAGATTGTTCATCATGGCGAGGCCACCATTCTGATGTCCCTCCTCCAGCCAGCCCCTGAGACTTATGAACTTTTCGATGACATCATGCTCATTGCCGAAGGGAAGATTGTCTATCAGGGGCCTCGAGAGTATGTCCTTGATTTCTTCGAGAGCTGTGGGTTCCGGTGCCCAGAGAGAAAGGGGGCTGCTGACTTCTTGCAAGAGGTAATTTCTACATTTTAGTAATTGTCAATCTAGTCATGAAGCGGTTCGTGTAGTGAGGCTCGGCTCCATATCTACAAAATCTTAACATTGAGAAGTATTCTATTTCTCAATGCTTGTTCTTCTTGACATATAGGTTACCTCTTGGAAAGATCAGGAACAATACTGGGCAGACAGAAGGACTCCTTACCGGTATGTATCGGTGTCTGAATTCGCTGCTCGCTTCAAGAGATTTCATGTTGGTCAAACACTGGAATATGAGCTCTCTGTTCCATTTGATAAGCGCAAAGGACATTCTTCTGCCCTGGTATTCTCCAAGTATTCTGTTTCATTCAAAGAACTACTAAAAGCTTCATTTTTCAAGGAGTGGCTTCTGTTCAAGAGGAACTCCATTGTTTACATTTTCAAAGCAGTTCAGGTATATTAGCACTTTTTTTCTACACCATGCATCCTTACTAGTCATATCCATTGCAATAACTTCTGATGCTCATTTGTTGAAGATTGTCATAATCGCAACAATCTGCTCAACTGTGTTCCTAAGAACCAGGCTTCACTCAGATACTGAAGCAGATGGTGCTCTCTACATCAGCGCACTTAGCTTTGGATTGGTTGTCAACATGTTCAATGGTTTTACAGAGCTAGCTCTCGTCATTGCAAGGCTTCCGGTGTTTTACAAGCATAGGGACCTATTCTTCTATCCCCCTTGGCTCTTTGCCCTTCCAAATTTCCTAATTGGAATCCCACCTTCCATAATTGAATCTATTATGTGGGTCTCCATTACTTACTTCACAATAGGATTTGCCCCAGAAGCAAGCAGGTAACTAGAAACAATTGATCTGATCCAGAGTTTATCCCTATTCATTCACTAATGCAATGTGTGCAGGTTTTTCAAGCAGATGCTGCTTTTCTTCTTGATCCAGCAAATGGCATCTGCACTTTTCAGGCTTCTTGCAGGGATTTGCAGGTCCATGGTTGTCTCCACAACTTGGGGAACTCTCGTGTGTGTGGTCATGTATGTCCTCGGAGGCTTCATACTACCAAGAGGTTTCTTCCTTCCTCTTTGCTACCTTTCTTCATTTTACTAGTCAATATAGAAGTTAACTGGTTGAGTGATTATCCTAATCCTTTTGTATGTTCTATCTTTGATTGGACAGAGATAATACCAAAAGTATGGTACTGGGGTTATTGGATTTCACCTCTCACATATGCATATAATGCTCTGGCAGTAAATGAGATGTTTGGCTCCAGATGGATGAACAAATTTGTAAGTTTCTGACTGAACTCTTGGGAAACAAAAACTTAATCCTGCAGCAAAATGTTAAGGCATTAACAACATGTAAGTGGCAGGCCCCTGATGGCAGAAGGTTAGGCTTGGCAGTGCTTGAAAACTTAAACATCTTCCCAGATGAGAACTGGTATTGGATTGGAGCAGGAGGACTTTTAGGGTTCATCATCCTTTTCAACACACTTTTTACTATCTCGCTCATATATCTAAACCGTAAGTAACTAAGTATTGGTTGTATGAGGTTCATGCATGATGTTGATTTTTCATGGTTTGGTGATAGCTCTTGGAAAACCACAAGCTGTTAAGCATGAAGTAGCGGAGGAGAAAAAGGTCAATCAAGGTAAAAGGAGTGAATTTCCTAGGATTACCCTGTCATTATCCTCAATGGATGGAAATAATACATGTAATGCATACTCAAAACTAATTAAAGCATTATTTTATCAAGCAAGTTATCAAAACTCTAACACCATGGTGATGTGGTTACTTCAGTAGAGTCATTGATCCTTTGTTCTATGAATGGTTTGCCAAATGTAGTGAAGTACCAGACATCCATTAATGCAACTAGAAAGGTTGCTGCGAAGAGAGGCATGGTTCTTCCATTCAAATCTCTGGCCATGTCTTTTAGTGAAGTGAACTACTCTGTGGACATGCCTGCTGTAAGCTCCTTCACTGAATTCATTTGCAGATATAGATAGTTTGAAATTTAGATTCGTGAAGGTTGTTGGTTTGGCAGGAAATGAAAGTACAAGGTGTTAGTGAAGAGAGGCTTCAACTGCTGAGGGGGGTGACTGGAGCTTTTCGGCCTGGTGTGCTTACAGCTCTTATGGGAGTGAGCGGTGCTGGAAAAACAACTCTTATGGATGTCTTGGCAGGCAGAAAAACCGGTGGTTACATTGAAGGGGAAATTAGAATCTCTGGCTATATCAAGAACCAAGAAACATTTGCAAGAATTTCTGGGTACTGTGAACAGAATGACGTTCACTCTCCTCAGCTAACGATTAAGGAGTCATTAACCTATTCGGCATTCCTCCGTCTTCCACTGGAAGTCAGTAATGTAGAAAAGATGGTGAGTGATTTTTGATAAAGATTGAATTAGTTTTCATTTGGATTGAGCAGAAACTCTTTTTTTGCAGAAATTTGTAGATGAAGTGATGGAGCTGGTAGAGCTTGATAATCTCAAAGATGCCATAGTGGGGCTTCCTGGAATTACAGGGCTATCAACAGAACAAAGGAAAAGGTTGACAATAGCTGTAGAGCTTGTTGCTAACCCTTCAATCATATTCATGGATGAACCAACATCAGGTCTTGATGCAAGAGCAGCAGCAATTGTCATGAGAGCTGTAAGGAATACTGTGGACACTGGTAGGACTGTTGTTTGCACAATCCACCAACCAAGTATCGATATATTTGAAGCCTTTGATGAGGTGATTATCAATACCATTTCTTATACTCAGACTCATGCTTTCATTCATAAACCAATCATTGTTAAGATCTTGATGTTATCATCTGTAGCTGCTACTTATGAAGAGAGGAGGACAACTAATATATTCAGGGCCTCTGGGTCGAAACTCTCACAAGATAATTGAATACTTTGGGGTATGCTGTGTTAGCATTTGTTTCATTTGTTAGTATAGAAATGGATGCAGTGTCATTCTGATACGATTTTGTTGTTATTCTGAAAGGCAATTCCTGGAGTTCCAAAATTCAAAGACAAACAGAACCCAGCAACATGGATGCTGGAAGCAAGCTCTACTGCTATTGAAACTAAATTAGGAATAGACTTTGCAGAGCATTACAACTCATCGGATTTATACGAGTAACTTCCCATTTCCCCTCATTTATGAAAACCTTTTAACTTAGGAATAGCTTACGAGAACATTGATGAACTAAAATTTTATCTGCAGACAAAACAAGGCACTTGTTGAAGAGCTTAGCAAACCAACTCTCAATTCAACAGGCCTCTACTTCCGTACGAAGTATGCTCAGCCAACCTATGGACAGTTTAAGTTGTGCCTGTGGAAGCACTGGTGGACATATTGGAGGAGCCCTGATTACAACTATGAAAGGTTTTTCTTCAGTTTGGCCACTGGTCTTCTCCTCGGAGCTTTTTTTTGGAAACTTGCCCAAAAGAGGTATATCTATTTGTTACAACAATTATGCGCTAAACTCCTTAAGTATGTCAAACTAGATCTTTTTCTTTAAATTAATGGTGTAGGGAATCTTCAAATAATATTATACTCATCTCGGGAGCCATGTATTGCTCGGTGCTGTTTATCGGTGTCACCAACTGTTCAACTGTACAACCAGTTGTTGCAGTAGAGAGGAGTGTTTACTACCGAGAGAGAGCAGCCGGAATGTACTCTGCTCTATCATATGCTATTGCCCAGGTACATTTATGTGATTTATGTTTGATAAAAGCTTAGTAAGGGATGAGATCACCAACATGAACCCATGTATGGTTCAATGCAGGTTGTCGTAGAAATACCATATGTCTTCATCCAGTCCCTAAGCTACGTGCTCATAGTATACTCCATGATGGGTTTTGAATGGGTTCTGGTGAAGTTCTTCAGTTTTTTCTTTGTCAGCTTTATCTCCTACCTCTACTTCACATACTATGGAATGATGGCTGTATCCATCTCTCCGAACCATCAACTTGCTTCAGTCTTCGCCGGAAGCTTTTACTCTCTGTTCAACCTCTTTGCGGGATTCTTCATGCCCAAAGCAGTGAGTATTCTCCCTCCTCCTTAACTAGTGTTTCAAAGTGTATGTAGTTGTTAGTAATTCGAAGGTTTTTTATTTGGTGTTGCAGAGAATACCCAAGTGGTGGATCTGGTACTATTGGATTTGCCCGGTTTCATGGACAAACTATGGGTTAATAGTGTCACAATATGGAGACGTTATGGATAAAATCAAGGTGCCTGGTCAGCCTGATCAACCAATAAAAGACTTTGTGAAGGATCACTTTGGTTATAATCTGGATATGATGGGTGCTGTTGCAGCAATTCTAACAGGTTTTGCCATCTGTTTTGCCTTCACTTTTGCTTATTGCATCAAGAAGTTAAATTTCCAGTTAAGGTAGAGAACTCAGTTGGGAGATCATAGATATATACTTGAAATACTAGCACATAGGAGTTTTATCATTTTCACTTTCCTTTGTCCTATGAGCAATGGCCAAAGTTATTGCATGCTCATAATAATGTATTACAGAAGTCTGTGGAAGTTGATGTGATTATTACTGCATAGTCTTTTCCCTGTCATTTGGTTGGCCCACATTTTCTATATGTTACCCTGTCTATAGAATCATGCATGTGGAAAATGTCATCTTGGCAAGGATATGATCAACCAGAACATTATCAACAACCTAAATGTAATGATAGCTCATTTAAATAGAATAAATAAAATGCAACAATAGATAAAGGCCAATGTACCACAAGGTAGTTAACGGTTATAATAGAATGTATTATATTAATTCATGGCCTACTACATCGTCTGGAAGCCATTCAGAAAAATATGGCCACTGACGGAGAAAAATTACTTGTCAAAACAATTACAAAAGAATGAATGAATAAGTAATACACAAGGTACCATAATTACAGTCCACGTTTTGGTGCCCTGACTGAAGATTCAGTGGCTGGGCTGCTAATGGATTTCCTCAGACCTGAAACTGAAGATTTCGAAAGCGGAAGTATGGAATCAGACAAGATTCCAAAAGACATTTAGGAATTCAAGAGAGCATGGGAATTAATTTATGAAAATGTCAGTAACCGATGAATACACACCTGGAGATTTCAATGGCTCTTTCAGTCTTTGCCTGCTTGGTGTCAGTGATCTCGTCTTCTGCACAACTGGTTTAGGAATTCGTAATGGAATTCTCCTCCTGTATTTTAGAAGCAAAACATTTGATTCAAAATTCATCTTTCAGGCAAACATATGTAAAGAAAATGGAGGCACTCACGTCTTATCTGTTGTGGAATCCACAGATTTGCTTTGTTCATGATGATAGGAAACACTGCTTCTTGATCCTGTACCCATTGAAAAGTTTCCATCAGAGACGTTACCAATCTTTTCCTCAGATTCAGCTTCACCATTGCCTGACAACTCAATGTCAACCAGAGAACTCTGATTCTCCTGCTGGTTGAAATCATCCATGGAATGCTGAGAACTGGACTCAGATAACCCATCACAACATTCTGAGTAATTGTCAGTATCTAAACTACTTCTGCTAGCTTTTTTCACCATACCACCTGATGATCTCTGGCTTCCGGATAGTGATAATTTTCCTGGAGAGGAGGAGGAGTGCCTCAATGATATGCTGCTAAGTTTCCCATTACTCATTCCAGGAGACAGATTTCCACTATCTTTTAGCTGCTGCAACTGTTCAATTTCTCCATCTTTCCTTGCAATTGTATCTTTAAGAGATGCAACCTGCATGGTCACATGATCATATTTAGCAAATAGCAAATAATCCCCACACTAAGGGAAGCCATTCTTTGTTTAGTCATCAAAGTATTTATATCGTAATGTATTATATGGTAGAAGGAGAAATACTTGATATGACAACAGAAGTATCCATGAGAAAGGCAATCTGACCTGTTCCATTAAGTCTGAAACATCCTTGCCCTCTTTGTTGGTTTTAGCAGCACCTAATTCTACACCAGAGACTCTTTCAGCAAACTTCAACGTGCTTAGGGACTCCGAGAAAGATAACACATCAGGGTTTACTTGTACAAACATTAGTGTCTTGGCCTGGCCACCTGAAGAATAAAGAAAAAAATCAACAGGCCATGGGGATTGCATATTTGTGCAAAGGAAAAAAAATTGAATATATATATATATATATATATATATATATATATATATATATATAGTAATAATCTCCTGGTTAAAACAAACGGAGCATAAGATACCTAAGGAACTTTGAAGGAGCTGCGTAAGTTTGCTGTTTCGGTATGGTACATGAGCACTCTTCTGTGACAAAGCAAATATGACATCTCCAAGAGCAGACAGAGATTTATTAATGTGTTGTGCTTCCCTGAGCCTGTCCCCAGTTGCTTCAGAACGATCAGCTCTCTCACTTCCAGCGAGATCTATCAAATGCAGGGAACCTTGCGAAGTAGACCCAGTTTTTAAATCCTCACTCCGAACATGCACAGTCACCACACTGCACTTAAGGTTTAGTAGCAACAGCTTGAAATGAGGGACATTATATTAAGAAACATGGCATAAACATCGAAAGGAATACCTGTGGGATCTGCTACTTCTGCTATTGAGAGCAGTTGCACCAACAGCTCTGTTTGCAAACCCAATCTGCATCAACTCTAGAACATCGGATGTTGATTTAACAGGGAGCATGTTGGCACCAGGAACAGCAAGTCCACTGGATTGAGAAGCACTCCGAATCTCAAGTGTGGGCAAGTTAAGGAGAACAAGTTCATTGGAGAAAAATGATTAATTGTTAAGGCTTCAAATAAGACAATGATGCTCATGACAGTAAATTATTCTTAGAGATAGAAATTGTAGATGAAAGGATATCTCTTTTGTGAGGCTTCATTTGAGAGCAGATCACGCACTTGTTCATTATATATTTCAACCATCTGAACTCCAACTTCATATAAGGACGTACTACTCCTACTCCGACTGATATGGAAAAGATCGTTCAGAGCTCTATAGTTCACCCCCCACTCCTCTTCTGATGGTGAACTAGGACCAGTCTTTTGGAATAAGAAAGAACACACAAAGTTTTAAGGAGTAAAATAAGAATCATTCCTAGCAATGAGAAATAAAAGCATACCATAGTGTAGGTTTTTCCTGATCCGGTTTGACCATACGCAAATATGCACACATTGTATCCATCTAGAACTGAACGTATTAAAGGCTGAATATCCAAGTATACTTGCGCTGAATGTTAAACATAGCAAAAAGGAAAATATAATGCTAACATCTTGATATAAATGGAAATGAATGAAAACAAAGAACTCCAAATTGATAGAAGACTAAAAACCTTGAGAAGCAGCCGGACCAAAGACCTTGTTGAACTTGAACATCCGAGGCTTCTCTTTCCCTTGTTTGGAAGGGTTTGCAACAAGAATCTCGCCGTTATCACCAATGTGATCAACAATTGTAGCCTTCCGATTTTCACCCGGAAGGAAAGGCCTTATACGACAATATACTCTAATGTTTCCTACAAGACAGCAATGAAGAGTGAAAATGTGGTGATAATATTCATTAAGAACATTTGTGATAGATAGGCTAGGGACTATATGCTTGATAGTATACCTCTTAATTCTTGAACCTCATTGAAGAGCTTCTTATTTTCTGCAAGAACTGCATGATAGTTTTCAGCAGCATCGACTAATACCTTTAGCTGTTCCCCTACAGAAAACACGGGTTAAGTGTTCACGAAATCATCCAGAAAAAAGTTTATTTTTTGATATACAGGATTGCTTACCAATGTCGGTCATTTCATCCGACCATGTCATTTGTGCATTTATAATACTCTGCTTGATGGATTTACATGCTACTCTCAAGTCCTGAAAATTTTCAGATTTTAAGTTTAAGCAGCACCAGTGAAGGAAACACTAGAAACATATTCTGCAAGCCCGAACCTGCACTGCTTGTAGCTGAAAGCTCATAGAATTCAGGAAGGTGTATTCCTTTTTGTTCCAAGTCTGAGATTTGGATTTAGAAACTATCTCTAGTTCTTGAATCTTCCTTCTCGAATCTTCAACGAGGAGTTCAAGTTCCTTTATCCTATTCTCCAACTGCAATTTTGTTTCCTTAGCCTCACTCTCGAACTCCTGACACTGTTTTTGGCATGACTTCTTTTTTGATTCTAATTCCTGCTTCAGTACTGATATCATATGATCTTTATCTTCTTTTTCCCTTGTCACAACTGATATCATACGATCTTTATCATCTTTTTCCCTTGTCACAACTGATAGCATACGATCTTTATCTTCTTTTTCCTTTGTGAGTTTTAATATCAAAAGATCTTTATCTTCATTTTCCTTTGCCAGTCTAACTACATCTTGCTCCTCAGATTCCTTTTTTTCCTCAATTTTGGTGTTTTGAATCTGTACAACCTGTATCGGCTGCACCTGGCTAATGACAGTCTGGCCACATAGAACACAAGATCATACATTTTATAACACGTTCACAGATAATCCTTAAAATTTTAAAATAAATTCTTTCTTATTAATTACCAGGTTTTCCTCCTTGGCAGTATGTGCTAGTGTTTCAAGCACTCTAATTCTGGATTGATACTTCTCCTCACGTGCTCGAAAAATGTTATTTTGCTGAAAGTGGAGCAATGTAAGAATATTACAAATAATATACTTCACAGATAAGAAGTTTCCAATGCATCTTACATTTCTTATATGGTCTGCTTGAGTTAAAATGCGCCGTTCAATCTCTTGCACAACATTCCTCAACAAAATTGCTACACGCTAGTAACCAAATAATCATCAATTCATCATCAAACATTTCTCTGAAACCAATGGTTAGAATTGAAAAGAGAACTGAAAATTTTAGCAGTTTTATCAAACAATTTCAGCAGGAATAACATGAGTTGCAGCAACCGTACTTGAGGTATTTCCCCATTCTTCCTCTCAATACTTTCATTAAGAATCCCACTCGCAACATTCAACAATGTCTGTGTAGGAGAACTCTGCAAGCAAGAAACGCCATGATTCAAAGAAGCAACCTCAGTATAAACTATCCTACTAGAAATCTGAATCATTGTTAAATAGGTTACATCTAAATTGTTCAATTTCAACAAATCAGAAACTTTGGCAGCATAAAGATTGGAACGATGCCCTTGCTTCAGTGGAGAACCCTCTGCAAGCTTTTGTCCAGCATTATGTGATAAAAATGGAGATGAAGGATCTACAGTTGATAGAAATGTCAGTTCTTATTATCAAGAAAATCATCCAATAACTCAATACAGAGAAAGAAAAAAAAGAAAAAATCCATATAGAAACAAATGAACAAAATCAATACTACATTGTGGAGCAAGTCCAAGTACCTGGCATGACAGGACTACCAAGTTCATGATGAGAGCTTGATCCAGAGGAGCTTTGTCCCAGACCTCTAGGAGAGCCCATAGCTTTTGTTTCATTGTTAGTGCTTCCCATGCTTTCCTCTCCCTCTCCTTTTGCTTCCCTTCTCATGGCTTCATTTCTCCGGAGTTTTGGTTCAAAACAACTAGTGTTTCGCATAAACAAAGCATTCAAACATCAAAATATACATAAAAATCAACAACAAAAAAAAAACGCAAGACAAAAACAAAGAAAACCAACCAAATGGATCCATCTTTACAGCAATCTAGCATTCCCGGCACAACTTCACATCGAAATCACTTCTCTATTGATCCTTTTCTTGAAAACCTACTCAATATCATTGAGTCATTTCATCAAACACTAAATGGTATGAAAATGAAGATGAGAATTCCAGGGACGTACGTACCCACCTCGATTTGGATTGTGATGTCTGAGCTCAATCAAGGTGGCTGGTTTTCCGGTTTCCCTCTTGTTCTCTTGTTGATGTTCCTTTACATTACTATTTATAGTGTGGACTTTGGATGGAGAGGAGAAGGAGGAGAGACGGAAGCGGAGCCATCGCTTTTTGTTTCCATTTCTCTGATACCATGATTTACTATAACAGAGTTGGATTCTGTAAAGTATTTAAGTCCTATATGACAAGAATTCTACGAAAATGCCATCATCTTCTTCTTGACTGTTTTCGTGTGATGGTGTTTATGTAAATTGAGTGCTGGACAGGGCTAAAGTGGTAAGTTTGACTGATGGTGCTTTCTGATTGTCAACGTGTTCCCGCCTTTCGGGCTTCGCTGTTGTGGACCTGTAACTGCTAATGGGACGGTTCAGGTCAAAGTGTTGTAAAACGAACTAAACCGTTCACGATCTTTTTTTATGTTTTTAAACGAAAATTTATTTATGCAAAGTAAATAAAATAAAATAAAATTTAAATGTTACAGTTTGTGTTTTAAACCAACCCAAATAATAGCCCATGAATATCTCTTGAACGGGATATTCATAGATGAAAGCATTTATAAAAGATGTTTGGTTGTCGATAAGAAAAAAGAGATAAAAGTTTTTATAGTTTGAATTTTGTATAGTTTGTTTGAGGATAAAAATAGATAAAATAAATAAATAAATAAATATAATTATAATTTAAATTATAATATTTTAAAAAATAAAATAAAATAATTTATTTATATGTAGATAATTAATGATATAATTTATTATATAATAGATAATAATAATTTTAACTCTAAAACAATAATATCTTATTTTTATCATTAATATATAATTATTATATATTAAAATATATTATTTTTAAATTATAAAACTATTATAAATATTAAAATAAAATATTTAAATTAAGATATAATATAAATATAAATTTGCTTTAATTAAAATTGAACATTTTATGGGCCAAGCTGCAACCAAGCCCATGGGCCTAGTTTAGTGGTCCCCAGTGGCACAACAAAAACACAGTATCATCGAGTAATGATTCACTCCTGTTTTCAAATGGGCTTCTCTCTCCTCGCCCCTCTTTCTCCCTCCCTCGTCTTCTCTCTTCTCGCACCCTTCCCCTGAGAACGTGAGCGGTCCTCTTCCCCGGAGTTCGCCCCAACCCTCCTCCCTTCTTGGATCTCTCCGCTTTCGGAGGAAGGGATGGGGAGGCCCTCTCGGAGCCACAGCCGGAACCTGGCCCCGCGCTTCACTCGACCCGAGGTATCACTTCCATGTCTCTTCCTTACGTTTTCCCTTGAATTTTATAGATTTTCAGGTTTTTTTTCTCTAGGCTCACGATGGTCGGTTATGTTGTTCTTGCCATTGCTCTGGATATGTAGGTTAGAATCAAAATATTATTCCAATTTAGAATGCAAAATTACTAGTTCATTGTTTAAAGTTCGGTGGTTGTCTCGGCTCCTTGATTCATGAAAATTTTATTGGGTCACTATTTCCACTGAACTGTGATCCCTGGCTAATGAGGTTGTGATTCCCACATTAGCCTCAGTTTTCCAAATGAGCACAAAAAAAAAGACCTAGGTTTTCCTAGAGAATAGGAAAGATTAGGTTTTCAATAGTGCACAGAGTCAACAGGTTGATCTACTGTCAATGGAAATGACAAAATTCTAAATGTATGACATCTAAATGGCCTTAAAGGAGAGGTTTATATTGCTTCAGTTTGGCATCCATGTTCACATCAGCTATTTTTTTGAGTTTGATAAAAATTCATATGCTTGTATCTAGTTTGAATGTGTTTGTCATTCATCAGATCATTCATTTGCTGTGGATGATGATGTTCTCTGTGTTTGATTGATTCAATAACCATTGTTTGTTTTGAAAATAGATAGCCTGATGATTTTGTCATGTGCTGTTCTGTATTTGTTGAGCTCTTTCATCTGATGGTTGATACTGAGTTTGCAATGGTTGCTAGAATTCTGTGTCTGTTTCACCTTTATTCCTAGGCAATAGTGAACATTTTTTGTCAACCACATAGATAATGGATCATATTACTGAATGTGTGAGCCATGGTATGAGGAGTTCATATAATTTCTACATTGATTTGATAGTTATAATGAATCTTGGTATATTTTTTTACAGATCAGAGAAATGGAGAAATTGCTTGACGAACGAAAGGGTGAACTAGTAGATGAAAGTTTCTGTCAGAAGCTTGCTGAGAAATTCAAGTAAGTTCTACTTTAACCTGTTTGTTACTCAAAACATTGAAAGCAGATGCCAATTTTTCAAGCATGATTGTTTATCTCATTCTAATATCTGGTGAAAACTTCATAATATTAAACTGTTGGAGCATCAAATGATGATTATAATTACCTTTCAATGAAATTCTAATCAGCAGTACTTCAGGACGAGATGAAAGCAGATGTATTAAAGTGAAACAGGTTTTGCCTTCATTCCAACAGACCTACTGATTGAATTTATTTTCTCCTCCTGTCATTGTCTTACTTTAGTCTGCTATGTTCTAGGTGCAAAGATGGTTTCAGAGCAGGCTGAGAATTCAAGTGATGGAAACTACCTCCTCTCCAGTTGACTCAAAAGAAACAATTGTAGTGCATGAGAGTTCATCTGACACACCCAAAGGTGCTTTTGTTTATGTTTTCCTTCATATCTAATAATTTTAAAGAAGTTAAAATATAGTTGGAATACAAGTTTGAAAACTGATCATAATTTGGATATGAATCAAAGGCTATACTTCTTTGGATTAAATCATGAAGTATATGATCCCAACAATTATGCAGAGGTTACCTGTGAAGAATTTTTCAAATTATTTGACTAGCCAAAGTACACTTCAAAATGAATTTGGAGCAAACTATGCTTGCAAATCTGTATGCTGGCTGTGTTATTAAGTGGAGTTGCCTTTTTCTTTTGTCTTAATGACCTTTATAATTTTGATAAGTCACCAACTCATCCATTGCAAATAATTTTTTCAGACTCCAATGAGAAGACTCCTGATATTTTGGAGTTGGAGTTTGAAGCCAAATCATCAAGAGATGGGGCATGGTATGCATATTCTCGTCAGTGACTTTTGTGGTTCACCATTTAAATCTCTTCCGGACAGTATTCTATTCCAATTATTGATTTATTCATATTTTTTGTTTGAGGACTTTGAATTTTTTTCATGAGTGAGGCACATTACAATGTATGATAAATGCTTAATCTTGTCTGTCTTCTTTGTGTATTTTCTGTTTTCCTTGACAAAACTTGCTATACTTCTGCAGGTATGATGTTGGTACATTCCTTGCACACAGAGTTCTTAGTTCAGGGGAACCAGTAAGAAGCATCATCTGTTCTTGTAATTTACATGAAGAACTATATATTCAATGGATTCCCCAATTGCCTGAATAATCACACATGTGATGATGCATGCAACAAACAATCATCCTACTTTTTGCTATATATGGCTATTAGATATGGGAACATGCCGTTGCCTTTTACTTGGTGTAGTTTCAGAGAACCTTGGGCTGATTTGTTTGATACCTGTATCTATTTGCAGTAGTATCTCATAGATGTCCATGATGTATTATGTTTTTTGACACAGTTCTATCAAAAGCTTAATAAGAAGGAACCTCTGTTTACTTAACCTAACTGTTGACTGGGCATCTAGCTGATCTCTCAGGAAGAGTATAGAGGTTCGCTTTCGTTAATCCAATTATTGAGTTCCTGCACAGATAATGTGGAATATCATATATCCTTAATTTACTAATTCAAAGAACATACATATCACAAATGGTCACACAATATTGCTAACATCGAAAAATCGCTTTTAATATACATCATTACTCAAAACTAATCATGCTCTTCAGGTAGTGCGTGTTCACTGTCTAGTTTAAATTTAATAATATATCAATTTAATCTTGGAAATTACAAAAAAACTTATCTGTGAATTCACAATTTTGCTGAGGTAGAATCTGGAAATATGTGTGCACCAACAAGCATTGATAGATATCCTCATGTTCATGTTTGAAATTTTGGAGGTTTCCAGGGCAATCCATTCCATTCCATCTTTGCACTCACCATATCATAGATCATTTTGTAAAATAATTGCTTAGGCTACACACTGATTTTATTATACAGAACATGCATTGATATATATACAGGACTTGACAAATATAAGCTTTATAAACATGCACATATTAGTTAGCACTGAGAGCTTCATATCTAACCTTGTCTATGATCTTTATAAATATCTTTGTCCTGCAGCCACACCCAACTGTGCTCACCTCTATATCCACCCCTCCAGTACAAGTACTTTTTAGTTTTTATGACCATAATAAAGATCGGATAATCTGTCTGAACATTGAATGCTTGTGTAAGTTATCAATTGAAATTGTTCAGTGAAAACACTAGCATAGTGCTTTAGCTATTTGGCATAGGCCATCAGATCAGACATGCCCCTTTTATACCTTCATCTGGTATCTTGAAATAGGCAATTCCAACTCCAGTCTAACTTCCCATTTTGACTTGATGTGCCCATGTGCTTGGATTGTTTTACCTTCACATGCCTCTCCTCCAATCCTCATTTCTCTTTTTATGATAAACCATATTTTTTTCAAATTATATGCTGCTCCATCAATTCCAGGATTTGCATATGAGCATGCTAATCCTGGTTGCTATTGTATTTACAGATGCTGATGCATTGTTGATGTTCTAAGTTGTGTGTTCAGATGGTTGTTGATATCTGATCTCTCTGGATCCATCCAATCGATTTTTGGTTATTTCAGGAAGTTCGGGTGAGGTTTCAAGGATTTGGTGCAGAGGAGGATGAATGGGTGAATGTTAAGAAGGCAGTACGAGAGCGATCTATCCCATTAGAATCTTCTGAATGCCATAAAGTTGAAGTGGGAGATCTTGTTCTCTGCTTCCAGGTTTGTCTTCTTCAACCTAATGCCATATTGTATCATTTGAGTTCCCCATATCTAAGATGATTTCATTCTTCAGGAGAATAGTGACCAAGCTACTTATTATGATGCTCATGTCATGGAAATCCAAAGGAAACTGCATGATATAAGAGGCTGCAGGTGTCTCTTTCTGATCCGCTATGATCATGATCAAAAAGAGGTATGTGTGTACGTGTGGGTGGTGGGAAATTGTTTATTAATACATAGTTCTTATTCTGTATTTTTTTGTTTCTTGTCAATCTTATCAATACTAGGAAAAGGTGCACTTGACCAGATTGTGTCGCCGGCCCTCGAATTGAGCTCATAATGGAACAGTCATGTAATACAGGTAGGTAGGGTACAATTAGATCCTTGATTATGTAAATCATGTGGTCTTGGATTTAAACATAGTTGGTGAAGGCTGATTTCTTTCAGACTTTTCCCAGAAGTCATTCTGATTCTTCTTGTGCTAGCCAAACGACCTTGTTATAACCGAAGTGGTTGGATGATTGAATGAACGGATTCTGTTAACACAATCTTTTGTGAAGAAACAATGGGGTAGAATGAGCAAAATTACAAGTCTTTATTGTGTTGTTTGAATGAGTGATAACACACTAATTATTACTTAATAGTTTAATGAGCAAATAATTCACTAAAGAGTCCTGATCCAACCATTTGATGATGGCTCCATGACGCAGATTTCATCTGATGAAGAAAATACTTGCTTCTCTGAGTTCAAAGACATGTAAATGCATCTCAATGCTTTAGGGAAATCTATCTGGTAAACTTAAATAAAGAGCAAGCTTCATGCATGATTAATCTGAATCGCCAATAAACCCTATCAGAGTCCCAAAAAAATTAAATATTAAAAAGCAAAGAAACAACAGTCCTGAGATCAGTGCAAATCACCCTAACCACATGGGTCACATCATATCACAGTAACGCAAAACTAAAATTGACAAGGCAGGCTGTTGAGGCTCCTTTCAAACTATCAGGCAAACAATTTCCGATTACTTTATATATATAAGAGAACCGGACATAGATGACATACAACACAACATAGCAAAATATTCCATCAAGCATCCAGAATGTATAACAGCTTCAGTCATTTCCTATCTTTCTCGATTCAAAATTCCAACTGACAACCATACTATTGGGTAATTAATACTTTCCTGATGAATGCAAAGAATAAACCCCACATCCCTACTACAACGAAAGAATACAGAACAACAGATATCCACATATAAGGATCAAAGGAATTTACTTTCATTCGAACCACTGCATGCTAACAGGGAACAGCTAACAGACAACACAACATCTTCCTTCACAATAAGCCGCTTCAAGAATCACAAACACGAGTTCTTGACAACATCAACATGAATAGCTCACAAATGCCTTTTTCCACCTGCACTTTCCGCTTCCAGTAAACCTTGGATATCTGAGACGAACAAATAGATATTACCAAAAGTTCATTAGATTCAACAGTCAAAAGATGCAGAAGATCAGGCAAACAAGCTGAAATTGTTGTTCTACATGCATCTTCTTCAGGTGCATATTTGATGCAGACCGATCCATTGCGTTTTACATCATTCTATCAGTTTCTTTGATAAAATAAGTTCCTTTAATCAATCTTTTCAGCATTTTAATTCCATTCAGATCAACACTTCAAACAATTTTGGCATGAATGCACTACATCCGATAAGATAAACTCACATCATCAGTACATAAAACCACAATATAATTTCTTCATATCAAATATCCATGAGACGGTGCTTGATATAACTGACAGATATATGGGATCAATTCTTCGTAACTTTGATAAAGAAAATCTAACAAACAGGTGAGATCAACCATGAGATAATCAATCTAGAATTCTCATAACTGTTGTTGAGACATTTAAGTGTCAGTATGCACAAAACCTCACAGTACTATACCTGACAACATAGAGATTAAAAAAAAAAAATTCAACCATTAGACCTAATAATAAACAAAAAGATCTAAACATTGAAGAATAAAATACAATAAAACAAACTAGAAAAAATGAAACATCCAAAGGCAAAGAAAGAACAGCCAAAGATTCAAGGCAGATAACTGGGGAATAATAGTTATACCAAAGCAATAAGCACATGCATAATGAAATAGCCAACTTCAGAGCATCAGACTTGGGATTTGTCAGATTTTAAGAAAAGTTTATTCACTATACAAACTTGGGAATAATTAAGGATGCTGACAATCCATTCCAAATGTATAAGTAACTCCAAAACTTGACAGTGATACTGCACCAGGGGTTAGTTGTAGCCCACAAGTGGAATGGGCAACAATGAAGTAAAGCTTTGACATCAAAAACATCAAGCACAGTTGCACGATGAGTGAAGCAAAGTATAAGCATAGTTGCCTTCTCAAAAGTATAAGCTTGCGTTCTTGATGGAAGTGAAGCAAAGTTGGTTGTGACATTAGTAATCTAATGTCTGATGGAAATTTCATGAAACTGTCCGACCATAGCAAACAGACGCAATATAAAGATTTTTTGCCCACTTCTCCTGCAAGAATATGAAAAGAAATATTCCTCTGTTAATATCAAAAGCATTATTTTGAGGTACTAACCTAGCATATCATAAGAAATTCAAATAAAACTAGAATAAACATGCCACCTTGACATGCTGACTAGGAAAAGCAGAAGTTCTGAGAGTTTCTTGTGTTTCATCCAATGGCTTCCTCCTGGGTACACTTAGGACAAATGCAGCCTGGTCCCATGTTGCAGCTGTAGCAGTAATGCGATAACCGCCATCCCACCTTCGATGAATACCTTCACTAGGGTATAAGAAGTCAAGCTCAACAACCTAGAGATCAGCAGAACGTATCAGTAAAATATTATCATGCTTAGTTCTTTTGTAATATAAGACTTTATTCACTGAATGCTGAAACCTGATCACTAAAACCAGCATTTCGAGACATGACAACTCCCCATCTACTTCCAGCAGTGGCCATGGCAGTTACATAGAAACCCTCTCTCCATTTCTTGTTTATCCACTTAAAAGGGAAAGAGTCACTGACTTTATAGGATTGCTGAGCATACTGAGTACCTACAGCAAAAAGAGAGTAAAAAATAAGTAGAAGCAAAATTATAGCTGACATCCATACCTTACAGAGATCCAGGGGTTTACCTTTAGACATCACTACTAAGGAGCTTCCATTGTTTGCCCCAGCTAACGCACTAATGTAATAATTTTTCTCCCATTGTTCCATTATCCATTCCTACAGACAAAACCAGAAAGTCAGAATTTATTTATGAAAATATCACATTTATCATCTTGGTCATATTATACAAAAGCAACATCCTAGAAACATATAATAAGGTTGTAAAGAATTCATAAGATAAGAACCTAAACCTTGGTTGCACAAGAGACTCATGGAACACCAAAAACACTTTCAGAGAAAGAAAATAATGCGTGAGTGCTCACTTTATGAAGAAAATTAGGTGAAAGCTCATAAACTTGAGCAGTAAATCCAGTGCCTGCATCCATGATAAGTGCCCACAGATTTGTACAAGAAGAAACACAGCTGATGAATAGGCCATCTTCATTCCCTTTCTCAATATGCTGTCCAAGCCTTCCATCAGCAACATTGTAGTGATACCTGAAGCACGAAAGGTAGATAAATCACTTCCTCTCAGGCGAGGGCATTGAATCCTTTGCTTTCTGTACAATATGAGGTACACACCTTTGCTTCATAGGTCGTCGGGCATTATAAACACTGATCCATTGAGTTGCAGGCATCCCCATCCTAACTTTTTTCTTTGGTTGCTCATCATCCTCATCTTCCATCATCAGCCGACCTCTTTTTTGACCAACCTGAATTATAAGCTGCAGTGTGTTTAACCATTAGGTTTATATGAAGTCAAAACTTCATGACATGATACAACAAAAAGAGATGAAGCACATAATCATACCTTTTGAGCACCATCAGTGTTGATTGGCCTTATATCTGGGTTCGGACCCACTATCCCATCAAAAAGAGAGATGCATTTAGCATAATTAGGTTCCTCATCAAACTTTAAGTTGACCACATATTCAACAAATTGTCTGAAAGGTTGTGGACAAAAGCAACATAGGGAATCCGGCGAAGTGGCCATTTTCTTTTTGCAGACAAGAAATCCTTTGTTCTCTCCCTATGCACAGAAATAAGAAAGAACATGAGACCAAAAGGATATAGATGCTCAATAGGCCCTACACAGGAGGTGAAAGATGCTCAATAGGCCCTACACAGGAGGTGAAACAGCAATACCTGGTATCCTTGCCAAGGTAGACGGCCACGAAGAAGAAAGATGAGTGTGTAAGCAAGGGATTCTAAATCATCCCTCCTACTTCCTGTTCTTCCTAAATGAGCATGGACACTAGCATATCGAACTGTTCCTCTGAAAAATTCAAGCAATAATAGGTAAGCAGAGTGATCAGGCTCTTCTTGAGGTTTAGCCCAGAATTTACAATAAATCCATTTTTAATCAAATGAGAAAATGAATTGCAGTAGAGCACCTGAAAACATCAGGTCGCTGGTCGTATTCAACATGTTGCCCTGTAGAAGTGTCCTTCCACTTTGTGGCTGAAATGGTATACCAACAATTTATGTACTCAGTAGATAATAGGTGCTCTCCAATATTACTCCATACAATCTGAAAATCATCAATTACCTAAACCAAGATCTACAAGGAAGAGCTTTTTCTCCTCAGGGGTGCCAGGAGGGCCAAGTAAAAAGTTCTCAGGCTTTACATCTCCATGCACATAACTGGCATATATAATAGTTAGGGAATATAACAGCATAAAAAAGCAGCACAAGAAAAATAAATAAATAATTGCAGTAGAATAAATTGATTAGCCAGAAATTATAAGTAATATACATAATTGATAATTCATGGCAAAAAAAATACCCTTTAGAATGCATCTTCTCCAAAATGGATATTGCCTCAATAGCAATACATGCGACCATTTCAATGGACATTCTGCAAAGGACATAAAGAAATAGATTAATATCTTGACATAAGGCTCCGTAAAGCATCAAATAATCTGTTTAGCTAGAAGCAACACTCACGTATGAGAATTATTATTCCAAACATCCCATAAGCTTGGCCCCAGCATATCCATAACCTGAAAATTTTCCAGTAATACAAGGTAAAAATCTTAAAACACGATATATTGTGAAACACAAACAAAAACATAATTGCAAAATGCTAGATTACCATGACATAATAGTCCCCTTGCCGACCCTTGTAATGAACACGTGGCACCCCATGAATACCACCAAGTGTGCTACAAGATGATAGCCAATACAAGTTATTACTACTCAAAATCATCAAAGAACCAATTTAGAAAATGGAGATAAGAGACATGATATGAAATTACTCACTTGTAAACTTGCCACTCATAGGGAGGCCCATAATTGCACCCTTTGCTGCTTCTATGCTCAAATTTTAACGCCACCTTATAGTCAAACATGGCAAAATTCATTAACACAAGGAAAAGAATTATGTGCTGAAATAAAAGCATGAAAACAAGCAAACCTCTACAGCACTGGGACCAGTCATCCTATCATTTGCATTAGTAGGTGAAATACGCCGACCAACATATACTTGTCCAAATCCACCTTTGCCCAGCTTCCTCTCAAGTTTATAAAGGGGTGAATTCCCAAGCTGGACCTGAAGAAGGATAAAAGGAAGAAATAAAAAACAATTAATTCAAAGGGATCAAACGTAATAGCTATTGTGGCAAAAAAAAGTTATGAAGAAATGCAACGAAAGATAATGGCAAGATATGTTTCTCTAAAATGAAGGATTTACACTTAAAATATTGAGAACATATCTCCCTAAAACATGAATATCATGATTATGGATATCTGGCAGAAGTTATGCCTAAATGCATGTACCACAAATCAGCAATTAGTTATTCCTCATCAATATCATGAAATGAAGCTCTGATGGAGCTTCAAAATACAGTTTTTCAAAGAAATAAAATTCAAGCTTATAAAGAAAGGCATTCCACCTTTTTTTTTTAAAAAAAGGAGGAAACTGAAAACTAAATCAGAAAAATGAACAACCATCTGCCAGCAGAGAAAACCCCAATCAAATAATCAGGAGCGCAAGCAAACAGGAAATTATACCCACTGAAACAAAAATTAAGAAAATTTTCAAGGATGCTAGCTATCTCAAGAATTTCACTAATATACAAGATATAAGACCAACCTTCTCGGGAAGCGGAGCTGTGCTCCCCTCATCCTCCCCGCCAGGAAGCTTATCGGCGCTCCTCGCACCGCTATCGAACTCATCCATTTTCTCACCGACCCCTTCCCTGTTCTCCTCCCCTCCACCAATCCCACCGATTTCCCCAACGCCCTCAGCAAGCCCAGCCTCCTCCTTGGGCTCAACGACCACAATCTCCTCCGCGGGCTGCCGCCCCCTCGCTGGCGCCCTTCTCCTCCTGGCAGCCCCTGCGGCGGGCCTCTCGTTCTCGACTACGGGATTCGGCTTCGCCCGGCCCCGTCGCGATCCACTACGCAACTCCGGCATCCTTCATCCATGGAGCCCCATGGCTCCGACAACCCAAGAAAATCTTCTCCACAGAACCCTAGTTCTCAGGAGATACTCAAAAAGTGTCGTCGCCAAGAATCGTCAACGATCTCCGATCGAGCAACAGGGTTCGAGATCGAAGAGAAAAACGGGATTTGTTCACCGATTAGGGTTTCTCGGACAACGATCAAAGGGGATTTGGGGGCTCGATGGATTCGGCTCTCGAGTTCTCGAAGAAAGCGATGGGTTGAGAATAAGGACGAAGATTGGAGTGGGGACGCGTTAGTGCATCTACAAGGAAATAAGGTTACTATCGGAAATTTACTTACCAAATCCACCTCTTTCAATACTCTCTATGCGGGCGTTCATTCACCGTCCATCATCTAAAGAACTTATCACGAGGCATATTAAATATGATTTATCCTGATGTTTTCTTAATTTTCACATATAAAATGAACTTATCAAAGTTAGGAGATTGACCAGCAAAACAAGGTCTCCCATGTTTCAAAAGATCTCTTTGACTTTCCCGTGGCAACTTTAATTAAAGAAATACACTTGGTTGAAGCTATTAAACAAAGAAGAAAAAAAAAAAAATTCATCATCTTTTTTTTTAGGACAAATTATCAAATAGTCCCTGGCACTATTACAACCCTATTTACCTTTTTCCCTACCCCACCCAAAACACTATTTCATTTAAGTCCCCCAACACCCCTACCCAAGAACCATGTGGCAATTAAAGAACTATTCAAGGGATGAATAGTTATTTATCTTTTTTTTTTTTTTAATGTGTACATGCCGCATATTATTTATATCTTTTGAATATGTTTGGATTTATTTAACTAATTTGTTTGTATCTATTATTATTTTAGGGAAAAAGTAATTGATAACATCATATCCTTTTTAGGGCCTTATCCAAAGCGATATGTTTGTTATATCCTTCCCAGGTGATAATAGCTCATTAGGTTGACACAAAAATCTGGGCACCTCTCTGGAGGACACCAGAAAGAAGAATCAAGAAACTTCAAGGAGAGGTAACGATTACAGCGCACCTCTCAGGAAGAATGACACAGATGTTTTGAACTCAAGTGTTACCCAGTCCTGCTGCCTATTCATGGTCATAGCAGCATGTAGTGCATTAAAGTCTCAACCATAAAAATTAGTCATCGATATGCAGTGCTGTTTGTTATTATTTTGATAGTAGAAAGAATGAACATTGAAAAATATACACCAGAAAACCAAAAAAGGTTACAACAATCCTGTAGTACTTATGCTATAGGGGAAGGGCCATGGGATGCTGGCTGGTCATATGTATTTTCTGGTATTAGGTGGCTTGACAACAATTTATGGCAAGCTTGAATTGTTAAGACCCATTGAAGCTGCAAGTTCTCTTGTGGAAAAATCGTCTGCTTGTTCCTGCATAAATCAATGTAAAGGAATTTAAGGAAAAATTCTCAAAATAACCACTTGAAGTAGTATCAGCAGCAATTAGAAACAATGGATTTTCTGCTGTATATTTTCACCCAAACTAGAAAATAATAATAATTAACAACCATGCCTGTCCATACACAGTGGCCATCCCCCTCCCATTAGGTTGCCATGGGTCAGAGTCCTAGTGGTATTAGTTCAAGTTTTATGATAATTATTAATATAAATGTATGTGTGTGCAGTGTGTACTATTTAATTGCATAGCAATAGACTATAGAAGATACAATGCACAGCAATTGATTTTCACTTTTTATCTGTCTGATTAATGATAACTCCATTATAAAAAATTATTATTATTATTATTATTATTATTATTATTGGTTAAATGTGGACAAGCCGCTAGAACCACGCCATTCGAGTCCTCAACCTCTCCTTGAGAGGGAATGGGGGAAGTTAGTATATCATTCTTTTCTTAATGGAACAAATTTGGGCATGTATGTTCAGAAGCAAGTTTAATTAGATTCAGGCAGTAGAGATAGACACTGAAAATAACATGTTAATTTTCATTTTCCGGATGAAGATAGGCTCTGAAGCAGAAATTGATTCTAGTTCCATTGTAAGAACCAAGCATGGTTTCATTTTAAGGGCAAAGAATACCTGAAGCCGGTGCAACAAATACATCAAGAACAAGTGCACAAAGACCTGCATTTAAGAGAAAATTTTAAAAGCCACTTTGAAAGCCCCCAAGTGAACATTCCACAACCAACAGTGATGAAAATCCTAACCAGATAAAAAAGTACAATCACTCGAGCAATTGGATACCGCCAAAGAAATCTAGTTGCCCTGACAGCTCCCGAGTCCAAAAGCTTAGCAGCTTTTTGCAACTGAGAGGTATAAGAACATTAGTGTCAAATTTGTGTAGCAGGAAAAGAATAAAACACGAGAGTAGGTTGAGCAGAGTAATCACCTGAATGTTGGCTGCAGCCATATGTCTATTATGCAAGGGGAGAGGCCTGTAGCACACTAATCAGTACTACAGAATATCAAAAAGATACCAACAGCCATTTGCATATGAGCATGACAGGAGAGAGAGAGAAAAAAAGAGTGAACACAATATGAACTATAAATATAGTCTCAAAACTACCATCAATCTGTTGTTTGGACATAACAGAACTACCAAATATACTTTCTCTAGAGTGCATGCATGTGGTGCAGGGCTGCACATGAGTCTCACATGAGTCACATCTATCTGTTCTTTTTTACAACATTAACATGCAGTATGAACTAAATGGTCCCAGATCAAGATATAATAAACTGTAACAGCATAATGAATAAAATATCCAAGGCAGAGAAACGTCAAGGAAAAAGTACTCATACTCGAGCGCTTTTAAATCAGAATCCTCCTCCCATAAAGAAGAAGATCGGCGGTAAGCTCTGCTTCTTTCTGCTTCAGCCTATCCATTAGATGCCCAATAATTAAATGACATGATACAAGAAATCACAAAACATTAATGCTGAAGAACAGGTGAGATACCTCCTCAACATAAAAAAACCTAATAGCCAAAAATACAAACCTGCGCATCTTGAAACCGTTTTGCCTCTTTCTCTAATTGGAACTCTGCAGCAGCCTTTTCACTTGCCATGGCTTCTAGCTGAGTTTGCTTGTGATACTAAAAGAACAACAAATGACATGTCAGATAAGTTTATCAGGTTTAATCTGCATCATCCCTTTCATCTTTTGAAAAATATAAACATGAATAGCACATAGACACATACCAATAAATCAGTCAGCTCTCGGTATCGTTTCTCTAATTCCATGTGTTCCTGTGAAACATATACCATAAAAAAAAATACAGTATTAAAACAAGATTCAAGGTAAAACAAGGAACATCCGTACAAATCATATCATACTAAAAACGAATTCCTATTCATTCCACATGAACAAGGCAATGCACAAGGACAAGCACCTAAACATAACATGAAAACTCCTTGCAGTTCACCAAAATGTTGTGGATTGGCAGGATTATGAAATCACATCAGCACTCACAGAACCCAATATTAACTTTGTTAGTTAGATTTTGTTAATTCTAGGTATGTTTTACCAGTGTATTCTTAATTATATATCTACTCTGATAATATGGTTTCAAATTCAGCCACACAGGTGTGCCGATGTCACATCAGAGGTGCAGAACAAAATGTAAGATAGATATCCCCAACAATTAATCACATCAATCAAACCTTCAATGCTGGTTGGTAAAGCTCCCACAATATGGAAACATTCAAATATAATTTTATTACCAAAAAATCTTGCCCACAACAAAACATGAAATGATTCATATCTTAAAACCAGAATTAACTAAATAAAACATGACCTAATCCCTATTTTAAAATGAACTGGAAGCAAAATTAACATGCCTGACGTGAATAATGTTCTGCATCCCTTTTCATTCCAGCCATTTCCACTCTCATCTTTTGTAGCTCAGCCTGCCAAATGGAAAAATAAAAATGCTTGGACATGATCATCATATATCACAAGATTTACCATGATAAAGATACACAAAAATAGGAACTATTAGAGATATAAAAATAACTTTTGGCCCTTACTACTACTTATGTTTCTTAGATCTGCATCCAAATAATATAAGGAACAATGGAGCAGCATGGTCAATAATTCTCCAAAGTTTTCCTATTTCAAGAAAATTATCATAATAAGTTTCAGTTAATGCACAGGATAGAATCATTGCCTCCATCGAAGAAAGCTTATTCCCCGCATCCCTTTGACCTTGACGCGCACGCTCCACCTCTTCCTGCCATGCTTGCATCTAAATGTTTGAAGACAAGAAACCGGGATCAACATAAAAATCCAGAGTTATGATAGTATGCAATAGCAAAATAACATCTATGGTTTTCTTTACGAGACTAAGTCAATTCACATTAGCACTCATTGTCATCATCAGAGGTAGCAGTGGCATGCTTATAGAACCAAAACTTGTTAATTAAATTAAAAACCCTGAAAGTTCAAGGTGACCAACTAATATGCATTTTTTATGGGGAAAAAAACCATGAGTATCTTATTAGCTCCAATCTTAAAAACTTAATCCAGTTGAATTGCTGATTGAGCTGAAATATAAGACTGAACATAAGAAATAACAAGATATTTGTAGGAGTGTAACTTCTAAATGAAAGTTAATGTCTAACGGCAACTATATAGCTATCACTAGAAAGGAAGAAATGTGGCATACAGGCCTCAATTATCTCCATACATTTGTTTCTTAAAATTAGGATGGTATCTATGAGGACACTTTAGAAACAGCAGATAAGGACCAAGGAATGACAATCAAGTTATGAATTCTTTAGAAGAGTCATATGCTCATCTATAGAATCATGGTGATACAAATCCTGGAACTTGCCAAGATTTAGGTTTAATTATGGATGCTATTGACATGAAAAATCAGGGGAAACTAGAAGCTTATTGTCCTTACCTGAAGGATCTGATTAGCTTCTTCAGATGTCTTCTTCTTACCACGACGAGAACAAGCTTCCAAATCTTCCAGTTTCTGGGACAATGATAAGTTTTCAACCTGATATGATGGAATGATTAGTGGATAGAAAGGAGCCATAGAGTATGCCTCATTTAATTGAAGGCAAGGAAAAAGGAAGAAACCTAACCTCAAGAAAAGCAAGTTTGTGTTCCAAATCCATCGCCCTAGATTGGCTGTCATCTGCTGCTCTCTAAAATAAATATATTTCACAAAATTAACAACAATACCCTCCAAAGTGATGAGGTTAAGGGAAACTTGTACATACAAATCACCAGCAAGATTATCAGTAATATAGAGATACCATAAAACGTGGGTGTCAAAGTTCCAAAGCATGTTAGCTACTTAACCATGAAATATGTATAAGAAATCCTATGAAATAACTGAATAAGGATTATTGCTTAGGAGTGTTAGTAGAAGATCCAGCATGTTTCCACACTATAAGTCTGTAAGCAAAAAGCAAAGCAAAGTCAAAGACAGCAAACACGTTGCAGTAAACAGACATTCTAGGAGTATCTCTGCTGGAACAAGCATAAAGAAAAGGCGGAAATAGCAACGATAGGGTTCATTCATGAGTCAGAACATGGGAAATGAAATCATGAAGTGGTTGATAAACACAAGAGAAAACTCATGACTGAATCTCTTCATGATATCACTTCCCAAGACTAAGACTAATGACCACAACAAATAGTCAAAACAGAAAAGGGCTTCATGAACATATGTGAAAGCTCTTTAGGATGTGAATATTTGTGAAGGGACAGAAATACATAAGTCTCCCCCTGATTACCCCTAAAAATTAAAACATAAAACTTCAACAAATTTGGAAAACTATTATTCTGAGAAAAATTCCATAAGAATTATCTGTAATTCGGAAAACCAAACTGAATATATAGCACCCAATAGATAAATGGAGCATGGTCTATCACTTTTCCACTTTGTGAAATAATAATAACAACCAAAAAAATTATTACTCGCTATACATGGTTAGAAGAGCAGTTCAATAAACCTTGCACAGCAAGACAACTTAATCAAATATGAAACTGGAGACATATAAAGTATAATAAGCACCCACAGACTACCACAAGCAACAAAAAACTATCTTCACCTGGATTCGAGCAAGAGCATTGGATGCTTCAAGGGCTCTGTGTTCCAGTTCAATTTCTCTTTCTACTGCTGCCTGTCAATATAAAGGAAATAATAACCAAACAATTTCGGAGAAAAGAGGAAAGTCGTTGGTTCCAAAGAAACACCATTTTTGTGGCATTGTGTGCAGCTCGCTCATCTTCAGCCCGGCGCTCTGCAGAAACAAGCTCTTCTCGCAGAGCCTATTAGAAGAAGAAAAAACAAAAAACAAAAAAAAAAAAAAAAAAGAAGAAGAAGAAAGAAAGAAAGAAAAAAAGCGGTTAATCATTTGCTTCTTAAATTGGTTAGTGAACCAATGCACAAAAATGGCTAAATACTCAAAAAAACCAGCTCATTAAAACCTGCATCATCCGAGTCTCAGTTAGCTCTCGGCTCCTCATAATCTCCTCCATATTAACCTGGTTCAGGATTGAAATTATAACCATCAGTGGAAGTGGTCTAATAGCTTTTAAGGATGGTTGTTACAATATATATAGGAAGAACTTGATTGTTAGTGTAATAATACCTGTAAGGATGAAACTTTTCCTTCTGATGCAGAAGCTTGTTTCTTCAGAACATCAAGTGAATTCACAAGAGCATCAATTTCAGAGTTTTTCACAGCCAAAGCCTCAGACATACTTGATTCAACTCTAGCTGCTTCCGACTTGGATGCAGATAATTCTTGTTCTAGCTGCTTTATACGAGCTTCATATGAATTACAGAGTTCTCTCTGCCAAGAAATTGCAAACACAGTTAGGGTGTGAGTGGTATACAGTTCACTAAACTGCTAGAATAAGGGACATTATCCAAGGTTGTCTTAGTCAGATTACCTCTGCAACAAGAAGTTCCTCCAGCTGTGCGTTCTCTGCTTTATATTCTTGAAGACGAGACGAAAGCCCAGCACAAACCTATCATATTGCCAGAACTGCACTTATTGGTTAAAATTCAAGAGCAAAAAATAGACCAAAACAAAGAACTAAACTATAATAAGTGATGAAAAAAAATTGGGGCCTTTGGTACTGAAACTTGGGAGCAACCTTCTAATCATTATCTCATATGGTTGATAAGAAAAAACTAGCAAATAATGGTTCCCAGATTAGCAGTCATTAATTAATTTACAAAGGTGAGCTCTCTTCTTTGCCTAAATTTTATTTCTTCTAGTGATTCCTCAAGTTCTACTGGGAAGACAGCCCAGAGTTCACAAATCTGAAACTTAAGGTTATCAAAATTCACCTTGTAAGGCACATCATCACGTCCATGATTACCTTTTCAAATAAACATGGTATCTTCTGTGTTCTCTCAATTTGAACACACCCAATTTCACAACCAATTTCCAAAACAAACGATATGAATAGCTACACTCATACTACTAATCAGTGCACAAACAGAACAAATCAAAATGAGAAAGTACTACTCATCAGAAAATTGCACCAGAAGGTCACAGTACCTTCCTAATCTTTGCAACCACTTTTCAATAAGTATTTGATTCATCGAAACATCTTTTCAAATCAACCTTTATTTCTCTTTTTAACGGTAGACTTCTTACAATACATCACTGCCCAAGTACATATCACTTCTTGGGTCACAATTGCTATCTTATTAGGTTCAGTCATCATAGCTGTTCAGAATCCACAAATCATTCTGACAGGTGGTTAGAATTTCTTTAAATATGTCCCAGGAAAGAAACAATATCATTTTGATCAGTATTAGATTCTCAGAAAAATTGGAGTTCTTTATCAAGTTTTAATAACTTGTGCATTTCAGGAAAAGTTAGCATTTGATAAATAACTCTTACAAAAAGAAATTGATAGTGATTTACTTCACGAAAAAGCATCAACATTCTTTATTGAGCATCTTTCCACTTTGAAATTTAATGGCATTTTTTTATTTTTTTGGTTATCATTCTCATCAACCTGTTTAAATAATATAATCAGAATTCTCAAACCTTCATTCAGTTGAAAAATTTTGGGGGCAGTTTTTGCTCCAAATTTTGAATTTACTTTAAGTGGAAACTTCAAGGTTAATTCTCATTATTTTAGCTCACATATCTGGGTAACGCCAAAATAACAAAAGATTCAGTAGCTTAAATGACCATAATGTAATACGTATCACCAATGAAACCATGAAAACCTTAAGAACTGCAGGTTTACTTCATGGCTGAAGAACTAAAGCCTGACAGGTTCAACTTACCTAATAGTTTTTGTTTTCTTGCTGTTATTCTAATCAAACCTCAGAATAACTAACAGAAATATTCTTATTTATAAGTGTCGTATCTACTGATAAATCTTGAGGAAGAAATAATTAAATAACAATCAGATGAGTGCAAGGAGAGCAATTACTCTGGCTAGCCTGGCTTCTTTTGACTGACCAGAAGACTTTGCACTCTGAAGTAGTCCCTGAGCCTGCAAAGCAATCATTCAGTAACCATGAGAGAGACAAAGGATGTACATGCATCTACATGCACATGTTAACGGTTTTAGATACAAAACATGCACAAGCTGCGATGTTAGATAAACATAGTTTACCTCATCAAGTTGTTCTTGAATTTTCAAAGAGGAAGTATCAGTCTTATTCTCAAGATGCTTCATCTTTTGTGAAGAATCTGGCAATGGATCTTTATCACTTTGTTCAGTGCTGCCTGTGATCTCACTTTTCACCATTCCAGATTCAGGTTTATCTTGCTCAACCACCATAGAAGTATCCTTATCAGCAGAATCAACTTTAAGTTCAGCATCTTGGGGAAGATCACCAGCAATGGTGCCATCTCCTTTGCTAACAAATGGCCTTTCCAGCCTATCATTTGAGTTTAATCTAGATGCATCATCAATAGTAGATGAACTCGCAATCTCATCCTGAGTTTCTGTAACTGGAACTTCTGCCAAATTGGCAATTTCATCATCACCCTTCTTGTTTGGAGCATCTTCCAAAGGAACATTATTAACTTCTAAATTCTCTTTACTAGTTTCAGATGGCGGTTCTGTGCTAACTTCAGCAATGATATCGGTGTTAGGATCCAAAGAATTTTCAGATGGAGAAATCTCAGATTTTTCATGATTTACAGATCGAACTGATAATTGTGCACTTTCCTCCTTTTCAGGGCCAATATTTTTAGGAATACTATTACTGCTAATTCTCGAGTGACCCTGTGAGACAAATTCCAAGACTTTATGAGACAAGATAATAGTCGACTAACGTGAGAAGATGAACACATAATATTAAGTATGTCCAGAAGTGCACCAACAGACAACCTTCTCCTTTGACCGTATCCCTCTGGCAGGAGCCTCATGACCACTAGATCCTTGTTGATCGTAAGACAAAACAAAATGGAAAAAGAAGTCATTGGCACAGTTATAAGTCAGACATCATCACTATGTACATAAAATTTTGCCAAAAGCATAACAGTCGTATCCATGCTACAACATTAGATGCCTAAAGAAGACAGTAGAAATTGTACCTGACGGTTGTGTGCCAGACTGCTCATCTGATAACTCATTCACGACAAGTTTTGCTCTTCGATCTACAACTTCCAGCAAATCTATCACCAACAATTAACCAAATTAGAATCTTGACATTATAGTGTCTACGCTGCAGGAAGGAGTGAAAATTCTACACAAGAAAGTTAGATGTAAGACCAAAAAATGTAATGAACATGACACATTATAAATGCATGGGACTTTTCATAGTTTACTCTGCTTGTGCAGGCTTTATCTTCTAACGAAAATGACAAATATCACTAAGCTCTATCATAGAGAATCATCAGCTTTTGAATCAATGTTATTCCAGCTGCAAGCTGGGCGCAGCAGACACTTCAAATTTGAAATTTTTAATTCACTCAATAACACCACATGTTTAACGATTCTTTCCACTTGATAAGAAGCGTGAGATAAATTATGCATAGTGAATCCTTACATTCAAATAAGCTACACAAACTACATGGGAAATTAGCAAGCCGAACAATCCCAAGTCTAAATTTCAATACGAAGGAAAACATCGTCTGATTTCAGCTGGCAACACAATGCATTGGATGACTATGCCAAGAATCAAGATCCACAGAATTCAGCAACAAATGCATCAATTTAAATCACAGTTAAGAGTAAGTAAAACCGAATGCAGCTCAGTGCTCGAATTTCATAATCACAACATTAAGGAAAATAAATAAGAAAACAAGAACAGACGAGATCTGATTCTCCGTTATTGATCGGCAGCTGCGAAAGAGACCATCGCCATGAGAGATTCGGATCGCATGTTCTCAGAGAAGAGAGAGATCTAGAGAAGGGGTTAGAGGGGGGGCGTACCTTCGGCGACCTTAAGCCAAGAAGCCATGGGGATTGGAGAGAGATCGAAGGCGAAGGCGGGGGCGGGCTCTCGGATTCGGGGATCCTCGGAGAAGAGAAGTTGAGCGTGTTCATCAATCGGATTCGCTTCGGAGCCAACGTACCAACCCAACCACCTTCATATTGGTCTGAGTAACGTACGGCCCAGCCCATTCATATACTAACGGGCCCCCACATCTATTAAGAATGAGACGGTTATAAAAATAAAAAATAAAATAAAAATTTTAAAAATTTTAAAAAACCAGAAAATTATATTTTGAAATTTTCTCAGAATTTTTTATTTTTTATTTTTAAAAATTATAACACCTTGAAAATTACAACAACCACCTCTAACTCTTTTCTAATATTTATTTCTATTATTTTTTTATTTAAAATTTTTTAACTCATAACGTATTTACAAAGAAGATGAATAAAGAGTTTTCATAGTATGAGAACCTTGCATATGGTAATAAAACCATAATTTTCATATATTATACACGTGAACAACATATTGTATTATGAAATTAATAATATATAGTTTAAGCTTGTAATTTTTATTTGTAAATCTATAACAAAATATCAATTTCTACCATTTTAAATACTCAACCTTGTCGGTAATTTTTCTAAAAATAATTAAAAAGATAAACTTTAATGAGTTTATTTCATAACTTTAAACATATATTTTAAAATCTTTAACAAATATCATGTATGTTAAAAAAAAATCCGTCAAAGAACACTTCATTCTAAAATATTTTTTTGTAATTTGGAAAAAATTAATTCTTACAAATTTGGAACAATTAACTTTTAAGCTCATAAAAAATAATGCTT
Source organism: Dioscorea zingiberensis (assembly GCA_026586065.1). NCBI lineage: Eukaryota > Viridiplantae > Streptophyta > Magnoliopsida > Dioscoreales > Dioscoreaceae > Dioscorea > Dioscorea zingiberensis. The sequence continues at coordinate 62,097,062 of CM048818.1, forward strand.
AAAATCTAAATCTTTAATATCAATATTATTTTAAAACTAATAAAATCATCAATTTAAACATATATATTTTACATCTTTTATAAAAAAAATTCTAGTAAATTGATCTTTACTTATCTAATTAAATTTATAAAATTAGGTTAACAGATATTCAAAAATATGAGTTGTAAAAAAAATTGAATAACCTACAAATTATTAAAAAAATTAATAAATTCTAATAACTTACAAATAAAAAAGATATTAAAAATATTTCTTTATAATAATTTCTTATAAAATTATCTTCAACTGTTTAATTAAATTCATAAAAATTAGATTAACCGATATTTCAAAAAAATTATACTTTTAAAGTTGTATTTGTAATTTTTAATTTGAATAAATAATTTTAAATAAAAATGTTTTTAATAAAATATAATATTATATTTTTTTAGAATTCTTAAGTAACACGAGGGCTATTTGGTAGTATCTATTTATATAACTACGGTTATAAAAAATAAAATAATAATATTTTTAAAAAATTCTTAAAAAACCAAAAAAATAGATTAAAATTTTGAAATTTTCTCATAAATTTTTTTAAATTTTAAAAACTATAACAACCACCTATAACCACATGTTTTAAATCATGATTTGTAATGGTGGTTATTAACTTAGGCAACTTATCTATCTATATTAGTAAGTAAGAACAAATAAGTTATAGATAATTTTAGCTATTAATGCCCCTTACAAATTACCTGTTATTACAGAGTATACAAAAACACAAAAAAAGCACCTAACTAACTATTAATTTATTATAAATTTAATATATATATATATATATATATATATCAGTGATGCTAAGATCAGGCCGGCCGGATCACTGTGTTGATCCGGCCATCTCCCATTTTGGCCCCTGGAGCATGTTTGAAGGATTTCCAATCATACGAATTGGAAGACCATAGAAAAATAAGCTAGCCTGTCAATTTTCATATAATTTGATGACTGTTTGATTCTCCCACTTAACGGTTCTTATTTTAGAGAAATTTTAACGGTTCAGAATTTCAACCATTAAGTGGAGGACCAAAGGGTCATCAAATTGTATGAAAATTGACAAGCTAGCTTATTTTTCGATAATCTTCTCATCCATACGGTTAAAAATCCTTCAAACATACTCTAGGGGCCAAAATGGGAGAAGATCTTCCCATCCATACGGTTAAAAATCCTTCAAACATACTCCAGGGGCCAAAATGGGAGGCGACCAGACTGGAACAATGTTCCAGCCGGCCGCACAGTAGCACGCCTATATATATATATATATATATATATATATATATATATATGTTAGTGTGAAAATTGGTTTTGCTCCCAATTTCACTCTAACGATTGAATTTGTATTGAGATTGGGACTTAGAAAACAGCGGAAATCGAAGAGAAAATGAGCAAACACAAAGACGAACACCGATTTAACGTGGAAAACCCTCAAATCGGGAAAAAAAACCACGGGCTCTAACTATGAGAGCTGAATCCACTATTCATTCTTCAGTACAATGGAGAAGAAGAAGGGGTGGGGTGAAGCTTTGGAGTTGGGAAACATGGAGGAGAAGGAAAGGACTAGAGTTTCAGTGTGTCAGGGCTTCGCCGTTGGGAGAGGATCCTTTTTCAGTGCAATGTCCCTCTTATTTTATAGACAGGAGGGAGTTTGGGCTCCAAGTTTGAGCCGCTTGTGGCCTAATCCATCATTTTTGGCTCGAGCCACTATTGTACTTGCGGCTCCAGCCATTTCCTGTCTTACAGCTCAATGCGGCTCTAATTTGGCTCTAACCGTTTATCCTTCTAAAAGCTTCTCTAAATTTTCCTTTGGTCATGGTTGGGTAGTGTGCCAGGGGGGCTCTTCTATCGTTGGCTCGGTTCGAGCTGGCTTGGATCCGAGGAAGAGCAGCGGTTCGGTGTGACGCTTCCTCATCTTCTGATTCGGTGGACCCGTGGGGGTCGGGTTCTAGAAGGGGTATGGCGGTTCAAATCTTAGGAGACCAAAGAATCAGGATTCTGAAGATGATCATACCCTGAGCCCTTGGGGGGGTGCCTCAAGATCGGGTGCGGGAGATCGTCTGTGATTCCGTAATATGCGTGCCTGGATAGACGCCACATGCCTTATCACTTTACCCCTATCAATATATATATTATTGTTTTCTTTGGAAATATACCAATAGCTTTTTGTGGTGTTCCTATTCTCAATCTCGGCTTGTAACATAGAGTGACAAAAGGGTAACAGTATTCAAAAAGCACTTTGATCCATTTGATCCTTCGCCGTCCGCCATGACTCGCCACTCGTGGCTTTCAGGGATGGGACATGGATAAGCATACAAAGGCGCCTAAGCACCAATCAACACTATTATATCAAATACATGCAACTTCGTCTTGCCCTCTCACTCCTTCTACACCACTTCTCAATCATATTCAATTTAAGATTTTCATAAATGTTAACCTGCATGTGTGTATATATATAATTTATTTAATTAGTAGTAGAAGAAAGGCATGCTTGGACTAGTAGTAGAAAGGAGAGTGGGAAATTATAATTAACTAAATGATCATTTTATAATTATAAATTGACATGTGAAATATGAAGAATATATTAAGAAAATTAATGACCGTCCTCCCATATAGTGAGTTTTGACCTTTCATGACGATCAGTATATATAAGCTGCATGCCTTGGGAGTTTTTTTTTTTTTTTTTTGAAAGAATAGATAAATAATATTTGTTTATTTATTAATATAAAGGTGATCTATTATAAAACTTAGCCATAAAAGATTAAAAAATATAATAGTTAATTAGGGTGTTGTATTTTCGGGCTGAGCTGATAGTGCCTTGGATCCTTTTTTGAACTGTTGCCTTGTCATCCTTGAATACCTCATCACCCTCTTCGGTCTGTCACAACATGTTAGCGAATTCAAGGTTTCTCTTTACCAAGTTTTGTGCCGTCTCCAATTTTAGCCTTTGATTTGAAAATTAAAATTACATCTAAACAAGATAATTTGAGTAAAGAGATATCAATGCCTTGGGATAAGTTAATTAAGATTCTTCATGGTCCATCTCTTTTATGCTCATAGTTATCCTTTGTATTCTTTGAGGAGTGTTCCGACAGCAAGATTCACACAGAGCTTGAAACAGCAACCTTACAAATAAGCACAAACAAACAGATAGAAGTTGTTATCTAAAAGACAGATCAACTGGTTGTAAAATATACTCACCATTACTGAAGCTTAAATGAGCAATAGAGCCTCTCACTCTTCATATTTCTGTTTGTCTTTGTGAATTATATATATATATATAAAGAGAGAGAGAAAGAGAGAGAGAGAGAGAGAGAGAGAGAGAGAGAGAGAGAGAGAGTTTAAATAAGAGAAGCATAAAAATTAGAAGTTGTAGCCTTATTTAAGCTTTACATTCACATTTGATTTGGACTTTTCTTTTTTTTCATTTTTTGAAAAAATATGAGTGATCTTGTTGAGATTCCTTAGAACTAATCCTTAATTTTTTGCTTCATTATTGAGATCATGGGATGAATGTTTATGTTGGAAATCAAAAAAGAAAAATAAATTAAAGGGAAGGTGTGATGAAAGGTATCAAACTAGTTGAAATGTTATGTTGTAGTAAAAATGATTATTAAAACAGGTTACCAACCTGTGGACAATTGTTTATACATTTCTTTTTCTCTTTTGAGATCTTTTTATAATAAACAAAAGAGAGAGAATGGGAAAGCAATGAATACTGTTTAAAAATAGGCCAGATATTTTATGAGATATCTGATATATATATATGGTTATGTTGCTGTAGGGCCCGCCTTATCACTATTTATTTAAGGTCACCTCATTTTGAGACACTTGGAGAGTATTTTTTTAAAATCCAACCGTATGGATGGAAAGAACATCGAAAAATAAGCCAGTATGTCAATTTTCATATATTTTTGTGACCGTATGATCATTCATCTTAAAGAGTGAAAAATTAACCCGTTAAGATTTCTATAAAATTTCACCCTTTAAGATGAATAATCATACGGTCATAAAAATGTATGAAAATCGATATGCTAGCTTATTTTTCGATTTTCTTTCCATCCATACGGTTGGATTTGGAAAAAATACTCTTCAAGTGCCTTAAAATGAGGCGACCTTAAATAAATAGTGTTCCGACCGGCCTTATAGTATCATCTCCCTATATATATATATATATATGTATATATATATACATATATATATATATATATGTATATATATATATGGGTAAAAATATTAAGATACATGTGGTATGATCTGACTCAGATGAAGATGTTAGTGCAAATGCTCCTAGATTAGCAATATTTGACACAAGCTCGAAGTGCAACGTGAAGACTCTATATGTACTTGAAGAGTGTACTTGTCATGTGACTTGAAGAGCGATCCGGGTGTAGCACAAGCTTGGAAAGTGACTATAAGCCATATGGAAGAATGGTCTCAATCTAGTGTGCAGTTTCAAGCTGGAAGATGGATATGAGTGCATGCTACATGTGGAAAGAAGCTGATTAATGGAAACCTTGATTGAAGGTGATTGGGGATTAAGATTACGCTGATTGGAGATGTTATTGGAAGCTTGATTTTACAGCTAATTGGTGATAGATGCAAGGCTTGATTGAAGCGCTAATTGAAGCTCTGATTGAAGATATAATTGAAGGCCCAAACTTGGGTGATTGATGACCGAGTTTGGAAAGAATTCTGGAAGACAATTTGGAAGATTGTATAGCCAAAACGTTGATTGAGGAGATCAAGTTTTGGAAGAAGCAGAGCACGACTTGAAGCGGGCTAAGAACGTGGCGAAGAGGAAGTCCAGCTAGTTGCAGTGGTCGAGATTAGGTGGATCCGACGTAGTCGACTTAGAAGTCAGAACTCAACCAGGAGGATTAGAGGTGTCTCAAGGTCGTAGTGCAACGGAAGTTCTAGCCTTGGTCAGTTCGTCAGCCAGGCCGTGTTACAATCTCAATTGCAACTAGAGTTACAACGGCTAAATGTGGAAGGCTTCCAATTTAGCAGCTGTAGAGATTTCGGAGATCCTAGAGGAAGGAGGTGCATTTTGAAGGCAAGGAAGTATCTATATAAGACCAATACTTTGAAGATTAATTGAGATGAGTCGACTAGAGTAGTCCCTTTGAGAGTAGGGTGATAGTGATCATCGTCAATCCAGAGTAGGTGCTTATAATAGAGTGAGAGGGTGAGTGAAACTCTTGTACTACTGTCTTAACTACTTCTTTAGTGGATTGTCTTCTCCGGGCTTGGCGTTTGCTTTGTTTGTGTGTGAATGTGTTAGTATTCTCTCTTGAGAGCTTCTGTGAGAAAGAGTTGCAATTTGTGTTACAACTACACCACACAACAGCCCCTGGCGGAACTTACAGAATACCCAACTGTTAGCTAACCGCAAGCCAATCTAAAGGAGGAGATCAACGAGAAAACCCTAGAAAATTCTAATAATTGGTACTTAACTGCCGCCAATCTGCTGTATAGTTGTGTTCGAGCTAGCATCTTACTGAATTTTGCTAGATCTGAGCTAACGCACTGATGCAGGCATTACAGGCGCCTGTGAGGTAAAGGAATAAAGGAGTTGTTATGGTTTAAGTGCTATGGGTTATAAATAATGGTTATGAAGAGAGTCTAGTCTAGATTTTTTATCATGTAATTAAGGTGGATATATAGATGCATGGTTATAGGATAGCATATTATGGTTGTAGAGATGGGAGTGCCCGTCAAGTGTTTGTCCTTTTTGCTTATGAGAAATTGTTACAAGGGTTAGTGGTTTGTTACAATCTTATTATAAATACAATGAAGGTGAAGGGAGAGGACAAAGAGAATATTATCCCAAATCCTTGTCTCCTTCCTCTGGCCTCCTTCTCCCCTGTAACATGCTCCTCCTCTACAATGCCTCTCAATCTCCTTCCTCAGCCTTCAATCTCCCTTTGTCTCCCCTTCTCCTGCTCATCTTCTTCAACTGATCTCTTCTAATTCCTCCTTCTCTGTTCTCAATCTCCTTATTTCCCGTTCTTCTTCAATCTCCTTCTCCCTCCCTCCTTTAAGTCCCATGTTCTGGCCTACTTTTCTACATCACGCACATTGGCATCCAACTGGATCATAACCGCTTAAATACCTCAACATACTAGGACCTTAACTCACAATGAGGACAATCTAAATTGATATTGAGTATCTAATACGCTACTTTGATTCCACAGAGACTGATCGTTTATTGGCACTTTTATTCTCACATGGAATCTCTCCACTCTCTTACTCTCCTCCTAGCTCTCCTCTTTGGAGCCTCTCTAACTTGAACGTTAGAGGCTACCCCAAGTCACGAGTGTCTAGTCCTCCTCTCTCTACAGATGAAATACAATCCCTGAAGGTCCAATTCACGTAGCAGAAGACCATCTTATAAGCTGAGAGTTCATTTGAGATCGAGTTGTCCACACAACCATTTTTCCCTCCAAATCTTTGATCGTCTCTCATCCGTTGATTTGAATCTGTTCTGATCCCAAGGATCGGAGCAGATCTCAGCATCAACAATATCTAATTTTTTCCATGTTACCCGTAAATAAAGAACTAGTTTGATCTACAATTATTCCTTATCGGCAAAAAAAGAAAACAAAAAAAACTGATAGTTTGTCCAACTTTCACTTTCAGTTGCTTTCTAGATGGCAATTTGTATATTAGAATTGGATGATTCACTCTACACTATATATCCCAAGTTGATTTAGCTGACTAAAGAGACAATAAATCAATTAAAATTTGACTAATTTCCCCACCAGTTCAAGTATAATTAATCTCATGTTCTTTTGATTACTTGAGAAAGAAAGAAAATGATCAATTCAATGATTCATTATCAAATTCACCTTGATTTGATGTTCCCACAAATGCTTAACAAAAAAGACCAGTAGAACCTTGTCTGAGTAAACAAACAAAACAAATAAACGACAGCATATCGACAAAATGTATGATAAATCCATCAAAAATGCAACATAATAATATATATATATATATAAGACAATGCACTGCCAAAGAGAGTTTGAATTGATTGTATTATAAGTTTGGAATTTGGAAACAACGTGCAAACCAAAACAAATAACTTCAAATAGCTAGAAATTAACCCATGCACATCCCCCTCCATAATAATGCATCTAGCTAAGCAACGCGCCATTCTTATTCAATACAAAGAGTTCATCAACATTCTCATTAGTTTATCACTAACCTCCATTTTTCTTAAATTTCAAATGATATTAATATTTTCCATGCTTATTTATTTATGAACAACAAAAAAGCAAAAACCTAAAAACAAAACAAACAACCATGCAATGATCTTAGCAAACATGCAAGCTCTCCGGCGTGACGGCGATGAACTGCTGAAGCCTCAGCTGCTCGTAAAAACGCAGAATAAACTCCTCGGCTTGTTTATCAACCCTTGCATCAACCTCAACCTCATCCTTCCCCATGAAGGGAGAGTCACTCACCCTCAGCTGCCGCACCACCGCCGGCGACACCGATGTCCCTAGAGTACTCTCCGGCATGTCCTTGCTAAGAACCTCAAATGCTTTAGCTATGGCTTTGACATCATACTTGTGCAAGTTCTCATGGTGGTGGTGGCGCCGGCGGCTCCTGTTCTTTTTTTTCGGTGTGTTGCTGCAACTGAACTCGATGCCTTTTGGGTTGTAGAAGGAGATGTTTGGCTCTGAATATCGGCAGGAGAGTGCGCAGAAGTACCGATCTTTGAATTGAAAGGTGAGGACTTTGGAGATGGCCTTGCCGGCCATCTTGCTGCGCTTGAGAAGAAGGTGAAGATCCATCATGTAGTACACGGCGCGAGTGATGTGCCAGAGTCTCCGGCCGATCACCGGTGAACTTTTGGTTGAGTCCATTGAAGAGGAGATCGAGAAGGATTAATGGTGGGAGTGAATTGGGAGGAGAGATGGAGGGGGTGGTTTATAAAGAGGAAGGAGCCAGGAGGTGATGAAAGGACAATTTAATGGACAAATTTAATTTATAGTATTAATATAATATTAGTGGTGATTTGCGAGTTATTAAAGAAATGAAATTTTCTTTTATAGTTTCTCCTGTGTCCATCTCTGCGAGAAAGGGATTTGGAGAGGGACATACATGTATGAAAGGAGGGATATAATGTAGAATAACAGAGCAATAAAGGGACAGTATATATATATATATAAGTTCCCGTCTAATTGGGTTTGATGAGTGATGGTAGGTGCAACATTAGGCCCACAAATACGTGAAGATTTTGAAATCAAGTGAAATTAGTTTGGGAATTTGGTTAGAGTGTACGTCAAAGCACTTACTCAAGGGGATGTGGAGCAATTAAGGGAGAAATGCGTAGGGTAACTAGACAAGAGGAGTAAAGAAGGGGTGCGTAAACAATCATAAATTTTCGTTCCGTTATTTGATTCGGGCGAGTAAGATCTTTTTGGAAACATTTTTCAATTTCCCACATATATTGGCACTGTGTCACCCCGCCCTTTGAACCGGGTGACAAATTTAGGGGTAAATTTCATTGTTTTAGAGGATTTTAGTCTTTTAACTAGAATTCAGAGTATTATGGTACTTTGAGTTTTATTTCAATTAGGATTTTGCGTTTCACTATAAATAGCTAATCATAATCACCATAAAAGACATTATTTTGATTAATAAAATTTTCTTTTGAATGTTTAGATTTACTTTTTTGAAGGATTCCAGACCTTTTGTTCTTAGACTACTCAAGCGTTATCGAGCAAACAACACCTGTTCGTGTGTTTTACAAACATGATTTTTTTTCGTCCGACATCAATCCTGAATGAAGAGGGAAACAATGTTTTCATTATGTAATCCATCACAGTATTCCTTTATAAGAAAGAAGGTAGAGTAGAAGGCACTGGTTTATTTATTTAGTTATTTATGATAAAAGAGGATAACTATGTTCATTAAGAGAAAAAGAGGCTGATGGTTTGAACCATGTTTTAAACATAGGAGAATGACTTGTCCAACTTAAAATATATATATATATATATATATATATATATGCAAATAATAATAAAATATATTAAAATAATATAACGTGTTAGCCGGGAATCTGGTTACGCCACATGGACTTCTCAGGTATCCAGCTAACTGATAAAGTCTTTTGGGAGAGAAGACTTCGTTGTAGGTGTCCTCTTGTGGAGTTCACTTGAAATAGGGACAAAGCAAAGAAAGACTGTGAGAGGGGGTGGGGCTCTGTTGCCCGTGCCCACTCCAACAGTCAAGTTAGTGACTTGATCCTGGGAGGAGGAGGAGGAGGAGAAGGAGAAGATGAAGATCCATTTTTCTCTGGTTGCTTATCTTCCTTTTGCATGGTGTTTTCTCCCCATATATTTCTCTTTCCTTCCTTGGGATTCGTGCCTTTCTTCTGTGCCTTGTCTTGTCCCTCAGCCATTTTTTCCTCGCTGGAGGCATGGTGGAGGCACTAGGGGAGCGCGCCTCATCATGACCAGAGAATAGGCAGGGCGACGACACGTGCACTTTCAGGCTTTGGGTGTATCACTAGCCCCTCCCCGAATTCCCGAGGTCTTCATGACCTCGGGTTTGAGTTCAAGGTTAGGACGGATGCCCGCACAATCCTCAGCGATAGATTAATATTATAGGAATTCTCCAAGGGGAACCAAATTCATACGAGCTCCCAAGAAATTGACCAACCTCGTCTAAATTCTCGGAAGTGAACCGCTTTAACAGACAATTCCCGAGATCCCGAGGACCTCCCGTGTAACCCATACCGGTTTCGCCATTTAGGTCTAAGCTCCTCACATACCGGTTTAACTCGAGATCCCGAGCTAGGGTGGCTAGTGATATCCGGAGGATCTATCTGGCCACCTGCCCCCATAAGGTCCTCTCTATGGCTTATACAAACCCACAAGGCGCAACCATACCTCCCTAGGAGAAGGCAAAGCCACCATAGGAGCAAGAATGGCGCGCCTAAGACATCATGATGACTAAATAAAGGTGACACGAATACCTAGGAACAAGAGAGGGGAACATAAGGAGAAGAGTTTCGGGAAGCAAGGTAAGCAACTGGAGAAAAAGAGTTCTTCTCATCTTCTCCTTCTCCTTCTCCCCCTCTTCCCAGGATCAGGCCACTAACTTGACCGTCGGAGCGGGCATGGGCAACAGAACCCCACCCCCTCTCACAGCCTTTCCTTGCTTTATCCCTATTTCAGGTGAATTTCACAAGAGGACACCTACAACAAAGTCTTCTCTCCCAAAAGACTTTATCAGTTAGTTAGCTGGAGACCTGAAAAGTCTATGTGACGTAACCAGATTCTCGGCTAACATAACGAATTGCATTCAAAATAAGGAAAATAAATAAAGCTTTGAGTTAGACGAGAATGTCACTTGCTTTCACATGAAATTTGGAAAAATAAAATAAAATCTTTTTTTTTTAAATGAAAGGCCAAGAGTCAAGTCACTGACTTTTCAGTATTTTTTTTCTTATTTTTTATTTTTTAGTAAAGAGAGATTTTCTTTTGATAACCCTCTATCTTTTTATTATTTTAGTTTGGTTATTAAAATCAATATGATGATTATGAAAAACTCTCTCCTAATCAATGGCCTTGTTTCGACATTTGGAGTCAACTATATTAAGAGAAAGTATATATATCTTTGAAATCTTGAGTAAACAATATTAGACAGTAACCCAACTTTATTAAACAATGATCATGCTAGTAATGTTAAGCTAATTAACAAGTTAAGATGATGTTAATTAAAAAATTAAATAGAATAAAAGCTCCTTTTCCATCATGGCCAAATAAACATATCAAGAATATATCTCCAATAATTCCATCTAAAAGGTCACCTAAAAGCTCTCTTTGTAACTAAGAATTAATGGGAGAGATCTCTTTCCAAGCCACTTATAAGGTTTCCTTTAACCCTAATTGGTTGCTTCCAAAATTTAAGTTATATTTTGGAGTTGTGAGCCAATGAATTTCCATGAGTCTCCCATGCATGATGGGTGGAGTCATTAGTTATTAAGTTCATTGTGGGATGATCCTTATTAAAGCTATTCTTAGAGGTGGTGATGTAGAAGTATCATTTTCTAGCTAAGTGATTTTGCTTTAATTTGTTGGAAAACCTTAAAACAAGCAATTAGAGTTTTAATGAATGATTAACTTTTCCTTTTTTTCTTTATTTGATAAAGTGGATAAATTAATCACATTAAATTTTATTTGAATATGGAAGTTTAAGCACATATTACACGGCCAGGTTTTTAAAGTAGAGTAGTAAAGAAACAAAAGCTCGAGATTCCATGGTCGCATGCATTAACTCTCTAGTGTCACGTTGCTTCAAAGACCTTGTTATATTTGTTGATGTGTTGTGGGGACCCCCATAAGAACTCTAGGCTTTGCTTTATTAGGCTTTGGGTTGAATCCAACCTTAATCCCTTAATCATTAGTGTTGTATCAGATCAAGATATATAGCATAAGGAAAGAATGTCATGAATAATTTTTTTTTAAAAAAATGTCATTTATTTTGAAAACATCTATGTTTCTTTCTTCCCATATGTTCTAGGTGACAACAAGGAGTGAAAGTCCCAACCCCCGCAAAGAGTTTTGTCAAATTAACTTTTTTATAATTAATTTATTTTTTAAATTATACTTTTTTATGTCCATTTTGAGACTAGCATGATGTGATAGTTGTTTGGATAAGAAGGCTCATTAATTTAAATAAATTACATCACTAACATCTTAGCGAGATATTCTTCAATTTTATTTATTTTGAAGTGATGAAAGGGTTGAAAATTTCCGTTTTTCATAATGCCACTTGGTTAAACTTCTTTGAAATTATATCTTTCATCTGAATTAATTAAATGTGCTTTTAGAGAAGCTTATTGTCATTATAATTTTTTATAATCTTAATGACAACTCAAACAGAGACTAGATAAACATGAGGTCTTGTTTGCGTTGAAAAATGTTTAATGGGACAGGAAGTTATTATCCATAATATAGCTTGCGCCAAGTGTTTGTTTCTTGGTATTTTAAGTTTTTAACCAGCCTCAAGGAAAACATGAGCTCAACCCAAACATAAGGGACAAAGAAGTCATACCCGATCAAGACGGTAGTTACGGGGGGACTGGCTGACGCTTGCATCCTGAAACTGATCTTCTATCTGTTTGAAGGTTTTTCAGGGCTGAAGATTAATTACACTAAAAGCGTCATTATCCCGATCAAGACGGTAGATTACAACATTGAGGAATTTGCACAAGTGCTTAACTGTGCAGTAGCCAACCTCCCAATAAAGTACCTAGGGGTCCCGCTATCAGGAGGGCGCCCTAGGAAGGAGGACTGGAGCATTTTGATCGAGAAAATTTGAGAGCGTCTGGCATCGTGGAAAGGGAAATTACTATCATTAGGAGGAAGACTGACAATGCTAAATTCAGTAATATCAACCATCCCAATCAACTAGATGACAACCTTCCGACTCCCGGAATGGGTTATTAAGAAGATTGAGGGGATCAGACGGAATTTCCTGTGGCGGGGAGTGGACAGGGAAACACACGGCTACCATTTAGTTAATTGGGACAGAATATGTAGACCCAAACAAAATGGAGGATGGGGGATTGAAAATCTCCGTACATTCAACGGCGCCCTACTGGGGAAATGGTGGTGGAGGATTCTCATCGGGCGCGCGGGTATATGTCAGAAGATCTTCCATGATGCATACTCAAGGGGAGGGCATATTGACCCCCACAGGAAGGCCCCGGGGCGCGCTTCCCCTTTCTAGAAAAGCCTTGTCGGGAGAACTCCCCAGTGTTGGCCAACATCCGTGTTATATCGTGCTCGGGTAGCAATACAAACTTTTGGAGGGACAATTGGTGGAGGGGACAATCACTGGTGAACACCTACCCGGGACTGTAAGAGCTATACATATCTTATCATCTTACTATTCAAGGAGCTAGAACTAGGATTCAAAGAGGACTTTCGTTACTAAAACCGGGTCCCCTGACGGCAAGGGAGGCGGATGGATTTGACACGCTAATCCAGGAACTTCCAGATCCTGTCGCAAACCCAAATGTAAAGGATACGAGGGAGTGGAGTCTCACGAATAACAGATTATTCACTGTTAAATCACTTTATCGTTTCAAAATTGACGGGGTTATAAGATGTGACCTTAAGAGGGGACTCTGGAAACAATCATGTGTGGGATCGAAAATACCCGCCTGGCATCGTGTCTGTGAAGAGACACCAGGCGACATATCGAATCACAAATGTCATATTTATTTGATTTGTGGGTTCTTCCATTCCTAATAGAGGCAAGCCCCTATTATTAATTACCCCAGACGAAGTCTTGGGAACCTCCGATTAAAGGCAAAAGAATACAAGTAGAGGCAATAGAAAACAATTTGTTTATTGCAGAACATAACAGTTTATTACATATGGATATATGTATTCATATCTTATTTATTTATTTATTTATTTATTTTTATGATGCCGCCTTTGAATTTGCGCCGCTATGTCGCCGCCTAGTGCCTCGTTGCATGTTTCTCATTTTAAGGCAAGTTGGGAGATGCGACCACATTTGCTAACTTTGGAAAGGACCGCAGATTTGTATCGGCTGGTCTACCGAAAGGGGTTACACCATATATATATGGTTGGAAAGCCCTGGATGTCTAATTTCTAATGTTGAAAATTTCGCCCCGATCGGAGTTTTCTAGCAAAAGTTATCAGTATTTGGATGAAGGGTAGTCAAGCTGGCAGAATTGCAGAAATTGACTTCTCTTTCCATTAAAATCTATACCAACTGGGCCGCGAAGGGAGCTTTACCATACATGGTCGGAAAGCTCTGGATGTCTAGTTTCCAATGCCACAAATTTCGCCTTAATCGGAATTTTCTAGCAAGAGTTATCAATTTTTGAATGAAGGGTGGTCAGATTGGCAGAATTGCAGAAATTGACTTCCTTCTCTCTTTTTCTTGTTTTGCAGCTGAATTCTTCATTTTTATCCCATGTTTCATAGCTGCAGCAGCACCTCCTTGCGTTTCATCTTTTTTTTTTTCTCTCACAGCTTTTGTAACAGTTGAATTCTTTAGCATCCCCCATCTTTTTTATGAAGCTACAACTTTATCTCCGTTTTGTTCAGACAACTTAGTCACAGTTATAGACAGTGCTCTGTCCTCCAGGGCTTATTTCTTCTCAAGTCATTGCATCAGGCATCATTAATTCATGGATGGTCATGAGCTAAGTTTCTCCAGCAACTGTAGCATCGGATTCCTCAGTACAGAGGCTAGCATTTATGAGTTTCTTTGCTTCGAGAGTAGCCGCACCATGTTTCATGGCCACAAAGAGCATATTGAGTATTTGAGAATTTGATCTCTTATGAGGTTATCTTCTTCAAATCATTCATATCCCCATATATTTATGTGCCCCATAGCACTATGTAGCTTTCACATCTCATACACCATATATTTTATATTGGGTTAAAGTCATTTTTGGTCCCTGAAAACAGGGCCAATGTTCATTTCCATCCCAAAAATTTAAAATTTGTTCAATACGGTCCACATCAGCATATACTACCACTTATCACTCCACATCAGCAAAATAACGACCTAAACATAATAATAAAAAGATTATATGCATTTCATTAGTATTCCACATGACCGCCACGTCAGCAATAGGGACCAAAAATGCCAAAATACGGAATATATAGGGACCCAAATTGTCAAAATATGCAATACATAGGGACCATATTGAACAAATTTTGAATTTTGGGATGGAAATGAACATTGGTCCCGTTTTTAGGGACCAAAAATGGCTTTAACCCTTTTATATTCTCCTTCTTTCAAAATTAAGTTGGTGTCTCCGAATCGTATCCAATGTTTCACTTTTTATACATAATCACCAAATTAATAGGCCCAACTCTTATGGGCTAAACTCTCTCTCTCTCTCTCCTTCATAACTTGATCTAATACATGAGCCAAGCATTCCTCATTCTGAGAAGTATCATTGTCTATCAAAAACCTATCATTTATAATTGCACAAAATGTTTTCAGCTTCTGTAAAAAGGCATTTCTGAG
This sequence comes from Dioscorea zingiberensis, assembly GCA_026586065.1. Taxonomy (NCBI): domain Eukaryota; kingdom Viridiplantae; phylum Streptophyta; class Magnoliopsida; order Dioscoreales; family Dioscoreaceae; genus Dioscorea; species Dioscorea zingiberensis. The sequence goes on from CM048818.1 coordinate 62,112,119, forward strand.
TTAACTAAATCAGAGACGAAATAGGTAGACATTATGCTCCTTGCTAAACTAAAGACAGCTTCCTTCCTAATACAACAATTTTTAGTCTCCAATGAATGCATAACACAAGCATAAAGAGCCACTTCTTGTTACCATTTGACAGTTTGAGAACTGTGCATGAGCTGAACCATCCTTGGGATTCGGTAGAGTGTCGATTGTATATAAATAATCCCTTTGAATCAATGTAATTCAGCACCGCCATGACAGAATATCAAAGAGAGCCGGCTTCTGATTTGTCATGCCTTAAATAATTAAGAAAGCAATAGCAAACCTCATTCTAACTATTAGGTATTAATTTTGAAGTGAGCATAGTTTTTTGTTCTTTCTTTCATTTCCCTTCTCGCGGAGCTGCAATCTCTCTTCTCCTTCTACTTTTCCTTTGCCTCTTTTTTTTTAAGTTGTCCCGTTTGTTCTGCTTTATAGTTGCAGCAGCTCCTCCTCATCTCCATAACGGCAGCAACAACAACAACATCAACAATGGCAACATAGCAGCAGTTACACAGCATAGGCAGTATCAATACACAGATACACGCGAGAACTCATCTGATGATTTCTTTAGGAGCTGTAATAAAGAACTATGAACTGTAACCATTCCACAAATTAATTGCTGCTCCATTTCATCGTTCTTAATTTTTGTTTTGGAATCAGGTGATTTTCCTGCCCTTGCCACCTCTAGTTTCAGTAACTCTATCTTGCTCTTCATATCTGTCGAGTTGACTACTTGCATTCGCCCTTCAATTTCACTATTAAATTCATCAATCACATCTCTCAGATGGGCATACATTAGTTGTTCAAGGTGAGCATTTCTAAGTTCCATTTCCTTGAGTTGTGCTTCTTTGGTGGCCACTGAGTTTCTGAGTGTGGCGATCTCCTCATCCCTTTTGGCTGTTAATGCATCAACTTTGTTACCACATTCTCATACCGAGGTTCTGATTCAGTCATCTGAACTTCAAGTAACAAAGATCTTCTGCAGCTCTTGTTTTCAGATCCAAATTCATTCTTCCAACTTCAAGTTCTACAGCAGCAACATCATATCTGACAGCAATGCGACAACATGGCATCATTAGCATCACAGAAATGGTAGCACACAACAGCGGCAGCAGCATCAGGAACACAACGCAGCTTCTTCAAACAGAGTAGCAGCAACAACATCAGCATCACAGCTTCTTCAAACAGAGTAGCAGCAGCAACATCAGCATCACAGCTTCTTCAAACAGAGCAGTAGCAACAACACAGCGGCATCAACATTGGGAACACAACGCAGCTTCTTCAGCATCACAGCAAAAGCAGCTTCAGTTCTAGTAACGGCATCAAGTTTGGGGGCTGGAGGAGGGGCGTGCGAGGTGGGGGCACGCTTGCAGGCTAGCTGCCAAGGCGGAGGACATGCGCCGGCGGTTGCAGGCGCTGCCAGGCGCTGGGTGGAGGACGTGCGCCTGGTGTTGGACGCGCCTGCAGGCTGGGCGGAAACGCTGCCCGTGCCTGCTGCCTGGGTGGAGGTGTTGCGCGTGCCTGCAAGCTGGGCGGAGGTGCTGCTCGCGGACTGGCTTGCACAGGCGGATGGCGGTTCCAACGACGTAGCGGAGGCGGCGATCTGGCTCGGAGGCGACTAGGGCGGGCAGCAGCAAAGGGACTTTGGCGGGCTTCAGATCTGGGCGGACAGCAGCTTCAAGTGGCGGAGCATGGCTGCAGGGGCTTCAGCTTTTAGCGGAGGTGCAACGGAGGGGCTGGCAGACACTTAGAAGTCGGATCAGGCTGCTGGGGCGACAGCCAGACGGAGAGCGGCCAGAAAGAGGAAGGGGGGCTGGAAATCTTCTTTTATGTATTCTACATAGATGTATATTATACTATACCTTGATTTGATTTCCTTATCCCCTTTTTTTTGCCGATGGTTTCTCTCTGCCTCCCCTTTTTGTCTCCTTTCTGGTCTCTTTTTAAAAAAACTTTCTCTTCCGTGAAATCCCACTAATCTCACAAATCGTGTGGAGATCAAACAAAATTTGACCATGATGATAAGATCAATGGTATTTAGACCTTATCTGTTTATATATATTTTTATATTTCATTAATTATCATTTCCCCCTCGGGATGTGTTTTCCTTGAATATCTCGAGATTTGCATTCTTTAAGTTGCCTCGAGATCTGCTCTCGGGTGGGATTGCCTCGAGATCCGTTCTCAGACGATCTTTGGATTTAAGATTGCCTCGAGATATGTATTCTCGGGCTATCTTGATTTTGAGATTGCCTCGAGATATGTGTTCTCGGGCTATCTTTGGATATAAGATTGCCTCAAGATATGTGTTCTCGGGCTATCTTTGGATTTAAGATTGCCTCGAGATATGTGTTCTTGGGCCATCTTGGAATTTGAGATCGCCTCGGGCTTGCCGCGGGATTTGTGCCTTTGGCCCCAAGATGCAACCAAATGATTTATCAACCCCCCTTTTTTATTATTTTTTTATTTTTATTTTTTATTTTGTTTATCATAAATATCCTAAATATATCAAGATTGGGATATATATGAATTCTATTTAAATTGGAACTTAAATCCTATTAGGATTGGGACATGTATTTTTTTATATATAAACACCATGCCCTCTCAAGGTGAAACTATTTGCGTGGTTGGCAAGGGAGAATCGGATCCTCACCCTCAACAACCTGCATAAGAGGAAGTGAAGAGGGGATCCTACTAGATGCCATTTGTATGAGACTGAGGACGAATCGGTCCAACATGTACTCATAGACTGCCCATATGTGATGGTCATCTAGAACCATTTCGAGACATTATTCAGCTCTCAAATTAGGGCTATGGATCTCTAGGCGATATGGGAAACCAGGGGAACCTCCTCGGGGGTGGACAACCAATTGCAAGGAGGGTGGGACATGGTTGTAATGGCAATCACTTGGAGCATATGGGGGAAGAGGAATAGACGATGTTTTCATGAAAAACAACGCGTTTTCTTATGAATTATTCGTGATATTTCTTTCCTCATCATATCTTGGTTGGATACAGCTCTAATGGCGAAGAGATCAAAGCTGGAGACCACAACGAACCTAGTGAAGCGATACCTGAAGTTCACATCTGATACATTAGAGAGGGCAGAAGATGCCGAAGATTCCTCCAGGGAGGACCTAGTCCAAACCTAAGATAGCAAGTGGACCGGGTAGGCTTCTGGCAAACGGAATCGGCGATCATGACATATGTATTTTCTTACTGTCTTGTCCATGCAATTACGTATTATCATAATTAAATAAAATATGGTTTATCCATTTTTTCAAAAAAAAAAAAATCATACCTTACAAGGCTATAACATGAGTTATAATATTAATTATAATTAAATATAATATAATTGTGTAGATATATAGAGATTAACTAAATAATCTCATATTGAACATAGAAATAAAAAATCATTTACTAATTCATATGATTTAAATTTAAAAATATGAGGTTTTTATAGCGCAAAACTGTGAAAAATATAAAGCATTTTTTCATGTCATATATAATATGGGTCGTTGCGACCATTCTTTGAATTTGTTTTTCATAGTTTATTATTTTTTATCAATAATAATAGTCATGTAATTAAATCCATTATCAAATTTATAGCACTCATAATAAAATAGGAGGTGAATTAAGAGTTGTGTTGGTAGGAATAGTTTATTTTTTATTTTATTTTATTTTTGAAAAGGTGATGAGCTATATTTACTTATTTATTAAAAATCAGTGTTACATATCCACGTTAAAAAAGAGTACCTATTAAAAGTAAGTAATTCTCAAGAATAGTTTATTCTTAATTGAAATTACACTAAACTATCATGTAGTTTGCCTCTATATCAATTCAGAGTTTGTGGTTTAAGTTATGATAATTTAGTACCCTTTAATTTAATCCATGAGCAAAAAAGTGCCAAAATATTTAACCCCGTTAATATTTGCTGACGTGGCATAAAAATTCAAAAAAAATTCAAAAAATTAAAAAAAAACACTAAAAATAGGGGAAAGAAGAAAAATTTTCTTTTTTGTGAATTTTATCACTATTTTACAAAATTTTCTAGGTTTTTTTAGTTTTTAGGGGATTTTGTGTTTTTTTTTGGATTTTCTGCACAGTTTACATTTTTTTTCTTCAGATTTTTCTATTTTTTTAAGAGTTGGGGGAAGGGTTGGGAAATTTCTAAGCTTATTTTATTTTTATTTTTTCGAATTTCATGATTACAGATTTTTCTTAAAAGTTTTTTTCTAAATTTTTGAGATTTTATTTATTTATTTATTTATTTATTTTTGAATTTTAAGCGATTTTATGGGGTTTTATAAGTTTTTCTCATTTTTTTTGGATTTTTAAAGATTTTCGCTTTTCGGTGATTTTCTGATTTTATTTATGATGTTTTTAGTATATGGGATTTTCTGTTTTTCAGAATTTTTTAGAATTTTTCTTTTTGTTCCCTATTTTTTAGTGTTTTTTGAATTTTTTTTGAATTTTTTATGACAAGCCTTTTGGCAGCTTTTTGCTCACGGATTAAACTACAAGTACTAAATTGTTACAACTTAAACCACAATCCCTGAATTGATATAGAGATAAACCACAAGGTAGTTTAGTGTAATTTAAAGATTTTATATGTTATGGAATATAAGATTTTTTTAAGGTATAAATTAATAATTCAGTAGTATAATTTAATTCTAATAAAATTTAATGTAAAAAATAATATTATAAAATTATTTTCTATTATAATATGCTCTTTACTATGAAAATATATGTTAAATCGTTTTTTCCATTTTATTTCACCGAAAAATGGAAGTAAAATAGAAGTCTCATTTCTTCGAAGTGGTTTAAAGTTGAGGAAAAGTTATACTTATGGTTTTCATTTCCACTTAAGTGAGAGGGTACTAAATTGAGCAGAAATTGATTTTTATATGTCAAAGCTCACTTTGGCCACTTTGGTGATAAACAAATAGAAGTGAGCCTAAATGGGAGAAGTGCTAAAATAGTGGTGGTGATACTTTCCTCGCCTCATAACAAATTAACAACCAAAGTAGTGGTACGTAGTGGGGGAATTTCAACTCACTTTGGTGACTTCCCAGCCATTTTCAATGAAATGAATAGCTAACCAAAACCTTCTAGTCTTGGTTTGTATTTCTATCTAAATTCCCCTTTCTAATAAATATTTTAAGAAAATAAAAATTTGAATACCTCACATTTTTATTGTTATCAGTTTATTTATATATGATTATCACTTTGTTAGTTCCAAACGGGGTTGGTTGTATGTGTGGTTGTAATGAATATTGCAACTCATTTTCACTGTAACTCTTAAGAACACACAACCTCACACACTCTCAAGCAAGTAATGCAATCAAGAGAAAAAAGACACAAGATTGGTAACCCAGTTCGGCTCTCCTAGCCTACGTCTGGGGGGCCAAGCCCGGAGACAACGATCCACTAAAAGAGAAGATAAATTAAACATGAGTACAACTCTTTTGTCACTCATCTCACACATACATAAACGCCCACTCAAGATCGCTCAATGCCCACACTACCTAACTCCCTTAGGTCTCTCTTGTGTGTCACGCGAACCCTTGAGCTTGGTCCTTTATATAGCCGCTCAACGAGCCTATTATCTCTTAATTCTCTCCGTATCTCCGAAATCTCCGCGGTTACCATCTTTGGACTCCTTCCAAAAATAGACGTTGCAGATCTTGTCGCACCCGATCCTGCAACGTGGCCCAGTCCAGGGAACTGACTAAGGCTGCAGCTTTGCGTTGCTCTATGAACTTCTGACCTAAACCCTCTCGGCTTTATCTGAGTCGACTCCGTCTGATCCTCCCGATCATGACCACGACAACTGGCTGGACCCCTTTCCGTCAAGTCCATGAACTCATCAAGTCGCCTCCCGGCGTGGCGTCTCCCGACGTGTCAACATCACAGGTTTCCAAACTTAGCTGTTGACTCACTCAAGTTTGGTCTTCAGTGTATCTTTACTGAATCTATCTTCATACCATATTTGGCCTTCCGCCAAAGTATGGCTTTCAAGGAATAGTATAAATCTTCATGTTTCCAAATCAGCTCCTTACCAAATCTGGGCAGCGATATATTTAGACACCTTCTAAATATATTCCTCATGATATCTTCAGCTTCACTTGGATCCTTGTTACCATAATTAGTGTAACCAATTTCCAAGTTGATCTTTAATAGATTTGTTCCTCAATATACAACGCCTTCCAAACATGTGCGCTTGCTAAACATGTGAACCTTCTAATGATAGCTCCTTCACTTGCATATTTAGTCATCTCCCAAAGATAGTGCCTTGCCATATCTAGCTTACTGTCCTGATATAGCACCAGTGAGATCTTCTAGAAGCTTTCCAAAGATATTCCTGCTCATGTATAATTCCAACAGACTTTGACTAGGTCAACTGAGCCTTTGTAGTCATATGCCACATCATTAGTTACGGACCTCATGCCGTGTCACCAAAGCCACATCATCTTCAGTTATGTCACCAAGGCCACATCATGTCTTCAGGAACTTTGGTTGCAATCTGTGTCACATCCGTATTTGCAACGGCCATCTCTGCTGAGTAAACCACTATCTGCCATCTTGTCTCCTGCGAGCTTGTGACATATTTCATCTCCATTTGTTTATACCAGCCACAGTTGTCAAATAATGCCAACTGAAGTGGTGTTTGCACTAACACACTTGTCTGAATTATTATTGATTATATCATAGATATACATCATCCTTGGAACATCCAAATGGTGAAAGAGACATGAAACTGTTTGACTGTGGATATATCTAATGTTCTGACAAGTTATATTCAATTAATTCTTATTACACAAACATGTATATATCTGCAAGCTAACTGGTTTCATATGGCCTTAATTATTTTCCCTCATTTGCTTATCCATTTTATGATCTGTTTTCAAGTTTTGTTCTTATACTTTTGTCATATATAGTATATACATTTGATCAGCCATGTCTTTCTTCATGTTTGTCTTGGAGTCTCATGTTGCATGATATGATCATTGGTTGAATTCAAGCCCAGTAGAGACAGAATAGAGACAAGTCCGGCTGAACACTTGAGTTGCTTTCTGGCCATAAAATAACCAAAAATGGTCAACTATACTCTACCGACTACCATCTTGTTATCTACCTTGATTTGTAACTTTAGACGATCACTTGGAATCTCTAATTATAAAAAGAAAATAGTAATTGTCATGAATAAAAAGTTTAACAGGAATGCTCCAAAGATAAACATCAAATCAATAGTATAGCTGTATAGGATGGGCGGCCATGCTCATTGAATTATATTTCTTAATATGTAGGATTTTTTTTGCTTGCATACTTGTATAAAAGTTTGAAATTATTTAAATATTTTTATAAAAATAATATTTATTTGCATATATCTGTAAAACAACTATTTTTATTATACCTATGGTTATTTTGATTCTTGAAGATGTTAAATAAATAGATGGAATGAGAGTAAATTACTAAATGGATTTGCTGATATACTCCTTAAAAATTTGTTTTATTTTATAAATATTAGTTACTTCATATAACAAATGAAAAAATAAATGAGAATAATTATATAGTTTTTTTAATTAGGGTTAATTTTTAATTATATTTAACTCTAAATTTTTTAATGGTGGCTGAGGATAACTAATGGTAGAAGTATATAAGGAAAAAAAAAGTAATTTCAGAGAGATATATAAAATTATAAACAAATAATATTTATATAAAATATTTAAGTAAATATATAATTTTGAAGGGATATCTAACCAATTTTTTTAATATATATAAATATATAAGTTTTGTTGAGATTTCAGCATTAATAGATTGAGACAAGGGAAAAGTCCATGCATCATGCATGTGCATGGGAATACGTGACTATGGATGATGCGACTATTGGAGCACCTCTCACATTATCCTCTTAATTAGTGGTAAATTTTAGTTCATTGTGAATTAATTAATTAATTAACTGGATAAATTGGTGACATGTGATCATGGAGCAGAAGGTGTATGTCTAGGGATGTCTCCTCCCTTCCACATGGATTCATATTCCTTTGTAATTTGAGCATGATTGGCACACACAACTATGCTTATGAGAAGCATAATGGGATTGGGCAATGGCTTCTTGGATCTTGGGATTTATTTATTTCTTATTTAAATTCTACAAAAATTAACATTAATTAAGGGAAAAAAAATCCTCCATCCATATTATTATTATTATTATTTTTTGGATACATGCAACAAGTGCTCTAAGGATTATTCAAATAAGGCATGAATATGAGCTAAATTCATCCCAGGTTTCATATAGCACAACTTATTTTATCTTCCCGCTTTCACACAAAGACGATTTATTTTATCATCATCCTGCCTACTACGAGTCAATACTTAGAAGACTCATACGCCAGCATGAATTACCCCACCCAAGTGATCCACACCTTGCACTCTCATCTTACTTTAGCGGGGATTCAACCCTAAAACTTTTACGGTAATCTTTTATACAGAGGCGCCATTGTAAGATTCTTTGGTCCACGCCAATTCTTCGGATATAACTCATTACAAAATTTCAAAATATATAAGGAAAAAAATCACAATCATAAATTCTATTAATTCTTAAAAAATTTCAGATAAAAGAGACACAAATTGGATGTCTAAAAGATTTAGAATGTTAGAACCTAAAAAACCAGAGCAGAGAGATTAAATTAACCAAAAAGAAAATGGAAGGAAGAGCTTCTTGAACACAAAATAGAAGCATTTCATGAGATCCTCCGCTAAATCATCATAAAGTACTAGAAATTCTCCAACTAAGACCAACTTAAATTAAGAATAATTCACTCCCTGAAACCAACTGCTAGAATTCAAGCCCAACCCGGCGATCAATCAAGAACTCATCATCACCGGAGCCGACGACCGGAGAGGCGGCTCCGTCGCAAACCATTCCGCCGACATGTGGGAGCTGTTCTTGCAGCTGCCGTAGCTCCTTCTGTCGCCGGAGCTCGAGCACCTTCCGGTGAGAATTAGAGTGCTTGGAAAGCACAAACGTAGGGCTCGCCGCCGGCCGGTACTCCGGCACGAGCCTCCCGGACTTGTACCTCACGCCGCAAGCATTGCAGAGCGTCTTCGGCCCCATCGGCCCCGTCCGCCATTGCGGCGTTCGGTCCGTCGCGCAATGCAAGCACTTCCTCCCGTCCGACGCCGCGAAGCTTGGCCCCTCCGACGTCTCCCTTCTCTTCTTAGCTTGTTTCTTGCTCGCATTGGCATTGGTTGGCACGAGGAGCTCGGATTCACAGGAGGTTGACGTCGCCGGAGAGAGAACGAGAAGGCTAGAGGACCAGGTGGAAGCGGCGGCTCGGGAACGTTTGCTACGTGCTTTGCCGGGGACCGGCGATTCCGGCAAGAAGAGGCCGGGATCCGGCGTGCTATGGTTTGTCTCCGCCTTGGTTTGAGCTTCAGAGGAGGCCACCTTGGTGCCGGAGATTAGATGGAGCTTTTCAAGGTCTTCACTTGAGAACGATTCCTCCACGAAGTTCGACAGCCATTCCAGCTCCGCTAACTCATCGTACTGTGAATTATGAATCAAATAAGTTAGAAAAAAAAAAAATCAAGATTTTTTTTTTGATGAAAATTATATGAGCGTGAATTACTGGTTCGCAGAGATCCCCGTAGAGACCGGAGTCGGAAGGTACGACGCCGGGGCATGAGACGTCGCAGGCGAGCTTAGCGTTCGGCTGGGCCGCGACGGTGGAGGACTCGGACGAGTTCACTGGCTCCGCATCGACGCCGAAGAGAACTTTGTCGTCATCCTCCTCCATCTCGTTGGGGAAGTCGAGCAATTCGTCCACAATGAAGTGCTCCTTCACGACCTTCTCCGGCGAGGATTCATGCCGGTAACCACCGCGAACGCACTCGGTCTCCTCCATTCGGGCTTTTCGGGGTCTTCGTTTAGTTCGGTATAAAAATAAAGAAAACGGAGATGGAGATGGAGTTTCAACTAAAATGGAGGACAGTTATGTAAATAAAGTTTAAGTCGGGGTTGGAATCATAAAAATATATAAAAATAATAATATAAAAGGGAAATTAAAAAAATAAGCCGCCGGGCAACTGCACTTGTTAACTTAGATTACTTGTCGAAATAATATAATTTGGAGAAATTAGTGAAAATCAAAAACAAGGAAATGAGGAAATTTGGGGATGTTGAAGAATCAATTCAACTCTTCTCCTTAAGAACCGATCTCTTGTTCTCTATGGCTGGGACTCGTGCAGTTTTGTCCGGATTCCACTCTTTTCTTTTTTTTTTGGGTTCTCTTCTCTGGCACTATACTATTTATCTCGGGAATCGCGTTTCTGAGCTTTCACTGGAGGTTGCGTTTCTCATACTCTTCGCGCCAGCGCCTTTTCCAGTTAGGTAGACGTGGCCATTCTGAACCGGAACCGTGGAACCGAACCGAAACCGAACCGGAAAAAAACCGAACCGGAACCGGGAAAACCATAACCGTCCTGAAACCGGAACCTAAACCTTCATACAAGGTTAGGTTGAGTTCCAGACTTCAAAACCGTTGAACCGTGGTTCAACCTACGTGGCGGAAACCTCAAAGTTCAAATCTTAATACGTGTATTGGCCGTCAGTATACTTAATATCTAAGTTAATATGTAGATCGTGATGTCTCACTTGAGTTGAAAATTAAAATAATATATTTCATCATCATTAATGCAGTGGGTAAATGATAGGCTAACAAACGACAACTTCCTCTCATGATGAAAGTTGAAACAAAGAATTACCAATTAGAAAATGTGAAATGTGTATAATAAAAATAAAAGAACTAAGTGGGCTTTGATTTCTCTATACCCCGAGAGGATACGTAGGCAACTTAATATAAATAAGTTCAAGCTCTTTATTATTTTTATTTTTTTTCTCATATCGTATTTGTATTTTTTTTACAAATTATTGTATTGAATTTATATTTTTATTTTTTATACAAAATATTGTATTGAATTAATTCTTGCATTTTTGTAAAAAAAATATTGTACTTTTTTTTCCCACTTATCATGATTCATGTTCATTTTTAATTTAAAATATTAGATTATTTGATTTAACAAAAAATTAAAATAAAAAAAAAAAAACCTCGAACCGTCTCAACTGGCTGCCAAACCGGAACTGCTGGAACAAACCGCTTCTGAATCGAATCCGTAACCGACCGAACCAACCGCAAGAACCTTGTCAGCTAGGTTGATTCGGTTCAAGATTTCTTTGAACCGGAACCGGCGGTTCAGGAACCGGAACCGGCGGTTCCTGAACCGTGGCCACGTCTACAGTTAGGTACGGGGTTCATCGGACGGACGGTTTTGATAAGTCCACGTTGCAAGATGAGGAGCGAGTCAGCCATTGGATTTCGGTGAAGTCTCCACGTGGCAGGATTTGCGGGTGAATTAGTTAGATGCTAGACCGTGTCAGACGGGCCCGGTTTGAGGACTTATTATTTTTCATATAATTTTCACAATATTTCTATTTTTTCCTTTTTATGGGTTTTTGCTTGGGTTTAAAGGAAAGGCTAATAATGCACTGCTATCTCTTTTATAATATTTCTGATAATTATATTCTCACTTTTTATTTATTGATGCCATTGGGTAGGGGCACGTGATGGGGAGGTGGAGTGGATGTCAGCAAGCATGTGAGTGTGGTCACACTCCCACGTGCGACTAGTGGTCAACCATTCGTTGGTTGCGTGTTCTCTCATGCACGTTTCTCTTCCACACGTGCTCCTCGGAATAATCCACGTCGCGGTCACGAGCTGGCATGACATTGAGATGATAATGTTGCATGCTCGCCTGCTCAAATATCCCGGGCCTGTTGTCAACTCAAGAACACATTCATCGAATCATCTTAATATATTCTTGTTAAAATTTGATAAAATTATTTGTTTCTGGCGTTCAATTAGTGTCTTTAATTACATTTTTCATAAATTGAAAGAACAATTCTCTAGAGTGCTTTTTGGTTGTGCAGAAATACCAAACTAATTACAAGGTCATCAGTTATTGGGAAGTCAAGAAAAGAGGCTCGATCAATAAGAGGGGTCATTTGTTCCTTTGAATGTACTGTATAGAAGAAAGACATCCGGCTAAGGGATTTCTTTTTCATGTTGGGACTAATCAAAGGGATTTCTCAGCAATCAAACAATTTCAACTTCAAAGCTCTATATAATAGATGCACGTACATGATAGAGACTACAAAGTCACTTGATTCTCTACTTCCAATTAGTGTCACATCCAATGGACCGATACAGCTATTCTAAGCTGGATATCAATATAAACAAAGGCTAAAATGGCTTTACATTTTGGGTCCAAATAGCACACATAAAGCATGGCACATTGAATCCTTGGATTAAAACCAATACAAAATCAGTTTCATGGTTCTACAAACAACTTTGCAATACAACTTATGCTATGAGAGCAAATTTCAGAATTAAGAACTGTAATGTGAATGCTTCTAGTTTTTTGTTAGATCCATGGTTATTTGATCTACCTATTGCTTTTAAACCTACAATTATTAACATGGACATGCCTATTGAGTCTTTAGCCATTTCAGATTTTATAACACATGATAGATTAATCTATGATGATATTTTTTACTGCTTTGGGGCCTCTCTGGATTGGGGTGACAGCTGTAGGAAGGTTTTCACAGAAGAGGGGAAAAATCTATGGATATGGACTGCCTCTGATTCTACCTCAAACATTGTAAGGGAGGTCTATAGTTCCCTTAATCATGACCTTTCTCCTGAAGTGCCCACCTGGCAGGGGTGGCATAAGATTTGGAACCTAAATGTAGCTCCAAGGGTGAAAACCTTCATTTGGAGACTTATGCATGGGAGGTTACCCACATACCAATACATGTATTCATTAGGGTTTGGGCCCCAAGAAGCTTGTCCATTTTGTGGATTATCAACTGAAACCATATTCCACATCATGATAGATTGTAACTCAGCCAAATCCTGCTGGTTATCAATGGCTGACTACACTGGTTGGAATCATCATAGCATTGAAAATCTCCTCTCTGGTGATTGGTTGCTCAATAACATTGAAGTTGGAAATAGAAATACAGGTTTTATTCAAGCCTTGATAGCTACATGTGCATGGTACATCTGGAGAGCAAGGTGTGATATTGTATTCAATAATAAAAGGCTCCATCCATATCAAATATTCAGGAGAGCTTTGGAGTTCACACAGTCTTACAAGTGGAAGCAGCAGAATCATTTCAGGGAGTTTCTGCAACTCTCTCCCTTTAACCAGAAAATTTCAATGTTGTGTGATGCTGCCTGGTCTGATTCAAGTTCTTTCTGTGGCACAGGATTTATTATTATCAGAGGACAGGACACTGTGTTGTTGGCAGGATGTGAATGCAATACTGCTGCTTCAAGCCTAGATGCTGAAATTAAAGCAATTATGAGGGCAATCAACCACAGCAGAGCAGGGGACATGTTACCAAATGTAATATACACCGATTGCCTTGTGGCCCTTCAGTTGATTAGAGGAGGATCAACCAATACTGAGGTGAATTTGCCCAGAGAGGAGGATACTATGCAGAATGCTATACTCACTATTAAGCAATTCTTGGAGGAGCAGCCACAGGTGGAGATGAAGTTTTGCGAAAGAGATGTTAACTTCTTGGCAGATGCACTTGCCAAGCATGCAAAGTCCAATCCTGGACTCTCACTTTTTCACAGAGGGGCTGATAGGCCTAGATGGATTGAAGAGCTATTTGGGTTAAATGGACTGTTTTTTGAGTCTTAAGCATTAGAACCATTATGTATTTTGGTTTTTCCTTTCTTTTATACAGCTTGTAGAAGCTCTACTTGTCAAAAAAAAAAAAAGAGGTGGAAGAGAAGAAGAGCAGAGGAAGAAGAATGTTAATTTCCAGTGGCCACTTGAAGTAGCGATTGATAAGCAACACAACTGTAAAGAGACAAGGAGAATAGGACACTAAATAAGATAGGAGACGCCTGCGACTGCACGGCCAGAGCTCAGACTGAGATCTTTGGTGTGTATAATCACCTTCCCAAAACTCATGATCACAGTCGTCATTACTCTCCCAAACCTCATCAGAGGTCATCATGTGCCCAGTCTTCTGGGCATTGTTCACATGCATATACAATAAGGTAGTCATCGGAATCAGGCTCTGGATACAAGTCATCATCCTCATGTTGTTGGTTGGAGGTGTCCACTGGTTCATCAACATGAATTGGAAACGGTGGGATCTCAAGTGCCTAAGGAGCCCGAAATCTCGTCAGGCATCATGCATCAGGGCCCATGAGTTCCAATTAATTGTCTAAGGGAATCAATTTTCAAGACTTTGTTGAATATTATCATGCAATCCACCTTAATATGCATAAATATGATCTCGTCTTTATACTGTAAATCTTAGAACCATAATCTTATACTTATTTGATATGAGATATGTTGTATCAACTACCATGAGATATAGCTTTTTGATCAAAAATAATCTGTGACATGATAGTACTGTCACGATCTGCTTGAGATTGGCGGGCTTATCATCTCCTCTCCTTCACCCTTCTTAATTAGAACTGAGAACTAATGAATGTTCACCATACCGCACTATAGAACATAGGTCTGCATTAGGATAAGGATTTCTATTCATGAAGAGTCTCAATCTTAATTTAATTCAAACTTTGTGATTCATCCATAAATAATTGGAATTGGTGAACTTAATTAATAGAGTGGGTTATATGTGAGTCCAAATTTACGTAAAATCAAATACATGTTACATATGAGTCTAAATTTATATAAAACCATATGCATTGGGTTAATTAAAATTAAATGATAGAAAATATTCTAACATTGTCGTTTGTATTTACCACTTGAAAAGGTGAGTTGCAATAACTTTTACATGACAAATTGGTTAGTACATCCCCTTTTACAAAAAGAGATTAATAAGGATTCAAATCACCCCTGATGATTGGTTTCTAGTGGCTCGTTTATCGAAAAAAAGAAAGAAAAAAAGAAATCGTTACAGACACGGAAGTCCGTTGTACCTAGGGGAACTTGCCCCAGTATATCTTTGATAAGAGATACACCGGAATAGGGTCATCTCTAATCATCACCTTGTTGCTGCACAAACGACGAGGAGGGATGTCGGTCATTTTAACGGCAACAACAACCTTGACTACGAACTGGTTGTTTCCGAGGTCTCCCACTCTCCATATCCAATTTGCTGGCAAATTCGGCGTTAGAGCCTTCTACACTGTTGATCGGTTTGTGTGGCAGGAAACCACTGATGCGACAGAGTGGAACAGTAGTTCAGCCCAACAACGGAACATATTGGAGTCGATAGGGATGGAGACAGTATAAGTGGTAGAGCCGACCGGAGTTGGCCATCTGTGTCGCTTAACAGTGGGCATCAAGCGGCGGTGAACCCCGTAATTGGAATGTTGCGAGCGAGATGAAGGTAGAATCTGTGACGTTGTTGTCACAGGGCAGCGCAACCATTGACGTAGTCCCCGATGTTCTCAAATCGTTAAGGGGAGGTGGAGGATGTTCGGTGCCTCTTCCATGGTTCCTAATGGTGAGTCTATGACACTAGGCGAGCATTTTCTAGGAGAAAGAACCATCCATTCGCTTTCAATATCTTTGTCCTCAACCTTAATGGCCATATGTTTGGCAAGAAGAGGAAGACCATTGCTTGGAGGGTGTTGGCCGTGTTGAAAGTTGTCTCCGAATTGACAGCAGAAGACTGGGTTTGACGAGATTTGGGATATGTTATGGGGGAAATTCCACTAGGCACATGGTGCGATTCGAACCGATTGATCTAAGAATACACGTGGCGGAGCCCCAATGGCCCAAAGAGGAAACGTTTGTGCGGGTTCTCTCCAACCGAATACCATAAAAACCTAACTTTGGGAGGAGGTTGGAGGTACAACCAGAGCACGTCCGAAGTTCGACCAAGGCTCTAGAAAGCCCCATTTGAGCTGGCATCCAGCTAGAGTCCACTTGATGCCTAAGCGAGGGGATGCTTGAGATGCAAGCTACTGACGACGAACTGTGGAGGGGAAAGGTATAAAAGAGGAGGAGAAGAGAAGAAGGGGACTTTCTCCGGATCTCTGAACAAGGGCCTCAATCCTCACTCTTATCCTCTCTCACTCTCCCTTTCTTTCATTCCTCGATTCTTCCATCTATTCCTCCATGAATACTCCCTTGATTCGCCTTAAGCTCACTCTCCTTGATCCGGTTGTCTGACTTGATCATCAGATAGTCCGGGGAGGGATTACCGGACTTCCCTTTTGTCCAGGCTGATGTTGGAGACGAGGTTGCAAGCTCGCGCTTGAAGGATCAACAGCTTTGACACTCTCACCGACAGCTAATTCTCTCATCGCCATAGCCAAGAGTCTCTCAACTATAAATTCTACTCGTTGATCCTGATCAACTCCGATCTTGAGGAGGAGTCGATTGCCAGCATCAACAGAGTATAAATACTATGTTTTGGGGCTAAGATTTATAAGCCATTGAAAGATATTGTATCGTATTGACTCTAGATCGCTGAGTTCTCCTTGTTGTGTGCGAGGGAGAGCCTTGCATTCATGATTTACAATCAGGAGAAGACTTGAAGAAATTTGGGGAAGATAATCTTGTACACCATATTGATTATAGGATTGATCTTCGCATAGCCACATGTGGACATATGCAATTTGCCGTAAATTTATTTATCTCTCTCCTTTTTCATGGAGTTGTTTATTTTACTTTCATTGTCCTATTACATATTGATGATTGATAGATTAAAAATTAATTAATTATATATTTTTAATGAATTGTTTGTTGTTGTTCTGTTTTTCGCAATCCGGTTTCTTTGGAAAAATTGAGAGTTTTTGCACTATAGGCCTCCATGACCAGACATCGCACGGTAGGAGTTAGGGTCGGAGAGCCTCACCGCCGCCTTCTGAGCACCATATCTCTAGGCCAGCTTTTCATTGCGGCACGACTGGTTTAGCTTGTGTTTGTAGCGTGCATGAGGTCTTCGCGCTTCCGGGCTATTAAACCGCTAACCCGAATCCGCGTGAGTTCCAGTTTGTGAACCCGTTAACCCGAATCCGCAAATAGGGTTTTTTCTGAAACTTTGTCCTTCGTTTCACTGCTTCCTGTTTTCAACGAAGATAATGTTTCCTCCTCGCCAGAATTCGTCCAAGCAGCCATCGAGAGATGTATGTCTTCTTCTCCGTTGAGCTTTTCCATCTCCCTGATTTCATAGCGAATCCATGCTTTTCGATGTAGATTTTCTTATGTTATCTAACATTCATCTTTCTCTCTCCATCGCCAGCGAGAGGAGCCGTGGCTCGCTCGTAGTCTTAAGCCGGAGAATTTTGTTCCAGGACTTGTAATCGGATTCCTTATGGGCTTGTTTCTCGACCTCTCGGCATCCTACAGAGGCCGCAGTTTGAAGGGAGGGCCGCTCCCCAAACAGCTGACAACAGCTTCAGATGGCGGCGGTGAGGAGCTTAAGATGGTATCCTTCTTTCTCCCCTCTCATCTTTCCTTCCTTCTTGGCCTATGTTTGAAACTACTATGTGCAGGTGTTAATAGTCAGACAAGATCTCAAGATGGGAGTTGGCAAAATTGCTTCTCAATGTGCCCGTAAGATCCTTTATTGACCGAAAAGATTTTTTTTTTTTTTTTAATTGCTATCACATGAACTTAATCTATCATTTTTTTTTAAATTTCTTTGGATGTATTGTGTAATTTCGGAAAGGTGTTGGTTTTGATCTTTGATTTGTTTTATTTCAATGTGGTTTAATTTGATGTTGCAGATGCGGCAACAGGCATGTATGCAGATTTGCTGCACAGGTACTAACTTTTTCTCTTGTCATTTTAAGTTTGTTACTTACTGACACTGAATGGATTTAAATTGTACTTGGGTTGCTTTTCGCAATCTCTTATTGGATTATTTTCTATGCCCATGATGTGTAAATGTCCGGTTGACATCAATTTATCTGCTAAGATAGATATCAACATTCTTTTATCTAACCTTTCTAGAATAACTGCGTTATCCTCCCAAGTTCACTTGAAAAATGAATATCAACACATTGAACAAAAAGAAACAAAGTGGATAAATGTATTGCTCACCAAGGTCAGATATAATGGTTACTGCAGTACTTAAGCAATGGATACACTAAGTTGAGTTCTCTAATCGTTGAAGATTCCAGGTGATCAATTGAGAACTTTGTACTCTTCTTGTTGCTTTGTTTGTATGAATTGGGGTTATTCCTAAAGTGAATACATTTGTTAAACTGGCAAAGAGCAGCATGAGTGACACCATATTGACTATCTCACACTTCTTGGACTAGCATTCTCTTTTTTATCAACACCCTACCAGATTGGATCTAAGTAAGCTGTTAATGAATATTCCAAGGAGAAATTTGCCATGTGAGACAATTAATGAAGAGAAGTAATTTAAATTCCTTGGTCTAAAAGATCGCAAGCTATTCTTGTGAGCTTATTTCTGGATGTTCACCTTTTCTGTTTTATCCACTTCTCTTTGGATGATAATTACAATAAATCCTGATGTGTAATTTGCTTATGCATCTCATTGCAGCCAGCGTTCTCTTTTGAGGCAGTGGGAAAATTGTGGTCAAGCCAAAATAGTTTTGTCTTGCAAAAATCAACAGGAAATGTTAGTAAGGCATCCTATTTTTTCTTTTTTCATTCACTTAATCTGAAATTGTAGAACATAGATGGAACATCTTTCATATTTTTTTCTTCTGATCTTTCCTTTTTGTGTTGCGGTTGCCAGGAATAAGCTGAAGGAAACAGCTGATAGATGTGGCCTCCCTACATTTATTGTTGCTGATGCAGGACGCACACAGGTTCTTGATTATCACTCAATAATTTGGATGTTTAACCTTAGCTTCACATGGCACCTACCTGTTCATCCTCACATCTCTTTGATTCTCTAATAATAAGCTAACACCTGGCTGATCTTCATGCATGTTGCACCATTGTCAATATCAGGCCAGCTTTTGTCCTGAGTAGTGGGTTTTCAGTTTACAAGATTATGTGCCTTTCAGAAATGGATGCTTTGTCATATTTAGTAACAGCTCAGACTGCAAATTTTTCCTGATACATGTTCTGACCTAAGATTATTGTTCAGATGATTCTATGGTCAATTCTGTCTTTTTTGTAGTGTAGTTTCATAAGATTAGTACTGCTACATCCTCCCTTATCATCTATCTTGTGCTTACTGGAATTTGCTGACCACAACTCTATCCATTAAAAAAATAAAAAATCCACTTGTCCTTGGCCCTTGTAATTCAAACAATACATAGTTTTCAGATAGACAGTTAGACCAGCCATGCTATATCAGAGCGAGTGTTGGACAACTAAAGTTCAACATATTCATAAGATGAATGTGGCAGAAATGAGGATGTTAAGGTGGATGAGTAGTCATACAAAATTAGATAAGATTAGAAATGAACACATTCGACAAAAAGTGCATGTTGCACCAATTGAAGATAAAATAAAAGAAGGACGTTTAAGGTGGTTTGGACACGTATGCCGGAGACCTCCAGGTGCTCCAATTTGAAAATGTAATAGTTTAGTTATAGAAGGTAAAAAAGGGCAGAGGTAGGCCTGGGATTACGTGGAGAGAGGTAGTGTCTAAGGATCTATGTATGTTAGATATTGAGTCGGATCTTGTTTTTGACAAAGCGGCATGGAGACGAAGAATCCATATAGCCGACTCCATCTAGTACGGGATTATGGATAAGTCGGTTAAAAATCTCTTTTTCATTAGCTTTGTTTGGGGGATATTTTTCTACCTTAACATGCCAAGCTCTCATGGAATTATTTATTTATTATTTATTATTTATGTATTATTTTTTTATTTTGTATGCATTTATTCATTTATTATTATTATTTATTTATTTACTTTTTTGGAGAGCAACATGGAGATAGAGAATCCATATAGCCGACCCCGTCCAGTATGGGATTAAGGCTTAGTTGTTATTGTTGTTGTTGTATAGTTTTCAGATTTCCTATATTCTTCTTCCTGGTTTGTAGTCATATCACAATGGTTTACACCATTAGTTTTGGTTGTGTAGACAACTTAAAAAGACACCTCAACTATTTAATATTTAATATATTTTTCCGTGGCCAAAATCTTATGTAAAATACCTCTATAACAGATTCGAGCTGGTTCAAGGACGGTTCTTGCTATTGGGCCAGGTATGTATCTGAGATGTATATATTTTGATCTAATTTATGCCCTTATTGTAATAGCTTTCACATAGTTGTCTGATTGTCATGAAACTTTCCTTCAACAATTTTTTTTTCTTCTCTTAAGATATATCTGATGGATAATAGGTCATTCGTTTGCTGGTCATTTTGCCTATATTGCATGTTGTGAAAACCTAAACCATAAACATTGGTTAGCTACACATGTATGTTTTTGGAAGAGTTCAATTCTATTCAACTGACCAAATAGTAACAAATAGTCTAATAGAAATTGTGATATATGGTGGGAATTCCTTGCTCAACTACCAGTATAAGTTGATGAGTGTGACATCCTCTTTAAATACTTGCTTTAAATCTCCAGTGAGGCATAGTCCATTGAAACATGATTAATGAGTTTACCTTCCTGAGGAATTTAAAACAGTGTCATAGGCTAAGCATGCACCAAAAATCAGTGATTCTTGCTTTCACTGTTATATGGTTTACATCTCTACCAGTATAAGTTGATTAGTGCCACATCCTCTTTAAATTAATTGCTTTAAATCTCCAGTGAAGCATACTCCATTTAAACATGATTAATGAGTTTTCCTTCCGGAGAAATTTAAAACAGTGTCATTGCCTAAGCATGCTACAGAAATCAGTGATTCTTGCTTTCACTGTTATATGGTTTGCATCTCCTCTACAGTTGATGTATTACTGGCGTCAAGCCATACAATAAACTATTTTTGCGCTTGGTAGAAATAATAGATGACAATAAATTTGACCAAATAAACCATGCAAAACTTGTTTTTCATATCAATTTGCTACCCATCTGTCATTGAGGTAAGAATGATAGAAGTATTTGCTACTCAAAGGCCCAAGGTGGAGGTGAACTTTTGAAAACTAAGATATATATACTGTGGTCAACTAAGATATCTGTATTTTGCTACCTTTATGACTAAACAGACACATGCATGCAGCATAACTTAAATTTGCCTTTCCTACCAACACATAGTGTTGTTATCAACTTGTCTATTCGAGGAGCAAGTACTTCCTCTAGAATACCGCATCTTATATCTAGTTAGTAGAAAAGGATCTAATGATTTCAGTGGAAGTGACAAAGCATGGTTTACTGTAATTAATTTGATTTTTTTTCCTCAAACTGAATCCAATTTCTGAACCAACCATTTCCGTTACTTTAGCAGGACATCTCTCGTTGTTATATCTGTACTTATGCTTGTGAATTTCTTCTTATAAAGGTTTATAAAGAATAGTTAATTCATCAGATGTCTCCTGACAGGGCGAAAGAGTGCCATCGACTCAGTCACTGGGAAATTGCGCCTCCTGTAACAGCAGTGGCGAGAACACTGGTAAGTACCATATCCAATTTTTGTTTTATCTAAAAGCATCTCTGTCCTCATGATCAAGAAACATGTTTCCTGCAGACACTGAACTCTGCATCTGTGACTGTTTATAAAGCTTCAGAATGACCCCTTCACAATTTCACACCCATATGACAATTGTGGCACAGAGAGAGTATATTTTCTCTCTCATGCGTCCACGAGAAGGGATAAAAAATCGGAAGAAAACTTTGATGGTGATTATGTGAAGCATTTTGAAGAAGGTTTTGCTGATTGCCAATGCATGATGAGCTAATGACCAAGATTTCTCTACACCTGAAGGGGAGTCAACAGGTTGCATACTCTCAGAAAACAAGTATAGGTCAAGATCAGTTATCTTGGTCTATAATTTCAATGTAATTGGGCAAAAATCCCTCAAAACTCATGTTTGTATTGTTTGTGTACTTTTTGGGTGGACTCAAGAGGGCTTATTTATTTATTCTTAAACTTTGCATCGTGGCTTGAGTTTGTTTGTTTATCCAGGTTTCACGGAGCTGGTGGAGAAACCCGTGACACATACTTGATGGAGAGTGCCTACCAAAATCCCTTGGCAGCACTTCCTTATTTTCAGTTCGTCAAAGTTTATCTTTGCTCTCTGCCCCTGCTTTATCTAAAGCTTTAAGCTACATTCCAATATAGATGACATTGAGCTCCTCGCTGGTTGCCTTGTTCCGGACTGGAACATGGAAACTCTAACTAACATAAGATTCCCAACAAGTCACAAGGTTCACCTCTGTTTTCCTCCGAAACTTGTGCCAAATGTGTCCTTGTGTTACATGTGACGTTTTGGCCCTTTGTGACACATTTTACGATATATCTATCCTTTTTTCTTCATCCAATTTATTTATTTTAGAAACCAAATAAAAAAATTCAAAATGCATCAAACTCTGATTTCTTTTTTAGTATTAAATCAATGAACTATTTTTTATTCCTATAAAATATCAAAAAAAAAAAAAAAAATTAAAAATATGGCAAGGTAGATTCCACCCGAACCCCATGCATCATTTCCCGTGCCTCCTGTCCATGCATGATGCAACCCTAGGCCCTGACAATATCCAACCGTCCCTATTTCGACACGTGTTCATCCGTACAAGATCTCCACATGATCGGCAGATTCGGCACCACCACCCCTTTCCCCCACACACCCTCCCACGGTCCTCCTTGTAACTCTTTCCCCGACGAGACCGAGATCGGTGTGTTTCATCGATGGACGTGAAGGCGAGCGGGAGAACAGCGCCGGCGGAGGTGGGCATCCAGATGCCGGAGACGAAGCCAGCGGAAAGCGTCACTATGGGTGGGGAGCGACCTCCGGCGATGGAGTCAAGGAGACGGGACATGGCGGGGTTGGGGTTGAGGGCGGCGTGCCTCGCGTCATCGCTGGTGTCACTCTGTCTCCTGGTCACGGCGGAGCAGCACGGCGAGGTCTCGCTTTACGGGTTCCAGCTCCCGCTCTACTCCAAGTGGTCCTTCTCCGACTCCTTCGAGTACGAGAAAGCAAAGACCTCAGTATTCTTTTTGTTCCTTTTATTTACGAAAATGCCACCATCCATCCATCCTTCTCATCTCCATGAGGTGGCAGGTACCTGGTGGGGATCTCGGCGGCGGTGACCGCGTACTCAGTCATGCAGCTGCTGCTGAGCGGAAGGAGTGTGCTGAAGAAGGCACCAGTGATCCCTTCACGCAGCCAATGTTGGGCCTTGTTCGCTGGGGATCAGGTATCTCAATATGCTCCATCACTGATCTCCTTTTATACATTCATGTTGCTATCTAAAAAACTCTGCAATCAATGCAAATTGTGCATCTATATATACATGATTGAATTGATTTGTCTTGTGGTTATTGAAGTAGATTTGTAGTTTAGTTCACTAGGTACTGTCTAAGTGTTGTAGATAGAGCAATGAAAGGAGGCATTGCATGAGTTGCAGGTGTTTGCATATTTGATGATAAGTGCGGGCTCAGCGGCAGCAGGAGTGACCAACCTGAATCGAACCGGGATCCGGCATTCGGCCCTCCCGGACTTCTGCAAGCCCCTTCATCGGTTCTGTGATCGAGTCACGGTCTCGATCACCTTTGCCTTTCTCAGCGGCCTGTTTCTAGCCACCTCTGCTGTTCTTGATGTGCTTTGGTTGTCAAACTACTGAGTATGCGTCTGCTTGTGTCTTCTTCATGTAGACAGACTATGGTAATTTGCTGCAGTTGTTCTTCAATTGGTTGCACTTGTTGATGGAGCCAGGATTTGTCTCACTGATGATGTAATGTTGTAGTCTATGTAGATGTAATGTAGCAAGTAGTAACTTGGCTTATGAATGTTAAAGAATCGTCCAGTTTTGGAATACTTGTGGTGAAATCAGCTTTTTCTCTGTTGTAGTAGATGTAATTTACTGAAAAATAATAAGATTTAAGCAATTTTAAAAGATAAGATGAATCAAAGATAACTAAGTCTTATCCCCAACGCCAACACACACAGACTCATGTCGCGCAAAGTCGTGGGAATCGCCGCTGGGGAAGCGCACACGCTCGCTCTCGCAGGTACTAATTCTCCGGCCTTATTCACTTGGACAAATCGGTGAACAGGTTGTGGGCGTTCTTCCTCGTCGCAGGAGATGGGAGCGTGTTCACTTGGGGGAGGGGCACCTTCGGCCGTCTGGGGAACGGAAAAGAAGATGAAGAACACTTTCCCATCCGTGTCGACTTCCCTGATGCCTCTTCCGAGAAGCAGACGAGCGATCCGAGTATTTC
Organism: Dioscorea zingiberensis; assembly: GCA_026586065.1. NCBI lineage: Eukaryota > Viridiplantae > Streptophyta > Magnoliopsida > Dioscoreales > Dioscoreaceae > Dioscorea > Dioscorea zingiberensis. The sequence goes on from CM048818.1 coordinate 62,136,482, forward strand.
TGAGAGGGATGGTGGTAGATCGCGGCCCAAGTTCGTAGGGATCGCTGCTGGAGCATACCACAGCCTTGCTTTACAAGGTATCGCCTTCTGGATCTCTATAAGAAGTGCGAAATTCAGCAGCCATTAGGAATGAATTGAAAGAAGCATTGCATTTTGGCACTTACTTTTGCTGATTATGGTGAGCTTGTACTAGCACTGATCTCTTGTTCTTGAATTTCAGAGGATGGATCTCTTTGGTCGTGGGGCTATAATACCTGTATCCTTATAAACCTTATCCTTATATATTACTGTTTGTTGAGTATCAGTATACAACCTTGATCCTTGACCACCTTTGTATGGATGGCCAACTTGGCTTTGGTGGTGAGAACACTTCTCTTCCTTGTTTAGTGGAGGGATTCCAGGAGATGGTTCTCCCTGGCTCATTGGAAGAGGGATCAAAACCGGAGAAAGAGCATGCTCTTTTGAAGGTCAGTATGTAAAATTCATTCGATTTCGCAGGAACTTTGGAGGATTCATTTCTGTGATGTGTATCCAGGTATGTAGTGTGGCTGCGGGAGGAATGTTGTCACTTGCCATTGATAATGTTGGTGGATTGTGGATGTGGGGTAACTGTCCTCAGCTGAACAAGACTGAAGATGGGGGATTCTGCTTCTCCAGTTGCCCTTCTCCTGTGCCTGTATGGGATTTTCATGGCCACACTGTTGTGAAGGTGGCATGTGGAAATGAACATGTTGTGGCTTTGGTAACTGCAGGGGAAAAACACACTGATGGTGGCGATCTCCTTTGTTATTCTTGGGGTAACAACAATCATGGACAGTTGGGATTGGGTGATAATACAAGTAGAGGTAGGCCTGAAATGATCAATGTGTTCAACAAAGAGTCTGTGTTTGAAATCTCTTGTGGAGCCTTTCATACTGCTGTGCTTACCCGTAGAAAGTCCGGTGGTGGCCGGGATGTGGATTGCAAGTGTTGGACATTTGGTCTGGGAGATAATGGGCAGCTTGGACATGGGACTACTTTGAGTTCATGCTTACCAGAAGCTGTTGAGGGATTGCCTGAGGATGCAGTTTTGATTTCGCTTGATTGTGGATTGTTCCACACTTGTGTTGTATCTGCCGCAGGAGATGTATGGTCTTGGGGAATGGAGAAGGGTCTTGGGTTATGCCCTGATGCTAGTTTTACAGGAGATGATGCTGGTGATGCATTGTTGCCTATAAGGATGTACCAAACTGAGGGGCCGGTGCAGGTTGCATGTGGTGCAGCCCATACAGTCCTTGTTGCCAGTGATGGGTATAAGCTTTGGGCTTGGGGTAGAGGCCGGAGCGGCGTTCTGGGACATGGTAAGACATCAGATAGTTTCGTTCCCTGCCTTGTGTTGTGGCCACCTCTTGATGAAGACTTCAAGGAGGAAAATATGGACCCTCCGAAGTCTGGAAAAGTAGATGCTACCAGTGAGGAAATTGAGCTTCTACGATCGAGGCTGACTATTATGGAGCGGTATGCGTCTCTGCTCCATGTTTCAATTTTCAGAAGACAGTTGGATGATCGAAACCTCCCTCGATCTCTTCAAGGTTCTGGTGTGTTTGATATTGGAAAGGAGTTGGAGGGTCTAATGGAGTCATCTGACAACGAAGAGCTTGCTCGCATGGAGATGTTCTATAGTAACATGCTTGCCAGTGTGAAAGACAAGCTGCTGAAGAGAAGAGTGCAAGAGATGGTTAAGGAGACTCTTAAATCTTTATCTGCTGGGAGTCATTCATATGGGAGGTAATGAGTTGTGTCTGCTGCTTTGTCTGTACTTGTGATTGTTATAATAATTCCCCCAGGCTTATTCTTTGGAAGTGGGGAGTTGTGTGTACTTGTGCCTTTATGTAAATACAGAATGAAAAATAAAAAACGTTTGCATTATATATATATATACTTTCCTGTTTGATGTTAGCATTCAATGTCAGGATGAAGAATGATAATTCCACTATAATGCACAACCTAATCTCTTAAATATATTAGATACCATTTCTTAAATTCTCAATCTTTATCATAAGCGACACACAAACAGTAAAGAATATTCACAAATCATTTCTTTCACAATCTAAAGCACATACAATAACCAGTAAAGAGATAGAATTAGAATAAAAGATATAAAAGAAACAAACATTTAGACAAACCCAAAGAATGCACCTAATACTCGGGGTGGAATAGCATCTCTGTTGATAAGAGAAACCAATGTTGCAGATAATATCCAGGATACTATTCATCTTCCATCAGACATCACAACCACCACCATACAGCAAACTCTGATTCTGAAGATCATGTCGAAAACCCATCAGAAGTCAACCACAAGACGGTTGGCTTAGAAAGGATGCCCAGGAGATGACACTTTACCAAGATGAGTTTTCTGAGGCAGTGTGACGCTTCACATGGTGGATGATCAAGACCAAAACTCCGCAGAGCACCCTTACCACCCGTACGCTCTGAGTTCAATACTGCATAGATACGCAAAGCATATAAGAAAAACCTTCAGCACGTCTCAAGACAGAATTTTGATCCTGATCTCTTCTGGATGCTAAGTAACTACATGAGGTTACAGCTTTTTGGGAAGGTTGTATGTTTTCTTGAGGAATTTGGATGCAGTGTCATCATTTCTGTGGCATAGAACATGGAGAATTGTGCTAGCTTCATTGGGATTCCACTGCCCGGAAGTTGGAGGTAAAGGGAATCTGGATTTGGCTGCAGGACCATAGGTCTCTATGATGATACGTTTAAATCGGTCAATAAGGCTTTCTGTTTCAGCACGGAAAAGGGGTAGCACATTCTTTACTTGGGTTGAAGCCCTCTCAACCAATTCCTCTGGTAATCCATCACCATCAGCCAAGAAGAGGTCTTTCAGAGATCTGAAATCTTCCTCCAGTATCTGTGAATCTTGGCGAGAGAATGCTCGAGATGGGCCACCGGCAAGGAGCACTAGTAAAAACCCATCGAATGAGGCTTTCATCATTGCTGTTATGACACGATTACGCACCCTGTCATACACAGTATTTGATATCATTTCCAAGTTTGGGTCCAGTTCCTTCAGCAAAGGTTCTATCCTTGAAGTAGCAACGTCTCCAAAATACAAACCATCCCACAGAACGTGGCTCAGATCATGAAAAATCACCTTATATGCCGTTGACTCACACAGTTGTTGAATTCCTTCTTGACAAGCAGCGAGAGTGAGCTCAAACTTGATATCCAATCCATTTGAAATGTCAGCTTGTGCAGACTCAACATTCCTTAAACAAGTTATTATTTTCTTCTCCAGGTTCTCTAATTCTGTTCGGATATGATGCATGGTATTCATCCGTACACATAGCTGTGGTACACCAAACAGACCATTTCCGTTCATTGTCCCAACTTGTGACTTCCTCCTTGGTACATTTTGTAATTTATCTTTTTTCCTCCATAATTTGGAACCAATCTCACATCGTGTCAATGGAGGTAATGCAGGAATGTAAGTATTTCGGTTTCCTGATGATAGAGAAAAATAGTTTGAATTTTTTATTGAGTGAAGATAGCAGCAGCACATAAATTTCAAACTTACCACAGCCAGCCTTGGCCTTCAAAACATAATGTTGCAAACTTCTGTCAAGTCCAACAAGCAATTCTGGAAGTAAGGCTGGATGATTTGGTATAGGCAGTTGGAAAAACGCATCCAGAGTCTCATCAACTATCCTCAGAACTTCAATCGAAGAGGGGGCAAAATTTTCCTTATTTGCCTTTGGGTTCCAAATCTATAGAAAAATGAATTAAAAGAATTAGAAAGTCTAACATAAAAATTTTAATGACCTGACATAATTCCAACATTTTACACAATAAGTCAACATGATCACTGGTGCAGTCAGAGATGCATAAGAATTAACATGATAAAATAAAAAATGGAAATACACAAGGTAAGGGATAATCACCTACAATTAATCTATAGCTTTGATTGATGACACCGATATCAATAATAATAGTGTCACATACAAAGGGTCACCTTAAGTTGCTCATGAATTGACTAATAATTGTGAAACTATTGAGTTTAGTACGAATACTAAAATGAATGCCATGCAACACAGGCACATGCAATTTACAGGTAATTTTAGTGTAGTTTGTAACAACAGAGAATCCACAGAACTATGTACACTAAACCGGAAAAGAGTGATATCTTTGAATTTAATATACATATATTTTCAGCTTTCATAATATACATTTCTCAATATATATGAGAAGCTTCAAATGAACACCATGAGTCATATTCATGGCATAGTGCCTAAACATATGCACATATTACATGTAAGCATGCCATATGAGTAACAGGAAACAGAAACAAAATGAATGCTAAAATCAAACCTCCTGTTGCAAATTCCGTTCAACCCACTCCTTTAGCCTATCCACCCTTGTTTTTATCCATGATTTCACAAGATTAGCAATAGCAGAGTCTGCCTCGTAAGGAGGCATTTCACGAATTATTGCCTTGCCACCATCATCACTATCAACAGAATCTTCAACTGCAATCAGAACAAGTTTTTTCTCTAATTTGTCTGCAGCTTTTAGTACTTGAACAGAATCTGGAGTGAGCTCCATGACCCCAGATATAAACTGCTTTAGCTCATTCCCATAGCACGCATGAAGAGTAGCAACAGCAACCCCGGCAGCTAGAGGATGCCATTTTTTCAGTATTGGACTGAATACCTCTTTTTCCTTGCTTGCCAAATCATCAATGTCCACTGCAAGGATGGAAAGAACAGGAGCAATTTGAGATCTGGATGAGCGCCTGCTTGAGTCTACTTTTTCCATCCTCTGCAGAAGATGAAATCGAAGCAAATCACTGGGTCAAAATATCTAATTGGGAAATAAATAACACATGATGGAGAAACCAAATCATACAAGTAGAATTCAAGCTTTTAGAAACCGACCAAGAAAAAGAATATCTGAATGGTTTATGTATTGTTACTGGGTATAAAAATATACAGTGGATTGAGCATTGCTATGTTGCTTGTCATTAGATATGCTAAAAGAAAAATATAAATGCTATGAATAGGCATGTTTTCAATTTCAACAGAAGCCTTTTGTTAAAAAAGATCAGCGATGTTGTTACTTGTTTCCAGAACAGAAATATGATGACTAGAATCAAAAAACAGAGCAAACATGTCATCTTTCAACATGTGATTGGGCTAACCTGAGCAAAAGCAGTACGAAGTGATGACCGAATGTAGGTGTCAATCCTGGTTCGAGCAACATCCACTTCTTCCCTTCTCTTGCGGCGGTATTCTTGAGAGATATCTTCCACTAAAATCTTTGCAGCTGATACCCCTAATGAAACAATACTCTGCATGGAATCAATATTACCAGGATTGAATGTATCATGATAGGCAAGGAGTCTCTTCTCTGCCCACCCCATTATTGAGCTCAAAGTTGGGCTTAGTATCTTTAAATATGCAGGATCTTTTGTTGCTTTAGCATCATTTGCAACCTCAGTTAATTGGTTATCAGCAGCAAACAACAGATCAGTGTCTACTTGACCAGTCGTAACAAAACGGTGGAACAAGATCCACAAAAAACAAAGGTTGTGCAGCATCTGGCTTATTCCAAGGATACTCCAGGTCTTTTTGATCAATTCCATTACCTCATCAATTTCTTCAATAATGGATCCCTCTTCACCGCTAACAAAGCAAGCTTCTAACAGCCGCTGATATAAATGTAAATTGAGTGGATTCCCATCAGCCCAGTGGCAGATTTCAGCAGACCCATCAAAAGATCTGCAAGCAAGAGCCATAACGGCACTTCGTAAGACTTGCATAGACTCGGAATTTTTTCCAGTTTCCAGTGGTCTCTCTGAAGCTCCACGTATGACTTGCCGAAGTCTCTGTGAAGCAACATCCCCCTTTTCTAAAGGAAGATGAGGATGTACTAGTAATCCAGCCTCGAGAACTTTTAAATTTCTACTCTGCCATGCTTCATATTCTTGCTGGTCAGGGAAATCTGAAGCTTTGAATTGCTGTAATAGCTCCAAAGGCAAAACCATGGACTCTACACGCTTTCCAAGCTGTTTGCACAAAAGAAAGGCCCAGCAATTGGTTTTACAATCACATTTGTAAAATCTTAAGGTTTTTTTTTAATAAATACAATAAATATAGGAATTATTAGCAAACCGAATTAAGAAGGAAAGAAAATTTTATCACCCAGAGCAGTGTTTCATTAACAGTAATGATTTTAGTGAGTCAAAAAACAATAATAGAAGCAAGTCAGATTGTAAACCAGGAAAAACACAGAGAACAGCAATAGAAGTATAGACTCCAAAGATCACAATCATGGATTCATAATGAACCACAATGTGCCGATTCCCTCAAATTGTGCCCTTATATTCACAACTACGCTGTAGGTAACATGGATGGAAAACAATAGACATATTATCTAAAATACATAAGGGAAAACCCTCACATCCAAACACAGACGTAGGAAAAACACTGGCTGATACACAACTTCCAGACTTGAGCTTCATTTCTCTTGCAAAATTCATATAAATCAGTAACGAATGAATTCAAACCCGCAATAAACCCTAAATTCAATCAAACCAGACACTAATTTGAAGCACAATTGCAAAAATTATAAAGGTCAAAGAAATTTAGTTCTCAAATGAAACGCATACGGATTTGGCGAAAGAAAGTAGTAAAACCAGAATAAAATAGAACTCAGAATCAGAGTATACCTGCCCGGCAGCGATCCTGAGCAAGCCCCTCCGGATCCGCGAGTCAGTCTGCTCCGACACCCTCATCTGGACCCTCATCAGCTCGCCGATCGTCGCCGGCCTCTTCGGCGCCTTCGATGGGCTTCCCTCCTTCCCCGGGCTCTTCTTCGATGGCTTCAATCCCAAAGCCTTCTTCATCTTGCTCGCCGCCGTGGAGGTCAGCGACCTCTGCAGCGACGGCGATGTCGTCAACGACGGCGAGGGAGAAGGCGAGCGATCGGTACGCTCGGACTGCGGAATGTAGGTAAGGGGCTTGGAGCCGGTGGAGCGGCACGCAGAGACAAAGATCTCATAGGCAGTCTCACGGAGCTCCGGATCTGATAGGCCACAGCCAAGGTCCCCAAAAGGCGATGGCAGGTCCGGCGGCGCTGCAGCGACGGCAGCGGTGGAGAATCGGTGGGATCCGCCACCGGATTCACGGCGAGAGTCACTTAGGGTTCCTCTCTCTCTGAAGAGATGCGCCATTCTTTAGAGAGAGAGAGAGAGAAGGCGGTGAAGGGATCCTTGTTGAAGATCTCTCAATGCCCTCTACTCTCTTCTAAAGGAAAACGGAAAGAAAGGCGTAAGAGGAGTGGAATAAGAGCAAGGAAAGAGAGAGAAGAGGGCTTGAGGAAAGGTGGAGAGAGAAAGAAGAAGAAGAAGCGTAGCAGCAAGAGGGTTGATATTTTCACACTGTTCCATAGTGTTGAGTTTTGGTGGGTGAGAGGTGTTTGTCATCCATTATTTAGGAAAAGCGGGTGAGATTGTTAAAAACGGGGGTGAGAATGTTGGATGAGATAATAGAAGGGAAACGAGAAAGGGACAACAGAGATGGATATTGGACACTGGACAGCAATGGATGAGATCTCAGTGTAATTTTTTTTTTTTAATTATTTTGATGGTGGTTGTGTTGGTGGGTATTTATCTAAAATGGTTAGGAAAAATAATAAAATATGAATTCTTTATGATAAATGTGGAGAAAAATCAAATCTGTTAAGAAGAAAGATAGGAATGTTTGGATTATTTATAAAATTAAAATTAGATAAAAGCCCATTGATCAGTAAAAAGATATAATAATACTAAGAGCTATCTATCAGCCAGGAAAGAGAATGGTTACAAAACAATAGAGAAATCCAAAAAAAATATATATTCAGTATGTTTTTTAGATGTTTTCTTCTATAATTCCAAATAACATATTTTTTTTATGATAGAATACTTTAATCATAACATTACATAAGATGGAGGGAAAAAAAAAACATTACATGAAATAACATACTACAAATTTGCAACTATATACCTTAGGATATAATTTGTGTCATCATCAATGGCGGCTCCTCGTGGCATCCGATCTTCCCTGGTGACCTCGTATTGAGGATGAGGAACCCCGATGCAATGAGAAACCTTCCGTATACTCATGTATAAACTCTATATATCATCGGGTCGATTTGAACCTTCACTTTTTCAAAATAATCATCAAATGCCGGCTTAGTTTCAAATAATATTTTTGTTATAAACGCAGACAAGTCACTACAAGCATGTTGTAGGTATGGTTTGAATCAACAATCTCTCCTCACGAGAAGTTGCGAATTTCAAATAACATTTAAAACTCAATGTTTGCTAAAAGAATTAGTCCTTTTGCTGCAAATAAATAAAATTGCACACTGATTGTGTTATCAAAATCAGTAAGTAACTAACTACTAATGATCAGCAGAGAACAACAACTAATTAAGAAGATGAAAAGCATGTCCACTTTGTCTTTGTCAGTTTCCTTTATGCTTTCTGTGCAGCAGAAGAAAGTAATGGACAGTTTGTTCCTTTGTTCACAGTGAGCGTGGATTGCAGCAATGAAGAGTAGGTAGAGCCTGGCTTGAAATGGACAGTGGACTCAATCAAAAGCGAGGAACATGCGAGGAAATTTATCAAACAGTTTGTGTGTGTGCCTGGCAATGGTGGTTGATTAAACTAATAAGTCACACAGGCTTATCATCGAACACTTTGAGAGCATGAGTGGTTGGTTGATTAAACTAGGTCATACAGGCTTATCGTCGAACACTTTGAGAACAGGACGCTGGATTCATATATTCTTCAACAACGTTTCCAAGTTGATATGGTTAATTTAAGTTTTTCTTTTTTTTAATATCCAATTTTAAAATATGGTTATTTAATTGTGTTGAAGGGAAACGCGGATCCAACGGTTCTTTGACCGGCGTTTCTCGTGACCGCGGCCACCGACGCATTAAGACATGACCTGGCAATGTGAGGATACAGGTGGCCCTGCTGAAAGCCTAGAATTTGGAAAAGAAAAAAGAAAAAAGAAAATCAAATTTTTTTCTTATTTTATTTTATTTTATTGGCCTTTGTGACTTGGTTAATAATAAAATATATGATGCTCTTCTACGTAGGAATCAAATAAAGATAGTTTTTTTTTAAAGAAAAAAAATAGAAAATCATTGTATTAGAATAAACTTTACAATAGAACTTCGAACTTATGATTTGTCATTTGACAATAGAACTCCATGTGTATTTCTAACATTTCAGATTTATGAATAAACCTATATAATTCGGTTTGAATATTATAATTATATAAGTAATTTGACATGAGAATATAATAAGATCAAGATAACTATTTTTTTTTAGGGATCAAATAGCTCATGAATTTTAAACTTTTTTTTTGTTAATTGAATTTTGGAGTTTTGATTTGTTGAGATGTAGATCAAAATTTATCAAACAAATACATATTTTTAAATTTGTTATTGAGAAAAGCTAATTACATGCCAATTTTTCAGCATACCATACATTATCATATACAAGGATTTGTCCAACCACATGTCGTCATTATACCCACTCTACAGTTTATACAGACTTACAAGGCGCTGCTATACCCTTCTAGAAGAAGGCAAAGCTACCAAGGGATAAGGAAAGGTGCACCTAGGATCTCATCATGGCCAGCAAAAGGTGTCACAGATGCCAAGAAAGAAAATGAGAAACATATAAAGAAAGAAGACACCAAGGAGAAAGGTAAGCAAGAACCAAACCAGAAACTTTTCTCCCTTCTCCTCCTCTTTCTTCGATCAGTCTGCTAACTTGACGGTTGGAGCGGGCACAGGCAACAGAGGCCTATCCCCTCTCATATTTCCTATTTATTGTCCCCTTTATAAGTGAACTCGAAGCGAGCACACCTGCTACAAGTTCTTTCATCCAAGAAGACCATCAGCTATCTGGATATCTGAGGAGTTCACGTAGCATAACCAGATTACCGACTAACACATTATGATCAATTGAAAAATCCAATTTAATTAATAAAATATAAAATAATAAGAACCTTGTATCTATTTATTTTTATTTTTTTATATGTACTGTGGTTGCTTAGTTGGTAGCTATCTAGTGGTTCATAATTAGGCGGTCGGTGCCTTTCAGCGCATGCCACGGCTCCGTTCCAGCCCAGGCTTATCATACTAAGGACCAGATTCCGTGGTCTTTAATGTAATGGAGGAATACACATATTTAATTAATTAAATTCTAATCATATGATTAACAAAAGGAACAGTACACTAATCAAAAGATATAACAAAAGGGATAACTTCAAAGCCACCCTGTACTGTATAGATAGTTTGCTATATAAATTTATTTCCAAGTGAGTTAGATCCTTTGACCTTAATTGGTTTTGGGTTAATGTTTGTTTAGAATTAATTTTTATTTCCAGCCAAATATTCACATTTATTACTGTTGATTTTTAATAATTAATCTATAAAAGCAGCTCAATGTGGTTCAACAGAAGTCAAGGGCAGTATCCACGGAATATGCCCTAGAATATGCCCTAGAATGGGATATACAACATAGATTCAGAGAGGGCAATATGGTAGCTGATGGATTAGCCAAGTTCGCCCATGACACTGCCCATTGGGATTCTTTTACACATGTTGCTGATCTACCTTCTGTTATCAAGGCTTTTTGTGCTGTATTAATAGCTGATATTCTAGGGCTATTGAACACTTTGAATTTTGGGATGGAAACTCCTTATTTCCAAAAAAAAAATATGCCCTAGAATTTGAAATTAAATTATAAAAAAAAACTTATAAAAATTATTCCAAAATTGATTTCCTAATATTATCTTGGTTTGATGCAACGTACGTGTCTAAGAAATCAAAATTAGTAGCACTGCAAACTATTGCAAAGCGGAGCTTAGTTTTCATCCGAGATAAGATGGACACTCCAAGATGATTTCGAGGACACCAGCCTGGACTTGGAGATGTAAGATCCCGAGATTAAAAAATAAATAAATATAAAAATAAAAAAACTTTCAACTAGAACCTTCAAATAATTTTATATTCTTATAGGGGATTGTATGCAAAATTGACCATCATCATAATGTTGTCATAAATAGAAGAGAAAACCCTAGCCATCTTGAGTTTTTTTTTTTTAATTTCTCCCCATTGACGACCAAGGGCCGAAGAAAACAGAGAGAGAAAAAAAAAAGGGATGGTGTCTCTTTTGGATCTCCTTTTGAATTTCCCTCAAAAATTAAATCTTTGGTTGGATCCAGGTTAGTAGTCAAAAATATTATTTGATTTAATTTTATTTTAGATACTGTTAACGCTCCAAATGAAAGGGACCTCCAGGTCCACTCCTTCACTCGGGGATTAACTAGGAGAAACAAAGATTGAAGGGGAATTGTAAGCTGGTGAGGGGTCGTGGCGTTCACGGAAGCAAGGAAGTTGGAGGATCAGGGCCGCCGGGAGTCTTCCTACTTGCAAGGGAAGTTTGGGGTCTTTCCCCCAAATCCTCCAACGGTCAAATTAGAAGTGTATGGTCGGAGGGAGGATTGGAAAGAGTAGAGGAGAGGTGTTTTAGGAAGGAGAAGGAGGGGAGTTCCCTAGATGGGTTAACTCTTGGGTCTTACCTTGTTGCTTCCCCCTCCTTCCCCTCTTTATACCTTGTAGACAATCCCCTTTTGACCGTTAGTCCTGGTGCGTCCCCTTCTGACATGAGCAAAAGACTCTTTCACAAAAGATTCCTTTGTGGGGTTGTCTGTCGTGCTCTTACCATGTATGGACGTGTGTCTCTCGTCCGGGGGGGGGGGGGTTCGCCCCTGACACCTTTGTGGGCGGGACGTCCTTTAGTCAAGAGGTTGCCATATGTCCCCCTTGGGATTGGCTAGATGATCATGGTGGTCCATACATGGTCAGCTGGGTGGTGCTACATGTCCAGTTTATTTCCCCCGTAACAGATATAGATTTATATGTTATGGGATCTGTGGGATCGAAAATACGCGCCTGGCATCGTGAAGACACCAAGCGATATATCGAAACACAAATATCATATTTGTTTGTTTGCGGGTTCTTCAATTCCTAATAGAGGCAAGCCCCTATTATTAATTACCCCAAATAAGATTGCGGGAACCTCCGATTAAGGGCAAAAGAAACAAGTAGAGGCAATGAATAAAAATAATTTCATTTATTTGCATAACATGAATTTCATTACATATCGTAGGATATATATATAATTTATTTATTCATTTATTTGAGTGACGCCGCCTCCTTATATGCCTCGCCGCCGCCCTTTGAATTCCTGTTGTATTGCTATCGCGTTATGGTCGCTAATAGCTCATAAGTTTCTGCAGTCTGTCCCACCTTATGACTGAAAACTATACCATATGGGCCATTGATATGGGCCGCACCATATATGGGTAGAAATCTTGGGATGTCTAATTTCCGATGCCATGAATTTCATCTTGATCGGAGTTTTCTAGCGAAGATTATCAATGCCCGAACGAAGGGGTATCAAGCTGGCTGAATTTCAGGAATTGGCTTCCTTCTCTCAAAATCTGCTATAAACCGGGCTTTTGGTAAGAGATGTACCATACATGGTTGGAAATTCCTAGAAATCTAGTTTCCAATGCCGCAAATTTTGCCTCAATCGGAGTTTCCTATCAAAAGTTATCGCCATTTGAATGGAAGGTAGTCGAGTTGACAAAACTGCAAGAATTGGTCTTCTTTATATCAAGAACTGTACCAATTGAGCCACTGATAAGAACTGTGCCATACATGGTTGGAAAGCTCTGGAAGTCTAGTTTCCAATGCCGTAAATTTTGCTTCAATCGGAGTTTCCTATCAAAAGTTATCACCATTTGAATGAGAGGGTGTCAAGCTGACAGAACTGCAGGAATCTACCTCTCTTTCCATTGAAATCTGTACCAACTGGGATGCTGATAGTAAATGTACCATACATGGTAGAAAACTCTGGAAATCTAGTTTCCAACGCCACAAATTTCACCTCGATCAGAATTTTCGGGCAAGAGTTATCGATATTTGAACAAAGAGTGGTCAAGTTAGCAGAATTGCAGAAATTTGGCTTCTTTCTTCTTTTTGATTTTGCAGCAACAGCAATATGATAACTAATTCAGCAACAGCCAACAGCTTCAGCGACGCAGCAAACCCAACAAAGCATTGGCAAACTCTTTTCTCTTTTCATAGCAACAGCTTCAGCAGTTAAATTACAATTTCTGCAGTGACATATATTTGGACTGGTTTCTCAACAGATTTTACAATTAAATGCTTTCACATATCAAAGTTAATTCTATGGCATGAGGCAGCCAACAATATTCATGATCATAAGGGCATCTCATAGAAACCACATGTTGAATTTCATAATTCGGTAGTTTTTTTGCAGCCCAAAATTAGAATGAAAACAAACATCATCCCAATATATGCTAAACAAGCTTCATCAACATGTAATTAATTAGTTCTCCCTTCTAAGTCTTACAGATTTGCTATTTCTTGGATCCTTTGGGCTGCAGCTATTGTATATCTCTTCCCTTTTCCTCCGGTGACAGTAGGCAGCAGGGAGGCCATCATATGACCTTTGCTTCTTTGTCGGTGACGGGCAGCAGAGGGGCTATCATATAGCCCTTGCTTTTCTTCTTTGTTGATGATAGCAGCAGAGGGGGCTATCATATAGCCCTTGTTTTCTTCATTGTTGATGATGACAGCAGAGGGGCTATCATATAGCCCTTGCTTTTCTTCTTTGTTGATGATAGCAGCAGAGGGGCTATCATATAGCCCTTGCTTTCTTCTTTGTTGATGATGACAGTAGAGGGGGGCTATTATATAGCCCTTACTTTCTTCTTTGTTGATGATAGCAACAGAGGGGCTATCATATAGCCCTTGCTTTTCCGGTGACGGCGAGCAGCAGGGAGGCCATTATATGGCTTGTGCTTATCCTCTACGGCGAGGAAGCATGGCGACATGGAGCCGAGGCGGCAGCCGCTCTCGGTGAAGTTGGGCGAGGCCGGGCTGCAGTGGTGGATGCAGGCGTGAGGAGGTGGACTGGCAGACTTGCGAAGATGGGGCGCTGACAAGGGGGGAGCTGGGTGGTAGATCTAGCCAGATCTGGGAGCTTCAGGCGTGATGGGGTGCAGGGGAGCCTGCGTTAGGGATGCCAGTGGCGGGATGGGGAGCAAGCCTTGTAGCGGCCACTGCGTCTTGGCACTGGGGCCTTGGCTACTGGGTTTCTTTTTTTATTATTATTTATTTATTTTTTATTTTTGTTATTTAATTTTATTTTTTTATCCTTTTTTTACCTTTCTTCTCCGGCGTCGGCGTGGGCTTTCGCATATTATATATGCTATATACCGTTTGGACTTTTCTCCGGCAGCGACTTGGGGTTTTACATATTATATATGCTATAAACCCTCCGGCCTCTCCTCCGGCGGTGGCGCGGGCTTTTGCATATTATATATGCTATATACCCTTTGGCCTCTTCTTTGACGGTGACATGGGCTTTTGCATATTATATATGCTATATACCCTTCGGCCTCTTCTCAGGCGGCGTAGAGGGGAAGCTATTATATAGCCTTTGCCTCTTTTTCTGGTGACGGGAGGGGTGACGGGAAAGCTATTATATAGCTCTTGCTTTCTTTCCGGTGACGACGAGCATCAACGGCGATCACCAGGACTCCGTCAGCAACGTCTACTCAACATAGGGATTGAAAAGAAACAGAGAAGCTATTATATAGCTTTTGTTTCTTCTCCGGTGGCTGGAATATGGGAGAGGAGGGAGCGTGATTTCCTTATGCTGTATTACAGTCGATTGACGGACCCGAGCCTGTATCCTTCGGCAAAACCATTAGAGACAGGCCCGTGTCCGTCCGGCCACACGGCTTCTCGCTTCACTGAGCGAAGAGCATGGAGGAGCTCCTCACCCTTCCCCCAAAAGTCCTTTTTCTCAACAGGTCTCTCCTCTTTCATTTATAGATCTTCACAACCTAGATGATAAGGTTGAAATTTTAATTTGAGTTTTAATTATCATTATATCATAATCTAGATAAGATCGAAATTTTGAATTTTAATGATCATAATCTAGATTTAGGTATAACCTGGAATTTGAATTTTAATCATCAAGAGGTTTGATCAAAAATTTTAATTTTAATTTTAATGATCATAATCTAGATTTATGACCTTGAATTTGAATTTTAATTATCATAATCTAGATAATATCAAAACTTGAATTTAAATTTAATTCATTTATTTTTTGTCTCGAGATTTGTGTTCTCGGACTATCTTGGGATTTGTATTTCTGAGACTGCCTCGGGATTTGCGTCTTTAGCTTGCCTCGGGATACGACATGATATATTTTTATTTTAAATTTAAAATATCTTAATTTCAAGATACTTCTAGGTATATATTTCATTGGCACGCTTCAAATATTGGCATATTGTAATTTTAATGCATTATATTTTTGTGTATGTATTTTTTCGACACAAACAGGATCTAGAATTCTCAGGTTTCATTCCAATAGTTCTTGAGATTAAAATTTTGGATTAATTAGAAATGATCTCATTGATATGTAGAATAAAAGAAAAAAAACATGAAACTTTAACACGTTTAGAACTTTTTTTGTTATCCGATCACATTCAAATAAATTGATCTAGATTCGTCATGTTTTAAGAATCCACTGAATCTTATTTTAATCCGATCAGATTTTTGGATTAAAAGATATAACTAATTTACCGAAACCTTGCAAAAAAACTTGTAGATCTGTAATTTCTGTTGAACTCGGCCAATTTTCCTCTGATTTATGATCTATAAACTTTTGTTTCAAATTCTACTCTTCTCCACAAATCTAGTGAATCTAATTTCATTGAAAACCGATCAGTAGAATAAAAGTTATGACTAAATATGTGAGAGTAGGAAAACCTGTAAATTTTGCCAATTTGAATTTTAATAGATTATGAAGATCAGAACATGTTTAATTTTGTAAGGAATATAAGGAATCCTCTAATCTATGTGAAATATAGAACATTACAATCAAAATAAGGAGCAATGAGTGAGTAATGAGTCGAACCAATATGAACATTTGTAGTTTTACGAGATTGATCCATGGAACTTAATTATTACATAGTCTGACTATATTGGATTATCTAGATCAAAAATCTAGTTAGGTCTCGATATTATTTTTATCATGAATAATAATAGAAAGGTATAAGAAAAGGCTAGAATGGATCCCATAGATTGTTTAATGTGTATATGAATTACAAAAACAAAAGTATTTCGGATATTATGGATTGTTGGATTGATGAAACCTATAATAATGTTATAATAGGTTGATTTTGGAAGTGCTCTAAAAAGAAAATTATTTGCTATTGGAATCTAAAGTAAGTTTTCTTTCGCCTTCTAGTGTTTTATGCGTAAAAATCATGATTGTACATATATGTTTTATGTTGATGCTGAAATTAGATTTGCCTTGAGATCGAATCCAATCTCAAGCCAACGGTTGAATTTGTATTAATGCAAGGACTTAGAACAGTGAGAAAATCGAGAAGAAATCTATCAATCAAGAGGAGAAAACACTCAATTTAACGTGGAAAACCTTTAATCAGGGAAAAACTACGGGATCAAAAGATCGAATCCACTATCATGGAAGCATTCATGGACATTTTTACAAATAGAAGAGGGATCAATTCAGATTTGGAGAAGAAATAGAGAAAAGATCTCAAATAAGAACTCAATGTTTAGAGAGACAGAGTTTCGTTGCCTGTGATCCTTCATGTGCAAAATGAGCTGAAGTTGTCGCCTTTTATACGCTTTGGTGGCTTGGAGTGGAAGCCAGGCTTTTCGACATGTGCTTTAAAGAATTTCGCTACGTGTTTTGCCACCTAAGCATCCAGCTAGGTTCCAGCTAAGTAGCCAGCTGGCTCCGAGCTATTCAGAGTTGTAATTCTTCCTTATCAACAGCTACATTCCTTCTAGAAGGTCATCTCTGATGAACGGTGTCATTCTGAAGAGTTGAAGATGCATCTTAGGCCGATAAAGTAGTAAATACTTCTAAACCGATGAGCTGATATCACATATCGGGTAGATCTGATCGATGAGCGGTTATGGCACATTGGGTAGATCCGATCCGATGAGTTGTTACAGCATATCGGATATTGGATGTTTGGGGATTTCCAACCGATGAGATGTCGCAAGTTATCATTATTAAGGAAACTGGTTGATCCGGACCTGATTAGATGAGGAGTCCTTTGATATGGACACGTGGTGCCCATCCGAGTCAGCCACGTGTTTTACCACTTTTCCTCCTATCATTTTATAAAAACTTTTATATGTTTTATAAAAACTTGGATCAAACTCGTATATTTGACAAACTTTTGATTGGACATGTGCTGCTTGACTGATATGTTTTGAAAATATTCGGCTTTGGATATATGATTTTTCATGGTATTGATTAGACACCCTGATTTGTTTCATAGGTTTTTAAATGTTTTTACTAAGAAAATAATTAGACTATGATTTGATGCCTTCCCAATAGGGATAATCATTGGAATCGATACCATGCCATTGGGGGCATACGTTGATGATTTGACACCCTGCCAATGGGGTTAATTATTAGAATCAACACCTGATCAATGGAGATTATACGTTGACATATTGGATTCCTAGCCACAAGGAATATTGTGGAATGGTTGTAGTTTGATTGAGATTTTTGGAATGTGGTGTCCATATTTGAAACTCAGAATTATTGAATGACTTTTCAGCATGTGATCCAAAAATTTTCCTTTGAAAAGTTCGTATTATTATGAACATTATTGCAAATGTGATTTTGTTGTGTTTTGAACTTTGATGGTTATAAAATCATTATATGCATTATTCTTTTGTTGCATTAATGAATGAGTACTTGTTTGATCTAGCTAGATAAGTTGTTGATTCTTAGTGGGCTAATTAGCTCACCCCTCCCTATTTTTCAGGTTTAGATCAAGAGGTTTAATTTTCTAGGAAATTAATAATCTAGGCGGCGTATTGAGTCTCCTAATCTTGGTGATTTAGTTATCTGATTTGAATTGTAAGAACAATATTTTAGTTTTTATTATTGAGTTGTTAGAGGAATTTTGTTATTGTCTGGATTTAAGAAAAATTCTATGGTATATTGTGAAATAAATAAAACTTATTATTATTATTATTATTATTATTATTATTTGAGGATTTTGTAGTATGTGAATTGCGATTATGACATGTTACTAGATTGTTTTGTGCCTTGCATACCTATGGGGTAACCCTATAATTAAGTATGCGACGTTCTCTAGTACGCGACGTTCTCTACTGCTCGAGCCCATGCAGGGGAAAATTAGATAAATAAATCACTAACATCAGGAGACTCAATACGCTATCCAAATTATTAAGTTTCTGGAAAGTTAAACCTCTTTATCTGAACTTGAAAGAGGGGTGGGCTACTTAGCCCACTAAGAATCAACAACTTATCTAGCTAGATCAAACAAGTGTTCATTCATTAATGCAACAAAAGAATAATGCATATAATGATTTTATAAGAACCATCAAAGTTCAAAACACAACAAAATCACATTTGCAATAATGTTCATAATAGTACGAACTTTTCAAATAAAAATATTTTGGGATCACATGCTAAAAATTCATTCAATAATTCCGAGTTTTAAATATGGACACCACTTTCCAAAAATCTCAATCAGACTACAACCATTCCACAATATTCCTTGTGGCTAGGAATCCAATATGTCAATGTATAACCCCGTTGACTGGGTGTCGATTCCAATAATTAACCCATTGGTAGGTATCAAATCACTAACGTATGCCACCGATGGCAGGGCATCGATTCCAATGATTATCCCTATTGGAAAGCCATCAAATCATAGTCTGATTGTTCTTTTAGTAAAAATATTTAAAAACCTATGAAACAAATCCGGGTGTCTAATTAATAGCATGCAAAATCATATATCCAAAGCCAAATATTTTCAAAACATGTCAGTCAAGCAACATGTGTCCAATTAGAAGTTTGTCAAATATACGAGTTTGATCCAAGTTTTTATATAACATATATGGTCATTGTATATAGAATTCATGGTTTTTACGCATAAAACACTAGATGGTGGAAGAAAACTTACTATAGATTCTAAAAGCAAATAATTCTCTCTCCTTAGAGCACTTCCAAAATCAACCTATCATAACGTTATTATAGATTTCATCAATCCAACAATCTGTGAAGGGTAGGTCCCCTTGTCCAACGTGGCGCCATACTATTAGAAATACTTTTATTTTAGTAATTCATATACATATTTGAAAATCTATGGGATCCACTCTAACCTTTTCTTATACCTTTCTATTATTCATGATAAAAGTAATATCGAAATCTAACTAGATATTTGATTTAGATAATCCGATATAGTCAGACTATGTAATAAGCTCCATAGATCAATCTCGTAAAACTACAAATGTTCATATTGGTTCGACTCATTGCTCTTTATTTTGATACATAATTCCAAATCAGGGTTAATAAACACGATATTTTATATTTCACATAGATTAGAGGATTCCTTATATTCCTTACAAAAGTAGACATGTTCAGATTTTCATAATCTATTAAACTTCGAATTGGCAAAATTTACAGATTTTCCTACTCTCACATATTTAATCATAACTTTTATTCTAGTGATTTGTTTTCAATGAAATTAGATTCACTAGATTCGTGGAGAAGAGTAGAATCTGAAACAAAAGTTTACAGATCATAAATTAGAGGAAAGCTGGCCGAGTTCAACAGAAATTACAGATCTACAGGTTTTTTTTGTAGGGTTTTGGTAAATCAATTATATCTTTTAATCCGGAAATTGGGTCTGACTAAAACATGATTTAATGGTTTCTTAAGAACAAGAAGAATCTAGATCAACTTATTTGAATGTGATCAGATAACAGAAAAGGTTCTAAATGTGTTAAAGTTTTTTTTTTCTTTTTTTACTCTACATGATAATGAAATCAACTCTAATTAATCCAAACTTCTTCTTTTTTTTTGACAAAGGTGAAAAGCGCCCCCACAAGGGAAGTTAAGGATGGACCCAGGCACGGAGCCACCTCATACACTTATTCTCCACTTTGCAAGAAGGGGATTCGAACCCGGCTCATCTTGAGAGAATCCCAACCTCTTAACAATGGAATCCAATACCAATAGGCCCCCTTGCCGTTGGTTAATCCAAACTTCTAATCTTAAGAACTATTGAATGATCCCTTGAGAATTCTAGATCCCATAACCTATAAATCTATATATATAATGAACTGAAATCAAATAGTATTTTTAACTGCTAACCTGGATCCAACCAAAAAAGACATCATCCTTTTTTTTCTTCTCTTTTCTCCCTAACCACCCTCGCCGTCGATTGGGAGAAATAAATAAAAAACCTTGAGGCAATTAGGGTTTTCTATTCTATTTATAACATTTTGATAATGGTCAAGTTTACATACAACCCCCTATAAGAATGTAAAATTATTTGAAGATTCTAATTGGAAGGTTTTTTATTTTTATTTTTTAATCTCGGTGTATTACAGGAGACCATTAGCTAGGGAGGGGTAGTTACATCGAGGGTTAGCCCTGGAACCAACTAAGGATCCTCACAGCATTAAAACTTTGTACTTGTACTGCCAATGTTTTCTATTATGCATTGTAAACCCCTTTTATCATAGTAATAAGCATAGTTTATATATTTTACAAAAAATAACTCATAAAAAGTAGTATATATATATATATGATAGGGATGAGATTGAGGAGGACACGTGTCACCTTGAAAATCAGCCACGCGGCGAGATCACAGCAAACCTTTCAGGACCCCTTGCAACCCAACTCAAGTGCTGAGGTCCTCAAGTGCCGATGTCCTCAAATGCCGAGGTCCTCACCCCCTCGACCTCCACCCTCCTGAAAGAGCCACACCGCAGAATGCATAAGCTCCACCCTAGTCAGCACTCTCCTGAGAGCACTTCACCAGAAGGCTTCGAGAATCTTCTAGAAGTCCAGGCAGTTAAACAGTTGAGAGTCAGTTAGGTAGTTAGGAAAATAACCGTCTCCAGGCTGGCGTCTAGAACCATCTAGAAGATTGCTGAGCTGGATCCAGGCTAGCTGGTACCCACGTACTCTATTGGAGGATGGCTTGCTACCTGATAAGTGTTCATTTGAGCATAATTCTATACTATATTTTTGTAGACTTGGCATAAGATTTTAAAGAGTTGCTGCCCACCGGTGCTCAAGATTTGCTTATTTTTATCAACAGGCCAAAATAAGAGGACCCCGGAGGAAAGAAAGCATTTTGGTAGAAGCCGGGACCCCGAAGCAGTTAGAAGGGCTCATACGGGCTAGTATACGGCGTATTATACGGCCGTATACTAGACTCGGAGAATATACGGGCCGTAATACGGCCCGCATAAACAAGAAACAGGCATTAGCCCGTATAATCGGTATATATACGGCCCGTATATGGGCCCCTATGAAGGCGGCCGCCCATATACGGGCCGACATACGCCTGATATACGCCCGCATATCGCTAAAATTGGGCGACCGCAGTAGGCCGAGGGTAATTTAGTAAATCGCATCCTCTAAACCCTATGAGTATAAAAGGCGAATGTGAGAGGGGTTTAAGGGGGCTTGGCTGCTAGGGCAAGGGAGACACTTTGGAGAGGGCTTGGAGGTTCATCCCCTTCAAGGCATAGGAGCAAAAAGAGGGAAGCTCGAAGAAGGAGAAGCGAGAAGCTACCAACGGTGATTGCGCAAATCTCATTTGCTATGTATTTCTTGCTTTCTTTTATCTTTGTTGTGGATTGTCGCCCCCCTTTCATGGAGGGCTAATTTTGTAGATGCTTGGGTGGTTGGTGAACCCTTGGACATGTGCTAATTAATGTATCCTTTCTACTTTGATTACTTGATTGTATTGTTGAGTCTATTGGATGTTTTAATGTAAGTTGACCTCTCTACGTTGTGAGAGCCCAGAGGGATCTTCGTAGTCCATACGGGGGAAGAAGAGAACGCCTCCTCGTGTGTAGACCATCTCCAATAGAAAGGATTACGAGTACACCGGGAACCCGGGTACTTAGGAGAGCGACCCCTTTAGACGTATTATTCCCGTAAGGGCACTAGGATTAGTAGCTCACCTCGGGATTAGAGAGTGAGTGAAAGCACGATAGGAACCCTTGGTCAACAGAACCATCGAGTAATTAAATTAGAGAAGGGCATTTATATAATTGAAGTCCAAGGGGGATCCAACTACCCGGGCATCCCCTCTTTATGATCATTTAACGCCAAGTAGCATTCAATTCCCCAATCTAGGTTTCCATTAATCAATTTAGAGTTAGCCTGACCAATCATCATCTCGGATTGACTAGATAGTAGACAATTGGTAAATACTAGTACTTCTTTCTCCCTGTGGATCGACAACCCGACTTCTATGTCCACTCTTATTACTTGACACGACCCGTGCACTTGCGGTTTTATCGCATCACTACCCAAGCATCACCTCATCCCAGCAGCCTATAAATACCCAGCTCCTCCAGTTCAAAAGAAGATTTCCTCCATCTTGGCGACGCTGGAGACTTGGGTCCTCTCCCACCTCTCCTCCTTCTCCTTCTTCTTCTTCTTCTTCTTCTTCTTCTTCTTCTTCTTCTTCTTCTCCATTTCTCCCCCTTCAATGGAGCTCCAAATTGTAATCAGGATGATTGGATAGTGGATCTTTGCTCCCACCGATGGAGCCCGTGGTTTTCCCCCAAATTTTGGGGTTTCCACGTTAATTTTGGGTGTTTTCTCTCTGATTTTGATCTTCTCTTTGATTTTCTGGTTAATCTTCTTCTTTCCCTCTAATATAAATTCAAATGTTGAGAGGAATTAAGGCACAAACCTAACTTCTCATCAACAATATATATATAGTTCTGATTAATTATATTTATTTATATATAAATATGACTATATATTATAATTTAAAATAAAAATTAATTTTTATAAGATTTATTTAAATGTATATTCCTTAGAATTATCTTAATTGAGTATGTACCCTTAGAAAAATCATATATATATATATATATATATATATATATATATATATATATATATATATATATATATATATATATATATATTCTATTTAATTGCGTATATACCATGTTGTTGAGATCCGTTAATTATTGTTAATCTATTGGTCTTAACTATAATTAAATTCAAATCATGTGTCAAAAAATATCTTTTATATCTTTTTTCTTATTTATTTTCAATATCGATATTTTCAAATATTTATAAATATATAATCAATTGAAGGTGCAGTGGTATTTTAGCACAATTACCGGTTATTATCTAAAGGTATATACATAATAAAACCATAAAACCTAGGATATATATATACGGGCATGATACAATAAGGTCGGCCTTATTACTGTTCTGATAAGGTCACTTCCCATTTTGGCCCTTGGAGCATGTTTTAAGGATTTCCAACCATATGAATGGAAAGAACATCGAAAAATAAGCTAGCATGTCAATTTTCATACAATTTGGGAACTAGTAGAGTCTTCATCTTAACGGGTGAAAATTTATAGAAATCATACTGGTTCAATTTCACCAAAAGATCCCACAAGTTCCCAAATTGTATGAATATTGACATGCTAGCTTATTTTTTGATGTTCTTTCCATCCATATGGTTGGATTTCCTCAAAATACTGTGCAAGTGGGTCAAATGAAGGCCACCTCACTTGCACAGTGATAAGGCCAGCCGCATAGTATCATGCCCGTATATATATTGCAATTCGTCATCTAGGGGCACCCCAAGATTTGAAATCTAGGGACTTCCCTTTATTAGCTGTTGGATCAAAATCCAACCGCATATTATATCTAAGATCGAGACTCTCCCGTCTTGCCTCTCAAACCTGTCGAGTCACCCTTACTTCTCTAGAATCCCACTTTGCCGCGAGCTCATCAAATCCATATCAAACACACTCTCTCAAGTCATCTAACTCTCCAACAACAACATGTTCCCTCTCGGCAACCTCCACATGAAAAGCTAGCTCAACACGCTCGCTTCCTAGCTCAAACTCAACCTTCAGGACAGCAACCTCCTCGTTAAAATCGGTGCGCTTGGCCACAATGCCTACTTGCTAGTGCGTCTCTAGCTCCAAGATGTCGACGCGAAGCGCCGAGCACTAGACGGGTTACTCGACGCAAAGACCACGAGCGCGTGCGTACGGCTCTCGTGATGAGTGGCGTGACCGCGCTCACAAGCTTGCTCACCAACATAACGCTGATGATCAAAGAAAAGGCGGTCACCGTGCTTTGCTTGTTGGTCAAGTCTGGCAGCTGAGAGTGCTTGCTCATGTTCGAAGACGTGCTTTCTCCGTTGCTCCAGATCGCAAGTCCGACTCCGCCTTTTGTAGAGAAAAGTCGGTGATCTCTCTATAGAGACTGTCTACTAATCTAAACGTTGCTCGTCTCGGTTGTGTTCGCCCGCTGATCTCGCTCTATAAGCTCGGAAACTCCATCACCCAATCGGCAGCTGCCACAACATTGAAGAATCTCTCGACCGTGCCAGAGCTTAAACAGAGCATCCCAGAGATTTCTCAAGTGATGATCACTTTTTCATCAAACTCTCAGCCCATCTTCACAACCGAAAGCACAACTTGTATAGTAGCCATTGGATTTGATCCAATAGTTATTGTGTGGACGCCCCTAGATTTGGAATCTAGGGATGTCTGTAGATTAATCGCATATATATATAGACCCCATATAGGCAATTCGTCATCTAGGGACGTCCTTGGATTAGGCGTTCAATCAAAATCCACATACTCTTAAGTGCAAGGAAGAGTACGGGGAGAGGAAGGGAGGGGAGGAGGTTGGAGAGAGAGTGAGAGAGAGGGGGAGGAGGATGGTGAGGGCGAGGGATGAGTTGTAGTTGAGGAGCGGTCCACCTCCTAGTTCTCCTCCCTCTACTTAAGAGCAAGTTTCCAGGATTAGATATTAGCCGTTGGATTTTGAAGAACTTTTTTAAACCCAACTCAGCGGTAGAATGCCTCAAGATTGACACTCGCATCCTGATATGAGCCAGTATCTGATCTTTTCTTATGGCGTTTTATCGAACACCCCGAGGCCCCGCTCCTCACTGCGCGCCAAGCTCCCCAGCTTCGGCCATGGCAATGGACTGGCCGGCGCTGAGGATGTTGTTCTCCTATGACTTCTGGAGAATGGCGGTGTTATGGACGTCAGCCGTCGTCTACTCCTACTTCCAGCTCTTGCTCGCCGCTCGCTTTCCCACCCGCGGGCGCTTCCCGACTCGCTCCTACCCACGTCGCCGCTTCTTCCCCGGCCCGGACTCCGTTATCAAGCGCCCTGTCTGCGTTGTCACCGGAGTATGCCTCCCTATCTGATCCTTTAGTTTCTATTTGATATGGTTATTGATTGTTTAGTCTATCGGGAATCCAGGCGACGTCGGGCTTGGGCGCTGCTGCAGCGCGGGCACTTGCGGCTCAGGGATATCATGTCGTTCTAGGTGAGTTTCCCTGGTTCTCTTCTTTCAGGCATTTTGTCGAACATGTTTCCGTCTAATTGCAGCTTCTTCATTTCGGACCTCCAGCCGGGCGCTGTCCTCAATTGCTACTGAAGGTGGGTTTCCAGACTATTGCTTTTCAATCATGTTGCTTATCCCTCATGATTCTTTTGTTTCTATGATTTTGGATTCAGACCATTGGAGAAATCAAACAGCAGGACAGAGATGCTTCACTAAGTGCCTTCCAGGTTGATTTGTCATCCATTCGTTCCATTAAGGAGTTTGAGAGCCGAATTAAACAGTGGCTTTTGGATTCCAATCTTCACCCATCTATTCAGCTGTTGATCAACAATGCTGGGATATTAGCTACTACATGCAGAGTTACTTCTGATGGATATGACCAGTAATTCTCTCAGGGTTATATGATTACTAGCTTGTTCTAACACCATGCCCATTATATTTTGAAGTTCCTTAAATTATGAAGTTGAAGTTGAATACAATAATGTTAAACTTAATCGTTTATATTGAATTAATTGGAGGGGAAATATGAGCTTTGAAGAAGTATGAGTCAAACTCCAATGCTTAGAAATATTAATATCTTGTTGTTTTATTATCTCATATGCCGTGTAGCATGGTTAATTTCTTTTTGAATTTTCAGAGTGATGCAAACAAACTACATTGGTGCATTTGTTTTAACCAATCTTCTTTTGCCACTACTCAAGATCAGCCCAGTGCCTGCAAAGATAGTTAATGTGACATCATTTACACATCGATGCGGCAAGTGTTGTTCTAAATTTTGATATTCATCTTCAATGATCCTTTACCTTAATAAATTTCTTATATGAATAATGATGGGCAATGATTGTATGGACGTAGCTGCTATGTATCAAGAATATCTTTTGCAATACTTTAATTACTAATAATTGTTATAGAGGTTCTTTTTTTTTTCTCTCTCTTTTTGTTGCTTTCTTTCTCACAACTATTGTTGATCTATTTGTAAATTGGGATCTTTCCTTTGTTCTGCATCATATGATAGAACTACAAACCTAGAAGTTAAAGATATAGCTGTATATTTTGTTTGTTGTACTGATCACTAAAACATATTGTTTGCTTTCTGTAGTATCTGATACAGCCATGAACGAGAAAACTTTATGTAGGGAGATTTTTGGTTGCTTGCCAACCTCAGGGAATTATCCTTCTTCTCATACTTATGAGCTTTCAAAATGTAAGGCCTCCCTTGAGGAAGAATAGTTTAGAGAAAGAAAATTTCTCAGTTATCATATCCTTGATTCTGACCACTGGCTATTTATGTGACAGTCTGCTTATTACTGTTCTCCTATGAGCTTCATCGGCAGCTTCATGTTGTGGATCCATCTCCTAATATCTCTGTCATGTAGGTATCCTCAAACTTTGGTGGCATAAATTGTACTGCTTGAGTTTGTTTATTGCCCGCCATCTTTTAGTTCAAGGCTTCAAGTCGACCATGTCTTTTAAATCAACAATAGTTGTTTGCATCATGAACAAAAAACAATCTAGTATCTTATTTAGTGTGTAGGCCAATTGACAATACGTACACATCAGCTTGGCAGCTCTTAGTTTCAGTGCCTTTGTACCTCATGCTTAAGTATGTAAAAGTTAACAACTCAATATAGCATAAATTTGTTCTTTAGTTTACAACTATTTTCTGATCCAATCAAAATTTCTAATGGCAAGATTAAAGAAAACTTTTCTAGTCTTATACTCTTATATCAAACCACTCAGTAGCATTAAGAAAACCCAAGGATAGTCAAGGACTAACTGTATCAAGTTAATGCATGTTTAGAGCTGCGGATCCTGGTGTGGTAGAAACCAACATTATGCGGGAGATCCCTCGATTCCTTTCTCAGTTGGCTTTTAAAGCTCTGAGAATCATGCGACTTCTGCAATCACCCGAGATTGGTGTGGGTTCTATCATTGATGCTGCTTTGGCACCACCTGTGAGCTAGTCATATCAATCTTTTATGCCACAAGTTTCATGCTATTTGTTTAAAATTATGAAGAGATTCTAAGCTCTTATAACTTGGCAAATTGTCTGTATCTCAGGATGCATCAGGAGAATACTTCTTTGGAGGAAAAGGCAGAACCATCAGATCTTCAAAGCTCTCTTACAATATCCAACTTGCTAAAACACTATGGTCTCGGTCAATGATCCTGTTTGAAGCTGTGCAGAGTTCATTCCATGAATAAATGGAGCCAAAGGAAATATTATAGTTAGTTAAATAGATTGTGTTTCACAGGGCATCATTGTAAAGCTACATCCAATTTTT
Source organism: Dioscorea zingiberensis (assembly GCA_026586065.1). NCBI lineage: Eukaryota > Viridiplantae > Streptophyta > Magnoliopsida > Dioscoreales > Dioscoreaceae > Dioscorea > Dioscorea zingiberensis. The sequence goes on from CM048818.1 coordinate 62,164,332, forward strand.
TTAGTATTAGAGACAGTTTATTAATATAATTTTCTCTTTCCATACATTTTTCAGTGTATTTTTTTATGATATTCATCAAGATAATCCAGTCGTACTAAAATTTTTCCCAAGCTTCTTTGACATACTAAACAAAACAGAAGAACTTTTTTTTATTTTGAGTTTATTTGATCTTTGTTATGAGAAGAACAGATAAACTGTAAACTTTCCAGCTCTGATGAACATGCAGTCCCTATTTAAAATACACAACTTCTTTTGGAGGGAGTATTGTAGCCAACTTTTTTGTGAAAGTTCTTTAAAATACACAACTTGGATCATGAAAATTCAAAACTACTCATTCTTTCCCAAGCTTCTTTCACAAACATAACACAACAAAACAGAGCAACTCTTTTCGAGTTTATTGATCTTTGTTAAAAAGGACGAACTATAAACCTTCCAGCTCTACTGAAGATGAGGGATATAAGTCCTGAATTCAAATACTAGCTTGTACAAAATTTTACATTTATCAAATCAGAAGTACTATCAACCACAATCAAGAGCACAAAATACTACACCCCTGAGCTTATTGTGGCCAAGGATTTCCAAGAAAACAAATCAGATGAATCAGATGGTCATGAGTTCGCTGCAGCATTATCCACCCAATTGTTTTTTATGCATCTAGCAAATAAGATGATTACAGTCAGTTAAAAGAGGCGAAGAGCATTCAAATTTAATCAGTGTGTGAAATTAACCAAACCAACTTTTTTTTTTTCCAAAGTATCAATGAGGGTGGCACGAGTAGTTCATTCCCCGAAAAAGAGAGACTTGAAGAATGAAAATGTTGAAGTGTTATTTCATCCTCTCATTACCTAATGGTTGAACCATCTCTGAGTCATCACTTCTGATCAGAATACACAGCATCAACATCATCAAGTTCAAGTAACTTAGACATGAGCTCCTTGTTTAGTTCCACGGCTTCATCATCCACCTGCCAAATATTGGCAAATAAACCACATAGCATTTGGTGAGAAATTGGTCAGGAACTACCTTACCTTGGTTCAAACTGAAATGTTTAGATTAGTCATTTGGTTCGAGTGAATGGTAATGATGCATCCATACTATCTATCCAAGTTGTCCATAATCTCATTAAACAGCAGAAAGGAATCATTGGAGAAGTTCTACAATACTTGTATGGAATTGCAAATCAACTTGATAAATAGAGATAATAAATGTGTCACATTTCTTGCTTCATGCATAAATTAGACGTGCTTTTTTTATATTGAAAGCTGCAATTTGTTATGAAGTGCACATGACATGGCCATCCAATGCATTAAAAAATCCACAAATATGTAACTGAACTCTTTGAAGCTTGATATTATAAGTTTTCATAAAATATATCTACTGTGAAACAAGTAGTTCTACTATACAAACTTAAATCAATTAAACAAAAGCTACTACTAGTCATAAATCAATAATGACTGATTCACTACAGTTAATCAAAGAAGCATGTGGCAATGGCATTTGGTTCTTGGATTTTTCAGAACCATGAGACATTTCTCATAGTTTAGAATTTATTCAAACTTTTAAACAGGGGCAACTATAACACCCCATACAAACGTAAATTGGTGCAATTTATGTCTCATAACTCATGCACCATTTGTCTTAATACACTATGTCACATAAATTTGAGTAGTATAATGTAACATGTGAAAGGAAAATACAAAGGAAAGTTCTGAAATCTGGGTTTAGTATTAAAAGATATCAATGATGTTTGTTAGAGATGTAATGTTGAAATGGTTGTTGATACATGCATGAGTTGTAACTTGGCCTTAGATTTTTTAAATATAATTTCTAAAAGTGTATTTCAGGACATTGAAAGTCAGGCCTGTTCAGGTTTTTATGAGTTTCAAAACATTCAGACTTGTTCTGTACGTAGTAGCTGTTCTGCTGTGCAGCCTGTGTTTTTCAGAAAGATCTCAAGCACTCGGTGTTATTCAAGAGTGATCTAACCATATGAAAAAGGGAATAACAGAAAAGACACCAGGGAAGATGAAAAAAAATACCTCAATGGGGTTCAGTGGTAATAGCTCAAAACCATTATCGGGCTCAAAACCTACTTCTTCATCTCTCAGTTTTGATAGTATGTCAGAGTAATTTTCAGCTGAAGTCACAATCTTATAATAGCTACAAAATACATCAGGTGTGAGAACACTCAGTAAAAGAGAGAGAAAAATGATGACACTTTTGTCCTTTCATGATACCTTTCTGAGTGATCTTCTTCGGCGTCATCATCATAAACTGTAGGTTCAACAACATCCTCAGCACCAGCATCTAAAGCAATAGCAAGCAACTTATCTTTATCAACATCAGTTACTTTTATATTTACTACCCTCGCACGCCTAAACTTGAATAGTATAGACCCTGGATCAGCCAGCTTTGCCCCACAGTCCTTCACCACTCCTCTGACAGCAGCCACTGATCTGGTTATTTTATCTGTCAAGACCTCAACTACCATCCCAACCCCACCGAAACCATAAACCTGATTCTCAAAGTCAATAGTGTGCCATAATCAGATTTGAAATGGCAATTTTTAAAATCTTGAAGCATGAAAAAAGTGCCAACGCTACAATCACCTCATAGAATTTCTCAATGTAAGTTTCCTGCCCCTTTTCTGAAGCTCTTTTGATGTTACGTTCCACAATTTCCTTAGGCACATCAAGCTCTCTGGCTTTGTCTAGCACAGCTGCTAAAACCGTGTTTGATTTGGGATTTATACCACCTTTTTTAACACTGCAACATGGACAACAACAGAATAGAATGCTGATGTAACATTCCTTTACAATCAGTGCGTAATTTGCATCCTCTACAAAATGGAACAGCAGCAACAACAACAACTAAGCCTTAATCCCATACTTGATGGGGTCAACTATATGAATTCTTTGTCTCCATGTAGCTTTGTCAAAAACAAGATCTGGCTCAATATCTAATATACGTAGATCTTTAGACACTATCTCTTTTCATATAATCCTCAGCCTATCTTTACATTTTTCCTTACCTTCTATTAGTAAACTATCATATTTTTGAACCGGGGCATCTAGGGGTCTACGATGCACAAAATGAAACCGCATAGTTGAATAAATTTCTAGACAGTCGACATTAGGACCACACTTTACACATACATCTAGAGATATTCTATGGACTTCTACACATACATTGCTAAGTGCACAAGCGATGTATGCACTTGCACATATCTAGCATTGTTGAACACAGACATGTATGAATGAACAACACGAAGCATATAAGTGTCATCATTCTCCGTGCTCATGAAAATGCGAGCATACATGTGTTTGAGCACACACAACAATAAAGAGCTCTGCTTGTGCACGCTACTTGAATATCAACAAGACAAAGACTTCAAGTGGACAATGAAATGGTGAAATTAACATACAAATCCCACTTCATATGCGTGCAATATGCACTGAGATTGCTTTCACAATCAGTAAATCGGAGCAAACAAAGTAACAGGTTTTACTCAAGTAATACAACATAAACTTACGCTGATACGATTTCTTTTCCGATCTTGGAGTTGCGCTTCATCTTCTTCAAGTTTTGAGCATCCTGCAAGCAGACTTCACCAACAAAGTAATGCAACAAACTTGCAAGAACACGAAAGGCTCTATCTTCTCGCACAATTGCTTAGAGAAACTAGAAGATCAATGAGAACAATGGAAGCACACACCTTTCTTCCAGCGATCTTGCAAGAACGCCTGCCCATGCAAACAGGACCAGACGTCCATATCCTCCTCGCACTTCGCACTACATCGGATGATGTTAGAGAAAACGGACTCCTTTCAAGCCATCGAATTCCTAGACTCAGAACACAGAATAACAAAAGATCATTTCTGATCAAATGGGCAGAGATGGAGAACGAGGAAGCGCCTTACCCCGGAGAGCAGAGCCTTGGTTAAGAGGTGCCAAGGATGAGGAGAGTGAGATTCTATGGAGAAGTGCTCCGAGAACCCTCGCGTTCGAAGACATCCCGTAATCCTCTGGGTCATTCGTGTCGTAGTTGAGGTGTTTGTCGAATTGCCCCGCCGAGGAGTCGATATATAGGAAATGGTGTGCGCGTTGGTTGTGGAGTCGTGGGCCTGGGGAACACCCGATCTCGTAAATATATATATATATATATGAAAAATTTTAATCAAAGAGTTTAAATCTCGTTAACATTCACCAATGATTTATAATTTTTATTATTTAATGATGATTTATTCACATAAATCGATTTTACTTCTTTTTTATTATTGCCATATGCTTTTATCATATGTTTCTCTTTTTAATTAAAACATTAATCAAGGACTTTACTGTGTATATTGATGCTGAGCTACAGAGGTGGAGAAGAAGTAACTTGGTTTGTTCATGCACTGTAATCTAATGACTTCATTTATTACTTATCTGAATCTATAACGTATAAAGAAGGCCTGGTGTCACAAATAATTACAAAGAAGGCCACAATTGGTATCTGAACAAATAACTTTCTCACATCACATATACATGTAAAGAAAAGCTTATATTTGTCTACCACTAGAACCAATGAACTGGAGGTGTTTGCGCAAATGCCCCAGCCAAGACAACCATGCCAACTACGCCATTGGCTTTTGATATCAAGCCTTCTTCAACGCTACTGCCCAACCTGGGGATTACTCCTTTGGAACCCAACATCCATGCAAACCATAGGGAAGTCCATAAGGGAACTTCGCTCGTGCGATCTCCTCGAATGAAGACGCATCGAGAATTAGCGCATATCCTTCACCATTTTTGCAGCTGATCACTGATATCACCACTCCTGTACATACATTCATCACATTGATCATTAGATTCTCAGAAAACCATGGGTGTTTGCACATATATAGTGAGCAAATTACCAACACCTTTGCTAGATCACTCACCATCATCCTCCTCTGTGGCACCAGGCCGAGCAACGAAGAAGGGCTCTGATGGCACTGCACCCTCCTCATGCCAGTTCTTCGCCTTCTTCTCCACTAAATCAATCTAAAATAGCAAAAAAAACAATGAAGCTTTTAGCATTGTTAATATATACTAGAGTTATAAAACAAACAAACAGATCATAAGGAGCTCATGTAGGTACCTTAGTGAGTGTGTTAGGGAAATTGCAAGGTCTCTGGGCGCCACAAGCATAGGCATATCGGTACTTCTTGCCGAGATAAGCCGGGTTAATGCTACACATATCCAACCCTCTTCCATGCTCATCCGGGTCGACCGCCGCCTTCAGCTCCCCCACAGGACTTCCATCCAATGGGATCCTAAAACGCCCCACTCTGCACACACCAACATTTACTGAATTAATCACCGAAGTACTGGAACTATAAATTAGTACATGTGTGATCATCTCAAACACCAAATACGTACCTTGCATCCGGAAGAATGTCAACACCGGTGAAAGATCTGAGAGTCTGCAGACGAAGCTTGTCAAGAATGGTAGTGTCTGCATTGTGCTCACAGCAGTCGGCAATCAAAGCAATCACTCTACCTTCCTCATCAACCTCCTCATAAGCGTTGATGAAATGGAATGTCACGTACAATGGCACCTCCACACTTGCCACCTTCATATTGTTAAGCAATCAAGTTTAATTAGTTCTCGATCTCCAATATATTGTGAATAATGAATAGAAAAGTACTAAAATCAACTTTTATTAGTAAAATTGGTAACTTATTTTCTCTTATAGAGAGAAGTTTGTGTTTAATTAACCGACTTGTCCATATTTATCAAAAAATATAAAAAAAATTAAAATAAATAAATAGGAAAGTGAAGAAATGGTGGGGACTTACCAGCTGGCCACTGGCCTTGCACACCACATGCACGTAGCTACCTCCCTCCGGGTGCCACTCAAATTTGTACAGCGGCGTTGGCTCAGCTTTGAGTAGGTTCTGGGCGCAGTACCTCAACGGCATCTCCGGCACAATCACATAGTGCTCCGTCACCGGGAACGAGTGCACCCACCCGGGCGCTGGCCCTCCCCGGCAATTCACTCTCCCTATCACCTTCCTCTCATTACTCCCAGGCTCCATCCTCACCACCGAGTACCCCGGCTGGACCAAGTCCGGCAGCAGCGTGATGAACTCGGTCTCGGTCACAATTGGATGCGCCGAGTGTATCAACCCTCCAAGATTATCAGTGTATTCAAATTTACCTTTAGTGTCTAGTGTCTCAGGATCAATCTGAATTGAGCCTTTGATGGTTTCAGTCAGGCAAACAACACGGCCGTCTCCGAGCTTGACGACGCCGGTGTTTGCGTTGTCGGTGAGTGAGGAGCCGGAGAAGAGGCTGGCAAGCTCGCCGACATAGGAGAGGAAGTTTACTGGCTTTGGAACTTCGGAGAATTCTCTGTAGCAGAGACGGCGGTTCTTCATGGCGGCTTTGTAGGCCTCTGATTCGATCTGCCGGTGACCGAAGATGAGTCGGCCGTTCTCGAAGAAGAGACGGACGATGGTGGCATAGCCGTCGAACAAGTGCCTGAAGTTGTACTCATCTATGTTCCATAGCCCCGGCCCATTCCTCAGGTATGTTCCTTTCTGTCAACAGTTAGTTGCCGTCTGGATTAGAATTTGTCATATCTAAATTGGATGCATGCTAGAATGCAATGTAGTTGGTTTTTTTATCTTGTTTAGTTTGTGATAATAATTAGAGCTGTTTTTTCATTAAACCGGCCGTATCAAAAAAGACATATATAGTGACATGCTTCGGAGAAATACTGAGAGGATGAGAAAAGTAATGTTTGTTTTCTTTTTTCTTTTTTGTTTTTGTGTCAATTCCAGCACTCCCTGAATCACTTGAAACCCTAATAAATTAAGCTGGTGGTCCTGCATGCATAAAAGTTAATTTCCATCGCACAATCAAGGAACCGACGTGTCTATATATAGTCCTAGGGATTAACTAATTAACCTTACTTATTTATGAATGAAACCGTTTATTGAATTTTTTTCCCCATGAATTCCAACAGTTCATGTGCCTGCTGAAACTACTAACATGCATATATATATATATATGCTAGCTATTTCATCAAGTCACTGGTTTCGGCTCATTCACTGTACACTGTCTAATTAATCTAACTACTTATCAACGTCTCTGACACAAGGTGAATATATATAGTAGTCAACTGTAAACTCTTATGAGATCATGAATCAAACAGTAATAAAAAAAATCATCTCAAAGAGTCAAGATATAGATCTAAACAAGAAAAGAAAAGGAGAAAAAATATTTTGTCAGAGATATACCAGCCAGAGAGGGAGCTGACCCTCGACAACGAGCTCTCCTTCCCATCGTTCATGTCGGACGCTGGTCCATGCCGCCAGCTTCCCTGTGCGATCAACTTCTTCAATAGTAGTTGGCTGTGAAGAAACTAGTGTCTCGGTGGCGACGTTGACTCGGTGAGACTCCGGTAGCCGTTTCCTCCATGAAGGAAGTGATGCCTTGACAAAGCCACTCCGGTTGGTCCTCGTCGTCTCCGGCTTAATCGACGGGGCCTTGTTCACCGGAGAGAAAGCTAAAGAAGCCATGAGATCGAGGAGACAATAATGGTTACTAGCTATTATGCAAGAGAGGAAGAGCAAAGAGTTTGTTTTGTGTTCATGGTGGAGGGATCTTAGGACTATATATAGGCCTTGCATTGCCACCATGTAATACTGTGGGAATCTCAATAGGCGGAATTCTCATGAACTAAAGGACGAGTTCCATGGAGGAGTTATCAAAAAATATAATGTGTTTGCCAACAACAGCATGGATTGGACAAGTACTAATACTTAATTAGATTCATGAACAATGACAATTAGCACTATAAGAAATAGTCAATTATATCAGCTAGCTCCACTTAACTAAAGTCCATTGATGGATTTATTTCTAACCAATGATTTCCTTCTGATCAGCATCTTCTTCACCAAATTCTTTTTAAAATCAAGCCATCTCTTCCTGTTTCTAGTTCATTCCATTTGTTATGAAATAAAAAGAAACTTAATTCTTTAATCAATCCTATTAATTAGTGTAAAAACGTTTTACATGCAGTGCATGCACGTGTCTCATCTCTCTCCAATATATGCAGATGTGAATCAATGTCTGAATGTACTTTAGGGGATAAACAAGGGGCAGGTCAGGCAATTATTGTGATGAGGAGAAGCAGGGTCTGGTTTAACATCATGCAGTAGAGTACTTATGGATATAAGGCATGCATATATATGCAATATGCCAGGCCTCCTTTTGACCTATAAAATTACATGCCATAACTCTATATATTCAAACTGGTTGAAGTTCGATCAAGTGGGTCTCAAGTTCAACTTTAAAGTCTTAAAAATCAAACTATGATCATCATCAACACTCTCATTATATGCTAGCAGAACTAGAGCCACTCTGAAAGTCTCAATCAATGAAATCATGCATGTATCATATATTCCATTAAAGAGAGGTGAATAATTAATGGTACAATTAATGGTTTGAAGAGAAAATGAATAAACGGTATCCATTTAGTTGGATGTCCAACTGAGAATGAAAGAGGAATCTATAGGGTTGATTCCTCCTCCCTTACCGCCCAAAGTGGTGATGGTGGTGGGGAAAAGAAGGCCCTCCATGTTGCCCCTTTTGGACCCTCCTCAAGACTGCAATCATGTTGTTCCACATTCATTTACCAACCTCTTCCCACATTAATTAATTTCTCTATTTTTTTTATATTATATATATAAAATCACTTTGATTCAGTCATGTAGTACTCTTAAATGGACAATGTCCATTCATTGCTGCAACTCTTCTGAATTATGTCCCCCCCAAAACCTCTAGTGGACTGCATGCCCTGACTCGATTCCATTTCATCAATTCAATCCTTCCTTACATTTAATATATGTATTTGGAGTATTTTCTTCTAGTGTTTTAAGCTTCTCTATAAGATTTGCCAGTAAGGTTTCCCAATACAAGGACATGCGCACTTTGAGATATTGATGTTATATATATATATTTGATAAATATAAACAAACTACTTTTTAGTTGGTAGGAGCATAATCTAGTCATGTTTTAATCTCTAGCACTCTTATTTTGAGAGAGAATATATTAGTCTTCTTTATTATTTTTATTATTATTATTTTTTTTATAAAGGTGACAAGCACCTCCAAAGAAAGTCAATGATGAGCAGCAGGTACGGAACCTGTTCAATACAATTGTGGCACACCTTGCAAGATGAGGGGTTCAAATCTGGGACCCATTCACAAATATCGAGGCCCACCTCTTAACAAGGGACCCCGATAACGTTGGTAATATATTAGTCAATTTTATTTGTGGAAGTTTGTGATATATACATTGTTATTTGCCAAATATGTGGACAAACTACTTTGTATGTTTAGACATGTTTCAAACATAATGTACATAAACTAATTAAGAACATAATTTGGTTGGGACGGTGAATGAGTACACTTAGTTGGTCGGAAAATTAACAATAGTGTAGAGATTAGTAGTGGGAGGATTGAGATTAATTTATAAAGTAAACAGGTTAACTTATTGTCTTGTTAATTTATATAGCTTAATCTTGATTATTCTTAATTTTGCTATGTTTTAACTTTAATATTATTATATTTAATATAAATTATTGTTAGTGCAAAAACCGATCCTCCTTGAGGTGGCTAACATCTGTTTGTAGTGAGGGACATCAATAGTCTCCGGAGCAGGCAACAGTCGACTCTTCCTTGCTCGGCAGAGGGTCTGCACATAGAAAGAGAACTCATCGAGGTGGGCCTATTGCCTCGATTTAGTGCTCTGGCAATCAAATCAGTGAGAGAACTCTTGAGTGGAGGTGACGATCCAGTGCTCAAGAAGTTGCTTACCTTCTTATTCGTTCTCTCCCTTCTTTTTTTGATAAAGTGGATAAAACACATTTTATTTAATAATTAGCTTAAAAGGAGTTCGTTACATTGCTAAAAAATAATGAGGGAGAAAAATAAACAGAACAGTTATAACATTCTCCGCTGCCCGAGTTGTTGCCTCCTCTTTTCTATATTCTTGTTTAGCCTGGGTGTGATGATGTGCCCTGGATAGGGGATGGGTCATCCTCGAACTCGTCTCCCCCCGCTTCCTCCTCGCCTTGTGTTTCCAAGGTGAATTCAAGGCTGCGCTTGACCAGGTTCCCTGCCGCTTCCAGTTTGAGCTGCTTGGCCGGAGGAGCTGCATTCAACCAAGAGATAGTGAGGAAAGCAATGTCACGGATAATTCTTAAACAAACTCGTTGTTTGTCTTGGAAGCATCGATTATTCCTTTCGCCCCAAATACTCCAGGTGATTGCCATCACTAGAAGATCCCAACCTCCTCATAGGGTATTGTCTACCCCAGAGAAGGCAGCCCTGGTTCCCCAGAGGGCCTGTGTCTCTAGACCATTTCCCCTTAACCCAAATAGGTTCCCAAAATGGTTCCAGATTTGCACCACGAATGGGCATGAGACCAACAAGTGTGTTACGGATTCCTCCTCCGTGTCACATAGATAGCATCGCATTTGGTCCCCTCTCTAGTTTCATTTGTGTAGGTTATCACGTGTTAGGAGCCTATCTTCCTTTGCCAACCATGCGAACAGTTTGATCTTTAGGGGGCAGGGTTGTTTCCAGAACCTGTTCCTTAGGTCGCTCCGGGCGCCACCATCGGTTCTGAAATGATACAAGGATTTGACCGAGAAAGTTTTGTTTGTAGTAAGTTTCCATTCCCGTGAATCAATAGTAGGGGAATTGGATGCAAAATGGCTTGTGTAATCAGCTCGAGACCCACTTGTTCCCCATTATTGAGTAGCCCGGCTTTAAGGATCGGGTTTCCCCTCTGAAGTTGGAATCTTGCTTCCTGGATGGTTAGATGCTTCTTGATTGATAGTTCTTGTAGGCCCGGGTAGATGTTGCCTAGTGCGAGCCCTTCCCACCAGTTATCCATCCAGAGGTTGATGGTTTCGCCCATCCCTGGGTTGACTGTTATATTTGCCAGAGTCAGTGGAGCTTCACGACAAATGCCTTTCCAGAAAGGGGAAGCTCTGTTTGTCAGTGGTTTGTGGGGATCAATGTATCCTCTTCTGGAGTAGACATCCTAGAGGATTTTTTGGCAGATTCCTACCCCGCCTATGAGTATCCGCCACCACCACTTCCCTAGCAGAGCCCCATTAAAATTTTTGAGGTTCAAGATGCCCCATCCACCATTTTCTTTGGGTCTACATATTTTGTCCCAGTTGACAAGATGGTAGCCTTTTTTTTCATTGTCTATTCCTCTCCAAAGAATTTTTTTTTCTGATTACATCTATTTTTTGGATGACCCAGTCCGGGAGGCGGTATGTTGACATCCAGTGGATAAGTATTGTGGAGATGACTGAGTTTAGGAGTGTGAGTTGGCCCCCTAGTGAAAGCAGCTTTCCTTTCCAGGTCCCGGCTTGCCCCGGATCTTTTCTATCGTGGCGTTCCAATCCTCGTCACCTCGCCTCGGCGGTGGAATCCCCGGGTATCTTACCGCATCACGGCTCTTGTACGCCTGATTCGAGGTGCAAGGTCTTGTATGTATTGTTCTGATGCCTTGATCGGGATGATGACACTTTTTGTATAATTAATCCTTAGCCCTGATAATTAATCCTTGATTGGGATGTATTGTTCTCTCCCTTCTTATCTCTCTTCTTTTGGTTCGGCACCCATCCCCTCTATATCAGAGACTTTGCTTGTCATACTTATCTTCTGATATGGTATCTTCTGCACCTTATGTCCCTTACTTTAGCAATAACTTTTTTTCCAAAGGGGTGTCTAAACTGGGGATCTATGTCAATCGGATGGGTTCTCGGGATGTTGCCACATGTATACTCAAGATAAGGCCACTTGTCTGTCCGGATTTACCCATATTAAAAATATTTTTTATTGAAATGGAGAAAAATCGAAGATAAATTTGCTAGTGGCGGCATGAACAAAAATTAAGGAACATCATTATTACATGTGGAATTGAATGAGAATCAAATTGGAGAGGGATCTGGATATAAGCATCAAATTAAACATGAACATGAAGTCACAGATCGATGATGAATAATATTTAGTAGTGAAAATTAGGGTGGCATAGGTGCAGCCGTGTAGGTGTAGGGTTTAATGGAGGAGATGGTGAAGATCTAAGAGGAAGTCTCAGATAACATTCAAAACCCTAGTGCCCTGTGTCTGCCCACTTGGACCCTACGCATAAAATGTCGGCCAACGAGCTAGGCCATTCTTGCCATGGAGGGCCATAGCATGGGACCCAAGTTTGTCATGGTGGACGACATGCCTAGGCTCCCCTCACTCCGGCATTGGACCCAATTAATTAGTCAGTCCCCTGACTCAAGTGCCTTACATTTGGGGGCCGGCCCCATTTCAGTGGATTTGACTTTAATTACTGTGCTTACGTACAAAATATAACACGGGGAATTTGAAGAAACAATTAGTCAAAAGGATTCTTGCTTTTACTGTTTTACAGGGGAAGGGCCGATAGTGGAGAGGAGGAGAATTCTTATGATAGGGACATGTTAACCCATTTTGATTCTGTTGAATTATGTGACTTTGATTATAGATGAGGATATTTTTTTTATTTATTTATTTCATTTTTTTTATATTGATAACAACGGTATATACAAGTCCTTGGGTTATGGGGCGATCTTCGGCCCGTTATTATGCTGGACTACTACTCAAACGCCTCATCATCGAAGCCGTTCTCAGTTAGGGACTATGAGTGGTCCTCTCGGATGAAAGTTAGGCTTGTTTTCACTATAAACTGTAGTTAATTGAGTTTTTTGGTCGTCAAACTCAAAGAGTATAAAGAAATTAATATATCGAATCAATTTAGTGCAAATGTGTTGTTTATTATGAAAATATTTTTAATTCTTTCTAAGTTAAAGGATTCAAGTTTCATCCCATTAATTAGTAGGGTTTTATTCATACAGATAGTTAGAGCCAGGGACCATAAATCTTGTCTCGAATGGGATGTGCCTATAAGTCCCAAAGAGGTTGTAGAAGTGTCCCCAGATCCGGTCTGTGAAAGGACATAGCAAGTCATTCATAAGATAATTAACACTTATTTGACACAATCTTTGAATTTAAATTTAAATTGTATTGAATACTAATTCCTTATTATAAACAATAGAAAAGATATAAATTAAAATATTTTTGGGCTGCTAATCAAATTTGTTAAACCAAACTCTTTATTTTGAGTTATGTTGTAGTATATTCATGGACACTATGTGTCCACGAATTAGAAATAGATTTGGTGTGTCATTACATAAGTTAGCTATTAGCTGTTTGGCAGAAGACGTGAAGGTAAATGTTGTGGATCATAGTTTATGTTTGATAACTTAAAGAGCCCTACTTCAATGTCTCACCAATGAATTAATGTTTCTTTTTACCTTTTGGCTTGTGAACTAGCTAGGATTCACATATGTGCTTGTATTCTGTAAAAGATCCAAAGCTTTAATTCTTGTCTGTTCTATGTGACTATATATATGAGACTTTAAATCAACAGATGCCTGATGGCTTCATAGATTCCTGCCAACAAAAAGATGAGTTCAAAACTTTTTTAAATCACAAGTGTTTGTTTTTAACTCTGCAAGATTTTGAAGGTAAAGCGACAAGCTCGACTAATTGATTAATTAATTAGTTCTTCTTTGAACATATATAGTTCATGGTAAAAATTTATAAAACCTTGCGAAATTTAGAGAACATCTTTTTTGTCTTTGAAAGAACCAAATTAATAAGCTTCGGTTGGTCAAGCATATATTAATATTCTATAGGAAAAACAATGATTCTTAATATATAAAAAAACCTCGAAGAAAAGTTAGTTGATCACATCTTTGTTTTAAAATGCTTGGAATTATACAAAGAAAAAGCTAATTAATTAACTTTTTAGATTAGCATTCAAATCTCTTTTAACACAGGGTAATAATTAATTAGTTTCCTATAATTGCATGGCGTAAGCTCATTCATCATCTAATAAATTGTTTAATTACAAGAGCTTGAAGAACATATATAATATATATATATATATATGATGGGATATGGAGATGTAGATGCTTCATGATGGACTCTTATAATTGGTAAAGAGAATATGGTTCAAGATCTCCATGATTTGTAATGAAAACTTCAAACTCTAAGCAGTACTACTACTGCATGCTGTGGCAAATATCTTCATACTTAGAAGACTCTTTAAACCCTAAACCTAATGCATATGGTCCATGCATGCATGCTTGATGCCATGAATTAACAGTGCATATAGGGTCTTAATTATGCCTCATGATCTGTGATGTTGGCTCTCATTAAACAAAATTATCAGTCTTCTTTCATACGTACGTGTGGGAAGGTGAGTTGTGAATTTCAGGTGGAGGATCACCATCAGAAAGCACTAAACAAGATTGAAAATGTTCAGAAAAAATATATACAAAAAAGACGTGAGAGGAGAAATGGTTGACAATTGGTTAAAGATGCCAAACGGCCACAAGCATCTCTGACCGAATATGATACATGATCCAATTAGCTCTTTTTTTGGTTGATTGACGGGGAATTACAAAATATATATATGTAGCAAAACTTGTATATATGACTATATATCTTATGAAGCTTATAAAAATATAAGATTTCATGATAATTTACACATCTTAAACATTAGTTTCTAACAAATAAATCTTTTTATTTATTTATTTTTTTGTTTTGAGAAGCGATAAATCGCACCCAGATAGGACACGCGCAGGACTATCACCCGTGATAAGTACGGGAAATGACTACCAAATCTCACCATTGGCCACCACGGGATTCAACTCTACTACTGCGAGGAATAGACTGTCACATGGACAAATAAATCTTTTTATTTATTTATTTATTTTTGATACATGAAAGAGCTTACGTAGCTAACTAGTAAATACTCTTTAAATTCAAAGAAATAGGTTATATATGCAACCATGTTGGCATGCTTTGAGTGATCCTTGTACAGGATGCTTGTCCCTGTGTCCTTCGCTATCCTTACCATTGCGTCGGCACATAGATTTTCTTCTCTCGATATTTGGATCATCTCCTGGTTCTATATTTGGTTGAATAGTCTTATGCACTCCTCTATTGCTCCTCTTGTTCTCTAGTTGTTATCTCCTCTGTTTTGCTGTATTAATCTTGACAAACTTGCATTATCTGTATGTGGTACAGCTTGTCTACTTCCCATCAGGGACGGATCTAGGATTTTTGCTTAGTGGGGGCATTATACTAATATTAAATATAAAATACAAAAAAATATATATAATGAAACACAATCACATTAAAAGCTTTTTCATATAAAAGTAACATATTATAAATTTACAATTGCTCTCTGTCTTTCCATGGTTTGAATATGATGCAGGATATTTTTCATTATCAATACTATAAAATATTTATTTTTCTATATATGTAATCAAGACTACTTGTCTACCTACTACCCTACACTAATTCGCAGTCAAATAAACAAAAAAAAATATCCATATAAAAAACCATGAAAAAGACTAACAATGAGAGATAGGAACAAAAAATAAGGACTTGACACTAACCGGATTGCAATTTTGCAAACGGAGAAGGACCAAAGATGGCCAGATCAAACAACTGAGAACCAAGGTGAGGAATGAGTAAAAGAGAGAGAGCTAGAAAGGGACATAGTCGAGAGATGGAGTTGGGAAATAGAAAATGAGAATCAAACTTTCTAAAATATATTTTTTTTCATATAAGCCCTTAGAAAATTCTTTAATTGCTTTTGTATATGTTTTATATTTTAGGTTTAGTGGGGGCAAATTGAAAATGTCAAAAAAAATTATTAAATATTAATAAATCTCTCAAATTTCAGTGGGGGCAGTTGCCCCCACTGCCTCCACTCTAAATCCGTCCATGCTTCCCATATTAGTTAATCTTTCTATGCCCTCCTTTAGAGACTTCTTTTCAAACACTGAGTGTGCCTCACATGTTTTAGCTCCTGCAATGCATAAATGGCCTCTGTTAGAATAATAATGACATAGCTAGCTAATCCCTGCTCTGCTCATCTCTTTGTTCCATGAGGCATCAGTGGACAACAGATGCTCATGGTTTTCTCTGTTCCATCTCCGACCTTTACATCCACCTACCTATATCTTCAATCGGTTGGCTTCTCTGCTTATATTCTATCATTGCTATTATACTCTTCTAAGCCATCATTTGAGGTATGTTATGCTTTCTTCTGAAGATTAGATTACAACGTGCCTTCCATATCTGCCACAGTACGTTTCCAATAATTAACTTCTCTATGTTGGGTCTTTCAGGGGCACCACATATTCACATTAGTATGATATTGTCCACTTTGGCCCAAGACCCTTATGGCTTTGTTTTTGGACTCAACCCAAAAGGCCTCACAGGAGACTTGTCCATACTTTATAAACCCCTTTACTCTCCCTCTCTAAACCGACGCATTCCTAATAATCCTTCTCTTGAACAAAGGACCACATTAGAGCCTCCCATTAAAAGAACACCGAAATCATTCACCTTGCGCCATCGAGTTTTTACTCACTTGAGAGCCATGGAACCATCACACACTGAATGAATGACAATGATATCAATTATTGGGCCTTCTAGGGGCACTACATCTCCACATTAGTATAATATTGTCCACTTTGGGCCAAGACCCTCATGGCTTTGTTTTTGGACTCAACCCAAAAGGCCTCGTGCACTAATGAAGATGTGTTCATACTTTATAAACCCTTTTACTTTCCCTCTCTATCATAATTGATGCTTTCCTAACATTCTATTGAGGAAACATGGTGGTTTCCTAAGTAGCCTTTAACCATCCAATTTTCTTCTAATAGATTTTTCTTGTCTATATGTCCCAGGCTTTGACGTATTCCTTCCTTTTCATCTCAACTCAAATTTATTGTGTCCACTTGCAACCCTGGAAAAAGATGGTTAGTAGTCTCACTGTTCATTCTACACATTAGGCATAGATCATTTGGTCCAAAGTTCCTACTATATATATGGTTTCTAGTTGGGAGACAATCATGAAAGAATTTTCAGATGAACATCTTTACTCTTGGTGCTATCTCCAACTTCTACATTGTTTTCTAGCCATGCCATTGGTTTGTTTCATGTGTCCATTCTACATGCATCATAGATGGCTGTTGAAAGGGACCTTCCCCTCGATGTGTTAAATGGGCCAGCCCGGCACAGCATAGCTCGGGCTAGCCTAGCATGAGCACAACCCGCGACCCCCTCAAGGTTGGCCCATCACGAGACAACCCAGTTGTCATGGGTTTGTGCCGTGTCGGGCCAACCCGCAGGTTGGCCCGATATTTTTAAAATATCATTTAAAAAGATTTAAGAAATCCAATAAATTAAAAAAAATCAAAAAAATTAAAAAAATGTCAAGAAAATTAGTAAAAAAAAACAAACAAGAAAATGCTAAAATTTTTAAAGAAAATCTAAAAAGTCATAATTTTTTTTTTAAAAAAACCCAAATCCATCCCTCTTCGGTGGCGACTGCCATCATCTCACTGAAAAAAAAATATTTTGAGAGAGAGAGAAAGAGAGAGTGAAAGAGTTAAGAGATTGAAAGAGCTTCGCTGAGAGATTGAGAGGGAAGAAGAGAAGAGAGAGGAGAGAGAAAGGTCTCAGGTAGTAGGGATGTCAACGGGGCGGGGATTCACCGGGGATGTATTTCCCTGCCCCAGCCCCGATTTTCCACCCCCATCCCCGTCCCCGAGGGGATTACCCGGGTTCGGGGATGCCCCGCCCCCGAATTTACTTATTTACTATTATATACTTTGTTTAATACAAAGTAGAATCAAGTCACCCTAATTTATTAATTGATTAATACTTAATTGATTAATTAGAGTTTAAATTATATTTATATTTATAATTACAAAACTATAATTATAACAATTATTAGTATATTTATAATAACTTTTTATTTAAATACTTATAATATATATATATATATATATATATATATATATATATATATATATATATATATATATATATATATTATTTAAATTAAATATTTCGGGGCCGGGGCCGGGGCGGGGAGGGTATTCCCCGGCCCAGACCCCGATGGGGAATTCCATCTTGGCCCCGGCCCCGGCCCCGACCCCGACCCCGACCCCGAAAAATCGGCCCCGGCCCCGTCGGGGCGGGCTAGGGAATCGGGTTCCCCGTTGGGGCCGGGGCCCATTGACATCCCTATCAGGTAGAGCTGTCAAATGATCAAGCTGTTTGTGAAGAGCTCGAGATTGGCTCGGTAAAAGCTTGAGCACGGCTCGGAATTTCGAGCTTTCGAGCCAAGCTCGAGCTTCAATTTCGAGTTTGAAATTAATTTCAAGCCGAGCTCAAGCTCGATCGAGCTCATCTCGAAAGCTCGAAATTTAATAATAAATATTAATATATAATATAATATATGAATAAAGATTTAATATTTAATATTAATATATAATATATAATATAAAAAAATTAATTTATAAATAAGGTTTTAATTTTGAGTTAAATCGAGCCAAACTCGAGATTTCAAAATTATAATTGAGATCTTAATTTCGAGCTAAATCGAGCCGAACTCGAGCTTTCAAAATTAAAATCGAGACAAGCTCGATCTACTTCCGAGTTCGAGCTAGGCTATTTTGAGCCGAATTCAAGCTGGGCCCAGCCCGATCAAGCTCGGCCCGTTTACAGCCCTAGTCTCAAGTCTCAGGTCTTGCCGCCATGAGAAAGAGAGAGAAGAGAGGAAAAACTCAAAGAGGAAAGAGAGGTGAGAGCATGAGAGGTCTTGCCACCACTCGTGCTTCGGGGGCTGCAATTTCGTCTCGTGACGCATGCAGGAGGAGGGCCAAAGGCAAAAATAGAAAAAAAAAAAAAAAAACAAGGGTCGTTCACAAACACTGCATGAGTGGGTTTGTGCTGGGCCGACATGCGGGCCGTGCCCAGCCGATCTGCGGGCCGCGCAACGCCACAAAGGCGACCCAACACAAGTCCGTCCCTAGGCACGACCCGGGGGCTACAGTTCCGGGCCATGCTAAGCATGGCCCAGGTCGTGTTGGGCGGTGCTAGCTCACGAGCAGCATGACCCATTTGACATCTTGACCTTCCCTATGTTTCTTAAGTCCAAATCCATGTTTTTTTTCCTCAGTCTCTCAATCTATTTGTTTGTTGATAATGGAATGCATGGTTATATTTGGGAAGATCTCGTTTAGCAACTCTATATCATAATGGATTCCTAATATTAGCTGACCAACCTCTACATCTATAAGGTCAAAGTCCATGTTTATAAATGTTGTTTATATTGCAATAACATATAAAAAATCCAAGTGCCCAGTAATACTAAATCATAGATAAGTATATGTTCTGATGAAATATAGTCTCTAACTATAGGGATAACTTTCATTAGAGCCCTAAGGCGTTTGGTTGACAAGTATGGGAATGGGTTTCATTCCTTACATAGTGTATACCTTTGTTTGGTTGACAGCAATGGGAATGAAACCCATTCAATTAAGGAATGGCTTTCCTTGATAAGCCTGAGTGGGATTCCGCCCAAATTAGGCGGAATGAGCATTCCCGGATGGAAAAATGTCACATTTGCCCTTGAGCAAAACAAACGCCAGATCGCGTCTTTCCTCTCCGTCCCCGAGCCCTATTCCTCTCTCTGGCCGCCCGCCGGCATGGATGGTTCTGAGGAGGATTCCGGATGGGATCGGTCCTTAAACTCCCACGGTGGTGGTGATAAGACTGGTCGCATCCCGGCGTTACGCGATGGATCATTGAGTAGCTTCTTGGTCACGGAGGTCGCGGAGGGTGGTCGTGGATGGGCGGGGGAGATTAGCTTGCGTGAGTGGCTTGACCGGCCTGGAAGCTCTGTTGATATGCTGGAGTGCTTGCAGGTTTTTCAGCAGGTTGTGGAGATGACACCCTGTTAATAATTATTTACAGAGTAAAAATTTTATCCGCAAGCTAATCAAATAATTTTTAATTATTCATAATTTATTCAACAACAAACCCATCCACTTTCTAAATTTTTTTAATTAATTTTTAAAATTTTTTAATTATCCAAATTTAATTTATTCATTAATTTAATTATATTTGTATTAATAGTTATATAATAATTGGATATAAAAAATTAAATATTTAAGTATCTAGTTATCATTTAATTTAATTTAGGGCCCGTTTGGTATGAGGGAAAGTAAGAACTTTGCAGGGAAAGTAAAGGCCGGGAATCACTTTCGCACGTTTGGTTATAAAATGAACCATGTAAAGTAAAGTTTGACTTGTAATTACTTTCCCTTTGACCAGGGAAAGTGTTTCACATAGGGGGAGGTGTGAAAAGGATTACAAGGTTGGTGGGAAAGTATAGAAGAGGTAAAATGTCAAATTTGCCCATCTATTACTCTTGCCCTCTCTTTCAATTTTACTAAGTAGAATAATAAAATCATAATTTACTTATAATTTTAGAATTTCTTAATTATTTATTAGGCATAGATAAATATAATTAAAAAAGGGTATTTTTGTGTTATACTTTTCGTTGTTTTATAAATTATTCAAAACTTTTGATTGAGAGAACTAACCCAATGGGTGACAAGTGAAAATAAAATAAAATATAGGGTTATGGGGTATTATTGAAAAACGAAGAGGTGATAAGTGATTTGGCTATTTTTCAAGGGATGGTAAGTAAAAAGTTCTTATATAAAACCCAATTTTATTAATAAAGTAATCAAGGGCAACATTGGGAATCAACATTACTTTACACGGTAAACCTATTAATACCAAACAGATGAATCACTTTGCATGCATTTTAATTACACTTTTTATTAGGCATAACAAACATTGCAATGGGAAAGTGATTACAGGGAAAGTGATTGCATGGAAAGACTTTGCATGCAAAGACTTTACATGCAAAGTACCAAACGGGCCCTTAGAGTAATTGGATATAATTATCCATTAATTTAATTTAATTGGATATAATTGGATATAATTAAGTATCTAGTAATCATTAAATATTTAAGTATCTAGTTATCATTAAATATTTATAATTAGATATAATTATTCATTAATTTAATTTAATTATATGTGCAACAAATATTCTTTATCATAGTTTTACTAAATAATTATTTATAATAATTAATTTATTATAATATTTAAATATTTAAAAATAGTTATTGTTTAACAAACATATTATCCTCACATATAATATTAGTTATTTACATAAGGGGCATAAAAGTCATTTTATCACATATCTTCTCTTTAACTTTTCTCATTCCCAATAAACTACCATTCCAATCCCTTCCAACCAAACACAGTTTTCATTCCCTTACTTTTCATTCCGCCTCATCCCATACCCATACCCATTCTCATTCTCATTCCTATTCCGTCAACCAAACGCCCCCTTCATGAGACGTTAGTGTATTTGGGTGTTCATCATATGCTAATCTTGTCATACTTATATGTCATATATTTAATCTAGTTCTTGTCTTCATGATTTACGAGTTCTAATGCATGTTTTGTTAACAATGATTTTTCATCATTTTTAAATCCCTAATTCCCGGTCCTCCCTTAGACTTTGGGCCAGTAATTGTTTTCCAACCAATGAGTCCACCATCAATATTATTGTTGCCCCAAATGAATCTCCTAACTAGCTTGCATATATTTTCAAGTGTAGTATGAAAGATGAGACAAGTATTGAGTCCATATACAGGCATTGACATTATGGTTGAGTTGACTAGGGTTAGCCTTTCTGTCATAGATAAATTCTGTGTTTTTCAGTGAACTAATCTTTCTTCCACTCTTTCTATTAATGGGCTAAATCAATTCATAGGAACTCTATTTGTAGAGATTCAACTCCCATGGTACCTGAATGGAAACCGGCTATGTTTCAATAGTGTAAGTAATTATCTTCTAAGTCTTAAGTTTCAACCAAGATGGGAGATAAGCTTTGATTTGCCTTTTGTCCTGTGAGGAATGAGTAATTGAGTATAGCTCTAGGCATAACTTATCCCTAGTATTTCTCTTGTATAGAAATCATATGAACATGGATTATCTACAATAATTTTAAGGCATAGAAAATATTTTTTTATCCCTTTTTATCCCATCATTTCCTTTCATTCTTGGAGGTGCATAGTTTCATGATTCTCTTAAAAAGTAAGTTTGAATCCTATACATAACTATTTGAATTGAAAAAATATATATAAGCAAAAAATTAGTAAGAGAAAATCTTTTGCAAATACCCCAACTACTCTTCAGTTTTTCATTAATTATTAACCAAAGGTCAAATATCCTATTTAGTTCCTCTATTATTACGATTTGTCCATTTGAGTCCCTCTAATATAAAACATGTCTTTTTGGTCCCTTTAATTTTACGTTTGTGTCTTTTAAATCCTTTCACAAGCCTTTTTGGTCCCTTTATTTATGTTTTTCAGGCCTTTTTGGTCCCTATAAACTTCGAATGGAGGGATTTAAAAGACACAAACGTAAAATACTAAAATTAAAGGGATCAAAAAGGCATGTTTTATATTAGAGGGATCCAAAAGGACAAACCGTAATAATAGAGGGACTAAATAGGGTATTTGACCTTAACCAAATAGAAAATATAAAATTTTTATTACAAAATAAAAAATATCTTTTCTAATTAAATTATTACTTACCTTAGTGATAAGCGGAGATTATCTATCCCATAAGTGATAACTGTTAAGTGGTGATAACTGATAACTTATACTGGTGCTACACTTTTATAAACAACTATGATGGGCGTTACTTACTGGACCCTCCACTGCAGTTAGGGAGCCCAAGATGGAGCCCAACCCAAGACCAAGCCCAAGATAATTTGTTTGGTCCTTTAGGCCCGTGTGGTCCATAACTTCCACCCGCCCCCTCTTTCCAAACGTTAGGGTTTAGGGTTTAGCACTTCAGCTCCCTTCGTCTTCTCCTTCGTCCTCCCCCCTCTCAAAACCCTAGCGATCAAATCCCCTGATCTTTGCCATGAATTTCCGTTTCCAAAACCTTCTCGGCGCGCCGTACCGCGGTGGCAATGCCGTTGTCACGGAGAGCTCTACCCTTCTCTCCGCCGTCGGCAATCGCGTCGCCTCGACCGACCTCGTGAAATCACAAACCCTAACCCTCCCCTTCGAGGCCTCCACCAACCTCTCTCGCCTCGCCGCTTCCCCGGACGGTCACTTCCTCCTCGCCGTCGACGATGCCGGCCGTATCTACTACGTCAACCTCCGCCGCCGTGTCGTCCTTCACAGTATGACCCTTAAGGGCCCCGCCTCGGCCCTCCGATTCTCACCGGATGGTGCCTTGTTCGCCGTCGCCGTCGGCCGCCGCGTTCAGGTCTGGCGGTCCCCGGGGTTCAGGAGGGAGTTCTTTCCTTTTGAACGAGTGCATGAGCTTCGGCCATGCCCCGGGGATGTGACAGCGATCGATTGGAGTCCCGACTCGGCGTACCTCCTGGTAGGATCGAAGGATCTCACTGTTAGGCTCTTCTGTTTGAAGAGCTGCGAGGGTTCTAAAAAGCCCTACTTGTTTCTAGGGCACAGGGAGTCCATTGTTGGCGTCTTTTTTGCGAAGGGGGAGAAGAATGATAAGGTCAGCCGCGTCCACACGATATCCAAAGATGGGGCAATTTTCACATGGAAAGTGGATGAAAGCCAGCGGCTTGATGATTCTAATAGGATGGATTCAGACCCCCCATCCCC
This sequence comes from Dioscorea zingiberensis, assembly GCA_026586065.1. Taxonomy (NCBI): domain Eukaryota; kingdom Viridiplantae; phylum Streptophyta; class Magnoliopsida; order Dioscoreales; family Dioscoreaceae; genus Dioscorea; species Dioscorea zingiberensis. Next base: position 62,188,025 of record CM048818.1, read on the forward strand.
CGGCACCCCCGAGAGAACCCCAGGAGTGAACAACAATGAAATTTCAGAGGAATGTGAGAAAAGCAGTCGAAAGAGAAGGATTTTAGGTGATGATAATGGTGGCCTGCTTGATGGAGAACGTGAAATCCTTTTGCACCGGATGAAATGGGAGTTGGTAAAGAAGGATTTTTTCATGCAGACACCAGCAAAGCTAACAGCCTGTGATTACCATCGGGAGCTAGACATGGTGGTTGTGGGATTCTCAAATGGGATTTTTGGGCTTTACCAGATGCCAGACTTCGTTTGCATTCACTTGCTTTCTATATCAAGGGAGAAGATCACAACAGCTGTTTTCAATCAGCTTGGTAATTGGTTGGTATTTGGATGTGCAAAACTTGGGCAGCTTCTTGTGTGGGAGTGGCGTTCTGAGAGCTATATATTGAAGCAACAAGGACATTATTTTGATGTTAATTGTCTCGAGTATTCACCAGACTCTCAGATGCTTGCTACAGGGGCAGATGACAACAAAGTCAAGGTATCTAGAGTTTTCAAAGTTGCGAGTCTCAGATTTCATTTATCTTTAATTAGTTCTTATGAGTTCTCTCTAGGGGAAAAAAATCACCATTTTTAGGATTACAAAACCAGAATATTTTCCAGAGCCAACTAGATGATTAAAAATATTGGATTTATATTTAAAAACTTGGAAGTCCCATGGTAGATGTATAAAATGTTTGTACATAGTGGTGTTGCACTCCCAATCTCTCATACAGATTTGCACCACCAAACACTTACAACGACATGTGAAGCAAATCTTTAAGATATGGGAAGATACAATCCCTGATGTTTGCCTCTTCAGTCCTTAAATCTTTTGATGATTCAATCCCTGTGTTTATGTCACTGTGACATACATGATTTAATCATGTAGTTTTTGGATTGCAGGTGTGGACAGTTTCATCAGGTTTTTGCTTCGTAACATTCTCTGAGCACACTAATGCCGTCACTGCTGTTCATTTTATGCCTAACAGCCATAGCCTACTGAGTGCTTCTCTAGATGGGACAGTTCGTGCTTGGGATTTGTTCCGTTATCGAAATTTTAGAACATTTACTACTCCTTCACCTAGGCAGTTTGTTTCTTTGGCATCTGATGTGAGTGGTGAAGTAATTTGTGCTGGAACCCTGGATTCCTTTGAGGTGATCAACCTATAATTCTTTTTTTTTATTTTAAAAAAAGATATTTGTCTGTGATGTTGATGAGTTTGATTGATTATATGATTGATTCTTTCTTATAAAAATGGACTTTCAGATTTTTGTTTGGTCAATGAAGACTGGTCGATTGTTGGATGTTCTTAGTGGCCATGAGGGCCCAGTTCATGGGTTAATGTTTTCACCAACAAATGTAAGCAACATTTTCCTTTGTCCCGGGATATGTAACTTGTTTAGTAATGGCTAGCTTGAAATTTTCCAATACAGATAATTTAGTTGTTCTCTTTGTAAAAATTTTTTTTGCTCATGCATACAATTATTATTTGTGTTTATTTACATGTTGAAGTGGTTCCTTCATTCTGTGCATATTGTTGTCTTAATTTTATGCTTATGTTATGGATGGTTTACTTTCAGGCTGTTTTGGTATCCTCTTCATGGGATAAGACAGTTCGGTTATGGGATGTTTTTGATGGAAAAGGTGCTGTTGAGACATTTCGACATTTACATGATGTTCTTACTGTGGTATATCGTCCAGATGGAAAACAGATAGCCTGCAGCACACTAGATGGTCAAATTCATTTCTGGGATCCTATAGATGGCCTCTTGATGTATACCATTGAGGGTCGCAGGGATATTGCTGGTGGACGACTTATGACTGATAGAAGATCAGCAGCCAAATCAAGTTCGGGAAAGTATTTTACAACATTATGCTATTCTGCTGATGGGAGCTACATTTTAGCTGGAGGGAATAGCAAGTATGTGTGCATGTATGATATTGCAGAGCAGGTTGGACATCGGACCTCTCTCTCTCTCTCTCTATTTTATTTTGGTTCATAAATTATACTTTATGGTTCTGTAAGAGTTGGTCTTACCACTGTAGTTTTGGTTGAAGGAAGATCACAAGCTTTTCTATAGAACTCATTGTATTTAAAGTAATGACCAAGAGTTTTTCTATTAAATTCAATGTCCAGTGAAACTACAAATTATACATTATGTTTTCTTTATGTTTGTTTGGATCCATTTATAAAATGAACGTCTCTTTCAATGAGCAATAAAGCAAATGATCTCCTAAATTTCTGCTGAAAGGTATGCCTATGGTCATTTCCCTTATAGCTTGTGGGACTCAAACCAAGGAGCTCTGTTTTTTATTTTATCATGGGTTGTGTGTGACTTTGGAGATCCTTGTTTTTGGTTGTTAGGTTATGTATGTGTAATTTTACTTTATTTCAACTCAAATTTGAGATTTATTTCTTATCTTTATTAAAAGCTTACAGAAGTAGGCTTAAGGAGTTGATCAATCACAACTTTTTGGTTTAGTGTTGTAGTCTTTTTCCAATTGTTATTGTTAGGATAATTTCTTGGTTATGTTGATCATGAGAGAATGTAGACATTGCAATACATATCTTAGCAGTTCCCATAAAACTCAGATTTAAGATTTTTGCTTTTCAACTCTTTGGTCCAACCTCTCTTATTTGAAGGACTCAGTCGACACCCTTTTAGTATTCTCAAACTGTCCAACAATTAGAACTTTTTGGGTGTGATTTTTAGTGTGTGTGCATGGGGATAATTATACAGTTGGTCCCCAATATAGCACCCAAGAGATTAGTCTCCCTAGTTATATCCAGAAGTTTTCTCCTATAGTCCAGTAACTTATACAATGTTTCTTTTGATTTTTTTTTTTTTTGGGTTGTTTGTTAGGAATGGCGTATTTTGTAGTAATTAAAACTGAAAGATCTACACATTTATTATTTAGTAATTATGCACTCTTTTCAGGTATTGATTCGGAGATTTCAAATAACTCGGAATCTCTCTTTGGATGGAGTTCTTGACTTTTTGAACTCGAAAAGAATGACAGATGCTGGGCCAGTGGATTTAATTGATGACGAGAATGATGATATTAATGAAGGTGTTGATCGACAAACTAGGGTTAAGCTAGGTGGCGAGCTACCAGGATCACTGCCGAACCAGGGGCGGCCTGTTGTTCGTACAAAATGTCTTAAAATTGCACCAACAGGAAGAAGCTGGGCAGCTGCAACAACTGAGGGGGTTATCTTGTATTCCATCGATGATTCATTTATGTTTGATCCCACAGATCTTGACATTGATGTCACACCTGAGGTATGGCTTTGTTCATGTTATACCTATTCTGTGTTTTAGCATATAAGAGTCTACTGGTTCTTTATACATATCAGAAGCATGCATATCAGTTTTTTGAAGGTTTTGCAAGAATATGCATCTTGTGGTCATGATTCATGTTTATCTTATATTTCTTTTCCTCATTTTCCCCTTCATTTCCAAGTTTTTGTATGGATCTACTTGATTGATAACAATCTTGCCAGGGTTTATGTAGATGGTGTTTTGCTAAGATTTATAACTTCACTTCTGAATTGCCCCTATCCTCGTATTGTGATGACGATGAGCATAAGCAATTACATAATTGTTTCTCATAGCTTTTGTACATTCCAATGCAAAAGTTATGGTTGATTTGTTCTATTTTTTTTGAGAACATTAATCTATTGTTCCAACCTTTATGGCCTGTCAACAAGACTATTTTGGGGAAAAAATCATTTTGCTTCTGTTCTTCATCCTGACTAATTGGTAATTATCTTAAACATCTTGCTTGAACTATTTGTTTGTGGAAACTGACTTATGGATCAATGGTACTTGCGCAGGCTGTCAATGAAGCTCTTTTGGCAGAACAACCCCAGAGGGCATTATTGCTCAGCCTTCGTCTGAATGAAGACTCATTAATTAAGGAATGCATATTTGCAGTGAAACCACTGGATATACGAGCTGTTTCTTCTTCCATACCTTTCAAGTACATGCAGAGGCTAATTGAGGTTTTAGCTCATCTATTGGAAAGTTGTCCCCATCTTGAATTTATTCTTCAGTGGTGCCAGGTATACTTTTTATCCCATAAACTGTTCCCATATCAGTTGGGGTAACCTTGTACTCATGCATCTTATTGATGTTTGTTTGTGGCAGGATCTTTGTGAAGCTCATGGCCATTCTATTCAACAGAACTCCAGAAGTCTTCTCCCATCTTTGAGATCCTTGCAGAAGGCTATTACAAAGATTCATGAAGATCTCTCTGACATATGTTCTTCTAACGAGTATATGCTTCAATATTTATGTTCTACCGGTGAGAAAACCCGATAGAAATCATTTGCATGCCGGCAAACTCTCAGGTAGTTGTACTGGAAGGTGTGTGCATCTATTTGAATCTTTTTATGTTTGCCCTTAGTACTTAGGTTCTTTCTCTCATCTGGCATTCCTCACTTGCGAATTTGATCGACTCTGATAATATGTATTAGTGTCTGTGTTCCTTGTATTTTTTAAAGGATAATCTGTCATAAGCTGCGAAGATATGGATTCTCAGTTATCCTGCTCTCAAATTTGTCACCTTACAGTGTAGGTTTTGTACATTTAGGACTAAAATTTAGTATCTCCTGCCTTCCTTTAACTCTATGTTCCATTTCCATGTATGTACCAAACTTCTTGTTGTAAATCTAATGTCGGATATCTTTCTGATTTGCAAAGCAATGCAACTTTTGTTGTTAGAATAAAAAGCAGTGCTTACATCATAAGTATATGTTGGGGATGGTTGATCCATTTCAGCAAATTTTATCTGCCTTCTGTGATGAGTAGCCCCAATAGTAAATGTTGCTTGTTTCTTTAATTTTTCTTCTTTTTATTTGATTTGATTTGATTTTTGACAAATAACTCCATCTATGCGAGTGTATGCGAGCGTAGCGGGTCCCAAGCCCGGTAAAGGAGAAGGATTGCAGTAGGTTGATAGTCAGTGTAAAATCTAGTCACACATATAATATGAATTTTCTACTAACTTATGATCTTGGGACATGTCCATTTAGGCACGCGCTATATCGGCACCCAGATGTAGTGTTAAATGAGCAAGGGGTTCCTCGTATCACCGTATGAGTGTGAGAGAGTATTGACAAGGGTTCCCATAACATGGATTAGTATGGGTAAAAAAGTTGGTCTCACCACATCGGTACCCGGATGTGGTGATAGATAGGAAAAGATTCTCACATCTTAATGGACAGGTGTGAGTAAATAAGTTAGTCCATGAGAGTAGGATTATGATCGGTAGTTGGAATATAGGTCTTTGTCAGGAAAGTCTATGGAGTTGGTAGATATTCTAAAAAGGAGGAAAATAGATATTAGTGTGTTTACAAGAGACTAGGTGGATAGGAAACAAGGCTAGAGAGATTGATAACGCATGCTATAAAATATGGTATTGTAGAGAAAATAAACGTAGGAATGGTATGAGAATTATTGCAGAACCAAGAATTAAGGACAAACTGGTTGAAGTGAAAAAGGGTATGAGATAGGATTATACATTTGAAGCTAGTGTTGGGAAAATAGACAATCAACATAGTGAGTGCGTATGCTTCTCAAGTAGGCTTAGGGGAAGAAGCTAAGGTTGGATAGCGTAGTTCTAAGGATTCCAAGTGAGCAAGAACTTTTTATTGTGAGCATGTAGGTAGACCCAGTGATGGCTATGAGCAAGCCTATGAAGGTTATGGATATGGTACCAGGAATGTGGAAGTAAAAGCTATATTGGATTTTGTTTTGGCTCATGATTTAGTATTGACCAACACTTGTTTTAAGAAAATGGGATCACACTTGATTACCTTTAAGAGTATGAGTAACTATAGCCAGATAGACTTCCATGTTTCAAAAAGAAGGGATAAGCCTATATGTAAAGATTGTAAAGTTTAACTGCCCAACATAGGTTAGTGGTGGTGGATATGAAGAAAAAAGGATATAGTAAAATAGGAAAGGAGGGTTAGGTAATATAATGTTAGATGATGGGCTTTAAAAAGGACCAACCAATTAGAGTTTAAGAATAAAATATGTGAAGAGGAAGTCAGAGACATAAAAGCTGATGTAAACACCTAGATGGCGAATCGTAGTGAGAAGGTAAAAAACGAGGTCATAGGTCTTTGAGAGACTAGGATCTCGACCATGGGAATCATGGTGCTGGAATGAGGAGGTACAAAAGGTTATTAAAGAGAAGACAGTATATGAAGTTACCCACAACGGAGGATGAGGAAGCCTTTGAAAAATATTAAAAGACAAAAAAAGAGGCCAAGAAAGTGGTTAGCGAGGCTCGAGGTAATTTTTAACTGATTTATACCAAAAGTTAGGGACGTGAGAATAGGGGAAAAAGAAATGTATAAAATAGCATGGTTAAGAGATAAAAAAAGGAAAGACCTGAACTAAGTCAAGTCCATTAAGGATAAGTCTCAACATGTCATGACAGGAGGTAAGAAAATGAAAGAGGGATGGAGAAGATATTTTGATCACTTATTCAATGTAAGTCATGAGGATAATTGTATAGATTTTTATGTATTAACGATAGAGAGGAATCGTAGCTACACATGTAGAATTAGGCCTAGTGAGGTCAATGAGACATTAAAAAAGATGAAGGTTGGGAAAGCGTGTGATCCGAATGGTATCCCACGATTGAAGTTTGGAAGTGTCTTAGAGAAATGAGGGTATCATGATTAACCAAACTTTTCAACTCTATCCTAAGTAGGGAAAAGATGCCAAACGATTGGAGGAGAATTTTGGTTCCTATACATAAGAATAAGAGAGATATTCAAAATTGTACCAACTACTGTGACATCAAGTTAATGAACCACATGATGAAATTTTGGCAGAGGATAATAAAGTATCAACTCAAGGATATTACGAAGGTGTCAGAGAACCAATTTGGTTTTATGTCAGGTATATCTACAACGGAAGCTATTTTTTTGTTAAGGAGTTTGATGGAAATTTGCAGAGAGAAGAAGAATGATCTCTATATAGTTTTTATTGACTTAGAGAAAACATATGAGAGAGTATCAAAACAAATCCTTTGGTGGAAATTGGAAAAGAAAAGCATTCATGTTAAATATATAAATGTTATCAAAGATATGTACGAAGGATCAGTTACGAGTGTGAAAACAGTGGGGGGAGATACGGAGGAGTTTCTTATAATAGTGGGTCTACATTAGGGATTGGTCTTGAGCCCATATTTGTTTACTCTAGTAATAGATGAGTTAATTAGTTGTATGTAAGATGACACTCTATGGTGTATGTTGTTCGCAGATGATATTGTCGCAGTTGATGAGACTAAGGATTGAGTTAGAATTGTGGAGAAACACTCTTAAAGTAGAGGCTTTAGGCTAAGTAGAAGTAAGATATAATATATGTACTATAATTTTAGCTTAAGTAGGAAAGATAGAGGGGAAGTAAAACTAGGTTTTGTGGTAGTCCCTAAGTGTAACTATTTTAAGTATGTAGGTTTTATTTTTCAGTATGATGGGATGATAGATGAAGATATATTCCATAGAATCAAAATAGGATAGCTGAAATGGGGAAGTACCACATGTATGTTATGTGATAAGAAGATGTCTAACAAAGTGAAAGAAAAGTTGTATAAAATGACAGTTAGACCAACCATGTTATACGGAAGGGAGTGTTCGACAATTAAAGTTCATTATATTTATAAAATGAGTGTTGCAGAAATGAGGATGGTAAGGTGAATGGATGGTCATATTAGATTGGATAAGATTAGAAATGAAGACATCCAATAGAAGATACATGTTATATCAATTGAAGATAAAAAAAGAAGAGCGTTTAAGATGGTTTGGACACGTGCGTCGTAGACCCTCAAATGTCTCGGTTCGAAAATATAATAGTCACTGACAGTGGTATAATTTCTCATTGCCAGTGACTTGCATTGCTACCATTAGTCATATCTTTCTAATATTGTAACTTTTTATTCATTCTAATTTATTCTGTCCATCCTTGTACTGCTTCCAGATTAAATAAATTTTTTTCCCATGATTCTCCTTTCAGGTCCATTCACTGTAGATGGCTTGTTGCCTGTTCTCATTGCCTCTTTTGCTGAATTTATACACAGCAATGGTTTCTATTCTGTTCAGGATCAATCAAAACCGAAACTAATTCGCTGTTTCTGTATGAATCCCGGTGGTTGCGACTCCTCCTTGTAACATTATTCCTGCTCAACAGAGGCCACATTTTACAGTGTTTTCTTCCAGTGGAATTTGGTCTCCCATCATGCTGATCAGCAGATTACCAGTTAGCCAGTTGCTGGAGAAAATATACGAAACTTCATTGTTTATTTTCAAAAAGAATAACCCTGTAAATTTATCTTTGTTGTCTTCCTTTTTGTTTACTTGTTGGAGAGTGTCTGACTGTGTACACTCCCCAGTCCCCCCAAATTATAAGACCAATTCTTTCCATTTTGATTTTGAGACGTCACATACCATTGCATGTCATGTCGGGAAGATATTCTCTTGTGGGTCCTCCTCGCACTTACGATGAGCGATGTGACCACGTTCCCCTCGTGCTCGTCTGACACGTGGTGGCTGTACATCCACTCCCGTTGACCCAGTGGGTCCGGCCGAATGGCTATACTTTTCTTCTTCTCTAGTGGCAAGCAAACGTAATCACTGAGTATATATAAAATAAAATAATAATAAAACGACGATTTGGTTCGATGGTGTTATTATAATAACAGGGACAGTGTAGTGTCGTGAGAATAACAAGCAAGAATTAATAATATTATAGTATATAATTAAAGAGGAAATCGTCCTTTTATTTGTATTAAATTAGAGTAAAGTATGATGCCAACTCTTCCCATTTGTAGAAGCAAATCTTTGGATTCCCACACCAAGTGGCTTTTCATTTATTCCCACTATGGTACAGCTTCCTAGATCTCTGATTGCTGTTATCCAGACTTTCATGGACTCATTATTCACCTCACCACACTATTAACTAAGAAGCTTTCTTGCTAAGCATTTTTAAAAGAAATTTAGATACACAATATATGTTTTACAAGTTTTTGAGAGGTCTTTGTCTTTCTTCCTCATGGCAATCAATTAGGATGATCTCTCACCTAACAATTGATGATATTAAACTCCAAATGGACTTCATTCTCAGATAGAAATTAAATATATGATCATTAAGAAAGAATTACTGTTTATCACTGGATCAAAACCTCAGGTTAGAAAACACACAAGCTGGTCTCACTATCATCTACAGCAACCATCATCCTTACTATCAATTAGGGTGATCTCTCACCTAACATTGATGATATTAAAATCTAAATGGACTTTATTCTCACATAGAAAGTAAATATATGATTATTAAGAAAGAATTAGTGTTTATCACTGGAAGCTGGTCTCACTATCATCTACAGCGACCATCCTCCTTACTATTTATTAGTGTGATCCTTTCAAGATCATGTGACCAGTAAAATCACATCCTCTTTAGATTTTGGATTCAAGACTTATGTGTCATTAGATCCTCTGATGGAGATATAACCATGACAAGACTGGTTAAATTAATCTCCAACTAGAATCCAGTTGGGCACCATTGCTCCTCTCCTTTCATCATCAGTATTCAATTTTAGTGCTACTTTTTTCCAATCTTATTATATCCCATGAATGATCTTAAATGCTGTTCCTTGACGTTGAAAAAAACAATGTTTTATAATATGTAGATTTTTTGTAAATAATTGAGTGTTTGACTGAGGAGAGTCTCAATCAAATTGCAGAAATGTTCTGATTAATCTTATGTTATGAACTATTGATGAACTCAGTGAATAGTTGAAGTTCATTCAAGGATAGATTAATTATATATATAAAGTAGTCACTAAGTTTATTGTAATATATTTCTATGAAACCCGTCTCATGAATACGAATCTACCGCAAGACTAAAATAATAAAATAAATTTATCTTTTATACTAACCAAAATAGTAACTCACACTGTTATAAAAAATTTTGATATGGATATATCTGGTCGGATACATAGCAGCATCTCGGACATCCATTTGTCTGGCCCAGACCGGACATATGGCAGCATCACGAACGTCCATTTGACAAGCCCAGATCAAACACATGGCAGTATTTCGAGAGCCTATATGATCGGCTTAGATCTCCACCTTAGACTTCCCTTTTGGGCGGAAGGGTGGCTGCAAAGTCAGGACATAGGGAAGGGAATGAGATAAGGTGCTGAAGATATCTTATCAAAGAAAAGTACGACAAGAAAGAGTCTCTGACAATGAGGAGGCCGGCGCCAAACCCGGTAGAGGGAAATAAGAAGGGGAGAAATGAAGAAGAAAGTAAGAAACTAGACTCTCACAAACTCTCCTACCAAAAATTTAAATATTTTTTTAAATCAAACTTTTTAAATAAAGTTTCTATATAAAATAACACTATGTCAAAAATTTATTCAAATAAAATAATTACTCAATAATTAATAAAATATTTTCTAGTTTAATAGTAAGGATTTATTAGCTTAAGATAAAAACAAAAAAAATATATAAATCCTCAATTCAGCCCTGGACAAAATGACAAACTTAATATACATAGTTTTTTTTTTGACACGATGAGCTACAAGTAGCTAGAAAAAAACACAAAAAGTAAGTAGCATAGTTAGATTAGCAAAAATAAAGTCCAGCCACAGCAGCAGCCTCTTCAATCCATCTTGGTCGATCCGATCCTCTGTGGAATAGAGATAGTGGCGGGTTCCTTCTACCATAATTTGCTAATGAGTCTGCCAGGTTGTTGATTTCCCTCGGGCAATATGAGATCTCCATTTGAGGGTTAGAATTCAGGAATTCCTTGATGTGTTGAATCTCCTCTCTGTGCTGCCAGTTGTTGTGTTCATCGTCTTCATTTAGTGATTCCAGCACCGCAAGGCAATTAGTGCTTAATCTATCCACTTGTATGTTGCTTAATCTGCAATGTTCAATGGCCTTTCTAATTGCAAGAAGTTCAGCATGTAGGGTTGAGTCTGCGTCCACTGCCACAACTCCAGCTAGCATAAGGGACTTTGCACCTTTAATTATAGCAAAACCTATTCCAGCAGCAGTATCAATATTAGTCCATGAAACATCACAAAAAATTGTAATTGAATTATCTAAAACAGAGTTGTTGAGATACTCCCTTATGTGTCTCTGTGTTCTCCAAATAAATTCCTGTGTATTCTTGACAGCTTGACTGAATATTTGTGGAGCACTAATCTTTTTTGCATTGAAGACCAAGTCATACCTAGCCTTCCAGATTCCCAACTTAATATACATAGTTGGATTATCCACTTGTAAATTGGATCTCTAATTTCAAATGAATTGGTCAATTTCATGTTACTAAATATAACCTAAAATATACCACAAATTAAGCTCAATTTATTACTTGCAAAACACTGGTTTAGAGGGAGATAAACACACAAAGAAAACCGAAAATGGGGTGGCCCCTAGGATTAGGTTCATCATAGTAGATGGAGGTCTCAAAATTCCAATCCATACACAATTCTCAAGTCAATCATGTCCTAAGAAAGTGAGATTCTTTGTATGACTTCCATCTCCCATATAGGATAACAAGATTTTAACTTTAGATAACGTGGCAAAACGGAGGTGGAAAGAGAACCAAACCATTTATATACTACCTCTGAAAGAGTCGAAGAGACGCGTCCGATAATCCACTATCCCTCCACAAAACACATATGGGAATATTACTGTAGTCTCTTCAAAGTAGAGGGTAGGCCCCAATCAATTTGAAATCTGTGGGGGCAAAAACACCCAAACTAACTTGTTTGGTTCAAAAAGGGTGTTTGGTTCAATAGGAGGAGTGAGGAGGAGTAATTTTTTTTGTTTGGTTTGAGTAGGAGTGAGAAGAAATATAATGTGTATTTGATCAATTTGCTCTTTTGTATGAAATAGATAAAGATAATGTTTAGTTGTGGGAAAAAATGAGGAAAAGTGTAAGGTGTATTATTACAATTAATTTAATACTAATTAATATTAATTATATTAAAGCTATAAATTATATGAATTTAAGTATAATTAATATTAATTATTAAACCAATACAAATTTTATTACTATTAATTATATTAGTATAAAAAGTTAGTATTAAACTAATTAATATCAATTATATTAAAGCTTTTAATTATATTAATTTAAGTATAATTAATACTAATTATTAAATCAATACAAATTTTATTACTATTAATTATATTAGTATAATAGCTATATTAAACTAATTAATATTAAATATATTAATTTAAGTATAATTAATATTAATTATTAAAACAATACTAATTTTATTACTATTAATTATATTAGTATAAAAGTTAAAATTAAACTAATTAATATCAATTATATTAAGGCTAGTATAAAAGAGAGGACTTAGATGGAATTTTAAAAATAAGTGGAGGGCAAGATGGTATTTTCAAGTGATTTTTTGAGTTTAAAAAATAAAAAAATTTCCTCCCCAAAAAACCCGGATTTGGGAGGGTGGAAAAAGAGTGATGAAGAAAGCGGGTAAAAAAGAGAAAAATTCTAAAAAAAACTTTAGGAATTTTTCAACTGTTCAAAAAGCCCCTAAAATTTTTTCACTTCTCAAAAAGTCCATACTTTTTGAATAGATGTCATTTCTAAAAGTAACTGACGATGTTAAAAAAAGTATGAAATTACCCTTATATGCCCATCACACAGACCCGTACACCACTCGAGTCGAAACGTGTATTATTGAGTTGTATCAATTTATACAACACACTAAAGCGTTTATTATGCATATTTCTGTTGTTTATTATCCATCAAAAATCATTTATTATGCATCCACTTTATGTTCACTCAGTCCGCTATGACAGCGTTGCATGTTTTTCTATTATGCGCCTCACAACATCGACTACAATAAAGTGGTATAATGTTCTCAACGATCATGTCCACCACCATCTTGTTGAATATACAATGTAGGATGCACATCCGCGAGAAATCACTATCTGACTCAACAGAACATATAGTCTTGTGAACGTCTGGGATAACACTTCATTCTCACACATGAAGGTTCGAGGCTCCAATGATTGAAATATCCTCCATATATCACCGACTACCACGAGGACAACACGGTAAAGTCAAGCGCATGGCAATGATGGTCTCCATTAGCGAAGGGTGGTGAAGATGTAGAGTAGACGTTCGGAGGGAAGGAAAGAAATGAGACAGATGATGAGCAAAAGACACTCTCGCTGGACAAACGAAGGCTGCACATCCGCGAGAAATCACAATCTGACTCAATGAAACATATAGTTTTGTGAATGTCTGGAACGACACATCATTCTTACACGTGAAGGTTCGAGGCTCCAATGATTGCAAATATCTTCCATCACCGACGGCCACGAGGTACAACACGGTAAAGTCAAGCGCATGGTAAGGATGGTCTCCATTGGCGAAGGGTGGTGAAGATGTAAAGTAAACGTTCGGAGGGAAGGAAAGAAACGAGACAAATGATGAGCAAAAGACACTGTCGCTGGACAGACGAAGGAGGTATCTAGATGAGTAAACTTGCTCGCCAAGCAAGTAAGTATGCAGAGGAGGACGACGATGTGACTGGGCGGGACTTTTCCTGCCAAAAAAGGCTCAAATAGAGGGGCATTCTTGCCATTTTTCAAAATAACCAAACAATTCATTGACGGGAGGGACCTTATGGGAAGAATTTCAAAAAGGAGGGACTGACCAAGGAGCTGGGAATGTTAGAGGGGTCTGCCGGGAAAATGAAACTATGTGGGGATCGAACGGTAATTTTCCCAAAAGATTAATTAAATTAATAACCTTGATAATAGACGGATCTTAAAAGACACGTGTGAGGTGATGGTGCTGCCGACAGTCACTTTCAATCCGTAACATTTTCAACGCCAGCTGTCCTTTCGAGCGCGCGAGCGAGCGAACAAAAGTACAAAGTGAAGTGAAAGATGGCTGGCTCCACTGCTGATATTTTGATTGAATTAAACGACCACCTTACTTTATTTCTCATTATCATTAATCACTCATCTTCTATACTATTATTAATATTAATTTATGCTTTATTATATGGTCAAAATCTCATCACCCAAAAGAAGAACCTAACTGTAATGCTAACGTTAATGAATGACCCAAATTAAATGATCTATTTAAAGGGTCTAATGATCAAATCAAAGAACCTAATTAATGGTAATGTTAATCATGCCAATGAATCAACAAATCTATTTAAAGGGTTCTCTCATGAGTGAAAATGGCTGACCCACAAAGTTGGGATGGACCATGACTTGAAAAAGCTGGTCCATAAATAGCCCTACAATGACATTGACATAAGTAATTACTTTTATTATTCTGTCTTTCATGTTTTGAATGTTGGGGTTGAACTTGTTAATTACAAAAGTCTTTTTACCAACTTTTATAAGAAAAATTTGATTAGCCGGGCCACTCATTCTTACAGATCAAGGTTGGGGGTTCAAACCACGTCTCGATCATGTTTTGAAGAACGTACCGGTTATTTGAAAATGTTGTCTACGTACATGGTGAAAGCTTTTTGAATGAGTTCCAAGTTCACTAGATTCACAGTTTGGCTATAGATGAGAGCTTGTTCAATATATATAAGTTAGTTAGTTCCAGAAGTGTGCATGCATTAAATGGTGAAAGCTACAAAAACCTTTAAAGAGTCGCCAACATTGATAGCAACAAGGAACACGTAGTGGAGAGGCTATAATGTGGAGCAACCATCACCATGACCAGCCATGAAATGGAGGGCATTCGAGAATAAGACATTAATTAAGACACCACCTATATATTTGTGAGATATTGCATCACTGACAGGTTAACCTCACAAAACAATAAAGGTCATAATCTGCTTGCATGCTGAATGTCATCTTATGCATTAGAGGTATCCAATGATTTTGGATCGATCATTGGAGAGTACTCTTACAAGGAATACAAGACAAAGTTCAGGCCACATCAACTCTTGTCTGTCTCTCTCTCTCTCTATATATATATATGAGTTTTAACTTCTAATTTGGAATATTGAGGTCCAGTATAAAGTAGTTTTCACTACTGGCTCTAGCTATTTACTTTATTTTTCATAATCTCAATATATATAGCTAGAGATGTTAGAAATGAACTGATCCAGTGGCCAACACGATAAGACCAAAGTTGGAAAAAGAAAAGTAGAATGTCATATCTATGGATTTTCAACTTATCATTCATGAAATGCCAAGCAGCTTTCTGATCATCCTCACAAGGGATAAGTATGGAGGTGCAGCAGCTGCTAGTGGTTCTGCTGCCCACTCCATAGACATACAAATCCACTAGCAGATGTATTGCATATATGATATATATATATATATCATATATAATAAAACGCCAGTACGTACCAGCTTCCTCTCACATTGTCTGCATGATCTGCAAATTAAGTGCACTGTTCGAAGGTAGACGTGTGTCTCTATATGCATGTCATCTATCACAATGCCCTCTGTGAGAAGGCATATGGCTCTTAACTTATTCACAACAGCCAAGGACTCTAATTGTACGTTCTACTAGTTTATGTTCTCTCTCTCTCTCTCTCTCTCTCGTGAGCATGAATGTGGTTGACCATGGTCTAATAATTGATATCATGTACATGTGGGAACATGTATGATAATTTCATAGCTCATTCTGGTCTTTTGGATCATTCATTAACTAGATGTAGTTGTATCTTTTAATGATAATTAAAATGATTTTAAAAGACTGGTGGTGGTGGGTGACTACATGTTTTTAGCTACCAAACTTTCTTAGTATAAAATATATAAATTAGATAAAAAATACTGCTATTCTAAGTGTATAAGAAACCTAGTACTGCGGGTATCTGGAAATTAGTGTGTTAATTGTGGACTTCTAATTAATCAGATCCTAATGATGCAATTAGAGGGGCTTATTTGTAATAATTACACAAGCTTGATATCCTCTTCCTTCAGAAAGAGCACCTTGGAAGATACCATAAATTATTCAGACAACTTGCTAGCTCTAGATTTCGCTTAAAAAGAAATTATATATCATCCCAGAAGATTTGAATGGAAACAAGGGCCCCTCATCACCTTGGATGAAATAGGGCAGTGACAGAAATAGGAGCTATAAAAGTCCCATGCTCTGTTGGATTCCTAATGACCTTATATCAATAAGGATAAGATATCATGAAACCCGATATCATTACCCTATTTGAAGACTTCTACCAAGTGAAGGCAAACATAGAACGCCTAAACTGAGCCCACAATGTCCTTATCCCTGAAAATGGCTCACCATCTATTATTGCGGATTACAATCCCATAAGTCTGTTCAGCTGTTCCACCAAGATTTTATCCAAAGTACTGACAAATCGACTTAGGGGAGTAATCGTCGACTTGATCAACGAATCACAAACTGCATTTATCAAGGGTGATCACTCCATTCAAGACAACATAGTCACTTGTAGAGGAACTCGTTTTTAAGATAAAACATAACCAATTAGATGGGGCACTGGTTAAGGTAGACTTCGAGAAGGCTCTTGACAAAGTCGATTACGATTTCCTAGTTAACGGGAGTCTAGTCGGCTACATCTGACATAAAAGGAGCCTAAGAGGGGTGACCCCTCCCCCCCTCCCTTGTAATAATTGTTGTTGTTTTCTCCACCATGCTCAAACAAACAACCAAGGCTGAAATATTCGGCGATATCTGTCTGGAAAATAATGGGGCAAACAAAATAACCTCCTTACAATATGCAGATGACCGCTTTGTCTTTTGCACATGTAGAATGGCAAACTCTAGGGTGTTGAAACTAGTGTTTTACTTGTTAGAAGACCTATATGGTCTATAAATAAATTTTCACAAAAGTGTAGTCATCCCAATCCGCACAGAGAGACATACCCCAAAAGACCTTGCCCAAACCATAAATTGACTAGTAGCCTCCCTCCCATTGAAATACTTTGGTTTGCCAATTAATTTCCTAGAGTAAACCAAGGAGGGAGGATTGGACAAGCCTCATAGAGAAAATTAGGAAAAGAATCACATCTTGGAAATGTCGTTTGCTCTCCCTCAGAGGATGAGTGACACTCATTTAATGTAGTTCTCATGACTATTATCCCATCCTCGTAGATGTCTATATATCTATCGGTTGGAGTGGGTAATCCGAACCATCAAAGCCATCATTAAGGATTTCCTTTGGAGGAGCTCAGAACGAGACTCCCATTCATTCAAACTAGTTAACTAGGCATGATTATGTCAGCCCAATTAAGAAGCAGGGAGGCTAGGGAATCATAAACCTGGGGAAGAATCCTCACAGGCGAGGCCGATATCTACGTACCTCATAATAATTAAAGATGTTTACCACATAAGAAGCTTCATTGATCCGACAAGGTCGACACCAACAAGGGCAACCTTCTTCTAGAAAAGCATTTGCCATGAATGAACGACGATCCTCCTAAACATCACCACAACAGTTGGCATTAATGGTATACCACTCTAAATTTTTTGAGAGATAATTAGGTGGAAGGCCACTCACCATGGAACCTATCATTGCAACCCCTAATCAACAGATACACACTCTTCATAGCATCCACGAAAAGGATGATCCTCCGAGGTATTCCCATACTTAAAAGCAATCCCCTTAACAAGAGAGGGAATAATTGGTTTGTCACTCTACAAGACAAATTTATAAACACCCATGAATCCAACCACGATAATAGATTTTGAAAACACACAAACTCTGAATGATTTATGGTCAAATCACTTTATCGTTTTCTGATCGATGGTGGAGTTAGAAGTGACATCCCACAAAGTTTCCAGAAGTACCCCTACCCTCTGAAATCAAGCTCTTTGCACAGTTAACAAAGGATAACAATATCCTGATGCTAGGCAACCTTACGAAGCAGTGTTGGTGAGACACCCACAAGATGTGTTACATGTGTATCAATGAGGAGGAAATAGTTACTCACATGCTCCTCCACTGTCCATTCTCATCAAGTGTCTAGAGCCATTTTAGCGGCCTATTTGGCCTAACCAGGAACCACCCATTATTACTATAAGTCTTGGGGCACCCAATCCATGTCAACGCGATATTATGTGGGGGGTGGGACTTGGCCTCCATGGCCATTAATGCTTGGAACCTTTGTATAGAAAGAAATTTTAGATGTTTTCAAGACAAACAACGTGTTTTCTTAAAACTCATTCGCGATATTAAAATGTTTACTTTATCTTGGTTTGATGTGGTACATGTTTCCAAGCGGGAAAAACTAAAGGTGGCTAAGTCTTTGGTTAAAAGAAGCCTGGCCTTCACCCATGAAGACCTGGGTTAGCACACAGTCGATAAGACCTTCGATGATGACACCCAGGATCGAGGGATAAGAGTATGAACCGAGAGTGCATTTGCGTATTATCTACTTTTGTAACTCCACTTTGTGCCCACCTTCATGCCATGTAACCCTTAAGTGTTTTTTGTGTATGAATTCTATCATAAATAAATTGTGGTTTATCTACTTTTATAAAAAAAAAAAACCTTACACACACAAGGTTCGATTCTTTTGGAAAGGATGAACAAGTCCACAAAGACAAATTAATTAAGAAAGTAACACATGCAATCATAGTTTGACAAAATACTTCCTAAATTAACTCCTCTTTAGATAAGTTGGTACTCTTTTTTATGTGATTTGGGATGACAATGTAAATTAGTCATAATTATGTTTATGTTTCGCGATGATATCTTAAAAAAGAAATTAGTGCATCTTATTCTTATAAGAAACTAATATGAACTCTTCGTTGAGAGTAGACATTTTGAGAGATGTGGGTCTTAGATCTTTTTGGGAAGCTTTTGGATTCTTCTCTTATGTTCAAATTAAGTTTTGGATTTGTCTTCCTATAATATATGAGGGCAAGATGAAGACAAATTGATGAATGGCATGGATCCTTGGGGTATAAGGCATTGTGGGCTACAAAGATAGTATGATTTCTTCACATTTTAAAACAAACTGAAAATATATTTTATGTTGCGGATATTAGGATTGTGAAATAATCAAGTTCATCTCAGTTTACACTCAAGGTAACATGGATTTCTTTTTTTCTTTCTTTCTTTTGTCAATTATACATGAAGTTTGAGTGATATGTGACCATCAAGGAAGCATCTACATGGTCAAGTCTCTTTCCATTGTTTGAATAATGTGATCGTTCCCCACCAATCTTTTCATGGTTTAAAAAAAAATAGTCTTTTCAAATAAAGTCTCCATTTGATAATGTTAATTCTTTGCTTATTGACTCTTTGAGTAGGCAACCAATGAATCATCTTTTTCATCTAGAAAACATAAGAAGAGGGTCGATTTCTCTTGGAATGACTCATTTGGCAATCCCCTTTAGTTTGAATTTAATGCTTTATAATTAATTGGTAGTTGATTCTCAGATAGGAATTACCAAACCTTGAAAGCAGATTGAAGAGAAATGGATTATAATGTTTTCATGGTTCAAACTCATCTCAATCAAGAAGAGCCTGGACAAATTTCCTCATCATGGAGAATCTCCCTCCAGTGTTTGAACCTATGTAACTCCCTTTTCATATGATTATTGGAGTAAAAATAAGCTCTTGATGATGAGATCATTCCCATCAACATTTTTCTTTTCTTTTCAGAATTATTGCAAGTAAAATAGAACCATTAGTAAGTGATTTACAGAGATATTACAGTCAAAAGATGAAGTTAGAGAGATTGAGATTGAACTCTAAAATCATACTTTATGACTCCATAAATTTAACTTAGAACTATAGATAAGAAAACATAAATAATATTAATTGTCCTCTTGCCAGTTGATTGGGACAATTTTAGGTTCAAACGCTCACGACCACAAGATGAGAGCACACGCGCATGGTGTCGTCCGCCCCTTACTGGGAGGTGCTTGTCACCTTTGTAAAAAAATATTAAACCAATGAGGGATTGATATTGGAGTAGGCATTCTGAAACAATGAAACATTTTGATGAGACCAATAGACAAAAGGATGAACTAAAAGAGAGTAATAGTTCACATGACATGATACTGCTGACATTTCACAGGAGACACACAGTGTGTGAAAACCAACATGAAAATGGAAAGATCCTCAGCTAGCTAAGCAGGAAGTGTCACAGACTCTCCTCTTTCACTAAAACAACAAGAGAAATGAATGAATCAAATCAATCAATCAAATAATGAATATCATAAGCAATTGAACACAAAACCAAAAATCTAATCACATTCCTGTACCAATGATCAAACAAGTTGAAAATTTGATTTACAAACAAACCCCATTAATTCAGATCATCCCCTTTAGAAAAAAAATAAAAATAAAAGGGAATTAACCACATCATATAGATTAATTAAGATATAGAGAAATAAACGCATATTAGTAATCCCATAAAAGCGCTTCGAATCCGGAAGGTGGCCATAGCGGATCGGGTGCGAGCTTGTACGGGTCTTCAGAGGCAAGCCACGGGGGCGGGTACGGCCACGGCTCGGACGAATCGTCGTACACGAACTCGGCCGAGTCGAGAACCGACTCACCGAGTTCGGGCAACTGGACGATCTCGGCGAGGTCGTCGGGTGGAGCTTCGGCGGCGGGGTCCATTGCGGCGGCTTTGGCGGCGGCGGCTTGGACGTCGCGAGGGGAGAGAGAAGCAGGGCGGGGAAGGGAGGCGGCGAGCTCGGGGAAGTTGAGGACGGCGGTGCGGCCCTTGATGCTGAGCGCCGCGACGTCGTGCGCGCGCGCCGCCATCTCGGGAGAGGGGAAGGTTCCGAGCCAGATACGAGACTTCTTGCGCGGCTCGCGTATCTCGGAGACCCACTTGCCCCACGCCCGCATCCGCACGCCACGGTAAGCCGGGTGGTGCCCGGTGCCTTCACGGACGGGTCTGACCCGTTTGGTCTTGCTATGCGGATTCGGGTTTGAGGAGGAGAATGGAGACGATTCAGGTGACATGGAGTTGGTGCTGCTCTCGGGCTCAGAAGGACTCATGCTGTCACCCATTAGAGGACTAGCATATATATATGATGCCTTACAACCTAACTAATAACATGCACTGCATGACAGAAGCCAAACTTCAAGAGAGAGAGAGAGGAGTGGAGAATGAAAGGGGGAAGGAGAAGGGGGTGGGGGGGTTTATTAGGGAGGTTGGGAGCTTGGACTAATGAAAGGGAGTCTTTTAAGTGATAACCAACAACCTGAGGAAGGAGAAGAAGGGAAGGGGACCCGGGGGTTCAATGGTACATGAGGGTCACACTCTCTCTCTTTCTCTCTCTATCACTTTGTACTGCAGCACTCTCTCATTAAATCTTGCCCATTTGGTAGTTCCATCCATGTTCCTACTGGAGACACTGTTTATGTACATATCTTAATTCTATTGCTAACACTGTCCTTTTACCCTTTGCTCAAGCTCAGGTTTTCTTATCTATTGCAAGTACATGTGGACGGACATACCTTGCCCTCACAAGTTAGGTAGGTTATATTATTAGGGTTGGCTGGGGATGTATATATTTATATATTATTGTTCTTGTTTTAATCTTATTACAGGCTTTAATTTCTCTAGAGTCTAGCCACAGAAAAAAGAAAAGAGAAAAGTTTAAGCTGTTGATATGATATGATATGATATGATGAATTGTTTTTAGGAGGCTAATTAAAACCCTGCTGGCTTCAAGTGATTAGTGATAAGATTTCCTTATTATATGTTTATGGGGTTAAACCCTAGCTAACTTTTGAGTGTTCCCTTGGGTATGTTCACTCACCCACCTGGTCTGGTGATGAGATTTCTTTGTCCATTTGGAGACTATATGACATTATATGACTTCTGATGATCATCCCATTTAGATACACCACTCTTTGTTATTTAATCAATATTTAATTTTCTTATATATTTAATTGCTGTTGTTGTTGCTGATGATGATGATGATGATGATTTACATCTACATTCTTGCATGATAAATTTTCTGACTGGCTCCAATCTTTGTCTTAATTGTGGGAAAGTGATGAAGTTCTCAACTGGATCAACCATCTTGGGAACATGATTTGACCTTCAAGAAGCACCACAAAACAGTGGCCTACCACTCTTTGTATTTTCTTGATTGGTATTATGAAATGGCCCACTGTTCATATACTGGGAATTTGATTAAATGAAAAAAAAAAAAATTAAAAACCAATGAAGAAGGGTATTAATTTTTAGTGGACAGAAAGACATACCGGCAAATTTGACCTCCCAATGTTCTGGTCCCTTAAATACTAGCTATAACAACCAACGTTGTGCATAAACCCTCCGTAATTCTTCTCATGATTCGCTCTTTCTTGCAAACACTTTGAATTTATTACATGTAAAGGTATGATACAACTATTAAAATCTAATAGTAATATCTCTAATGATCACCTAAAAAATCATTCAACAAAATGGATTAATTTTAACCATAACATCAAAGTAACAAAAATTATTTAAGACTTCGATCAACACGATCTGAATACAAGAAGATGCTAACACGTCCTCCCATGGTGCAAAGGAGAGGGAGGATTTCAAGATGATGATACGGGATCTTTTCTCGTTGACCCCTTCTCCTAAGAAGAAAATAAACCTAGACAAATGGGGGGAGTCTTCAGCCTTTACTAGGTTAGATAGATTAATTCCTTCTCTACACGAAATGGATCTTTGAGTTCCCACGGATATGTCAAACCACTCTCCCGAAAATGAGGTCAATTAATCATACCCCTAATATGCCTAGAATGTAGAGTGCACACCCCCAAATAACCCCCTTTCGTTTCAACACAAAATGAACTAAGGAAGGGGGTTTTTGGGATATAATCAGGGAAACCTGGCAGGAGCAAACACTGACTAGTGATGGGGATTACATCTTGGCTACGAAATTAAATATCACGAAGACCAAACTGCGAAAATGGAGAAAAGAAACTCTAAACCAAAAGCAAAAAAGAAGAAGGAAATCTTCAACGCTATTAAAAGGCTAGACATCCATAAAAAATAAAACAAAAAACAAAAAAACAAGAGGGCTCTCAAGGATTGAAGTGAGGAGGAATTAGCACATATTGGAGAATATGAGAAGATCATTTTGGAGGAAGAAGCGTACTGGAGACAGTGCTCACGGATCACATGGTCACAACAATGTGATCAAAATACTAAATTCTTTCATGTCATTGCAGACTAGAGGCGGAACACCAACTCAATAACTCAGCTCCAGCACGAAGGCTCAATTATTACAACCCATAATAGATCATAGAGGCCATCACTAACCACTACACTAATCTTTTTTTATAAAGAATGGGAGATGAGGTACAAAACCTCATGGGATAAACTATTCATTCACAAAAGGAGGGTGGATCTCACACATCTTGATGAACCTTTCAGTGAAGGTGAAATAAAACAAGTAGTCAATGAGTTAGGCGGAAAAAACCCCCCAAGGCTGGATGGATTCCTGATGACCTTCTACCAACAAGGGTGGAACCTCATTAAGGGAGACTTACTCAAACTCTTTGATGATTTTTTTTCCAAGGAACGACCAATATGGAGCGCCTAAACTAGGCACACATTCTTCTGACCCCCAAAAATAATGCCCCCGAGACCATCAAAGATTACAGGTCGATCAGTCTGATTAACAGTTCGGTCAAAATTATCTCTAAAGTACTCGCAAATCGACTAGAGGTCCTAGGGGATCTAGTGGATGAATCCCAAACAACGTTCATCCAAGAAAGAATGATTCATGACAACATAATTGCAGCAGAGGAGCTAATGCATAAAATAAGGAAGGATAACGTCAATGGTGCCCTCCTAAAGATTGATTTTGAAAAAGCCTTCGTCATAGTTGATTGGGATTACCATCTATACATCCTCCATGCTATAGGTTTTGGGCCAAAATGGTATGCGTGGATTAAGACCCTGCTCACATCCTCAAAAGCGCATTTCCTTATCATCGGAACACCTACAGGATACATAAGGCAAGAGAATACTAAAACAGGGTAACCCGCTTTCCCCACTTCTTTTTGTGCTGGCCACAAACATCCTATCCACGATGCTCTCAGAAGCCATGAGAGCCAATATTTACTAGGGGATCCGAATTAGTACAAACAGCGAGAAAATAATCTTTGTACTATAATATGCCAACGATCTCCTTGTTTTCTGTACCGGTTGATTAGCTCAAGTGAGTATTTTGAAGTTAATCTTCTATCTATTCGAGGGGCTTTCAGGTTTAAAGATCCACTATACCAAGAGTGTCATCATCTCGATCAAGTCTGTGGAATATTCCATTCAAGACCCCGCACAAGTACTAAAGTGCACAATTACCACCCTCCCAATAAAATACCTGGGGGTGTCGATATTAGGTGGTTGCCCTAGGAAGTAAGACTGGAACACTTTGATAGAAAGATTCAGGGAAAAGCTGGCTTCATGGAATGGGAAACTTATATCCTTAGGGGGGAGACTCACACTATTGAATTTTGTGATCTCTACTATACTAATCCCTTGGATGCATGATAGCCTATCACCTCCCAGAATGGGTCATCTATAAGATTGATTCCATCAGTAAGGAATTCTTATGGAGGAGAGTTGATAAAGAAATACGCAACTACCACCTAGTTAATTGGGATAGACTATGTAGACCAAAAGAAAATGGAGAATGAGGAATCCTAAACCTTTGGACTTTCAATGGAGCTTTGTTAGGGAAATGATTGTGGAGGATCCTAATCACAAGGAATGCAGGGATATGCCAAAAAATATTCCAAGTGGCCTTCTCGAGACGAGGCTTTATCGACCCCCACAAACCGGCTCTAGAGCGTGCATCCACATTCGGGAAATAAATATGCCATGAAGGTCCACCACTAGCCCTGGCAAACATTTGGGTCAAGCTGAGGACAGGTGACACTATGAACCTCTGGATGCATGATAATTGGTGGGAGGGATGTTTGTTATGCAACACCCACCCCGGGCTACAAGCACTATTTATAACAAAAAGCCTAACTATCTAAGAAGCAAGGTCTACGCTCCAAAGAGGCAACCCAATACTTAAGCCTGGGCCCCTAACAGTTAAAGAGAAGGAATATTGTCTTGAAGCCCTAATACATGCACTCATGGACCGGCCTAGTATAAACCCCAATGCACCAGATGCTATGGAATGGATACTCACGCCAAACAGGGTCTTTTCAGTGAAGTCCCTATACCTTTTCAGAATCGATGGTGGAACTCCGAGTGATCTAAGGAACAACTTATGGAAGCAACCGTGTCCCCTCAAGGTTAAATTATTTTCATGGTTGGTAATGGAGATTATGATCCTCGTACACTAGACAACTCACACACACACACACACACACACACACACACACAAAGGAGAGGAGAATGCACAAAATGCTACCTATGCGCCATAGAAGATGAATTAGTTCAACATCTGCTCATCTCATGGCCATATGTAGCAAATATCTGGAACCACTTCCGTAATATGTTTAGGATACGAAGAGGGGGCGCCAACCTACAAACCCTATGGGGAACCAAGGTCTCTCCCCTGGTGGACAAAACCCTGCGAGGAGGATGAGACCTTGTTGTATTGTCAATCACATGGAGTATATAGGATGAAAGAAATAAGCATTGTTTTCAAGATAAAGAACACGTTTTCTAATTACAAATTATTCCTGACATTTCTTTACTCATACCCTCTTGGTTGGATGCAACTCCAATTGCAAAACATCCAAAGCTGGAGGTGGCATATAGCCTGGTGAAGCGCAACCTCGAATTCGCAACAGACACGTGTGGGTTAAGCTAACGAGGATGAAAGACCTTCGAAGATAACTCGGCAACAGCTCAAGGCGGCACCAACTTAGTAAGTGAAACTGTGCTTTTATGAATGTTGTACTTTCTTTCATTTTTCTTGACTAAGTATAGTGTTATGAACTGTTATTTTCCTATAAATAAAATATGGTTTATCCATTTATTCATAAAACATATATATATATATATATATATATATATATATATATATATATATATATATATATAGGGTTATGATACTATGCGGCCGGCCTTATCACTGTGCAAGTGTGGTTGCCTCTTTTTGGCCCACTTGCACAGTATTTTGAGGAAATCCAACCGTATGGATGGAAAGAACATCGAAAAATAAGCTAGCATGTCAATTTTCATACAATTTGGGAACTTGTAGGGTCTTCATCTTAACGGGTGAAATTTTGAACCGGTAAGATTTTTATAAATTTTCACCCGTTAAAATGAAGACCCTACAAGTTCCCAAATTGTATATTGACATGTTAGCTTATTTTTCGATGTTCTTTCCATCCATACAGTTGGAAATCCTTCAAACATGCTCCAGGTGGCCAAATGGGAGGCGACCGTAAATGAACAGTATTTCCGGCCGACCTTACCTTATATATATATATATATATATATATATATATATATATATAGAGAGAGAGAGAGAGAGAGAGAGAGAGAGAGTAGAGAGATATATGCATCTACGTAATACTGCTCATTTCCTACGGCCGCCCATTTGGACCCCTGGAGGATTTTTGAAAGCATAGATGGAAAGATCTGCTCAAAATAAGCTAGCATGTCAATTTTCATTTAATTTGGTAGCACGTTTGGTCCTCCCACTTAACAATTGAAATTCTGGACCGTTCAGATTCCTATAAGTTTTGATCCCTTAAGATGAAGACCCTACAAGTTTCCAAATTGTATGAAAATTGACAGGCTAACTTATTTTTTGATGATCTTTCCATCCGTACGGTTAGAAATTGTTCAAACATCCTACAGGACCCAGAATGAACAAGCGACCGGAAATTACAAATTTCCGGCCGGCCGCAGCATATCACTGCTGTATTATGATAGGGATGAAAGTAGTGGAACACGTGGCATCCATCCAAGCAAGCTACGTGTTAAAGTAACAATATAGAGTCCTCAACAATTACCACAGAGAATCGTTCCGATATGGATTGCTTACCCGATTCGGAAGACACGATATGAAGTAACCTGCCGATCCGATACGCGTAAATGATATATCGGAACCGTTGCGAAACTCATCGGGATCGGGAAGAACTTCACCAAACCAACACGTGTCAACCAGGAAAGGTGTGTTCAACCAATGGTTATCTGTATCGGTCCTTACCCTTCTAGAAAAAGTACAACTGCAGACAGCCTGGCCTTCTAGAAGAGTTACAGCTGGAGACAACTCAGATACTTAGCTGGCATACCAGCTGGCGCTTAAAGGCACTTAGTGGACCGACAACCGCTAACACGTGACTAAATTGAGGAGAGTGCTCAGCATGCAACCCATGCCTATAAAAGGTAAAGATCACAGTTCATTCGGACAATCTGAAATCCAAGCAGCGAAGCTCTGCCCATTTGGAGACAGGATCTACTCTCTCTCTCTTTCCTGCTATCCATTTGTGGAGTTATTGTAAGATCTCTTGTATCTTTGTTGATTCATAGTGAGATTCATTTCTCCCGTGGTTTTTTCCCCGCCGATTAGGGGTTTTTCCACGTAAATCCGGTTTCTCTCTTCTTTTGTTTGGATTTCCATTCGATTTCTCACTAGGATAGCCACCCAGCAAATATAAATTCAATTGTTAGACTGAAATTGGGCCCTCAATCCAATTTTAGCTCTAACATTAATATATATATATATATATATATATATATATATATATATATATATATTATTTAGAATTTCTCCTAAATTCGAACCCATAGCTAATAATATAACTTAATAATAGAACTAGAATAGGTATTTTTTGTTTCCTACTCACACGTGCCCATGTCCTCACTTTTCTATCAATTTCTAATTCCTATCGTTCTCCCCAATATGATATTATAGTACTCAATTAGGCAGAATTCCGTTATGGTCTAATTTTGAATGGTGGTAAACATAGGGACTTTGTAATATTTAATTGATTACAATTTTCTTTATTCCATTTATTATAGAAGTTCCTAATGAATTCATTAACAGAAAGTTGTAAAAAATATGAATGAATAAACTATTTTTCTTTGTTACAATTACTCTTTAGAATATTTTGTGTACCAATTTTACCAACTATTTGTACCATGCTTAAATTATAAATAAAACATGACTTTTCATTTTTCTCAAAAAATAAAAATAAAAAACTCTACTAATTCTTGCAACATATATCCTTGAAATTCGGAGACATGCTGAAATTTATAAATCTCAATAATTAAACACCTACTCACAAGTGCATGCATAAATACCAATCAAGGACAAACAATTTGGCGGTCCTTAGTCTATAGGCTTGAATAGGCTCCATCCAAAGCACAAATAATTGGTTAGGGGTAACAAATAATTCTCTATGCCAAAATGAGTTGCTAAGGACCCTTTGTCATGAGGAACAAAAATGTACTTGTCAATTGATCGAAAATGATTCACCTCTCTATATAAAAATCAGGTAAATTATATAAATGGTCCCTCAACTTTGACCCGATTTCATTTTCGCCCCCCAACTTCAAAACATAACAAAATCGTCCCCCAACTTTCAAAATGTAACAAAACGGTCCCACCAGTTGATTGCTGGTTCTAAAAGTCTGACGTGACGGTTACATGCTTACTCACGTTGTTAAATCACTCACCTTACTTGGCTGAGTTACCCTCACTTTGCTGAGTCACCCCCTTTCCCCCTAAAGACAATATAATTAAAAAAACATAATTAAACTCTTTTAAATTTAGCCATAACCCTAAACCCTAAACCCTAACCCTCTTCTTTCCTTCTTGTCGCTATGGCCACAGCCCAAAAGCTTCATTGTCGCGCGTTCCCGCTGCCACCAACACCATCCTCCGGCCATCTCCTGCAGCTACGATTTCATCTCAAGAGCTTCCTTGTCGGGTGGGAAGTCGGTGCTCCCACGCGAGAAGGTGAAGTGGAGGGAGTTGGAGGGGGTGCTGCGGGGGCTGGGGCTGGGGCTGGATCTACCGACCGAGGAGGAGGTGGCGGCGATGCTCGGTGGGGAATGGGTGGATCTGCCTGGAGGCTATCGATGTGCTCGGTGGTTCAGCGAGGAAATTCATGGTCGGGATCAAGCTCTGGGAGGCTTTTGCAGTGTTTGATGAGGACGGGGATGGGAGGATCTCGACGGAGAAGCTGATGAAGATGTCCAAATTCCTCTTCCTCTTCCGCATAAGATTGCTTATTTAAAGACCTTCTCGAATTTGGGGTTTTATCAGTATTTCTTTGTTTAATTTAATTTAGGATTTCAATCAGAGATGTGGATGTGGGATCTAGGATTTGGAGATTATCAATATTTCTTTGTTTAATTAATTTTATCTAGGATTTCAATCGGAGATGTGGATGTGGGATCTAGGGTTTGGAGATCGAAGAAGCATCGATGAGGGAGATGCAAGCTTTAGATCTAGAAATGTGGAGGTGCTCCTCATCGTCTTCCCCGCAGCCCTTCCACGGCCCTCGCAAGTTCTGCGCTGAGATGGAGACCCTCTGTCGGATCCACCATCCGAAGAGAAAACAAAGCTTTGGGCGGCGGCTATGGTGGCAAGGAGAGCGTTAGGTTAGGGTTAGGGTTTACTTCATTAGATTGTAATTAGTTTGTTAATTTGATTTGATTTGATTAAAGAATTTTGTTTGGTAATTTGATTGTCATGTTATTTTATAATTTGATTGTATTAGTTATAATTGGTGTATTAATGGTAATTATTTATTTAAAAATTTAATGCCACATTAGCATGCTATGTCATGCATGTTTGAATTCCCATTTAAAAATTATATT
Source organism: Dioscorea zingiberensis (assembly GCA_026586065.1). Taxonomy (NCBI): domain Eukaryota; kingdom Viridiplantae; phylum Streptophyta; class Magnoliopsida; order Dioscoreales; family Dioscoreaceae; genus Dioscorea; species Dioscorea zingiberensis. The sequence goes on from CM048818.1 coordinate 62,217,787, forward strand.
ATTATTATTTTTTTAAAAAAATTACCACGTCAGCATGTAACAAAAGTGAGTTAGCATGGGTACAGCCACGTCAGCTCATTCCGACAGGCAACCGGCTTCGGGGGACCACTTTGTTACATTTTGAAAGTTGGGGGACTATTTTTGTTACGTTTTGAAGTTGAGGGATGAAAGTGAAATCCGGTCAAAGTTGAGGGACCATTTATGTAATTAACCCTATAAGAATCATATTATATCCTAATTTGCACATTAATGTTAATAGAGTTGTTAGGCATGTTCTAGTTGGACAAGCTAAATTACTATTATTCTTATCAAATAATTATTTTTATTATTTTATAATTATGTCTGTTATTGTCAAGAATAAATAAACTACAAATATCAAAAATAAAAATAAACAAACATAGGCATAAGATTAATCAGATGTTCTTATTAGGTACATTGCACGTGCCATATTCTACTTCCCATGTAGTACTGGTCCCAGTCTTCCGGATCAGTTGAACAGGGATGGGGCCAGCGAGTTAAGTTGGATAGTGATGAAAGGGCCCTGTCCAAACACCGTGATGAATTGTGGATCCGTTCATACACATGAGTATATCGATGTAGTTTTATACTAGATGTCCTACCAAACGTGTACACATGTTTAATTTGATCGGACTGCAATCTATATGCATCTAACCGTGCTTATCATTCCCTAATCAATATACATTATTATTATTATTCCTCTAATTATTATTATTATTATTCATTATTTGCTTTATTGTCTATTTTTAAACAAAGATCTTTACCACATGGTCTCTAATTTTTATATACTTTGATATTTGAATTAATAAAAAAATCCTAATTATTTATTTCACCAAAAAAAAAAACCAATAGCTCTTCATGTGTAGACAATGAAAGGCGTTTGTATGCGGATATGGAATAGGAATGACTCCTTTCTAGGGTCATTCCCACATTTGGGTATGCAGGAATGGGAATGAGAATGGAAAATTCCAATCCTTGGCATTCCCCCAAGTGAAGTTATGGCATTCCCCCAAAATTCGGTGGAATGCTCATTCCCAAGTTGCGAACGATTTGCCCAATTTTGAATTTGTTTTTAAAAATTAAATTATTATTTAAATTATCTTCAATAATATTATAATAATTAATTAATATTATTAAACTTAAATATTTATTTATAATAATTTATTATATTTATTTATAATAATTTATTAATTATAATAACTTTTAAAACAATTACTTAAATATTTATTCATAATAATTAATTAATTATAATGCTTAAATATTTAAAAAATAGTTACCATTTAACACACCATTATTATATATATAATATTATTTATTTGAATAAGGAACATAAAAGTTATTTTATTATAATGTTTTATTTTATTTTTTTCATTTCTAATGAACTACCATTCTAATACCTTTAAACCAAATATAGTTTTTATTTTTATATCTTTCTGATTCTCCCTGATTCTCCCTCATTCCCATTCCCATTTTCATTCCGTTTGACGGACCCATACCACACAATCAATATCCATAGTTATCCAAAGTGAGCAAAAAAGTATCATTTGAGCGACCAGACAACATAGAAGACAAAATGCACCAGTGGAAGTCCAAGTTGGCTACAATCAGAGCAAGTTACCAAAACCTTCTTGCTTGGAGATCAATCATCATGTTGGGTTGATTTGCATTGCATGCATGCTCAATATCAATGTCAAATCAATCCCATAAGGGAGAAAGAAACACCAGAGCTTGAGAAGCCTTTTGACACACCAACCACCCTCGTTATTGAGATTCCTCCCAAAACTCTTTAATTTGGTCATGCATCATACTTCACAAGAATAGACATGTTTCTCCAATTTTGACCAAAATATTGCAGCAACATTATATATATATGAACAATGTGTTTGTTTATAATTAATTAAGCTATACATTGAGTTTTAGATCTTCTCTTTGGCCATTGATCAGTTCCATGGTGCAAGGCTAACAAGCGGCATGACTGCTTCTTCATAAGCTTATCCATTGATGGCCTCTCCCCGGGGACGATACCATAGTCATCGGTGAATTTCTCCATGCCTTCAACCATGAGTTGCCAAATGAGCGCACCCGCACCAGCTCCTTTATCTCTTGCAGATTTGTACATGATGTCAAAAATTGTCTTGTAGAGTTCATCTCTGTGGGAATGATCAAACTTCTTGTTCCTATCTGAGAGTCCAAATTCAGTGAGAAGTACTGGTTTTTTCAATACTTTATCCCCATCTTCAATGTGAGAGATGACCCATTTATAGATGTACTTCATTTTCTCATCAAGCTCTGCTCCTAACAACCTACATAAAATTGATTGATCATCATCCATTACTGCATGCAGACTTTTCAATGAGGTCGACGATTCATTCAATGTTGTATGCTTACCATTGATCAGCATATATATGAACCGAAGCGAAGTCAATGGCCGCAGTTTTAGAGTTTCGGATAAAGTCTGTTCCTGTAGTGTCGTACCATTTGCTTGGATTGATGCTCAACTTCTCTGGACTGCTTGTTGGGCCATAAAACCCCTCAAGACCAACAGTCACAAGATGATTCTTGTCTACTGTTCTTATGAAGCCAGCCATCTCTTCAATCCATTCCTGCAATATTCATGTTACTTTGAATAACATGAATTCAATTACTATTTTGATTCAATAAATTAATTGGAGGAAATTAGAAGGCATACTTGGAGAGTGTCACCAGTTGCATCAGATATACACCTTGGTTCATTCATCAGCTCCCATGCAAAGATGGTAGGATCATCTCTGTATTTGATTCCAGTCAAGTGGTTTTTCCTTGTTATCACTGTCTGTAAGAAAGACAAGAGGCAAATGAGAGAACTGCATACTTATGTTCTTATAACTTCCTGGTATATTAGTATACAAAGAACACGTACATACTTTCAAGTAAATCTTGAAATAATTTCTAATGACTGGATCAGAGAAGAAGGAATCCTCTGAGGAATTGAAGCTAATGCCACTCTCCTTTGCCCATTTCACATACTGAGGCTTCCCACCATATGCATCCAAATTATTGGACAAACTAAGAAGCAGCCTGATCTTATGTCTTCCAGCCTCCATTATAACATAATCCAACGCCTGTAAAATTCCCATAAACAAGAGCATATGCATAGATACATAGTTATTTTTTTAAAATTATCGTACCTTGAAAACCCGTTCATCAAAGCGGCCGAGAGAGACTTGAAGGGCATTGTGAGTTCCATCATTGAATGCCCAAGCTCTGCAGACTGTGAGACCCATCTTTGCACCAACTTGAAACATAACCCTGACTCTTGGCCTGCTTGAGTCCTCCACTGCATGATCCATGAGCCAATAAGAGTTCCATCCATTCACATAGAAAGCTTTACCATCCACCATGAATTGAGTCCCATTCCTCCTTACAAAGCTCATCTGAGACTGAGGATTTAGTACTACAAACTGGAAGGCAGTATCTCCAAAAGACAAGTATATGAATGCCACGCAGGAGACAAGTCCAAGAATAGGATACAGCAGCACTCCATTGCCTGAAAACAACATTGTTTTGAAACCAAGCAGGATTGCTCCAGTTCTCCCCAGCATCAATACCTTATATTGTGAGAAATTTGGAGTTTCTTAAGAATAAAAAACAAAAGTGGGAAATGAAAGTCCCAAATGGAAGAATTAAGGAAATGGAGTTATCCAACTTGAGAGACTTTTAACAGTTAATGAATGCCAAGAAAAGAGACAAATGAGTGAGAACAAAATTTCATCTGGAGCATTGCCAGACTCTAAATAGTGCGTTATCTTTGCCTTCTGAACTGCTAAAAGATTTGAAGGAATATGCCTCTGGAACTAAGGTGGAAGAAGAAAACAGAAGTAGTTCAAACAAATTCAATAATTCAAATGCTTGAAAATGGATTTCACATCAATGATGGTAGACTTTTAACAAAATGTATATTAAGCGGTTACTATTATACATTGTCTTTTAACAAAATGTTCTCCGAGAACTTAGGGTCAACAAGAATGAGACAGTTTGTTTGTGGAATCAGAGAGGCCGGCAGCAAGGTACCAAGACAAACAAGCATGATTTTTTTTTTTTAAAAAAAAAAAACAAAATAACATGAGAACATTTCAGTTCACAAATGTAAATTGATGTCCTTTTTTTCTTTTATTTTTAAATTTGTTTCTTTATATCTTGCAATTGCTAGCTGATGAAACAGACCTGCTTTACAAGTGGAAAGTAGCAAGCTGAACAAGATTAAAGAGAACAGATACTATACTTTTCATTCCCTTCTTTGTTTCCCTTTAATCAAATCAAATGTCACAAATCGGTTTGTCGTGAAAGTAGCAACTAATGAGAACTTATTTTAAATGAGAATATTTACAAGAAAATGAATAGATATCAACACTTCCGTACAAAAAAATAGAGCTGTGTCTTCCCTCAAATTGAGCCTACTAATAACAACAGCCTGATTCTCCATGACAAGGCAATGAATGATTGTGAGAAATAATAATAGAACTTTTGACACAAAAATTAGAATGGAGTGGAGTCTTTAAGGAAGGAGAGGTCTGGGGCGGCGACGTTTAGAACCTGATTTCTTGTCCCTCCCACGCTTTGGAGGCGGCTTCTTTAGAGCAGGGGCTTTACCAACAACTTCCTCAATAGCAGTACTTGGAGTTGATTTAGTAGATGCTTCATTGGATAAATTATCTGGTGGTGGCTGACTGGATAATAAATTTAACTTCCTTTGGTCTAGCAGATCTTTGTGGTATGCCTGCATGAAGGTTAATCATATTCAATTTGAACATGAGAAACAGCAGAATGAAATCTTTGAATTTTTCCCATAACACAATTGACAAAGTAGGAAATTGGTGGCATATATGCAGTTTTAAGTCTTGGCAAAATTCATGCTGACTTTACATGGAATAGTCATTCATCCAATGAGAAGGAAATACCTGAATTACAAAGTTGCGGCGTTCACAGTCCAAAAACATGTTTAAACTCCAACCTGCTTTTGACATAATTTTGTCCCTTACAGTGCTAAAACTGATTTGATCCCTTGATGTAAAACGATCAACTTCATTGAACCAGAGGCAGGTGAAGAGATTGGTGATGGGAGTATGTTCTCTTATGATGACACAGCCTTCAGGGACATCTGCAGATCCACTGAATCATGAGAACAAGGAAATACCAGGATGTGGAAGGAAACTTGAAAAAACAAGCCCCAGCACTCACCACTGATAATTGGAAGCTTAGCTGTAGAATAGTGAGACAGACCCTCTCTGCTGTAAAACTCAATCTGGTAATCAATGGAGGCATTGTCATACTTTCCAGCAGCTTTGTTAGCTTCAGCTTCTTGAAAAACATCAAAGCGTCTGTAATGCTTGGAGATGGCGAAAGTGGCATTTACACGCCATAAGAACCTAAATAATAAAAAAATTCTTATTATGAATTAGATGAATGAGCAGATCAAGGCATACCAGGTCTATAAAGTTAATATGGTCTTTGAGAAAAACTCTTGAAAGGTACTTGAAATTTTGTTAGATGTAGGAAGTAGGGAAAAAAAAAAGGAAATAATGCCGCAGGGCTAAATCAGGGATCTGGCAAAATAAAGATAAGATCAATTCCTTAACTTGAAGTAGCATATACCAGATCAGAACTCTTTAAACATTACTCTCTAAACGGAACTCAGATTTCAGAGGTCATGGCTGTGCTAGAAAAACTCAGAAGTCTTATGGCATGATGTCAAACAGCCAGTGACAGGTGACAACTACATTAGCCAGTTGTATTTTTTGCATCATATGACACCATTAAAAATCGAGAACAACATGATGAATAATTTACATGCCAAAATATACCCAGATCTAAAACTCAAAGATGATACGGACAAGTGCTATGTAATACAATAGTAATCATTGCAGGAATAACTACGTTCTCCAGACTCCACTAAATAATGCACAACACAAGTTAAGATTCACCCTAGACAGAAAAAGAAGAAAGCAATAAATTCCACCAGGAACACACCTCTCTAAGATTTGATAAGGGTCCACAACAAGTTCAAGCTTCCCGTCAATCCATAGAGAAAACCGAGCATTAGGGAATAACCTGTGGAGTAAAAGCTTTGGAATCTGCAAAGATAAAAATGTATAATGAACCATTTGAAGTGCCACTTCAATGATGCAAACAGGGTCTTAATAAAATACTGGTTGAGAATGTGTATATTATGATAGTATGTAAGACTTCATTATCATATACTGAAACAAACATAATTTTATTGTTTATACAGGGCACTTGTTTTGAATAAATATTAGTCATGACGGTAAATGATATCACTCATCAAGTAATGACATCATAACTGCTATAGCAATGTCAAGGTTAGTAGAAATCTCAGGTTCTTCTATCTCCATATTTTCCACACAATTCAAGTTTTACAAGATTCTATCTCATTTCTAAACCAGATTTCATCTCCGTCAAAATCATCGAAAGTTGATGTGAACCAACTAATTACTAGAATCATAAAGGAACCTCTCAACTATAGGCAAAATCATCATCAGTATCTGAATCAAAATAAAGAAATGATATTTTAACTAACATTATTACAATAACATGCATTGGCAACACTTTGCTATAGCAACCAACAACACTAATGAATTGCAAAGAATAGCACACCACAAAATTGCATTGTTCTAAAGCAATGTCAGTAGCCACAATATCAAAGATGAAAATTTAAATAAAAAAATAAAAAAAAAAAAAGAAGAAGAACAAGAACAAGAAGAAGAAGAAGAAGAAGAAGAGGAAGAAAGAAGAAATTTGTCGAGGTAAGAAACATTTTAAAGGTTTTATGAGCCAAATTTTTTTAAAAGTTTTGTTCAATGCAAAGGCTAAGTAATGCATAACATTTGAAAGAGAAAAAGAAAGCACCTTTCCATTGCGCCTTGCATCAGTATAAGGAAGGTTTCGAACAACCACCAGCCTCCATAAACCCACTCTTTTTGAGTCATCCCAGGTGCGTGTATTCCTCATGTATGCTTCTGTTTCTTCATCAACAAACATATAGAAACATGCATTTTGCTTTGCAAATTCACTAATGTTTTTGGGTTGCTGCATAATGTCATAGTTTCCTGGTCAAAAAGTTGAATAGAAGCAAAATAATATTATTAAAGCAAGAGAAACATGAAAACCAAGCAGCATAACCAGCAAAGCCACTGATAAGTACCAAATATAGCTGAAGCCACAACCACTCCATGGCATTGCTCCATCTCAAGAAGAGCATCATTGTCTATGTCAAAGCCAGTACCATGTCCAGGTTTCTTTCCTTTAACAAATCTGATAGATAGCAATACACATTGATAAGAGACTAATATCAAGCAATAGGTTTTCCATAATGCAACACCAAATAGAAGATAGAAATACAATACTCAGAGATGAATAAATTTTCTGCCTTTGAAAGAAGGGTGGAAAGCAAGGTGAGAATAATGATTCATACCCACAATGCACAGTCATAGACTCTTTTATATCAAAAGATTCATTCCTCTGCTGCAGTGATGGTTGTCCTCCGAATAAAGAACCCGCATTTGACTCGTTTAGCAACAAATTCTCATCAGAGATATATGTTAGATTCTGAAGAACAGGGGAAGGTGATGGAAATGCAGGCATGACAGCCAGGGCGTGCTCCACGGGAACATAGCAAACAGGACATGCTAAAAAAACAACAATTAACAGACTCGTCAGCACTTCGCAAACTTATCCAAGAGTTCAATTCATTAAAATTAGCAAAGAAAGTGGAACTCACGACGAGGGCCAGTGCGCTTCTTATCAGCGGGCGGTGGAGGCAATGAGAAACTCTCGCAAGGGTGGCGCGCAGGGATGTCGTAATGCTGTAGAACAGAAGCAGGACGACTCCACGTCTCGTTGGTCAGCAATAGGTTCGAAGCCGGAGAAGGCGGTGGTGGAGATGAATTCACCCGGTTGTCATCTCGAGTAGGAATCAAAGGAGGCAGAGAAAACCCAAAAGGTCCTCTACCGAAGTTCGTGACGTTCTTCTCATGATCCGAGAAGTTCAGATTCGTCTCGGGACCCGCCGAAACATCGTAATCTGCCAGAACAAAGAAACCAAAACCCTCTCAGGAATAATCACAAACAAATTCGCGACTTGAGCGTTCTCGCATTGAGCCCACATTGGGGAGGCGCAAGGATGGATCTGACCGACCTTTGTAGAGGATGGAAAAGGAGAGGAGCACAGCAGCGGAGGCAATGAAGAGGAGGAGCATTCCGATGTGGCGGCGGCCGGCGAGCTTGCAGATCCAGGCGAGGCGGCGCTCTTTGTCGCGTGAGCCCGGGAGGAGCATCTTGGAGAGCTTGCGAGCGGAGGGCGGAGGCGGCGGGGTGGAGAGGGTGGGCACCGGAGCAGCGGCCGTGGCAGAGGAACCGTTGCCTTGGGCTTGGAGCGAGCCATAGCTACCGGAGCGCAGGCCTAGTGAGCCCCCGGTCATTGTGCCCGCTGGGCCGGCGGCCACCTCCCTCTCATCGCCCTCCAATAAGGACTCCCCCCCTTCGCATCCGAAGTTCTGCAAAGGAGCAGCAATGGCGATCGGATCAATGCGGGTTTCCAAAGATCGAAGAAGAGAAGAGTGAGCGTGGATTCATGCGGGGGATGTTTTCTCGATCGGAGATTCAGGATGCTCTTTTTTTTTCTTATACCTTAATTTTACATACAATGTCTAAATCTCTAATTATATAATTAATTAGCATAATAATTCATTGGAATTTCATTTTTTTTATAAATAAAATAAAGAAAGTTAGAAGAAAAAAAAATATGGAAAGAAATAAAACAAACATCAAATTATATTCAATTTCATCATATTCTAATTTATCTCATTAACTAATATTAATTGTATACATACATACATATATACATACATACATACATTATGAAATTAAAAGAACGTAGATCAGAGGAATAAAATTACCCTGTAGAAGAGTCGATACATCATAAGGTCCATTTTTTTTTCTTTGAGATCTTCTCCTTGTAACATAAAAGAATGATTAGGATAACTTTTTTCTCTTCCATTCAGTTTCAAATTGAATTTAATCCAAAATTAAGATAAATTTTTTTTATTTAAATAATAACGGACCAACAACAAGATTCACTTTTCAAGTTGAATTTAATCCATGATTTTCTCTAAGTTGAATAATTGCCCAACCAATAAACCATTGGTTTTATTTATAATGTTTCAAATTCCTGCTCATAATTGTCAAAAAATTTAACCAAAGGTCCATAGGTTCGAGTTCATAGTTGTATCCACACGATGAGTGGTCAAAGATACATCACCTAAAACCATACTCCTTGACGTTCTTTTATAGAGGAGTTTATCCTTTATGTCAATGTATATATATATATATATATATATATATATATATATATATATATATATACTATCTTGTGTAGGATTACGCACATACAGCCGCTAAATAATTGTATGAAAATTAATTCTACCATCGTACCTTATACTCGTATATATATATATCAAGAATTTTACTAGTCTAGAGTTATGAATCAACTAACACAAATTAAGATGTTAATATGAGCGCCGATTTTGATGGGGACGTAGTTCCTTTGAATTTAGTAGTATTGGGAACATTGAGAATATAAATATACTCTCTTTCATATGTATAACAGAAGACACAAAAGGCGGCCCAAACGAAGAGTTATATGCTTTCAAATAAAATAATTAATTAATTGATGAGGAGATAATTAATTGATGTTTTCAAATTGTTGTTGTTGGTAGTTTTGTGATTTGATTTTTTGATTTCTAGATATGAGATCGAATTATTTAATGATGTAGATATACTGATGTTCGGAAGATTTTTTTTTAAAGAATATTTGATAGTTGTGAACATATTTTTACAAAATTAAAAATTATCCGTTTCAAGATTTAGGTGTTTGAGTTTAAAAATTTATTAATCAAATTTTCTTCTGTTATTAAATTTTTTTTAACTGAACTGATTAAACCAACTAATTGGATATAAAATTATAATTTATAAACACACGGCCTAATATGATATGACACACGAACTTAAACCGCTCCTATTTATTTATAAGAAAAGATATATAATTTTATATTAAATCAGGATTTAAAATTTCAATTTATGTAATCCCAAATATATGATTTTCAAAATATAGGTGTTTGGTTAGATGTAACTGAAAATCCAAATTATAAAATTTTTGTTCTGTTTGAAGGCTTTAAAAATTTGGATTTGAAAACATAGAGTTTAGTTGCACTTGAGTGAAGAAGAGATGATGAGATGAAGATTTGAGACTTGAGAGCATACTTGCTACTTGGGGGAGAAAAAAAGGATGGCGACCAAAAGCTTGGGAAGAAGATGGCAACCTTGGCTCACCAAGAAGAACATGGAGTCAAACTGGCATTCTCCCAACTAGCTGGAACCAAACACATATTTGCTTGATACCTAAAAAGGAATTTCCACAATGTATCCAAGATTTTAGACCAATTTCACTTTGCAATGTAAATTACAAGATTATTTCCAAGGTACTTGTTTCCAGATTGAAACCAGTTCTTACTCATCTTATAGGTCAAGAGCAAACTGCTTTTGTTGAAGGTCGGAGTATCTTTGATAATATATTTCTCACACAAGAACTTGCACACTCTCTAGAACACAATAGTCATGATCTCCCAATGATGCTAACAAAAATAGACATGGAAAAAGCCTATGATTTAGTGAGATGGGATGTCATTGTTGCTACCCTTACTAGAATGAATTTCCCTAGTGAATGGATTAAATGGATTAAAGGATGTGTGAAGTCCACTACAATGGCATTTATCATCAATGGAAAAGTGGGGAAGTGGATTAAGCCCAAGGCTGGAATCAGACAGGGTGATCCCATATCTCCTTATCTCTTCATATTAATCTCTCAAATTTTGTCAAATCTATTAAACAAGGCAGAACAACTAGGTTGCCTCTCTGGTATGAAGATAAATAACTTCAAGTCTCTCACCCATGTTCTCTATGCTGATGACCTGCTGTTATGTTGTAGAGCATCTAGAAAAAATGCAAGATCTATTAAGTTGTGTCTGCAGGTATACTCCCATCTAACAGGACAGAGAGCAAATCTTCAGAAATGTGTTTTTCCCATCTTGGTTTAATAGGAGGGTTAGGAGATCAGTTCTTGATATCCTTCATATTAATCAAGGTCAATTTCCTTTTAGGTACCTTGGTTGTTGGATTTCCCCTAATAGGATTCCCATGAGATTTTTTGACTATCTGGTGGATTCAGTTAACAGAAAACTGTCTCAATGGAGGAGAAAATCATTGTCCATGGCTGGTAGAATTACTCTTGCTAACTCCACCATCTTATCCATGCCTTTGTATGGACTTCACGCTTATGCCATCCCAGATACCATACTAGACAGAATTACAAAGATTACTAGGAAGTTCATTTGGGGTATTGATAGCAACAATGGTGGTGTCCATTTCATTGGTTGGAGTACAATTACTCAACCTAAAGCTGAGGGAGGGTTGGGGGTGAAAGATTTGCGGAAGATGAAATTCTCTCTTATGGCAAAATATACTCTTGAGCTCATTAATGAATTTGATAAGGCCTGGATTAAATTTATGATATACAAATATGGTAGATTGCACCCCTGGGACTGCAAGAAAATTCCTAAGGCTTCTAATGTTTTTCAATCATTACAAAAGAATTTGGGGCAATTACGAAATTACATCACATCCAACCAGACTTTGGCATCTGATTCCATTCTACATGATGTTTGGTTATATGATATTCCTCTATGCTTTAAGCCTACATTCATAAATATGGATGTGGAACTAACCCCTTTGCAGGTTCAGAATCTGACTTCGGAGAACAGATGGGATGATGACTTGATTTCAGATTTATTCCCCACTTCTGTATCCCAAATGATTGTTAGTAAAACAATTATTTGGAGTTCTACGAATAGAGAATGGATTCTGCCTGCTCACACAGGGGGAAGGACTGTAACAGCTTCAGTTTATGACTGCATATCAACTAAATTTGAGAATGAGAAATGGAAGGGATGGAAGCACCTATGGAAAATGAAGGTGGCCCCAAGGGTTAAACTTTTCTTGTGGAAATTCTTTCACAGGGGTCTGCCAACAAAGGAATTGTTGTACATGAGAAACATTTTTCCACAATCACCCTGTTCTATGTGTTCCATTGGATCTAAAACCAGTGGGCATCTATTTCTGGAATGTCGATGGGCAAGATTACTTTGGGATGAGATTAAAAAGGAGGGATATCTTAGAAATTGGAATGGTGATGATATGGATCTCCTTGATGGTAAGTGGTTGTCTCTTAGTGTTCTTGGAAACCATAAATTGTCCAGTATTGAAGGCTCTATTGTGGCATATGTGCTTTGGTACTTATGGAATACAAGATGCCAGAAGGTGTTTCAAGGGACATTATGCACCCCAGAGATGGTGGCCAAGAAGAGTTTGTATGCAGCTGAAGAGTTTCTCAAGAGGGAGATGTCTATTGAAGAGCTTAGCATCCTCAGGCATAGGGTGTGGAAACAGAGAAATCATGAACATGTTTTGTTCACTGATGCAGCATGGAGAGACCAGGTTAGTAGAGCTGGACTTGGATATATTCTGTTATCTAACAAGGGTAATATTTGCATTGCAGGGGTGCTTGTAGAGACAGCTCATTCAAGCTGTGATGGTGAGCTCAAAGCAGTGAGGGAGGGACTGAAGGTATTGCCAGCCAATGGAGGGAGACAAGTCATCATCCACACCGATAATATCTCAATTGTGAGAATGCTGCAGAATGGAAGACAGGACACCTGTTGGAGCATCAGAGATTCTATTAGAGAATGCAAAGAACTCTTGCATCAGCTGGACCATTGGGATATTACTCATGTGCCTAGAGAGGCCAACTATGCTGCTGACTATCTTGCAAAGTTGGGACGGGACTCTTGTAGGGACTGGAGCTTCAAAGGCATCATCGAAATGCCTAGCCAATTACAAACTTTTGTACTTAAGTTGTTAGATTTTGTTTATGGTTAGCTGAACAAGCTCTTTATCTACCAAAAAAAAAAAAAACATGGAGTCAAGCTCAGAGGATGGAGAGTAAATCCAAATTTTGGATTGTGGTTGATTTGGGCCTAATTTGAAATCTTCTATCCAAGGTATTTTCAAATACATTGAGTTTTGAAATATCTTAAACCAAACATTAGCTTTTAAAAACCCGATACTGAAAATCACCCCAACCAAACACTACCTTATAGATTTAAACTTAGGTGGCGTTTGGTTAGAAGTAGTTTCAAATCCATGGATTTTGAGTTACATTGTAGTTGTAAATCCTTGTATTTTAAAATACAGGAGAGTTAAATCCAGTGTTTGGTTTGATGTATTTTAGAGAGCTGGATTTAAAAAGTATGTGTTTGGTTTGATGTATTTGGAGGGTTGGATTATGGAATCCTTGTATATGGTCACTCATGGTGAGATTACCCCACTTTGGGTGATTATTTGTTTTTATGAATGATATAACCTCTTTAAATTTTTTTAATTAATATATAATTAAATAACTATATATAAATAGTAAAATATATATTATAATTATAATATATATATATATATAATATAATATATATATTATATATATAATATTACACTCCAAATACATATATATTACATAATTGGGTCCGGTTCAAGGTACACACTATTTTGACATCATTGGCTTGCACAGTGTTTTAACCAAATCCAACCGTATGGAAGGAAAGAACATCGAAAAATAAGCAAGCATGTCAATTTTCATACAATTTAGGAACTTGTAGGGTCTTCATCTTAACGGGTGAAATTTTATATACATATAAAATTTCACAAGTTAAGATGAAGACCCTACAAGTTCCTATAAAATTTCACCCGTTAAGGTGAAGACCCTACAAGTTCCTAAATTGTATGAAAATTGACATGCTTGCTTATTTTTCGATGTTCTTTCCATCCATACGGTTGGATTTGGTTAAAACGCTGTGCAAGCCAATGAATGAAAAGGATGTCAAACGGTGTGTCAAAATAGTGTGTCCTATGAACCGGACCCTATATATATATATATATATATATATATATATATATATATATATATATATATATATATATATATATATATATATATATATATATATATATATTGTATATGGTCACTCATCTTGGGGATTTGGTTTTACGGCCAATTTGGCCGTAAAACCAAATCCCATGAATATGGGATTTCAAAATACATTGCATTTCAAACTCCACTCAACCAAACAGCTTATTTGCAAAGTCACTGGATTTCAAACTACATTGTAGTTGAAATCCCTCCAAACAAACAGCACCTTAGTATGTCATTACATATACTTAATTTATTATTTTTTATTAGGTCTAATATCCAAATTAATCCCTCTATTATACCGAATCGGCCCTCTTGGTCCCTATATTATCACTATTGATTTTAGTCTCATAATTTGAGCCTTTTTGGTCCCTGAAGGGATTGAAATTTCACAATACTGTAAATCATGTTTTTATTTAAAATTTACAATTTTTATGATAATTTATAATTTTATTATATTTTTCTAAAAGATATTTTATTTTAACAATTTTTTTTCAAATCAAACTTAATCTTTTATAAATAATATCAAACCGAACTTAATTTTAGAATCTTGAATGTATTCAAACTCGAGCCGAGCTTTAGCCGAACATTTAGAATTTTAAATCGAATTCAAGCTGAGCATTACTCGCTTAAGTTTGACTTGTTGCCACCCCTAAACACGACCCATGGCGCTATACAAGCTGGCTCCATATTGTAGCTAAAGAGTAGTTGGCCGTTGAACTTGTTTTTAATTATTTTTATTAAATATTAGGTGGGTTGATAGGCCACCACGGCATGGTACGGCCCAACACGGATGGATCATGCTTCATGCTGATTGGTGAGTCGAGAGTCCGCATTGTACATACCGGCCAGGCACATACAGTGCTAACTGCTAAGCATGAGCCAAGCTCGTGTCGGGCCATACCGGGCCAGCCCAAAACCCAGCTCTATAGATTTGCAGCGAGGGATTAGCTTGAACAAGGTTCACAATTGTTCTTTATTTATGAAACTAAACTATCTTATGAGTGAGAGGGACTGCTTTATCCTTTCTAAGTGTGAATCTTGCTGGATTGATTGTCATCATTGCTATTCTAGTGCCACTTGAAGCTGTGGATGAGTTCTAATCCCATTGAAACAAATCACACTTATTTAATTAATTTGTATCTAAATTATAGCCATGTTTAACCAATGGTGATATTGTTTCATAGTTTACGTATAATATAATTGACTCATATAGTCATATACCATAGTTTTTATTCAACTTCCAACATGAAGAGGTAGATTGACAGGGACCTCCTAGTTTTAGTTTCTATCCTAAAGTAGTGGACCATTTAGAGAAATTTATTTATATTAAAGTTAGGAAATGCATTGTTTCATTGTGATAGTGGATAATTTCGTTCCATTCATTTAGTTTTACATCATATTAATTTGTGAAATCAATAGATTGTATTTTAATGAGACATCACATTAATAATAAATTAAGAGTATACATGAGAATTACATGTATTGTATTTAATCATTTTAATTTAAATCAAATTGAAATATTTAGCTAGTCTAAATTATAATTTTAAATTTAAAAAAACATAAATTAATAATTTTTACTGATACTTCATCAAATTTTTAAAAATAATTAGATGAGACTATCTTGGGGTGGAGGAAGAGAGACTAGAAGAGAAAAAAAAATTATAATAAACTCAAAAAATTATGATAGAACTGTGCATTCAAGACAATACTTATCTTTAGGTTGTTAAGACGAGCAATTGAAGAAAGAGTGTTGGTGATAGCCTATACATGTATTTTTTTTAAGTAGATAAACCATATTTATTTATTTATAATAGTAGTTAATTTCATAATACAAACTTAGCCAGAGAGCATAAAAAAATTACAAAAATTCATTTCAAAGCCCTCCTCTTGACTTAGTTTGGTAGTGTTACCTCAGGCTCCCTCCTGATCTGCTTGGGTCCCTGTCGTGTCATCCTGGAAGGCTTCATCGCCTCCTGTGATCTGTGCTGGTGTGTCACCGGTGAACTCTAGACTCCTGTTCACTCGGCACTAAAAAGAAGAGTCGATGCTCTTTTCCCTTGTTGAAAATGTGGAAAGGTGCCAAACAATCTCCAAATGCATATTATCTAGTCAGCTGGGAAAGATTGTGTCGAGCGAAGGAGCAAGGAAGATGGAGAATTATTAATCTTCCATGCTCCAATGAAGCACTCCTCGGCAAATGGTGGTGGAGTTTACTAAAGGGCGAAAGGGGGGTTTGTAGAAAGATCATCCTAAAGAATTATTTTCAATATCGTGACATCAGACCATAGATTCGAACCTCGAGGTATGTCTCACACTTTTGGAAAGGTGTGCTAGAACAAGGAGATGTCACTATGGCAAATATTATCGTGGTAGTGGGCAACGGTCAATCCACAAACTGTCTCATTCCGGAATTACAAGAGTTCATCATCGTGGAGGCTCGACAATGGCTAGCTAGTGGAACTCCCCTACTCAAACTAGGGAATCGGATTATAGAAAGTGGCAACTCACCCCAAACTAGCAATTCAGTGTCTGGTCGTTGTATCAATTCAAGATTGAGAGGGGAATGAGAAGTTCATTACCATGTGCGTTCTGGAAAACAACCTGCCCTACCAAGATTAAGCTCTTCGTCTTATTAGCTTGAGATGACAAGATCCTCACACTACAAAATTTGATAAAGAGAAACTGGAAAGGAGAACACACGAACTGCTACCTCTGCAATGAAGTAGAGGAGACAACAATTCACCTTTTCCTGTAATGCCCCTACTCGAAACACATCTGGGACCACTACTGTAGCCTCTTCGTCACCAGCCACCTCCCAACAGGAATACAAGATCTCTAGGGAGGAGACACATGACCGAACAAATAGCGCGGGACGATCAAAAAGGATGAAACATGGTGGTTATAGCAACTTACTAGAGTATATGGATGGAACGCAATATCAGATGTTTTCAAGATAAACAACTAATCTAGGATATTGATTTCCTCTTGCTCTCATAGTTTAATGCAACTCTTGCGACCAAAAAAGCAAAGATGTTGATGTTGGAAGCCCTAATCAAGAGAAGTCTCAAACTCGCTCATGATAACGCCCAACAAATACCACTGGATACTCACTCGGATTTCAAAGACGAGGCTACACCGGAGCAAGGATAAGAAGAGAATTAAGGGCCCTATCTGTCATCTAGTGCAACATGTAGTTCCCCCTGGCGTTTATGTAATCCAGTCCGACTACGAACTAACTTTACTCTAATCTAAATAAAATATAGTTTATCCATTTTTTTAAAAAAAAAAAACCGTCAATGGCCCATGTCTCCCATTATAATCATTTATTAATTATATGATTAAGATATATAATATTAACTGTTTGGTTGCCAACTTTTACAATGACAACGGGCTACTCAAGAATTATGATCCCATGGTCTCGGTACCATGGAGTCATCCATGGTACCGAGACGTGGCATCATTTCGGCCGCAAAAGGCGACTCGGGATATGTGCTCGTCACACATCCCGAGGCTTGCTTTATGGCGTGCCTCGGGATGTGTAGCTCGAGCAGTTTTTGCGGCCGAGATGATGCCACGTCTCGGTACCATGGATGACTCCATGGTACCGAGACCATGGGATCAGCACTCGCTACTCAATTCTCTTTTATAAAAAAAATGTTTGAGGGAAGTATTTGAAATGGCTTGTTTATATTTATAAAAAAAAATATTAACTATATGGTTATTTAAGAGTTTTTTTAATTTTTTTTTATTATCTTCATTTCTTATACGGCAACAATATTTTGTATAAGAGAAGGCGCAAAAGACGGCCAAAATTAAGAGTAATATGCTTTCAAATTAATTAATTAATTAATTGATCAAGAGATAATTAATTGATGTTTCTAAATTGTTGTTGTTGGTATTAGTTTTTGTGATCTGATTTTTGATTTCTAGATATGAGATCGAATTATTTATTAATGACGTAGATACACTATGAACGAAAAGAGAAAATTTAATAGAGAGAATGAATATGTTTTCACTCTACTATATAATGTACAGGAAGCACCTATTTATAAACAATTGTTACAAAAAGGAAATATCTATCTATCCTATCTGTTACAAATAATAACTAACTTTTTAGCTAAAAGATAAAAAAACAACTGGCAAATAAAACAAAGATACAGATAAGTAAAATGAACTGTGAGATGTGCGGGAATAATTCTACATCCCCCCCCCCCTTCTCAAGTTGGAGTTTGGTGGATGTCAAACAAACCCAACTTGGAAATTAAGTGGTTGAATTGAGGAGCAACTAAGGACTTTGTGAACACATCTGCAATCTGCTCTTGCGATGAAACATGGTTCGGTTGAATGAACCCTTGTTTAAATTGATCACGAACTAAGTGACAATCAATGTCCAAGTGCTTTGTACGTTCGTGAAAAACTGGATTAGCTGTAATATGAATAGCGGCTCTATTGTCACACCACAATGGAATGGGTTGTTGTTGCTCAATCTGGAACTCTTTTAAGATATAAGAAATCCATTGGAGTTCGCAAACGGTGGGTGCAAGGCTCCTGTACTCAGCTTCAGCTGAGGATCTTGATATGGTAGTCTGTTTCTTCGTCTTCCATGAGATGAGAGCTGTTCCAAGGTATATGCAGAACCCTGTCAAAGATCGTTGTGTTTCAGTACAAGAGGCCCAGTCAGCATCACTGAAAGCTTGTAATTGCAGATTATTGTCACTTGGATAGAGCAAGCCTTTGGAAGGGCACCCTTTTAAGTATCTTAAAAGATGCATAGCAGCTTTCCAATGAGCCTGGCAGGGAGAGTGAACAAATTGGCTCACTGTTGGACAGAATAGTTGATATCAGGTCTGCTTATATTTAAGTAGAGAAGCTTGCCAATCAATCTTCTATATTTTTATGGTTCATCAAGTAAAGGTCCTTCGGTGCTGTTAAGCTTCTGTCCCTTTGGCAAAGGAGTAGTGGTAGGTTTGGCGCCAAGAAGCCATGCATCAGTTATGATGTCCAGAAGATATTTTCTTTGATTGATAATGGTGCCTGAAGGTCCTCTGGCAATTTCCAACCCAAGGAAATACTTGGCGATACCCAAATCTTTAATAGTAAATTGTTGATCCAAGTATTGCTTGACTGAAGTCATCTCTTCCTCATAAGTTCCTGTCAATAATATGTCATCTACATAGATCAGTAAAGCTGTGAAGGAAGTACCATCACTCTTGATGAAAAGGAAATTATCATAAGGTGATTGTCTAAAACCAAGAGCCTTGATTTTGTCACAAAATTCTGTATTCCACTATCTCGAGGCTTGTTTTAGCCCATAAAGAGATCTCTTTAATTTGCAAACCTGACTAATTTCTGCTTTGGAATACCCTTCAGGTGGCTGCATATACACCTCTTCTTTAAGCCATCCATGCAAGAAGGCATTGTTAATGTCAAGCTGGTAAATAGGCCACAATTTGGAAGTAGCTATAGCAAGGAAGATTCGTACTGTCACAATCTTGGCAACGGGTGAGAAGCTTTCAAAATAATCAACTCCTTCCAATTGATGAAAACCCTTTGCTACCAAACGAGCCTTGTGCCCATCTATAGTCCCATCAGGTTTCAATTTGAGTTTATATACCCATTTTGAGCCTATTGCTTTCTTACCTTCAGGCAAACAAGTGAGCTCCCAAGTACCATTATCTTCCAAAGCCTTCATCTCTTGTTCCATAGCTTTGACCCAGGCTGCATCAGTACTAGCTTGTTTATAGGAAGTTGGTTCTTGTATTCTTGACACATTTGCTAAAAATGACATGTATGCTTTGAAAAGATTCAGTGCTTGGATGTATGGATAGGTAGGAGGTGTATATGAAGTTGGCTTTTGGACCTGCAACGGAGTAGGAATCTTGTGCATAGGCTCAATAGTAAGATTGGTGACATAATCCTGTAACCAAAAAGGTTTAGATTTGACCCTGGTACTACGCTTAACAAAAGGTTCAATTCGATATTCTTCTAAAATCAACAGTTCAACTTGTGCAATATCATTTTCATCGCCAAGAGTATTGTCAAATGCATTTTCAAAAGCATCTTGTTCCGGGTGTAACAAATCTTTCGGAACCTTTTCTGTGTTTTGAAAGTTATGTGCTAAAATTCCTTGAACTTGTAGTTCATCATTATCATCAATAGGTAGTGGTATGACCCTTGTGTGATCATGCTCAAAAGGTTTAAAATCAGTTCTGTATGAAAAGATATTTTCATAAAAATGAACATCTCTTGTGATGTGAATCTTGTGATTTTCAAAATCATAAACCTTGAAAGACTTTTGACCTTGACTAAAACCGATGAAAACACATTTAAAAGCTCTTTTCTCAAATTTGTCCTTATGTGGCATTGTATTTGTCATATAACACAAGCAACCAAAGGTTTTTAGTTCTTCATATTTGGGTGGTTTTTGTAAAAGTAATTCATGGGGTGTTTTCCAACTCAAGGTTGAGGATAGTGTTTTATTGATTATATGAGTTGCCATGAGAATGGATGAACCCCATAATTTTTTAGGCAAATTGGGTTGGAACATAAGGGCCCTTGCGATTTGTAACAAATGTTTGTGCTTTAGTTCCACTACACTGTTTTGTTGTAGGGTATATGGGAAGTTTTTTGCTGTTCAATCCCTGTTTCTGACAATAGGAGCTGAAAATTATGATTGGTAAATTCAGTACCATTGTCAGTTCTTATTTTTTTTAATTTTTCTTTCATGTTGTGTGGCAACCATATTAAGAAATTGGGTAAAGATGGGTTTGGTCTGTGTTTTGTGCATCATCAAGTAAGTCCAGGTGGCTCTACTGTAGTCATCGACAATGGTGCGAACATATTTAGCTCCTTCAATAGAAACTTGTTTGTAAGGACCCCAAATATCAAGAAGTAGGAGCTCAAAAGGATGAGTAGTGTTGATTTGGCTAGGGTAAAAGGGCAATCTTTGTTGCTTGGATTTATGACAAATATCATAGGCTGGACTAACGTGAAGATTTTGATTCTTGAGAAAATCAATATGTTGCAAAACATTTAATGGACAATGCCCCAATCTTTGATGCCATAAAATAGATTTTGATAAAAATATCTTTATTCTCATCAAAACCAGCATTACAAGATGAAACTGACTTGATTGAACTCAAAAACAATCTATTTAATTTGAAACCATTTTACTGAAAATTTTTAAAAGCAGTAGCATCCAGGATATATAAGCTACCTCAAGGTTTGCCTATGCCCAAGATTCTCTCAGTCTGCAGGTCCTGCAGGACACAATAAGTAGGTGTGAAAATGAATTTCATTTTGCCAGAATTTGCAAGTTTATAAACTAAAATCAGGTTGAATTTAAAACTTGGCAAGTAAAATGCATCCTTTAAGCACAATTCTTGAGATAATTTTATGTCTCCAATGCCATGAACATATTTGGTTGATCCATCTGGTAAATAGACAGGGGAGGCTTTTTCTGGTGTGTTTAATTTGGAAAAGAAAGATTTGGTTCCACACATGTGATTAGTAGCACCTGTAGGTCAATTATCCAAGTCCCATCTTCTAATAAATCAAGAGTACGAGATGCAGAGTTTAAAGCAAAATGGGTGTGGAAGATTATACCTGCAAAGTTGTCAAACATTGCAAAATTGACATGACTATTGTCACCTGTCATCTTCCCTTTCATGAGCCTTTTAATCTCTTGTTGCACCATATTAGCAATTTCAGCTTGCATCTCTGTCTTCTCATCAAAATTATTTCCAACTTGCAACTCAAATGGTGTTTCAACCATGGTGGCCATCGCCTTGTTTCCCCCTTTCTTCTGTTGTTCCTTTAGTTCCTTGAACCATTCAGGATAACCATGCAATTTGAAACATGAATCCTTTGAATAACCCTTCATATTACAGTGATCACATACTAACTTCTCCTTCTCTTTTTTTTTTAATCATCATTTTAGCATTGTTGTCCTTCCTGTACTGATTATTGCTTCCCAGAGTTTTAGCCATTAATCCTGCTCCTTCAACTTTATCATGAAAAATCACATGCACTTCTCTTTGCTTCTCCACCCTGAGCATCATAGAATAAGCTCGATTCACGGTTGGTAAAGGATCCATCACCAGTATTTGATTTCTGGTGTTATCATAACATTCACTAAGACCCATGAGAAATTGCATAAGCTTATTTGTAGAGTAAAGATCTGCAATAGCCTTTGTTGCTCCACACGAGCATGATGGCAATGGTATTAGGCAATTGAATTCATCCCACAAGCACTTCAATCTAGTGTAGTATTTAGCAACGGAGTCATTACCTTGTGTTATAGATGCAATATCCCTCTGGATCTGGTAAAGTAAAGGCCCATTACTTTCTCCATATCTTTCTGCAATCTCATCCCATAGTTCCTTTGCACTGGTAAGGTATAGAAAAGAATCTACTATATCCTTGGAAATATAGTTAAGAATCCAGGATGTAACCATATAGTTCACCCTTATCCAGATCTCAAATTCATCGCTACCTTCTTCTGGCATCCTTCCATCAATAAAACTCAGCTTCAATTTCGCACCCAGAGCTATCTTCATTGACCTGCTCCAAGTGAGATAGTTCACTTCTGTTAATGGTGCAGTAACTAACACCATACCAGGATGATCAAAATTCTGTAGAAAATAAGGATCTCCATTTGTTCTTCCTGCAGATGCAGCTTCAGTGGTTGTCACTCTAGTAGTGGAAATAGAATCATCAGCCATGATAGAATCAAAGAACGCACAGGTATCAGATCTTATGGCTCTGATACCATAAACGAAAAGAGAGAATTTAATAGAGAGAATGAATATGTTTTCACTCTATTGTATAATGTACATGAAGCACCTATTTATAAACAATTGTTATAGAAAGGAAATATCTATCTATCCTATCTGTTACAAATAATAACTAACTTTTTAGCTAAAAGATAAAAAAAAAAACAACTGGCAAATGAAACAAAGATACATATAAGTAAAATGAACTGTAAAATGAACTGTGAGATGTGCGGGAATAATTCTACACACTATAATGTTTGAAAGATTTTGTTTTCTTAAGAATATTTGATAGTTGTGAACATATTATTACAAAATTAAAAATTATCCGTTTCAAGATTTAGGTGTTTTGAGTTTACAAATTTATTAATCAAATTTTCTTCAGTTATGAAATTTTTTAGCTGAACTGATCAAACAACCTAATTGGATATAAAATTATAATATATAAACACACGGCCTAATACGATTTGAAACCTGAACTTAAGCCTCCTATTTATATAAGAAATGTAAATGGTACATATATATTTTAAAAAAAAAAATTGGCTAAACCTTGTTCATTAAAGAGTAAAAAAATAACATGTAGATATGAGTAACATATAAGTAACCAATGACTTCTCGACACATGGTTGTACTCAAGATGGACCCATGGTACCCTCAAACTACTCCTCATCTGAAGTCACACTCTAGCAGTCGCGGCAGATGCTCCTTCCTCATGAACTCTAAGCTTCTTTTAAAATTTGATTCTATTACTAGGAGCTTCGGCTTCTTAGAGGGATGAGCTACATCAAACTAAAAAATTATGAGAAAATTTATACTTCAAATTAGTTTCTTGAAAACACAATGATTATCATAGAAATATCTCTTGAATCTCTCTAACCATAAGTTCTAGGTGATGGCAAGTATTGTCAAGTTCCATCCTAGGCGAGACTCTTTTTCCATTTGTTTGGAGAAGTTGGCATACTTAATAGATCTTGTATCCCTTGGGGATGGTCGACAATTTAAATATATTATAGTAGTGGGACCATATGTGGGTTGTGTAGGGCATAATGCTAAAATATGTGAGGTCGTTTCTGGTTTATGGTCACAAAGGTCACAGTTAGTCATATCCCCATGCCAGTGTCTTTTCGTCAGGTTTTCAAGTATGAGTATCTTGTCATCCCAGGCCAATTAGGCGAAAAGCTTAACTCTCAAAGGGCATGGCATTTTCCAGAAGGATAGATGGATTGGACGTTGCATGCCCTTATCTATGATGAAGTGGTAGAGGGACTTGACGTCGAATTGGCTACTTGGATTTAGCTTCCAACCTCTATAGTCCTCCATTGTGGTGTCATTTTATTTGAGATATACTATGAGTTAGTTCAACTGGGAGCTTCCTTCGACGTAGTGATCCCAAGGCCAAGATGTGTTGTCCTTGAATGATACATCCATGGGCCTCTTTGACTGTGATTTCTCTGTTAAAAATCAAACTTCTTAGAGCTGGGAATCAATACCATCGTGAGAGGCCTTCAATCCAGTTGTCCAGCCAGCAATTTATAGTTGAGTCATTTGCAGCCATATAAGATATGTTTGCTAGCGTGACATCTCTTTGTTCCAAGAGTCCTTGCCAAAAAAAAAAAAAAGATTTGCCCCTTCCTTTTATAGAAAGGGTCTAAAAATGAACCTCTAGAGTATGTCTCTTCCAAGACCTTATGACAGATCCCTGCTTCCTCAGTGAGGATCCTTCACCACTATTTTCCAATTAAAGCATCGTTAAAAGTTCGTAAGTTGAGGATCCCCACCCCCTTGTTCCTGTGGTCGGCAAAGTATGCCCCAACTCACAAGTCTATAAGATTTGGAAATTGCATTCTTACCTCTCTATCTATAGGAAATCTTTGTAGATCCCGTCAATTTTTTTAATCACCCATTATGGGAGTTTCTAGATTGACATCCAGTTAGTTGGGGTGGTCGTTAGTACGGAGTTGAGGAGGGTTATTCTATCGCCCATGGAGAGGTGATTTCCCTTCCAGGAGTTCAGCCTTTTTCTCACCCTTTCCACCAAGTTATTCAATCCTTCTTTCTAAGTTTAGCTTCTGAGATCAGGATGCCCAAGTAATTGGTATGTAATATCACGAGCTTGCAGTTCATGATCTCCTCTAGAACTTTTGGGCTTCTGTTGTGGTATTTGATTGGGTAGATAACACTTTTTCCATAATTGATCCCGAGCCCCGAGAGTCCCTCATAGAGATAGAAGATAAGTTTCAGGGTTTTGCGGTGGCGAGTTCCCCTGAGCAAAGAACTATGAGATCATCGCCATATTGCAATGAAGTGACCTCATCCATATTGTTTCTATCACATCTAATTCCTTTGAATATGTTTGCTCGAGAGACATTATGAAGCATCGTACACAAGACATCTGTTATTAGTGTGAATAGGCAAGGGGATAGAGGGTTGCCTTGGCATAGGCCTCTTCTTTATCTCACATATCCTGATTACGCACCGTTTATGGGGAGGGATGCTCTCGAGGAGTGGAGGATTGTTCAAATCCATCCCATCCATCTTGGGCCGAACCCACGAGCCTCCATGATTTCTAGAAATAAATCCCAATCTACCGTGTTGAAGGCCTTCTTAAAATGAACCTTGATTTAGTGCTCCACTTACCCTGTCTTGCTTCATGCAGAAGATTAGTTCTTCAACCATGATGATGTTATCTTGGATACTTCTCCCTTTAATGAAAGCAATTTGGCTTTTATTAACTAGCTTCCCAATCACGTGTTGGAGCTTGTTGGCGAGGATCTTTGTGATTATCTTTATGGAGCAGTTGAGTAGGCTTATTAGTTTGTAGTTGTTGATGCCCTTTGGGGTTTCACATTTTGGGATGAGAATTTTGTATGCCTAGTTGATTCGTTCCAAGTTTGCCCTACTTTGGTATAGATCATCAAACATCTCCATAGGAAAGTGTCTCGATGCTTTGTCACAATTGAGGTCCTTTAAAGCCTGTGAGATTTCTACTTCTGTGAATGGATTCTCCAAGTCTGAAAGATTGATTCTCTCCTTGTGTTGAAACAATCTTCCCTAGTTGGTGGTGTAACGTGGTTCCCTTATGGAGTCTAATAGTAGGTTAAAGTGGCCATTAATGGATTCTAGGATCTCCTTCGGCTTTTTGAGGGTCCTCATGCTCCAAGATTTGATGAATGCAGTTAATGTTCTTCCTCTGATTTGCCACTATATGGAAGAATTTAGAATTATTGTCCCCCCTTATATAACTAAAAGATTCTTGAGCATTGCTGCCAGAGTGATTCTTCTTCCTTTATAATACCCTCGATCATATTCCCGTTGGAGCTTGAGATAGCTCTCCTCATCTGTTATGGTTTGTGTGTTGTCTTCAACTCTCACATCTCCCGCCTCCAAAAGGTCCAAGAGCTCCTTTTTTTTTTTCTTTAGATTTATGGTTTTGGATTTCTTAATGCCATTTCCGTAATCTCCCTCTCACCATGGTCAACTTCTTTGAGAGAGGATAGGTTCCATCCCTGTTGTAGTTGTTCCCCTCTCTCCATCATTTACTCATATCCCAGAAGCCCTCTTTGTTATTTTTTTTTTATTATTATATAAATCAAGAGACTAATTTCTACTTCAAATCTTTGACGAGCTAGGATTGAAATCGTGCTGACCTGAGTTCAACACTGCCTAACCCATGATGCGTCATGTTTGGCACGACCCACTCTCCCGTGTAGGGTTGGGCTGGAAGAGAGGACCCACTAGTCAACACAACCCATGGCCTGATATAGGTTGGCTCTACAATGTAGCCAAAGAGTAGTTGGCCATTAAACTCTTTTAATTTATTATTTTTTTAATATTAGGTGGGCTGACAGGCCAACAAAGCATGGTTACTTGGATAAATATAAACAAGTCACTAAAAGCACATCATAGGTGTATTTGAACCTTCATCCTCTTTTTTTTCAAAGGGACTGAGTTACCAATTTTCTTGTGAAGGTTGGTTAATTGTTCTTTATTTATCAAAATTAAACTATCTTAGGAGTGAGAGGGACTGCTTTATCCTTTCTAAGTGTGAATCTTGCTGGATTGATTGTCATCATTGCTATTCTAGTGCCACTTGAAGCTGTGGATGAGTTCTAATCCCATTGAAACAAATCACACTTATTTAATTAATTTGTATCTAAATTATAGCCATGTTTAACCAATGGTGATATTGTTTCGTAGTTTATATATAATATAATTGATTCATATGTCCCATAGTTTTTATTCAACTTCCAACATGGAGAGGTGGATTGACAGGGATCTCCTAGTTTTAGTTTCTATCCTAAAGTAGTGGACCATTTATTAGTATTTGTTACAATTATATATATATTTTTTATTATTGGTAGTGATTTGCACTAGGTTTTGAATGAGGGAAGTGTGCTACTATATCATTTTTGTTTAAAAAGTTCAATATTATATTTTTTGTTTGAGAAATTTATTTATATTAAAGTCCGGAAATACATTGTTTCTTTGAGATAATGGATAATTTCGCTCCATTCATTTAGTTTTACACATATTAATTTGTGAAATAATAGATTGTATTTTAATGAGACATCACATTAATAATTAATTAAGAGTATACATGAGATTACATGTATTGGCTTTATTCATTTTTATTTAAATCAAATTGAAATATTTACCTAGTATAAATTATAATTTTAAATTTTAAAAACAAAAATTAATAAATTTTACTGATTCTTCTTCAATTAAAAAAAAAATTAGTTGAGATTATCTTGGGTGGAGGAAGAGTGACTAGAAGAGAAGAAAAAAATTATAATAAACTCAAAAAAATATGATAGCACTCTACATTCAAGACAATACTTATGTTAAGACATGAGCAATTGAAGAGATGATGAGAAAGAAGCCTAAGATAATGCAAACAATATCTTTAACTAGTCTAATATTACGATCAATTGTTTCTTTATGGATTTTCTACGGGCTATGATGTTGTTTTGAGGTAGGCCACCCCTTGTGACCTACCACCTCTATATATTTATATATCTTAAGTAGGTGATAGTGTATGTTTTTCTTTAAATATAAATAAATAAATCACGTTCATTTGTTCATTCAAACATTATAACAATCATTACGTAGTTATGTACCGCTGATTAACTAATCAAGAGGTAAAAAACCATCAGAAGCTATGGTCAAAAAAATCATGATGAATGGTGGTGGAAGATCCTTACGGGCAGAGCAGGAATCTGCCAGAAAATTTTTCAAGATGCCTGCTCCAAAAGGGGGTATATTGACCCTCACAAACCAACGCCGAATAGAGCCTCCCCCTTCTGGAAAGGAATCTGCCGGGAAGCACCGCCAACACTGTCAAACTTGAGAGTCCATCTGGGGACGGGAGAAACCATTAACCTCTGGATGGACAACTGGTGGGAGGGATTTGCACTATGTAATATCTACCCAGGCCTACAGGAATTATCCATCAAGAACCACCTAACGATCCAGAAAGCAAAATCCCTACTAGAACGGGGCAACCCAATCCTTAAGGCTGGGCCACTCAACAACGGAGAGCAAGTGGGTTTTGAACTGATCAAGCAAGCAATTCTGAACCCTAACCCAACCACACCCCCCACGATGGATTCACGGGAATGGAAGCTCACAGCAAACAGAATATTCTCGGTGAAATCCCTGTACCATTTCAGAATTGACGGGGGAACCCGAAGTGACCTTATGCCCAGGTTCTGGAAACAACCATGCCCCCTAAAGGTCAAACTTTTTGCATGGTTGGCAAAAGAGAACAGAATCTTAACTCTAGACAACCTGCACAGGCGAAACTGGGGCGGGGAAAGAACAAGATGTTATCTATGTGAAGCAGAGGAGGAATCCGTAACACATCTGCTAGTTTCATGCCCCTTTGTAACGCAAGTTTGGAACCATTTTGGTAACATGCTTGGGATACGAGAAAACGGCTTAGAGATGCATGCTCTCTGGGGATCCAGGGCCACCTTCCCTAGGTGGACAATACCCCAATCGTCTGGAGTATTTAGGGTGAAAGAAATAGACGATGCTTCCAAGACAAACAACGCGTTTGTTCAAGAATTATTCGTGATATTACTTTCCTCACTATCTCTTGGTTGAATGCAGCTCCTCCATCCAAACGACTCAAATTGGAAGCAGCAGGACACCTGGTGAAGCGCAGCCTTGAATTCACCTCACGAACACTAGGACGGGTGGAGGATGACGGCGATGAATTCAAAGATGATCCACCTTCAACCAAGGGCATGTCACGAGCAGGCTAGATGGTTTTAACGAAGTGAGGCGACAACAGCTCACGCAGCAAAGCGAGCTAAAATGTGAAATGTATCTTTAATTTTCTATCGTTGTACGAGCAATGTAACAATCTCCTAACAAGTTAATCAATAAATAATTTGTGGTTTATCCACTTTATCAAAAAAAAAAAATCATGATCTCTTCTTGTGTTGATCAGCCTCTATCTGTTATGGGGCATAAGATTAACAAATAGTTAATTGATTCGTTGCCATGATTATAAATGAAGCATCATTTGACCATTTCCTCTGTTCAATATGAGGATCTTGTTATTCCAAATAACTATATAAAGAGCTTGACTTTTATTAGATAGAAGATGTATCAAAAGTTCATTGGAATTTGAGATCTCATGCCGCAAACGATAAGGATGTTAACATTGAGCTAGATTTGTGTTTATGAGTTATAAGGGTATTTCTATCTTTTCTTATTGTGAACCCAATAAAACTCAAGTTAGGGCGTACATGATGGAAGAGGGAGGCCGTCAAACACAAGAAGAGAGTTGCAGTCATCTTCTGGGGCTTGCTGGTAGTGTAGAAGGGCTACCATTGTTTGTGAGTTGTATGAAAGTTCGAAAAACCTCTTTGTAATTCTCTCATATGATAACTTTTCTTTTTAGTGAATTGTGTGATCCTATTGATGTAGGCAAGGAAGGCCAAACCACGTTAATTTTTTTGTGTGATCTTTTACTTTCTTGTTAGCGTTCCTAGGATTCTGGTTTTCGCAGTTAGGATTAACAAGACAAGACTATTCCATCCTTCAATTAAGGAGATTGTACAGAAAATCTCTGGTCGGTTATTAATTAATCTCCACGTACGTGCCACCACCGATGTGGACTGTACATATGATAATGTCCAAATCTCGTCATCTTTCAAAGAAAGAGAACATGGACCGACGGGGGGATTAGAAGTAACCTTAAGCAGGGGTTCGGGAAGCAACCATGCCCTCTCAAGGTGAAGTTCTTTGCATGACTAGCTCGGGAAAACCGGATCCTCACTCTTGACAACCTACACAAAAGGAAGTGGAGAGGAGAACACACTAGTTACTACCTGTGCGAGTCGGAAGAGGAATCGATACAGCACATTCTATCCTCCTGCCAATACGTGAGACACATATGAAATCATTTCGGGACATTGTTTGGGGAACGAACGGGAGAGGTGGAACTTCGGGAGATTTGGGGAACCAGGGGCACATCCTCTGAGGTGGAAAATGCCCTAAGATGAGGGTGGGACATCGCTGTAATGACAATCACCTGGAGTATCTGGGGGAAAAAATAGACGATGTTTCCAAGAAAAACAACGCGTTTTCTTACAAATTATTTGAGATATTTCTTTCCTCATCATCTCTTGGTTTGATGTAGCTCCATTGGCAAAAAAACCCAAGCTGGAGGTAGCGGTAAACCTGGTGAAAAGGAGCCTGAAATTCACCTCTAACACACTGAGGAGGGCGACAGAAGAAGGGGAATCCTCCGGGGAGGAGCTAGCTCCAGCCTAGGAGAAGGAAAAGAAAAAGACCGGGACACATTGTTCGCAGATAGGATCGACACTAATCGGATGTATTCATTTCTTTTCATAATTTGTCCAAGCAATGAAAACCTTATTAAAATATTTAAATAAAAATATGATTTATCTACTTTATCAAGAAAAAAAAAACATGGAATGTTGGTGGTAGCCTATACATGTATCATACGTGATAGTTTATGTGAAAAGTTATGCACTAAAAAAGGGTGATCCAGAGTCAATGCTTGTTTCCCTTGTTGAAAACGTGGATGACCCAGGCCAGGTCTCCCACTATACCATTTATTAATTATATGATTAAGATATGATTACTGACCCTTGATCATTGCCTAAGCATCTGATGCCCATTTAAATCTCATGAATCATATTTCATATATATATATATAATACATACATTACATTAGAATCACATAGACTTTTAAGATGAGTTATATTAATGAATTTTGATGCTATTAAATTAATAATCACAATCTTGTATATAATATTAACTGTTTGGTTGCCAACTTTCACCATGACAGTTTGATTAGTGAATTCTCTCTCATAGATAAAGTCAAGTGTTTGAACAATACATGTGGGGTATTTCAAATGGTTTGTTCATATTACCAAGGGCCTCTTGATTGATATCGGGTCTTTTATATATATAAGTCGTAAATGGTTAGAAAGAATCCAAAATCAAATCCTCACGATCACAAGATGAGGGTGTGCTTGCAGGAAACCGCACCCACCCCTGACTTCCACATTGTCGCTTGTCATCTTTATCAAAAAAAAAAAAAGTTTTTTCATATTTATCAAAACAAGAATATTAACTATATGATTACTAGTAAGTTTTCTAATTAAATGTTTTTATTATCTTTATCAATTTTCTTATAATACAATAATATTTTGTAGATATAAACACCGTCCAAATCAAAGAGATTTATGATTTTCTTTTCAAAGACTTTACTTTTTCGACACATGTAAAGAAAACGGTGTGCTTTCTATACGACTTGGAAATATTTTAGATCTTTCCACAATGAAATTATATCAGTAACAATTATTTTATGAATTAAAAAAATAAAAAAATACCAATTTATTGTGATATATAATAGCTTAAACTTTTGTTATAATTATCAATCATTATTTTAGTGAAATATAGCCCAAAAGAACTAACCAATCAAACCAAGTGTCAATATTAGACATATGCTATGTGGGTGAATGGATTAGGCACCCCGTTGTGTTCCATTTCATGATGTTACTTTGGACCACATCAAGCACGGAACCGATTCCAAGCGTTCCTTTGTGGGTCAGGCTCCAACACCTTAGGTGGTCAGGTCTAGTCAGGACCACCCACCGGACCCAACCTCCATCCTCAAATATATACCGTTGATTTCAGATCCAACGGCCAAAATCCCGATCTAATCCACCATAAATGTATTTTAAATAAAACCCTCCGGTTCAACTGGTTCAGGTCATTTCAGAGAAGGACAAAGCCGGGCCCACGACATCGGACAAATCAATTCAATCAGTGATCCACTGCCTCACCTATTTCCTCCACGTCAGAGTGCCACGTTAGGAGGGCCCCACTTTTAGAGATAAGAAGAATCCGAAGAACTTTAACAAGCATTTTGATCATATGATACACAATCTAAGGAATAATAACAATAAGATATAACTTCCTTTTTTATTTAATTGATCCATTATTCAATAACGCCAGCCAAACCTATTTGTTTTAGTTGTTTTAGATAAGGGTGAAGGTCTCTTGTCCTTGCACACCTCTCGTTCACTATCCTATGCCACCGGGTTTGCCCAATAAGGATCAAGGATTGAGTAATCGGCCTGTTATGTGTATAATGAGAAATAAAATTTAAAATTATAAAAATTAATTAAATTAAATGAGATTATTCAGTTCATTGGTTTAACTACATCTATCTTATCACATTGTAATCCAAATCATATTTAGTTCATCTAACTGCTGGATCACGTTTAAGGTTGGAGTAAGCAGCGGACGTAGGAGAACCTTGGAGAAGAAGGGGAGTATATTCGAGTATATCGGGCAGATGAGGAGAGGGCCCCACGGATAATTATCGAAGCGGACGCGGATACCTGACGTGGATCCCCGCTGTTTTGACCCTCATCCCAAACATTCAACGAGAGTTACCCAATAGGTTGTCGCCATGTCGGACTGTTACCTGTCCCCTCATGTTCGCGGCGGCTCGTTCGTCCATGTTAGCAGCCTGGCCCCACCTCCCCTATTCCCTTCCTATATATATAGTCCCTGGCGGACGATGAGCCAGTCATCGACACCGAGAGTGAACGAGATGGAAATCAGTAGCCTCTCAGATATGGTCATGGAGTTCCTGGAGGAAAGAGAGACAAAGGTATGGCCGGCGAGCTTCTTTGCTAATAATAGCAGTGATGATGGTGATGGTGATGGTGATGATGATGAGGATGAGCATGGAGAAGAACAACAGCAGGATCCTGCTAGTCTTGCGGAAAAGAAGGCCTTCTGGGAGACACAAATCCAGCTCATTAAGGTTGGTGTCATTTCGTCGAACATATCCAGTGCATCCGTTGATTTGTGAGCTGAAGGTGTTTGTGGTAATGTCTTGCAGGAAGCTATGTCCCGGAGCAGCTCGTTGGAGACGAGGATCAGGATGGAGACTGAGAAGTCATTGAGGAAATTGCGAGACGATGGGGTGCTATGTCCTTGTTTGAACCGAGGAAACACGGGATGCTGCCGGAATTGCTTGATGAACTGTATCTCCGATCGCCTGAAGGAAGCCGGGTACAACAGCGCGTTGTGCCGGTCTAAATGGCGGAGATCCCCGGACATCCCTTCAGGAGAGCATAGCTATATAGACGTGGTGATGGATTCAAAGAACGAGAAGAGAGGCCCGATCAGGGTTCTGATTGAGCTGAATTTCAGGGCGGAGTTTGAGATGGCGAGGGCCAGTGAAGACTATAACATGTTGGTGAACTGTGTCCCGGAGGTGTTCGTCGGAAAGACTGAGAAGCTGCGCAATGTGATAAAGATCATGTGCGGAGCTGCCAAGAAGTGTTTGAAGGATAACAAGATGCACATGGCGCCATGGAGGAAGCAAAAGTACATGCAGTCCAAGTGGCTGAGCGCCTGCGAGAGGATGCCGAGGCCGGGGCCGGTGCTTCAGACTGCCGTCTCCGGCCGTCAGTCGAAGCCGAGGGCCTCCATGTTGACCTTTGATTTGCATTGCACTGCTGTTGAGGTTGTGTAAATAACTTGAGAGTTGCCTACTCTGTTTTGCCTTCTTCTTCAACATGCATGCTTGCCTTACTTGTCTGTAATTAAGAGTACTTAACTGTAGTAATCCTTCTGTTCTTGCTTG
The DNA here is from genome assembly GCA_026586065.1 of Dioscorea zingiberensis. NCBI lineage: Eukaryota > Viridiplantae > Streptophyta > Magnoliopsida > Dioscoreales > Dioscoreaceae > Dioscorea > Dioscorea zingiberensis. The sequence continues at coordinate 62,251,853 of CM048818.1, forward strand.
TTCAAAGTAACATACAATTTTGTATAACTCTAAACCAATTAGGATAATCTTCAAGTAAGAGTGAGTGAGGATCATTCAGTGAGTGTTGAATGAAACACAGAATAATGGAAGAATGAGATGTTTTTTGTTGCTTCATGTAGAAAACAGATGAAGTACAAACTTGTCCACAGACTTCAAGTCATATGCACAACACTTCTTATTCTTTTGATATCATACTGATAATAATTAGTGATCTCTCACCACTAATCTCTTGATCTATTGGTATTGAATTTTTTTATATAAGACTTTATTGATCGGGACAATCTCCTGTTCAAACCCTCACAATCACAAAATGAGGGCACACACATAAGGGCGCCGCATTATCTGCCCCTGATTTTTTGGAGACTCTTGTTGCTTTTATAAAAAAATAATAATAAAAAATAAATAAATGATCTTTCATTCCAGCCAAATATGGGACTAAGAGCTTATCTTCTACAGTCATCTTTGGACTGACATGACTAAATAAATCACGGTGAAGAATATACATACAAGGATGGAATGTCCTCTGTTTTTGATAAAGGATGGAATGTCCTTTCATGTGCTGATTTGGTAGGAGAAAAGATTGAGCAAAAGTTTTATTAGTAGCAAGTTTCCTTGTCAATATAGAATCATTTTGCTCTTTTTTATCCTGATTTTGATTTAATTAGTCATGATTTATTTATTTTCCTGATCTTGGTTATATGAATTCCACTCATAGAGTAATAGCTAAATACTTTGAATAAATATAAGCTTAGATATAAAGAGGGTCAGGATTCCAAAAATAAATTAAAATAAATCTATTAACCTTAATTGAAAAGTACATATCATCTAAAGATTCCCCTGTCTGTATTGCAATCAATTGATTCATAGTTATCCGTGTGCAATTAATTGCATTCATTTGCTTGAACACCATCTGCCACCAACCCATGGACCAGTTTGCAGTGGACTGGCTGAACCCAACCAGCTTTAGCAAGATGTACTCGGTCAGTCTATAACCAATTATGGACCCTTCGGCTGAAGATCTCTTGAGCTCATGCTGCTCTTCTTCAATCTCTGGTCATTGTTTTTAGAGTGTTGATCCAGTGGACTCGGTTCCACTGGATCATCAATGGAACCGAGCCCATTGATGATCACCACCACATATGTTGCTTCGGGATGTGTGTGCGGTACACATATCGGGATGTGTACCGCGCACACAATCCCAAAGCGTATTTTATGGTGGTGATCATCAGTGGGCTCGGTTCCACTGATGATCCAGTGGAACCGAGTCCACTGGATCACTACTCTTGTTTTTAGGGTTTATAAAATTTATAATTTTACAAAATAAATTGTGTTTCTATTTAACATTTGTTTTAGGTACCAACTATCATTCAAGAGTAGAATGAGTGGGTGGCAAAGAAGAGCATGAAGCAAAAAAAATCAGGTAGTCCTTTTCTAGCTCTATTTTTATTGGACAATTCTATAGATATTTTTTTCCTCAAACAATGAAGAGCATGAAGCAAAAAAATCAGGTAGTCCTTTTCTAGCTCTATTTTTATTGGACAATTCTATAGATATTTTTTTTAATTTCATATTAATATTCACACAACTCATACCCTTCTTGGTGACCCAAACCATTATATTACAACCTCACCCGATATATTCAAGTGCAGAGGCTTGTTGGAGCGGACTTTGATGAAGAGCACTCATGGCAAACTCCCACCCCTGATATAATGCAAGGACCAAAACGTCCTCGCAACCTCCCCAATCGCAAAACATGTATTCCGCACTCAACTAAGAGCATTTAAAATTTTTCAATAAACGTGGTTTATTCATGCTTTTCAAACAAATAATAATAATAATTATTATTATTATATTACAATAACTTAAAAATTGATATAATTAGAGCCTTTTCTCTCATGGGATGTTTATTTGATAATCCATTTTTTCAATATATATATATATATATATATAATTTATTATTATTATTATTTTAGATAAATATGGACAAGCCACTAAAACACGCCATAGATATGATTTGAACTCTCAATCTCTTTTTATGAGAAAGAATGTGTTAGTAACTTTACTTATAAAAATTATACATAATTTATTACTTATAAAGAAATAGGAGATAATGATTTACGGGTAAATTGCACCCATGATCACAAAATTACTCGGGTTATAACACTATTGTCACAAAAAAAAAAAATCCGTATCAGAAAAATCATAAAACTTTGCTCCAGTTGCATATAAAGCCAAATAGGTGAATCTCCGGCGAACCTAACCCTAGATCCACTTCTCCCCACTCTTTTTCTTTTTCTTGGTGTTAATGGCTTATGGGAGTTCTTCAAGCCGTTCGGGATCGGGCGGGAGGACGTTCGATTTTGGATCCGACGACATCCTCTACTCCTACGACGACTTCGACCCTCAGGATCCATCCAACGAGAGGCGATCTGATCAATCGGCGAAAGTAAATCCCTTGGCCACAAAAAAAATGTGTCGCTGACATGGCATTTTATAAAACAAATATATCCACGTGTTAATAACACGTTGATAGTTTTGCCGGAGATTCACCCATTTTGGCTTTACATGCAACTGGAGCAAAGTTTTATGGCCTTTCTGCTACGAATTTTTTTTTTTTGGGCTATAGCATTATAACCCGAGTAGTTTTGTGGCCATGGGTGCAATTAACCCATGATTTACTGTTTTAATTAAATAAAATATGATTTATTCATTTTATAAAAAAAAACAAAAATAAAAACAGCAAATCATGTCAGTGCCAGAGTGTCACTCACCCTACCTCCCTTTAAATTCCTCGATCCAACAATCTATCGAAAACCAACATCCCTTGAGCCATATTGGTACCCGGGTCCCCACATAAGGCTTCGGCCTCGTTGAAGGTGCAAGGTTCGAACCGTGGGTGAGGGCCTTTGTTCTGAGTGTTTGCACAGTTGTGTGAGGGGGGTGTAGCCGCTTGTGCATGAGATCCCCCGCAACTGGTCGAACCGAGGACCTAGGCACGCCCCTGACTTGACTTAGCGATACCGGGCTGACCGGTTGACCTCTTTCCGTAAAAAAAAAAACAAAAAACAATCTATCGAAAAACATTGAATTGTAAGTTATCCTACATCTTGAATTGTGTGGAAAATTAACTTTATATATAGTCAAGGAAAACAACTCTCTAGTTAATGCAACACAACTTAATTAAGGTGATAATTAGAACCAAAATTATAAAAGTCTTTCTAATGTTTCATTTTCCTCAATATCAAAGAATCTCATGTTATCAGTGAGTGGCTACCAATGCGGAGAGAGAAAGAGAGACGTGTACGTAGGGAGAGGGTTGCAAGATGGTATGTGTTGCCGTCTTGGGCGGATTGAGGACGACCTTCTCCTCTTCATGCCATATTTCACACCAACCGTTTTCCCTGAATTGTTTCCTCTTTCCACGATCATACAAAGAAGACTCTCTCAAAACATCAACATGAATCAGCACAAAACTCTCAGAAATTAAAAAATTCACCAAAACTAAAGAAGAACTCACACGTCAGATGAAAAGTTAGAACAACTCCGTAACGTCCTCCCATCCTTTCTCATCTCTCTTCCATCTCTCCTCTCTTTGTCCTCTGCCTCATCTTTGTCTAATTCTCTGTTCCATTGCATGCTTTGGAATAACCATCCTTGATTAGTTCTTGTTTATTCATTTACGAGTAGACAGAGATCATGTTTTGGTTTCATCTTCTTGCCATTTTCCTTCCGTTTTGAAGGATAAATACAGCAACTTTGGTGGCAGATCAGAGAGAGGGACAGAGAGAGACGATGGAAACATTGAAAACAAGATCCCCTCTTGCACCATTGGTGACAGTCACAGAGAAGAGATGGGCACTGCCTATAGCCATGAGCTCCTTTGTCTTTGCTTTCCTTCTCATCACTTCATTGAACATAGGCAGCATCATGAGCTCCATCTTCTCCACCTTCCCGATAGCATCCTCGGTGGTCAACCAGACATCTCCCACATTCGTGGAAGCCAAGCTCTCATCGGAACCTTCACTCCCCCGGTTTGCCTATTTGGTTTCTGGATCAAAGGGAGACCTCAACCGGCTATGGAGGACCGTCAGAACCCTCTACCATCCTCGCAACATCTACATCCTTCACCTGGATTTGGAATCTCCGGTGGATGAAAGACAAGAGCTTATATACAGAGTGGGGAATGACACAGTCTTTGCAAAGGTTCAGAATGTGTTTGTGATCTCAAAGGCAAACATGGTGACCTATAGAGGTCCAACCATGGTGGCCAACACACTGCATGCTTGTGCTATTCTTTTGAAGAAGAGCGAGCACTGGGATTGGTTCATCAACCTCAGTGCCTCTGACTACCCTTTAGTCACCCAAGATGGTACTGATGATCAATCACCAAACTTTATTTTTTCTTTTTCTCTCTCTGTATATTGGCCTTTGATATGTTTAATATTAATGTTGAATAATATAATTCATTGTTTTGGTGTTTGTGACAAATTTCAGATCTTATCCACACTTTCTCTTCTTTGCCGAGGAACTTGAGCTTCATTGAGAACACGAGTCGTTTGGGTTGGAAGGAGTACTGAGTCAACTCAACACCTTCTTTTTCTTCTTCTTTTAATTTGGTTATATTGTTATTAAGTGTGGATGTTCTTGGCTAATTAACAGGAGCAAGAGAGCAAAGCCATTGATCATAGATCCAGGGCTTTACAAGTCCATCAAGTCGGATGTCTTCTGGGTCACAGAGAAGAGAGAATCCCCCACTGCTTTCAAGCTCTTCACTGGTAATTAATTAATTCTCCATTAATGCCTTTCTTGGTTATTAAACTAGAATCTTTTGATTAAAAGATTAGTAGAGTGGGAACATACATATTGGCATGTAAGTCAGACGTGAAGAACACCAACAAATCGAGTTAATAAAAAGTTAGTCCATTGTTTGTTTTCAAATATATTATTCATATACATGATCAACAAACAGGCTCTGCATGGATGGTTCTCTCAAGAGAGTTTGTGGAATACTGTGTGTTGGGATGGGATAACCTCCCTAGAACCCTACTCATGTACTACACCAACTTCATCTCCTCTCCAGAAGGCTACTTCCAGACAGTCATCTGCAATGCCCCTGAGTTCATCTCCACTGTAGTCAACCATGATCTTCACTACATTGCATGGGATGTGCCACCAAAGCAGCATCCTCACACTCTCACTCTCGCTGATGCTCCTCGGATGATCAATGCCAATGTCCCGTTTGCCCGGAAGTTCAACAGGGATGATCCCGTGCTCGATAAGATCGACGCCGAGCTCCTCGGTGGCCGGAGAAACAATAGCTTTGTGAGTGGAGGATGGTGTGAAGGTGGTTGCTCGGAGGTTGGAGACATGAGCAAGCTTGAGCCTGGCCCTGGTGCTCAAAGGCTTGCAAAACTTATGAAAAGGATAGTTTGGTCCAAAGCTTTTGCTAGTAATCAATGTAGATGATGTAAATTAAGCATTGAGTTAATTATACTCACAATGTCTATATAGAGTGTAATTTGGACATTAGAAAGCCATGGTTTAACTTTAATATATGTCTCTTATATCAACCCAAAAGTTTAATTTTTGATAAAAAGAAATGACATATTTCAGACAACAAAAATGAATTTTGTTTTTTCTTTTATGAGATACGCTACTAACCAGTCCTTGTTCTGTTCAATGCATTGATGCTAGGATTGCGTCTAAAAATTAGCTTGTATTTTTTTTAAAAAAAAATCTTAAATCAAATAGATTTAATTTTAAAAATTAGCTTGTATTTCTGCATGGGAACCTGGTAAAACCGTAAAAGACAGTCTTAAATTCACAGCTGATATGCCAAAGTGAGCAGATGAGGGCGGTGATGCAGCAGCGGATCCAGATATGATAGGAGGAGGCCAGTGAAACCAACAACTTGAGCAAAAAAAAATGACACTTAAATGTTGTATTTATTTAACTTCCTTTTGACTGTATTTATAACAAACAACTATTATCATGAATAAAATGCGGTTTTTTCACTTATTTCAAAAAAACTTGTATTCCTGCACCTTAGATTCAAAAATGGTGGTTGCTTTGTACTGGATCCAATTTGCACGCGTTTGAGGTGGAAAATGATATCTCTGACCTTTTTTAAGGAAAACTTTGAAGAGAGATGTGCTTCTATGGCTCATCATTCCGTGTTTTATTTTATCATCTTAAATCAAATGCTCAGATTCCATTGAGTTTATTTTCTTTAGGAAGAAGTTGCTGTCTGGAAGTACTTTTCCAGGGGACCAGAGCCTCCAGTCTTGAATTAGAGAACTCCCAATCTGAAGTGACGCACTATCAAATAGAGCATTTGGGGGCCATCAAATAAAGACCAGATCAACAAGCTAGGGTAAGACTAATAAGATAGAAACATCCTAAAAGCTCATGCCAAGAAGGTGATGCTCATCATTCACATCAGAAGGAACCAGTCCAAGGGCACCTTCTCAAACGGAAAGTTTCCACATCTATTCCGAACAAAAACCAGAGTCATAACATCAACCTCAGGAACAATCCAAGGGTACGCAAAAGTTAGAATTCAGAAAAATAAAACATTGAATCATAGCGGGAAAAAAATCACCATGACTGAATAAGAATCACAGGGTATATATACATGAGAATTTTACTGAACAGACAATTTATACCTCTGTTATATAAGTGAAAAGGTATTCACAAAGAATATGTTAAATTCCAGTCACTTCGTAATGGCAGGTATTGTCGGTAATGAAAAATCAATCAATCTGGCTTGAACCAGAGGAGAGAGAGAAAAAATAACAGAATAATTACAACTTACAAGGTATCAAAACTAAAGCAGATTTAAAAAGAAACTGCAGAAGTTACAACTTTTTGGGAGATGGGAACCCTGAGACATCGTCACGCGATGTTTTTGGCTTATGAATCCAATGAAACAAGCGCTTCTTGTGTTCCTCGCAATCTAACTTCTGTATTAGGTTGAGTGCGCCATCCCGAGCAACAGCAGACTCAAACTGTTCCAAGACCTTCACAATCTGCCAAAACTCTGGCCTCTTCTCTGGTTGCAATGCCCAGCATTTCTTGATCAAGCACCCCAATGCTGCAGGGCAATCCTCTGGAATAACCGGCCTCAAATTCTGCAATTTTAGTTTCATTTCATTAGGCCTCGTCAATGATACAATTTTTCTCATATTAAACTCAATTAAACTTCTATGCAAGAGAACAATGAAGACTTCCTGAAGTCAACAAGCCCAAAGATTCAATACCCAATACATATTTTTATTGGAGAAGAAAACATATCAGGTATAAAAAATATGTATTAGGGGCTAAAGGACACCACACACCAGGGGGGTCAGCGAGATGACTGTACGATAATTAAATGAGAACTGATTATAATAATGAACATGACATTTTTTTTTTTTGCTCCTAATCTACTGAGGATGGTTTATATCTATATATTAGATGCATGGTCAGCTATCACAGAATTGTCAATGATTTTGATGTCATCTCCGGCCATGAAGACCTTAATATTGAACCATCTTCAAATTATTGAATTCAAACTATTGCAGGATTGTTGCCCAAGATGTTGTCCATAAGAATGCATAGCAAAGATGATTGAGATAGATCAGAGACATCGATAATATACATAATGGTAAAAATAAAGAGAATTCATGATGATTACAACACATACCTTATCAACAACTGCAAAAGCCGCCTGAATGGGTGTCATTTCTTGATAGGGGATTGTGCCTGTTACCATCTCCCATAAAAGTAGCCCAAAACTGTAAACATCAACTTTATGGCTGTAAGGCTTGTGTTTGATCATCTCAGGTGCCATCCAACGGTAAGTCCCAGGGTCCTCAGCTAAAGCATCACAATTTGCCTCCTCACATGCTATACCAAAGTCAGCAATTTTTACACAGAAATCTTTATCGAAGAGTATATTCTCAGGTTTCAGGTCACGGTGAATAACCCCTTGTGAGTGAATATATTCCATTCCTCGAGCAATATCTAGAGCAATTGCAACAAGTGTCTGTAAAGGAAGGGATTTGTGCTGAAGCTTGTGCAAGAATGACCTCAAGGAACCACCAGAGAGATATTCAGTGATAATGCATAAGACCGGTTCATTTTTGCATGCTCCTGCCAACTGTATCAGACCAGATAAATATAAGAAGAATGCAATAATTTTCGATAGAACTCATTTATAATTCAAAGAGATATGAGTACCGATTACCATATGAACATGGGCTAACAAGTTCAGTTGGCATAAATGCAAATATAGATGTACTAGTCAAAACCCTAGGATGGAAAAGAACTGGAAGTGACCTAAGGTAGGCAGATTGGCAATTTTAGATGCTTTTACATTGGTGTCTATTCATTGATAATACCTAAGATTGGCAATCAGGAACCAGGTTCTATACATTCTCATAACATATGTGGAGTACTTTAAGCGGGGAAAAAAAAAAAAGACTAAAGGGATCTTCAAGCTGTGGCCTGTAAATAATTTGCACATGCTTTGAAGAGGATATTGATGAACTAATTTGTGTATCTATGATGACAACATCAAAGAAGGTACTAAAAATGTAACAGAAAATAACAATTACTCTATCAAAATACTCAAAAAGCTAAACATATAAATCAAGTACCTTAATCACATTCCGGTGATAAAGATGAGACAGAAGGGTCGCTTCTCTAGTGAATTGCTTCTCTAATCGAGAAGCCATTTCTCCATTTTCGTCATCATCAGGTTGCCTAATGATCTTCACGGCAACAGCCTGGTCTTTGTAGATGCCTTGATATAACCTACTGTGAGCTCCAGAGGCAAATCTAAGGCCAATGTATAACTTGGAAAGATCTACCGACCATTCCTCTGTTGTTTCTATGGCCATGACTCTCCCAACTCCATTATCAAAACAACTTGCCCATGAATTCTCCTTCGTACCTTTCACTTTCTTCAAACCCTTTATCAAGGATAAGTGTTGCAAAGGACTCATAATTGAAGGCGATGCAGGCCCGATTGCATGTTGCACATGAGCATCTTTTGAGCCTGATATACTCTTATTGTTGGATTCTTTCCCTCTAGGTGGTGGTGTAAGGAATCTCCTCCCATTAGATCTAGCTTCTTTAAAGGTATCGTTGGTGCTTCGAAGAGGAGACACAGACCTTCGCTTCTTCAGCTTAGAACGCCGTTCTTTTCTATTCATGAACAAATTAGACTTCCTAGAATCAGGATCTGCTTTCCTCCTTCCAGGCAGAGGAGAAGGTTCAAAACTCGAGCTTGTTGCCTTTGATCCAGAAGAATCTACATTAAGCTTCTTCAGCTTCTGTTCAAGGCCACAGGGGTACGGTGGTGCAGATGATGCAATAGTTGACTCAGGGCTCTGCGTAGAATGAGATCTCGGGTTCTTGGATTTTGAATCTTTGCTTGAGTCCTTCAAATTCAATAGTTCAGGGCATAATGAAATCGGTGCAAGCTTGTCAAAATCCCATCGGTGGTAGACCGTCTGAGAAAACTTTGCTCTGCAAACCCAAGAGCTACCATCTTTCTCCATTGATCTCAAACCAAACCCTAAACAATGGCCACACTAAAGAGAATCAATACCTAAGCAAACCTTATTAAAAAAAACTCTCAATGCTGATATCCAGAGCAGAAACAACTTCAATTCAATCTCAAAATTCCAATATTTGAAACCAAATCAAACTCCGAATCCGAATCAAACTCAAAAAGAGATGAAGAGAAAAAAAAAACCCTCGCTTTTAATCGCTTCTCCGCAAATCCTACAATAGAAATGAACCCCAAAAGCATCATAATTTAGCGAAAAAAGCAAGCAACCAAGGGTCCATTGACATCAAAACCCGCATATTTTCAAATTAAAAAAGCATCAAGGAATCGCTTCAAACGACCGACACGGAGAAAACCACGCCAAAACAACACGAAAAGAAAACTCCCACCAAAACCGGAAAAAACTTAAAAAATAAAAAAAAAATCAAAATCCCGGAACTCGTACCTCAAATCTCCGAATCAAAATCCCAAAATAATGGGAAAGACTCTGAATGGAAGCGAGGACGACGAGTTCGGGTACGGATCCCACCCCCGTCCGGTTCTCTTTGGTTTGATCCGAGACCGTACGAAGACGGACGGGCCTTTGTCCCCGCTCCGCTCCAACTCTTCTCCTCCTTGTTTCTTCTTCTTATTTATTTATTTATTTATTCTTTTTTATTTTTGCAAATTCCACCCTGATTATTTATGTATTTATATTAGAAAAAAAAGCTATTGTTTGATAAACACACTCCTCTGGGGGACTTTTATGGTAACGTCGCCATCGAATAATATAGTAGGCCTTTCTGTCAATTTCTTCTATTAATTGTTTGTTATTTTGATAAATTGGTTACTGGAAGGATAATTAAGGGATTTCATGAGTAAGTTGTGCCTCCCGTGATTACTGGGTTTGTCCAGCTTTTCCACGCGATGGGTATGGTGCATGCAGTAGTTTGTTATGTCACGTGCGGTGCACGAGTCTTGGGTCTGCCCAGTGCCCGCCCGCCCGGGTTTCGGCTTTCGCCAACTTGGCTTGCATGCCCTCCAAGGCAGGCAATTATTAAGTTGACGCTAATCTTGTTTTTTTTAAAAAAAATATTTAAAATAATTCTGACGCTTCTTTGACTTGATATATATATATATATATATAAAAGAAATTTGAATATAAAAATGTGTCCACCTGTGGACATATTTTTATTAAAATCATATTTTGTGTACGGCCCTCCATAACATCATGTACAGATGTGATAAGGAGTTAAACTCAACTTTTTTCCTCTTGAAATAAAAAAAAATCATGTATGAGTTGAACTCTACCCCTAACAACATACATGATGATCTCTGGTTGCCAAGCCTATCATCAAAAAGATGCACAAAACTTAAAAAAAATAATGGGTGAGAGTTTATGACAATCACAATCACCTGAGATATATGGCTCGAAAGAAATATATAATATTTTATTTCAAAAAACAATGAGTTTTCTTATAAATCATTCATGAAATTAATTTTTTTCTTATTGTTCTGGCTTGATGTAGCTAACCCAGCAAAGGGAATGACAGAAAAAATTTTATGTGGAAAAATCTCAAAATAAATTAGAAATAAAAACCACATGCAAAAGTAAAAGAATTTCACTAATTCATATTTCTAATTTCAAGGAGAGATTAATCACATCCTCTATTAACGATATAGGAGAAAACAAACTCTATCAAGAAAAGAGAAAACTTGCTCTGACTCTCTTTCTCTCAGGAAGGAGAAAACCTGACTCTTTCTCTCCTAAAGGAGAACACCTAACTCTCTCTCTTCTTTCTTAATTCTTCAGGTATTTTTAAGAATCACATAGCACACTTGGATTATTCTTGGAACCATATCTTATAGCAAATTTGAATCCTTCTAGAAATCATATCTTATTTTATGTTATCCACTTTTGAAAAGTTAAAGTCAAAAAAATAAAAATAATTTTACACCTCACATTTCTCCCACTTAAAATCATTTCTTATAATCCTTTCATCCTTTCTCTCTTGCCAAGTTCCATGCATGCTTGCTTACGTCTCTGCTAGACCACACGAGGATATCTCTGTACCATACAAACTAATAAATATTAATTGGCCCCACTACCTATTTGGGTTACTTGGTTGGTTGTTGTGCTACTCGAGCGACTGTGAGGTACCCGTCTGTTCAGAACATGGTATCAGAGATACCGATCTAGGGCTTGCCCGATGGGCCCCCGCGCGACCTCCTCTTCTCCTCCCGGCGACCCGCGCGACTTCTCCTTCAAGAATAGAACATTGTACAAGTAACACACTTTGCTCGATAAGAATCAAGAGGCTGGCTCTTCTTTGACTTTTTTCTCTACAATTTTGCAGATACTACTGTACACACATCAGATTTAGCATTTATGGGATCATATGTTCACAAAAGGTTAGTTCTGTTCTTTTTATTACTTCAGTTTATAGTTACTTTGCTCCATAAATTGAGGAATAACTAGTATCTTCCTCACTTTATTTCCTGAAACAAGGATTTATCTTGATCAATGCTTATATTAGATTTTCTGTATATCTGCATATCATCACTTGTTCCACCAACTTAGTTGACTTGTCTGTCTTTAGGGTAGTGTATTCTCCCTTCCCATAAAAGAGCACTACTTAGTACTTATTTAAGGCTAGAATTAAAATAAAGCAAAAAAGAATAAACAATTTGAAATTGTTGAAAATCCATATATATAACCAAATATAGAAGCATGTAAGCTACTACAAAGCAAAGTAACTGATGCATTGATCTGAACTAGTTTGTTTGGTTTTCATTTATGTTGTTTGTTTTTTTATTTTGTGTGTCTGTGTGTGTGAACAAATCTGATCTAGTTTGTGAAGACTGTTTATTTATCAATCCTTGTCTGAGAATATGTTGTCTAAATAAAAGCTAAAAATATTCATAACTAATCTAATTTTCAAATACTGCAATGTATATCAAATGTCCTGATTCTAAAATCTAGCATGCATTTCAGTTACTCGTCTATTTTTAATTAATGCATTTGTTGTCTATGCAAATTTCTCCTCTTGAATTCTGTGAAGTCCTAAGTAGCAATTTGAAGAATGTTAGTTCTTTTTTTTTATATCAAATAATGGAAACCTCAGGAATGAATAGAGAAATTCTAGTTAGGATTAAAAAACAAACCTCATAGTTGTGTTGCACAAAGGTGGCCGGGACCGTCTTGCACATTATGTCTGGAGTTCTATGGAGCAACATCATGTCCTTGAAAGACTTCAGGTAATCCACCAGGTCCGAGGTGTCGTATGTCTCCATTATCGGCATTTGGAATCTTGTTAGCAGCGGGGCATCAAGAATCTCATAAATGAAAGAGGAGATCGTGTGAGTGACGTACCTCGGTCGTTCCGTAGTTTTTTGGGAGACGACATTGAACCAAGCTCTTGGAGAGTTCTCAAGTTGTGGTTGCGGTGACCTAGTGCTGCTTGATGATGGGGTGATCTCCTCCTTCCTTCTTGGATTGACCTTGCCTTTAGGTTTCAGGGCTCGTGTAGCTGAGCGTCGCCCCGCCACAGATGAGTTCGCCACAGTGGTTCTTGGAGGTGGTGGGAGCTAGGATGTCTGCTGCTCCATGATCCGAAGAGCTCGAGTGAACACTTCAATCTTTTCTTTTAGAACTCAATACCTCGAGTCTTGAGCTTCACTTCCCAGGATCATGTGTTGATCCTGGTGAGTTTCTTCAATTTTTTGGACACTATTGTGTTTGGTGTTGTTATCGATCGGATCAAAGATATGACTTCGCTTGCCTCTAGTCATTGTCGAGAGCTTCACAATTTCTTGATCAAGAATATGATCGAGAATTCTCACATATGGTGCCAAACTATTGATAAAAGGATCCACTCTTCTTGGGGATCAGGGCGGATCTTGATCAACAAGAGATTGGTAAAAAAAGATGGGAATTCCCCAGGAGATTTCGATAGAGAGGTCGGTCACGATTGGTTATCCTACTTCTTTCTTCCACTTTATGAGATTAAGTTATCATCTAGGGACTAGTTTTCATGAATTGAACCTTTACTCTGAAAAGGAAGAAAACCGAGGGAGAGAAGAGATCCGAGCGCACGTGCTCTTAGGGAGCCTCTAACAATCAAGTCAGGACTCAGGAGAGAGAGAGAGAATTCAAAGAGATACCAGAATTTATATTGGATTTCAAAATAGGTATTAGAATGCCTTTTCCGTGGGCCGACGACCTCCTTTTATATTCTTGTGAGATTTATGTTGAAAAATAAAGTAGAAGATAATGGAGGGAAGAAGAAGATGAACCAAATAAGCTTCAAGGCACGAAGATGACAACGCTTTCTTTTAGACGAATTTCTCCCCCTCTGATTAGAATCACGATTGCAACGGGATATGTGAGAACCGCCTTCAGGATACAATGAAGCCCTTTGATTGTTGTTGAAAGGCGAACATATTCGTTTTAACCCGAAAACACTCTTATGATTGTCTTTGATAATGTAGAGAAAGAAAGATGAGAATGAAAGAGAGAGTGAGAGAATAGAGTATGAAAGTTTTTTTATTTTCTTGCAACACATAAGGCTAGGCTATAATATAGAGTCTCAAGAGGTTTCATCATAAGGCACATCTCTTGACAACATCCTTTCATAAAAAGGAACACCTTTTGACAAATGGTCACACATGAAAAGGTAGCATCCTTTCATAAAAGAGAGCACCTTTTAGTAAATAGTCATGTATGAAATAAGACATTCTTCCATGTGTCTTTTGATAAAATATTTTAGTCTTATTATGTTTTGGACTAATACCCCTTCAATAATAATGAAAGGGGGCATCCTTTCATATTCAACTCAAACACCAATTCATCTCTCACTCTAATTCTCAAAATAAAACCATGGAAAAAACTATTGAAAATATCCAACAATTTATCTACCAGCTTTTTGGTGCCCTTGGGAGTTCTTCCTCCGCCGTTGGATGACCAAGCATATGGGTTTCTATCCAAGCAATTTAGATCATGCTACGTGTTAATCATTATTTTATCCTATAACACTATGGTGGTTTTTGGTAAAGGGCTATCTTGGGGGATAACCTTTAACACATTTCCCTATGCACAGTGAATCCCATCAAAGGATATAATGGAGATTCAGAGGTTAATGTTGTTTTAAAGCATGTGTTCTTATGTTTAATAATGACTGAATTGAAAGCCACTAACTTGGTTTAGAAGTTATACCATTATTAAGTGCCTTGGTTTAAGATTGTCCTTTAAAAAAATTCAAATTTTTTAAAAAGTTATTCCAATAGGTGTCTTATTCCACCAGGGAAATTCCTTTACCCAACACCACCTATAGATATAGCTATATGGCATAATACATGGACTAGATAAAAAACAAAACTGTCAAAAAAAAGTCTTTCTTTAACAAATAAAATTTATTAGTTCAAACACTATACATGGCACCACATTCAATCAAAAACATATTTTGGTTGATGAATATCTTAGTTCATAGTTTGTGGATAATGATTTAACTCATGCAAATACATAAAAAAAAGGAACTATGCAACCAGTTGCAAGAGATGGAACTCCACACAAAAGAGAGATTAATACCACAATTCACCCGGATTAGTTTAATCCCAATTTAAATTATACAATTACAATAATTTAATTAAAAAATAAATTTTTTTAATAAAATCATTTGGCTCTTGATCTCAATATGAGAGGCTTAATTCATTTTTTAATCCCTGCCCAAACACTACTGTCCTTAATCTAGGATCAATTAATCCATCTTTAATACCCATCCAAACATTACTCTTTAGTAAAATATAATTGTAAAGTATAAAACTCTCCTATTTCTAAAATAATAAATTATATAAAAACCAATTTAAATAATTTTTTTACCAAGTGCAAGTTTTAATAGCAATATGTTTATTTATAAAAAGGGTAAAATAAAAAAATCAAATAAAATAATCAAAATTTGAGCGACAAGGGTGCAGCCGTGCAGGTATCCATCCTCCCCCTTCGTCCATTCTGAAAAGTTCCAAATCACCACCTCCGGCCCTAACTACCCGCCGGTGGCCACCATCGCTGGCCGTAGACCTCGGCTTGGTGTCTGGTAATCTTCTAATCTCCTTCCCCTATTCCTTTGCGATATAGTTCTTTCTTTTGATACGATGTGTTTTAGAAGATTTAGGATCAGTGTTAAGAGTAGGATGGTGAGAATTTGGATAAAAATGAAAAAAAAAAAATTCATGAACCTGGGAGGGATCAAACAACAAACCAGAGATTCCTAGTGATAGTTGCGATTCTGTTAGGCATTACTAATTTAGAACCAAATTTACGAATATTTTGATTATAATCATCAACACAGTATCCACTATCTTTAGAAGATTTAGGATCAGTATTAGAGTAGGATGTTGAGAATTTGGATAAAAATGAAATAAATTTCATGAACCTAGGAGGGATCAAATAACAAACCAGAGATTCCTAGTGATAGTTGCAATTCTGTAAGGCATTGCTAATTTAGAACCAAATTTGCGAATATTTTGATTATAATCATGAACACAGTATCCACTAGCTTTAGAAGATTTAGGATCAGTATTAGAGTAGGATGTTGAGAATTTGGATAAAAATGAAACAAATTTCATGAACCTGGGAGGGATCAAATAACAAACCAGAGATTTCTAGTGATAGTTGCCATTCTGTTAGACATTGCTATTTTTATTTTATTTAATTTTATTTTTGATAATTGTAGACAAGTCACTAGAAGCGCGTATATTGTTTGAACCCTCAACCCCACTCTCTTCATGAGAAGGAATGTGCTAGCCAACTTTTGTTGTGAAAATTAGATATTTCTAATTTAGAACCGAATCTGCGAATGTTTTGATTATAATCATCAACGCACAGTATCCACTAGCTTTGGTGAAGATGGAGCTCCAGCTTACGAGGCCTGATGACTGGCATCTTCATCTCCGTGATGGCCACCTTCTCCAATCAGTAGTCCATCACAGGTGTGTGTCTCATGTTCTTCTCATCGTTCCCTCTTCTTGTGCTTGTGTATAACCTCTTGTATTGTGCAGTGCAAAGCATTTTGGAAGGGCAATAGTAATGCCGAACCTAAGGCCTCCAGTGACCACCACGGCCGCAGCTGTAGCCTACCGGGAATCCATTTTAAAAGCACTGCCATCTGGCAGTGCTTTCAATCCTTTGATGACTCTTTACTTGACAGATAGCACCAACCCTGAGGAGATCAAGCTTGCTAGTGGGTGATTCTATTGGCATTGCCATATATGTTTCACATGATGTTACAAGGAGATATGATGTTTACTTGATTTAATGGTTAGGACAAAGTGGAGTGGTTTTTGGTGTCAAGTTGTATCCTGCTGGTGCAACAACAAATTCTCAAGATGGTGTCACTGATATTTTCGGGAGGTTGCCAGTACTCGAGGAGATGATAAATCATAATATGCCACTGCTGGTAATAATTCATTTATGTTTTGCAAAGAACTTGGATATTACTGTATGCCTAGTTTATCATTGTCACTTTATCGTGCAGGTGCATGGCGAAGTTACAGACCCTGCTGTTGACACATTTGATAGAGAAAAAGTCTTTATTGAAACAGTATTGTCACCATTGATCCAGCGACTTCCCAAGCTCAAAGTTGTAATGGAGCACATCACTACTTCAGATGCTGTCAGGTTCATTGAGTCATGTAAAGAAGGTATTTCAGTACTGAATTTCTTTCTAGAATCCCTTTTGAACTCTAGGGGCTTGTTTGATTCTTCTATTCCTAGTTGTGTAGGTTTTGTTGCAGCAACGGTTACACCGCAACATCTTCTCCTCAATAGGAACTCTTTGTTCCAAGGTGGTTTGCAACCTCACAATTACTGCCTTCCGGTACTAAAGAGAGAGACTCACAGTATGCCCTATGATCCCCTCACCTTCTTAGCATTCTCTTCTTTTATATA
The DNA here is from genome assembly GCA_026586065.1 of Dioscorea zingiberensis. Classification (NCBI taxonomy): domain Eukaryota; kingdom Viridiplantae; phylum Streptophyta; class Magnoliopsida; order Dioscoreales; family Dioscoreaceae; genus Dioscorea; species Dioscorea zingiberensis. Next base: position 62,269,354 of record CM048818.1, read on the forward strand.
TTTTTATTTTCATTTAAAATCTTCAAGTTATTTATGTTAGGATCTAGCACCATTGTTTGGAAAGCCATTCTTGAGTATATTGTCCAATCCCAATGAATTATCATTAAATCGATTAGTAATTAGAAAATTTTGAGAATATTTTAATTGATAGAGGAAAGAAAAGGTATGTTTCTTATTGAATTGTGAAGTCATAGAACAAGTGATCTGTTTCCTGCAAGATTCCCCTAGCAATAAGAGGTCATACTAAATTGATGCTTTAATCTGAGAAGTCCTCTTATTTTACTTACTGACCTTTTCACAATTTGCATATTTAATATTTGAAAGTATAATCATCAAATATCGATTATATATCTTTCTATAGGACAAGCTATTGTATCAGCTGTTGCAAGCGGAAGCAAACGGTTCTTTCTTGGAACTGATAGTGCACCCCATGACAGACAAAAGAAGGAATGTTCCTGTGGATGTGCAGGCATTTATAGCGCTCCTGTTGCATTATCACTTTATGCAAAAGTATTCGAAGAGGTACTCCCATCTTCTCTCTTTATCTCTATCTCTAAGTGAACCTGCATATTATTTTCCCTGACCTGAATGTGAAAATTGAGAAACAATAGAAACCAAGTCAAGCAATGATCTCCAAATTTTTTTCATAACGATGATGGGAAAGGTAGTGGTGGCAAACAGAATCAGCATTTTTAAATATTGTTTCACATTTATTTGTGAGGAACATTGTTCCATTTTTCACTCCCACATCACGAAACATAAGAAAACATGGATCTTATGTACATGCCTTGAATTTTAGTTGAAATAGAAGGTTTTGATGGCTTCCTGGTTTATAGTATGAGATAACTCTCGCAGTTGGTCATTGTTCGTTATTTTTATTTTATTTATTTTCTTTTTTTTAGCATGATCATTGCTAATGGTTTTGAAAAAGTTACTAGCAATGAAAAAATGATCATCTGTATATGAGTTTTGCATTGGCATAAGAACACATCAATTATGATGTCAGTGGACAATCATATGCAGGTAGGAGAAGCTTTGGCTTGACTCTTCATTATCTAAAATTTGACTATTTTCTTGAACTAGTCATATAGCAAGTATGTTCATATAATACCCAAGGTGGTAACTATCAAAAGTAGAACTACTTTTAAGCTTATTCGGATGATTTGCAGATTCCTTTTTTCATAAAATCCATCTTTATATTGTAAAACAGGACTAGATAGCTGAGCACGTCCTCGTTCTTATTGTTACTGCAGGCGAATGAGCATTAGTTGAAGTATCTGGCATCCAAACACTAAATCAGCGAATGTTCTACGTAGTAAATCATTTCATAAGAATTTCTTTATTTTTTCCTCTAGGCTGGTGCACTTGATAAACTGGAGGCATTCACAAGTTTCAACGGACCGGATTTTTATGGTCTTCCAAGAAACTCATCAAAGATCATCCTAAGAAAGAATCCATGGAGAGTGCCAGACACATATTCTTTTGCATCTGGAGAAATAGTTCCCATGTTTTCTGGCCAAACCCTCGACTGGCTTCCATTCGACCATTGAGGCATTTTCTTTTCAACTTGAGCAGAATGCTAATGAGAATACAAATTGTTGTATCTGAATCAAATAAACCATGTAACTCTTTTCATTTTCTTTTTATGTGTTACACCAAATTCTTGGTGATCAATTTTCCCCTCAAATAACATGTAGACTATCTTGATGCTGTTTATTATAAACAGGTGATGATATTATTGTACAAGACCCTGAGGAAAAAAAAGTACAGCACTCTCTTTCATTCAGGCAAAACCACAAACAACCAGTGTGCATTCCAAAACACAGCATCAAAAGCCACTCCCAGGGGCGACCGGTTCATGGCCGTAGTTATCCTCAAGCCCATTAAGCAGCTCAATGAACCATCTCTCGTTCAAGACCTCCCTCTCTTTCCAGTCCCTCAGCAACCTCACCCCCTCCCTCATCCTCCCTCTCGCGCACATCTCTTCGATCACCGTACGGCATGTCACCAAATCCACCACCTTCCTCATCCTCCGCATCTCCCAAACCAGCTCCATCGCTGCCTCCACTTCCCCGCCCATCGCCAGCGCGCTCGCCAACGAATTAAACGCCTTGGCGCTGGGCTCGAACCCTCTGCTCCGCATTTCGTCAAACAGCTCCCGTGCGTTCTTGGTCCTCCCCTGCGCGCAGAGCCCGTGCACCAGATAGTTATAAGAGTTGGCATCCGGGTCGCAGCCGTACACCGGCTTCATCTGATGGAAAATCCGGAGCGCGTCGTTGAGGTGCAAGGACAAGGCGTAGCCTTTGATTATGGAGTTGAGGCTGAAGACGTCCGGGGCGACGCCGGAGTTCACCATCTGGCGGAAGAGTGCGCGGAGGGTGTCCATGTAGACGTGGTTGATGTAGGAGTTGCGGTTGTCGCGGCCGAGAAGGGCGGCGAACAGGAGGTTGTAGGTGCGGGCGGTGGGGCGGCACGAGGGGTCGGGGTGGGAGCGCATGAGGTTGTAGACGTGGATGGCGGAGGAGAGCATGCGGGCATTGGAGTAGAAGTAGATTAGGGTGGTGAGGAGGGGCTCGGTGAGGACGGAGGGGAGGGAAAGGGCGAGGGAGCCGGCGGAGCGGAGCTCGGGGAAGAGGGCGGCGGAGCCGAGCTTCTTGATCGTGATGAGGAAGGAGGAGGGGTCGGGGTGGGAGCGGTGGGGGTGGTGGTGGGTGAGGAGGTGGAGGCAAACGAGGGGGTTGGGTTCCGCGGCGATGGCGGCGGTGAGGTCGTCGGCGGTGAAGCGCGGGGGGAGGGCGGCGACGGCGCGGTCGATCTCAGATTGGGGGGCGAGACGGGGGCTTCGCGTGCGCTTGGGGCGGCGAGCGGAGTAGTAGGGCCGTGTGCCGAGATTTAGGACGGAGACGCGGGATCGCACCTCTGAGAGGAGAGAGCGAAACATTGCTATTTGCTACTGGGCAAATGGCTTTCCTCTAATTATGAATAAAGTTTGGGTTTAAAGAGTAAAATTTAGAGTTTTCTTTTTACATGTCAACCTCTGAAAAATAATAAAATTACTCATCGCTCCCTTGTTTTCTAATAATATTTATAATTTTTATTTTATTTTGAAATTTTATTTATGTGACCAAATTTTTATATTTTAATCTGGGTTAGATAAAAAAATCTCATATTATGGTTTTTTTTACCTTTTTATATACGTTAATCTCCCTTTTTTACATTTTTAATATATATCATTAAAAATTAAATAAAAAACATGTCAATCTCAAAAAAAAATTTATTTATAATAACCCTTTGAAAAAATTATATGATTTATATATAACTCCTTTCAAAATATTCTTAATTCTTTATTAGTCATAGGTAAGTGTTTTTGTTTGATTTTTAGAGGGAGGGAGTCAAACAGCATATTACTTTTATAAATTTTTTGAAGTAAAAGAAGAAAATAGAAACAATAGTCAATTTTTTTTTCTTATAATCAATTTCCATTAAATATAATAACAGGGTGCAAGGGATAGCATTAACATATCAGAATCACTCTAAAAAGCTTCGTTATTTCATAGTAACGACTAAATAAAGGACACATCGATCTGATATCTTCTCTTTCTTAGACTCAGAGTTTACACTTGGTGCCACTGGGGGGACTGAACTCGAAGAATCCAGCAGTGAAGAGTGCTATTTCAGACTTCCCCTTCTTGATCACCCTCTCAAACCTGAGTGGCAATCCAGGGAACACAAGCTTACTGCACACCTTGAGAGGTGATGAAACCACAACCTTGCAACTACGTGACTGAAACCCACTCAGCTTCTGTGACTGGATCAAGAAGTACCCTCTTCTGTCTGTCTTCTTCGTCACCACCACCCCACGTTTCTCCTTCTTGTTATAGCACACCAACTTCGCCAATGCACCTGAATCCACATTTACATATATATATTAATCAACAAACAGTGTGTGTGTAGTGTGTAACCATGCATACAAGTTATATCATGCAGCAAACCTGGGAGAGGGGCAGAATTGAGGATCTTGTCATAGCCAGGAAGCTTGCATGATCGGCAGTAAACTACTCCTTCCACGGCAATAAGTAGTTTCAGTATTGGAGGCGGCCGCGGTGGCTCGACACTGATTGGTGCCAATGCCGGTGGCACGGAAATGGCTGGTGGTGGTGGTGGTGGGTGTTTAGATGCGACACCTTCTCTCAGTTCCTTGGCACCTTCCACATTGAAAGAAATGGTGCTTAAGAAGAGCACCAGGAGTTGCAGAGCAAGCATGCTCCTTAATCCAACCATGACTGCTTTTGCTGCTAAGGTTACAGAGTTTATAACGTCCAATATAAAGGGGTTCAATTGCTGGATTCTCGGCGGGTTGGTTTCACCGATGTGGGTTAATTAAAGGGTGGTGGTCTTCAGAGTTTGGTGGCAATTAGATTATGTTAATTGGTAGAGTTGAATAGTTACTGGCAGAGTATATGACTTTGGAGTTGAGAATGGCATGGAAGTTTCTTTCATGCCTTGTAATTAGTATTTAATGGAGATGGAAAAGTAAGTAGTATGTGCATTCATTGGTTAGGTAGAGTAATGGGGACAAGGAAAGAAGATCCAACCGAGATGTGAAGAGGAGTCATGAGCATCAGCTTAAAAACCGGCGTGGTTGAAGCTTGAAGCTATCTTACTAATGGCTTCCACTTGTTTCTCCGTATTTCATTCAACATTTGCATCGAATCACGGCATCCACTTGTTTCTCCTTGGATCCTAATAATGAAGACATTGTTCATAAATATTTTTTTTTTATAAAAATAATTTTTTTATTGATAAATATAAACAAATCACTATGAACCCTCAACATCTTCTTATGAGAAGATAAAATAATGAGTTAACAACTTCCAAGTTAACAAAATATGGGAGTCAAAAATGGTGTAAAGACCAGAAGCTCAGGCTTCATTGTCTATAGACTGACTGCAAGACCCCTTGTGCCTCAGTCTCATCAAAGCCTATTCACAAATTTTTTTTTTTTGACAAGAAAGGAGCTATTGCTAGCTGACTAAAACAAAAGGAGAAACTAGGAGTGTTCATTCTAAAAGTGAAGACCAGCTGCTTGAACTGCATTCTCCAGCCATCTGGGTCGATCTGCCCCCCTATGAAACAGTGATAGCATAGGGTTTCTTCTGGCATATGTAGCCAGTGTATCAGCGACAATGTTGTATTCTCTAGGACAATATTTCATCTCCAGCATAGGTTGTAGTAAAGTGAATTGTTTGATGTGGTTGATGTCCCTCTGATGTTGTTCTTCATTGGCTAAATCCTCCCTGATGATCAACTGATTCACTAAATTGCATGTAAAGAGTCTGAAATGACTTTATCAACTTGTAAGTTTCTTGATTTGCTCCACTCTAAGGCAGTGCTAATGGCCACTAGCTCAGCCTGCAAACTTGACTCAGCCTCCCTCCCAGTGCAACCAGCCCACAGCACCAGACTCTGTCCTTTGATAATCACAAACCCTACACCACAGCAAGGAGGCCCATCAGTCCAAGATGCATCACACATAATTGAAATAGTATTATGATAAACAGAATAGTTTAGATACTCCCTGATTTGAGTCCTCATTTTTCCCATGTGCTCCTGGGTAACAACTACAGCTTGTTTGCAAGCCTGATTTGGCAGAATTCTCTTGTTGTTGAATGCTAGGTCACACCTTGCCTTCCAGATAGTCCATGTACAGGTGGCTATCAATGCTTTGGCCATAACATTTGTGCCATTTCTTATCTCATTGCTTGGCAGTAGCCAATCCCCAGTTAGCACATTTGCTAGTGCAGAATGCTGTACTCGTGTATGCTCAGCCACTAATTCCCAGCACTGCCTGGCAAATCTGCATGATTGAAATAAGTGTTCTGTGGTTTCCCTTTCCAATCCACAGAATTGGCAATTTGTTTGAGGACCAATGCCCAGGTTGTATAACATTTCATATGTGGGTAATCTACCATGCATTAATCTCCAGATAAAAGTCTTGACTCTCGGTGCAATTGGTAAATGCCATAGCTTATGCCAACCCTTCCAAGTGTCTGCCTCAGAGGTTTGATTCTTAGTCAAAAAATCATACACCTCTCTGGCAATAAATTTTGTGGATCCAGAGTGAATCCAGACCCAATGTGAAGGATCATTCATGTGGAAGGTTATTTTACTAAGTCTGTTCCAATCCACATTAGGTCCTAAGCACTCAGACATGGTATTTTGATGCAATCTATTCTCATGAACAAGGTCCCTGATGCCAATATGCTCAATAGGAAGGTTCATATTAATGAAAGTAGGTTTAAGTGAAATAGGTATTTCATAAAGCCAAGGATCATTAAGGAAATTAGTAAGCATTGTGTTGCTCGAATTCATCATGAAATTTGGCTTAAGAGAATCTGAGATACTACACAGCTTTCTGTAAAACCAGGAACAATTTCTCAGGTTATGATGTTTATGTTCTTGCCAAGGATGGAACTTGCCATATTTGACAGAAGCAATGTTAACCCAGAATTTGTTGTCATTGTTCAACAATGCAAAGATGTTTTTTACCATAAGAGCTCTCTTGCTAGCCCTAAGATCTCTTATCCCAAGTCCTCCCTCAGATTTTGGAAGTATAGTAGTGTTCCAATTAATCGAATGAAAGGTGCCACCAGCAGTGCCTCTATCCCAGAGAAATTTCCTAGACAACTTGGATAACTGATCCAAAACAGAGTCAGGGATGGGGTAGCTGGACAGGGGGTAAACAGGAATAGACATCAAGGTGGAATTAACTAAAACAGCTCTGCCAGCCAGGGAAATAGAGGTAGTGTTCCAAAAACTGAGACTCTTATGAGTCCTGGTAACCAATGGCTGCCAGAGATTCACAGGTAGTCTTTTTGGAGATATTTGAGCTCCTAGATATTTGAATGGGAAAGTACCAACTTTCATCCCAAGAATGTTCACTATAGCATTTTTAACTTTCCTGTTGAGCCAAGATGGGAAGTGAATGGAGGATTTCCCCAAATTAACCTTTTGCCCAGATAGTTTATGGAAGATGTCCAGACATAGTCTGCAGTTTCTAGCTACTTTTCTAGAGGCTCTAGTGATGATTAAGGAGTCATCAGCAAACAACAAGTGGTTAAAGTTCTTTGGAAGTCTTTCATCAAATCCAGGTATCAGTTCCAACTTCATGGCATGGTTTAATATGGCTGTCAGATTTTGAGATACTAATAGGAATAGGTATGGGGATAGGGGGTCCCCCTGCCTAATTCCTCTACTACTAGTGATCCATTGAGTTGGTTGACCATTTACTAGAAAGGAAAAGCTGGCAGAGGTTATACAAGCTTGAATCCAATCTATCCAAGGTCTAGGAAAATTCATAGCTTTAAGTGTGGCAAGGATGGCACTCCATTCTAAGGCATCATAAGCCTTTTCAATGTCTAGTTTCAGAATCATCCTAGGGAGGAACTTGGTCTCATACTCTAGTGAGTAAACTATCTCTTGTGTTGCTATTATATTGTCAGTAGTGGACCTGCCAGCCAGAAATCCTGATTGTTCAGGGCCAATAAGGTGACCAATAACTTTTTTCAATCTATTGGCAAGCAATTTGGTGATGATTTTATATGCTACATTGCAGAGTGAGATGGGTCTAAAGTCTTGAACCCTATTTGGAGAATCATTTTTAGGAACCAAGGCAATAAATGTCCTTCCCCAGGCATTTGGGATGCTGGCTGTTTGGAAGAAGTGTGTGATAGCCATGAAAAGAGGTTCTTTGATAATCTCCCAATAGAAGATATAAAATTCTGTATTCAATCCATCTGGCCCTGGGCTCTTGCCTTTGGGCATGGCAATGAGAGTTTGGTATACTTCAATTATGGATACAGGTCTTATCAGATTTTCCTTTTCATTTTCAGTCAGAGTAGGCAGATCATCAGGAAGGGATAAAGCCAACTCTTCCCAGGATGAATCATTGTTTGATGTCCAAAGCTGAGAGTAAAAGTCAGAGAAAGCTTGCCCAATTTCAGCCTGTTCAGTATGTAGATTTCCATGGGCATCTAGTATAGTTGAAATTCTGTTTTTATGCCCTCTTAATTTGGCCTGTTTATGGAAAAACCTGGTATTGAGATCACCATGTTTTAACCATAGCAGTTTGGCCCTCTGAGCCCATCTAATGTTGTCTTGTCTAAGTAAGGCTGAATGCTTATTGTATAGGCTCCTAAGCCCTAAACTACTAAGATCATTGTAGGCTGAATTCACTTCAAATGATTCTATGGTGGATTTTCTTTAGCTGTTTTATCAATATCTTTATCAATCTGATTTAACCCTTTTATTTTCCACTTAGACAGTAATGATCTAGTCCTAGAGATGCAATGACTAAAAGTATGCATGGGTGAAGTAAGGGATACACTACTCCAAGCCCTACAAACATGGTCATGGCAATTTTCATACTCAAACCAATAATTTTCAAAACGAAAAACCCTCCTCCTATGGTATGTGAAGAACTTTGCTGTCAATAGTATAGGTGCATGGTCAGAGGCTGTTCTTGGAAGATGTTTTATATAATATGATTCAAAGTGGGTTATCCATTCATCATTGGCCAAAACCCTATCTAGCCTGGCCCATCTCCTAGCTAGCCCTAATTGGTTATTACACCAAGTAAAGGGTGATCCAGAGAAGCCCAAATCTAGAAGTTGGTTGCCAGACACAAATTCATTGAAAAGTTTGGATTTTGGGGAATAATGATCAAACGATCCGCCTCTATGTTCCTCATCATTGAGAATTGCATTAAAGTCACCCATTAGGGTCCAGGGTAAGTTAAGGGAAGAAAAAACTTCTAAACTCCTCCATACAGCCCTTTGAGACTGAATATTTTGAGCATTATATATCACTGAAATTATCCATTCTCTAGGCTTTTGGGAGGAAATAATTAGGTGCACAGAATATCTATTGATAGCTAAGGGAGTAACCATACCAATCTCCTGTTTCCAGAAGGTGATGATTCCTCCAGACATTCCAAGGGCTGGAATAATCGCCCATTCCCAGTGCTTTTCGAATTTTTTGCAAAGGTTCATAGCTCGTGCAGTGTCAGCCCGGGTCTCTACCAAGCAAACTACTCCCGGTTGAAGAGACTTCATGAGCTCTTTGATTCTATTGATTGTTCGAACATTCGAGGAACCCCTACAGTTCCAACATATAACTTTTAAGGCATTCATAAGAAAACTGGTAATATAGAGATAAAGTTTAGAATCCTTAGCAGGATGAAGATCAGGTCTTCTCAGATGGATTTCCCATCCGCCCCTTCTTTGGGTTTGGAGTCGCCTTCGAGTCGCCTCTTCTTGCGAGCGCTTCTACTTTGGCCTCCTTCTGAATTTGAACTAGAGGCATATTGTCATCAAAAATCTCACACTCCTGTGCCTCCTCAGTCATCGACTCCTCCATGGTCTGATCAATGTTAGGTTGTTGTACTGGGATCTGATCGGTGTTGGGGTGTTGCTCTTGGGACTTGATGGCCAGCGCGACCCTCCCCACCAAACGAGTATGCTCTCCTCCTGGATCATCTCGGCCCTGTAAGCTGTCACTTTCGGAGGTGCCTTGTCTCCTACCTCTGTCGCGAGACGTGATGAGACCTGGGCTCACGCTATCTCCTAGGGCGTCCTCCTCCTCTGAGGGAGCTAGCGTGATGCGCAACGGTCCTCTGTCAGGGTCCTCTGAGGCTGATCCTCCAACGGTAGGGAGATCAGTTCTCTGAGAATATGGGAGGATAGCTTTGCCTTTGATGTGAGCCATTGACTGGCATACAATTTCACGATTAGGGTTACTAATTAGGGGCCACTCCTCATCCATTGATCTCTCTTCAGATAGTAAACTGAACCTGCCTCGGGATTGGCTTATTCCACCCGAGATTGCCCCTCCCCGCCCTCCACGTGCTGCACGACCTCCACTCCTCTGCCTATGAGCTGTCGGTTCTTGCTGCAACGTGTTGGTCTTCGTCAACCCTTTCAATTTGGGGAAACTGGGCACCGGGTCGCGGTCGTGGTCGCGACCACCACGGCGGAATCCCGCCGTCATCCATGTCCCATGTTTAAATTCCTCATTCCCAGCTGGTTTTTCCTTTCCCATCGTATGTTCTCCCTCAGTTTCGCCATCCAGATTCATGGACTGTGGACCTTTCTCATGGTTCTCCGTCCGTGATTCCTCCGGGCTGCACGGTACCATGGTGCACGAACTGACAATGTGGCCAACTATACCGCATCGAAAGCAGAACGATGGGATCTTTTCATATAATATGGCAACTAGCGTTTCCTCATCTTCTTCTCCAACGTAAATCCCACTCTGGAGTGGCTTCGACAAGTCCAATTCCACACATAGCCGTGCAAATTTTGCTCTACCGGTCTCTGCCGTCTCTGCATCCACCTGCTGTGTATGATCATCTATCTTCAACACTTGACCCAGCAAAGACCCGAGACTTTCTAGAGTGTCGTTCTCCCAGTAATCCATCGGGAGGTGGTGCAATTGTACCCACACCGCCGCCGTCTCAAGGCGTTCGAAGGCGGGTTGAAAGTTCTCCCGCCATGGCATCAGTTGAAAAACCAAACCCCCAATGGTCCAAGGACCTTCCCACATCGCCTTCTCCACCAGTTCAGACGAGTGACACCGGATGTAGTAATAGCCATTGGGGAGATCGGAAATGGTGAATTTTCCAAAATCCTGCCAGAGATTCGTAAGAGCATTCCTCACCTGAGCTAGTGGAAGAGATTTACCAAGGAATTTTCCGTAGAGAACTGTTTGCATCCTCTCATGGATGCGAGATCGAAGTTCAGCATCCGGTTTGAACCTCGGATGATCCAACTTCTTCAAACGTTCAAAGTTCTCCTTTGTGTTAATTGTTTCATTTCCAAAAACCCTGGCTTTTGGTTCACCAGAGAGAACACGAACCCAAGGCTTTCCTGTTTGCACGGGCGGAGCATGTGCCCCAACTCCTGGCCCTCCGCCCCCACTCGCCATCGTGAAGGGGGGGGGGGGGCGGAGATCTTCTTTCCTCAGAAGGGCTCTCGGATTGGAACAGAAAAGCACATGATCCTTAACTCATGTGAGACCCCTTGATTCCCCTCCAAAGCCTATTCACAAATTTTGGTCTCATATTGTTTTACCACTATAGGGGCTGGGAACCAACGGCTATAAAAGTCTATTAGTACCAGAGTTCCTTGTTAAGTGATGGATAGTAAACATGTGAAAGACCCGAGTTTGAACCCCCTCCCTTGTAAGGTGAGAGTCAGATGAACGGATCCCTACCGAACCTTTGTGCTCCCGCACTGCCGAACAACTGAAAGAGACAACAGCTGAAAGCTGAGGATCGTACAAATGCAACTATTTAAGCACAAAATCTTATTGCAGAGAAGAGGAACTAGACAACAAGATCCTGGCAGAATGTTTGATACATCTAAATTAAGTAAAACATGAGGCCTTAAAGCTGCAACCTAGTTATTGATGAGACAGTAAACTAGGTTCTAAGCCAGATGTAAATTACACTGTTATGGGTTTATGAACTAGCAACAATGTCTCAAATCCCTGCTAACCAGAAACTCCTCATCTGCAAAACTTGTCAATGTCTTTAGTTCCAACTTAGTTCCTCAAGGAAGGAAGAGCAAGTGCCCGAGCACAATCCAGCCACCTAGTTATTCTTGTAAATGTACACAAGCACAGCAAGCACCAGAGCTAGTATAGCAGCAGGAGCAGCCCATACAAAATATGAATGGGATTTTTTCCTCTTAAGGATCCTTTTCGGGAGTTGCTCCTGTGTTTTTGGTTGATTTTTGTACCTAGATTTAACCTTGAGCTCTTTACTCCTTGTTCGAACTGGAGCATCCACATTTACATCAGCTTCTTCTGCCTCCTCGATTTTTTCTTCAGGTTCTGTCTGCTCATCTGAAGGATCAGGTGCTGATACACCAGCCTTCTTCTTAGCTCTCTTTTCCTTCTCCTGAAAGGATTACAAGAGATTTGCTACTTTGAGAAAAATGTAATCTAGCATGTTTTTAGTTTGCAACAAAAGCAAAAGACATACTCACCCTGAGTTTCTTCTCTGCTTCCTTTTCAGCTCTAAGCAATGCCTTAACTGCTGCTTTCTCAGCCAGTTTCTTCTTCCTCTCACGAGCCAAATTGGCTTTGGCAAGCTCCTCTTCCCTCTGCATTTCTTTCAACTTCACAGCATCAATTGCAACAGGCTTCTCCTGAGATTTTTCAGTGTCCAACAGATATTCCTCCTCTTGTGGAGCACTTACCTTTTCTTCATTTTTTTCAGTTGATTTATGGTGATCTTCATCCTTTATCTTGCGGGAAGAGATTATTCCATTATTCAAGCTAGAATCCTCCTTTTCACGCTTTCCACCAACTTTTATTGGCACCTCTTGCTCAACAGGTAGAGGCGGAGGTGATGCCTCCTGAATGATTGGCTTCTCATCAGGGTTTCTTTGACGGCCATCCTTGGTTAATTGACGACTGTCAAGAGATGACAATATTCTCTTCTCATAATCATCTCTGAAGGCTTTATTGCTGCTCCACTGAGACATGAATTTCTCTACCTGATTTGGAAAGTAGAAAATTTATCAATTATGATTTTGTTATATAGAATAAGCTAAACTATGTCAGAAGGACAAAAAATACTTTCAAGACTAACCTCACTATGACAAAGCTCTTCCAATGCTTGAATATCCTTCCTTGCCGCAAGGTCCTTGGCAACGTTCAGCAGTGAACGGTTCTCACGTGAACATGTATTCTGAAAAAGAAAGATATAACTCACAGATAAAACCGTAAACCAAAGAATAACAGGGAAGGAATTGCTTGTGAATGCAGCCCTGAAATCAAAAGAAACTACCACATGATAAATGTGATTAGGATTCTCTCAGATCGTATGCTCAAGGAATTACAGAAACTGAGTTGTGCCCACCAAATAAAAGAGAAGCAATTAATGTGCATACATAATCAGGTTCTTAAAAAATTATTGAAAGGTGACGAAAGAATGGAAGAACATGAAATGATATTGCTCTGTGCTACCATCAAACATTCAAAAGAGAATGATGGATTGGCCATACCAGTTCCTGGCGTGCTTTAATCAGCTCACTGAAGTTCTCAAATGCCTTATCCCTCTTATCCGACAGAGGTTCCAATTGTTCCTGCAGAGAAGTGATCTCAGCATCTATTGCCTTCAACTCATCCTCAAGTTGCTTTATCTTTGTCCTGACAGCTTGCTTCTCCTTTCTTACTCCACCCATATCAACTCCTATCAGCTGCAATGATATTTTTCCAATCAATGAGCACTTGACAAGATGTAAGCCTCAAGGGAGTGATAAAGAAGAGAAAGTTTCTTACTTTGACTTGGTCTTGGATGGCTTCTTTCTGGCCTAGTGAATCTTGGATCTTAGCCTTCACAGCAGCATTAGCAATAACCTTTTCCCTTGTGCCTTCAAGCTGCTTAATTTCCTTAAGAAGTTGTTTCTCCTCACTCAAGGTGTTGCTTTCATGTTGTATACGATATTGCAAGCTCTGAATCTGTAGAAGTTCTCACAAATGCAAGAGTCAGATCACTGAAAGTAGGAAGTGAGTGCATTGAAATGAAATATCCAGTGCATACAAGATAATTCAGTTCTTCCTCTGAGGAGCACAAGCTCATGCCCTTCTCCCTGGTAACATTATTTGAACCACGGAGCTTGCCTAAGGCATCTTGAAGGGGTTCCATTTCCTTTCTCTTCTCATCCATAATTGATCTGTACCGTTTGTCCTCACTTGTCAAGGGTTTTAATTGTGAAATCACTTGTGCTCGTTCAGACTTCAACCATCAAAGACTCAGCATTAGAGAGAGAAGTTCAATTTCTTTGCTAAACAAGAATTCACTGATTCACTATACAAAATATACAGAAACAAAATTAGCAACATTTAAACTTATATGGCTATGAATTACCCTTTTTGCCTTCAACGCCTCAGTCATCTGGAACCGAGCTTTATTTTTCTTCTGAACTTCCTTGTCAGCCTGCTCAATTTTCACCTTCAGTTTTGGGTCTTCATATGATCTCACCTTCACAAAATAGAAAGTATGGATCTGCTCTGGTGCAGGCCATTCCTCAGTGGCATTATGCGGAAAAGTAGCATTTGTTATTTGTTTCACCTCCTTTTTTCCTCCATTTGCTCCTTGTGAACTATCCATCATACCAAATTGGATGGGCTCTTCAGCCCTTTGCCCAAGTACAGTTTTTGCTTTGTTGTCAACCACAGGGTGAAAGATGTTCTCTCCATCCATTCCATCCTTTACTGGTCCTGGTGTGACATCAGCCCCCGATATCTCCACACCCATAATTTCCACTAGTGTAATAAGATATTAGATGAAGATCAGCAAAAAGATAAATCACTCAAACAACATGCTGGGCACAAGTTTGGAACATAACAAGTTAGGTCCAATCGTTCACACGATAGTGCAAAAGAACACATCTCAATAACACAAGGATGAAATTCAAGAAAATATTTACCAACCCTCATAAGCAACATATTAATAATGAAGCACTCACTAAGAGAACTGTAGTACCTATTAAATGCTTCGCACTATTGACCTCAACAAAAATTACGCTACAAACACCAATCAAGGTTTTGAATGTCAAACATTCATTGCTTGAGAATTCAGATGCAACAGAATCAAGGTTTTGTTTGCAGGGCCAAGTATCTTCTGCCTTTGAATAGCATGACAAAACAGTTTGTGCTTGAAAAACGCATATTTCATCTTATCCACATAGTCCATAATCAGGATAAGGAATAAGAAATTCCACATAAATCATGCAGAATGAATTGCATTCTTTTACATACTAGGATGTGTAACAAGACCATCAAACTCAAAAACAAATGGTATTTTAAATCCAAATCCTATGCCATGCTAACACAATCCAGGCACATCTTACCATTTGACAACATCTTTGCAAGAACATGGTTATTCATTCAATAAATCTAGCTTCCAAAACCATTGGCAATACCTAAATCCTTAATCCCTCCACAAAAATTAAAGGGCACAACAATCACATAGCTTTTATTGCAACATAAAACAACATATTAGAGAACCTCTGAGCTGTTACTTGTCCTCTCCTAAAGAGAACGATGAAATGCAAGCAGAACCAACCAAACTTCCATGATGACTTACTCCCCTAACGATCTGTTGCTCCCTTGAGATTAGTTGGGCTTTACATGGAAAACAAATGGAAGAAGAAGGAAATGAAATTTAGCCAACATAGTTTCTTAGACTTGCCAGTCCATCTTATTTTCTTCATTTAAACAAACATAGAAACCAATTTTCCTTTTGACTTTCTTTGTCTCCTCATTTTTCCATCACTCAAGGTTTTAGAGAATAAGAAGGGTTAGGTCTCAACCTTTCTTAGAATTGAGTCTGTATCAACAGAACATTGGAGTAACACCTACCAACCATACCATGGCACGAATGAGGGTGTAAACATGTTATGTAAATTCTAAACATGGGATGGGTATAATCACTAAAAAGATGACAACTCTATGAAGAATATACGATGCATCACTGTCTACAACATAAAAAACAACCCTCCATAGCCTCCTCCTTCCTCTTTTTAATCCGAGTTTCAGCAAACCCAACACAATAGGAAGAGTCCGGCTTCCAAAATTCTTTTTTGAATCTTCACAAACAAAGATCAATGAGTAAAACCTAAAAAGGATGGAGATAAAACCACACTCAAATCAGAGTTTTGACCACCAAACCATTCAATCAACAAAAGTCACAAGCGGCAGCAATCTTAGAAAACAATTCCACCAAAATAAGCATCATCAAACTCGGACCGAACAGCAACTTTTAACCGAAGCTAAAGAGCTGAATCTCAAATCCCAAAAACAAGAGAGAAAGCAGGATGAATGACCAAATGATTCAAACAAAAAGGTTAGAATATTCTCACAACGAATCAAAGAAGGTGGAATAGAAGAAGATCCGGAGAAGCCGATCGATGGAATCGATGGAAAGAGGAAGGAGATAGATCTGTTCCTCCGCTTTCAGCGTCGATGGAATCGATGGAAATGGGAAGGTCGGCGCTCTCGGCTTCTATTTAAGTCGTCATTTTTCACGAATAAATGCTGTTTTTAGATGGACTGGTCTGTCCCGCGGCTCAGAGCGCTTGGCGGTTGTCGTGTGGGTCCCATTGGCCAAGTTACCTGGACGGCGTTACTTAACGGTAGACTTATTAGTGTTAAATTTGTAATTATCTTTGTAAGAAACCAAGAATTTTGCATAAATAACACTGGTAAATATGCAAAAGAATACTGTCGTTGTTGTGTATAAATAGATATTTAAAGAAATATAAGTAATTATAAATTTATAAAAAAAATGAAATATTGGTATTTATATGTTTAATTTGAAAACTATATTTATCTATGTATTCTAAAACGCTTCAACATTTACATGTATATTATAAAATTAATTAATCATTTCATTTGCAATGAAAAATAATAATTCAACTAACAGAAATCACAGTAATACACTCGTAAGCAAAATTGGAAATCACTAGGTCATATTTTTTTTTTATTTTTTTATTTTTTTGGTAATGTAAGAGCTAGATAATAACTAGCTAGACAAAACGGATGGGTTAGCACCCATTACAAAAAGCTGTAACTTAGCAACTTCAAGCTGTAGCCAGTCAGGCACAGTTTCATATTGAAAACAGAACATACATGTAAAACAAATCCTGAGAAAAATTCACTCCATATGAATTAAGCAACCAAGGGGCCTTACAATTGTGAGACCTAGTTATTGAGCCAGTTATTACAAGAACTTATGAACTAGAACAAAGAAATTCAAGGGTGTGACCACACTGCTAACCAGAACGCTCCTCAGCTGCAAAACTTGTTATATGTTGAGATCCAACTTGGCTCTTTAAAGATGGCAAGTAGTTGTAAGAGCACAATCCAATCTACTTGTTTTGGTAATAGTACATGAGCATCGCAACCACCAAGGCTAGTATAGCTGCTATAGCTGCAGGAGCAGCCCATACCAAATATGAGTGTGATTTTTTCCGCTTAGGGATTCTTCTCGGTAGTTGATCCTGCATTTTTGGCTGATTTCTGTACTTTGTTTTATCCTTGAGCTCTTTATTCTTTGTTGGAACAGGAGTGTCCACATTTACATCAGTTTCTTCCAGTTCCTCAATCTTTTCCTCAGATTCTGTCTGCTCAGATGAAGGATCAGTTGCTGATACAACACCCTTCTTCTTAGCTTTCTTTTCCTTTTCCTAGAAGGATTACATAGAGATTAGCTACTTTGAGATTAGTAATCTAGCTGATTTTTAGTTACAACAAGAGGAAAAGGGAGTACTTGCCTTGAGTTTCTTCTCTGCTTCCTTTTGAGCTCTAGCAGTTGCCCTTGCTGCTGCTTTCTCAGCCTGCTTCTTCTTCCTCTCACGTGCCAAATTGGCCTTGGCAAGCTCTTCCTCTCTCTTCATTTCTTTCAACTTTACAGCATCTATCTCAACAGGTTTCTCCTGTGATTTTTCAACACCTGATGCATATTCCTTCTCCTGTGGAACACTTGCCTTTTCTCCAGATTCTTCAGTTGGTTTATGGTGATCAACCTTAATCTTGCGGGAAGAGATAGCACCATTACTCAAGTTAGCATCCTCTTTTTCACGTTTCCCACTTACTTTTATTGGTGCCTCTTGATCAACAACTGGCGGAGGCGGTAGGGATGGCTCCACAATGATTGGTTTCTCATCAGGATTTCTTTGACGGCCATCCTTGGTCAGTTGACGATTGTCAAGTGATGACCATATTCTCCTCTCATAATCATCTCTGAAAACTTTATTGCTGCTCCACTGAGACATGAAGTTCTCTACCTAACTTGGAAAGTAAGAAAATTATGGATAATGATCTTGTCATTCGGAAATAAGCTGAACTAGATCAGAATGAGAGAAAATAGTTCCAAGACAGACCTCACTATGACAAAGCTCTTTTAAAGCTTGAATATCCTTCTTTGCTGCAAGGTCCTTGGCAATGTTCAGGAGAGAGCGGTTCTCATGGTAACAAGTATTCTGATAAAAAATAAAACTAAAAATTTAAGAAAAACTGTGAACTGTTTGTGGATGCAGCCCTGTAATCAAGAGTGAGTACCATATAAGAAAAAAGATAGGAATTTATGAGATCTTATGCTCAAGGAAATATGGAAACTAAAAGTCATGCCCAACCTGATAAAAAAGAAGCAAATTAGTTTGGATCTATAATCAGGTTCTTAAAGATGTAGAAAGGTGAAGAAAGAATGAAAGCAAATGAAATGATACTGCTGTGTGACACCATCAAACATTCAAAAGAGAAAAATGGATCGGTCATACCAATTCTTGACGTGTTTTAATAAGCTTGCTTAAGTCTTCAAATGCCATATCCCTCTTGGCCGTCAAAGGTTCCAATTGCTCCTGAAGCGAAGTGATCTCAGCATCTATTACCTTCAACTCATCCTCAAGCTGCTTTATCTTTGTCCTGACAACTTGCTTCTCCTTTCTTACTCCACCCATATCAACTCCTATAAGCTGCAATGATATTTTTCCAATCAATGAGCTCTTAAGAAAATTTGAGCCTCAAGGGAATGATAAGAGGAAGTTTCTTACTTTGACTTGGTCTTGGATAGCTTCTTTCTGGCCAAGTGAATCTTGGATCTTAGCCTTCACAGCGGCATTAGCAATAACCTTTTCCCTTGTTCCTTCAAGTTGTTTAATTTCCTTAAGAAGTTGTTTCTCCTCACTCAAGGTGTTGCTTTCATGTTGTATACGATATTGAAAGCTCTGAATCTGTAGAAGTTCTCACAAATGCAAGAGTCAGATCACTGAAAGTACGAAGTGAGTGCTTAGAAATGAGATATCCAGTGCATACAAGATAATTCAGTTCTTCCTCTGAGGAGCACAAGCTCATGCCCTTCTCCCTGTTAACATTATTTGAACCACGGAGCTTGCCTAAGGCATCTTGAAGGGGTTCCATTTCCTTTCTCTTCTCATCCATAATCGATCTGTACCGTTTGTCCTCACTTGTCAAGGGTTTTAATTGTGAAATCACTTGCGCTCGTTCAGACTGCAAGAATGAAATACTAAACATCAGAGAGAGAGCTCCAATTCCGTTCTTAGACCATTGGATATGTTGTTCGAGCAATAATAAAACAAGTGCCATTCTACATAAGGCATAATATACCTTGTCCGGATAAAGCCCATCTAAACAAGAATCCACTAAGATACTTTCATCGGTGTACCCAGAACATATATAAAAAACATAAGTATCAGTGAGAACTCATATGGCTATGGATTACCCTTTTTGCCTTCAGCGCCTCAGTTATCTGGAACCGAGCTTTATTTTTCTTCTGAACTTCCTTTTCAGCCTGTTCAATTTTTGCCTTCAGTTTTGGGTCTTCATATGATCTCACCTTCACAAAATAGAAAGTATGGATTTGCCCTGGTTCAGGCCATTCCTCGGTGGCATTTTGAAGAAAATTAGAATCAGCATGTTTCCCCTCTTCTTTTCCTCCATGTGAACTATCCATCAAACCAAATTGGATGGATTCCTCAGGGCTTTGCCCGTGACTAGTTTTTACTTTGTTGATCACCTCAACAGGAAAGGTGCTTTCCCCATCAATTCCATTCTTAACAAGTCCTGGTGCAACATCTGACCCCAATATCTCCACACTCATGATTTCCACTGGTGTAACAAAAAATAAGATAGATATCAGAAAACAAGCAAAAACTTAGGCATCATAGCAAGCACTAGAAAGTTTGAAGAATAGGTCCAAGCAAAATAGGATGCAACTGAAGATAACATTTAACCAACCATTATAAGCAACAAATAAATAGTAAAGCACTCACTAACCAAAATATAATAAATGTTAAATGCTTCTCAGTATAAAAAAATCGTCGAATAAGAGCATACACATAAAAGCATGCAGAATAATTGATGTCCTTTTACATCCATGGATGAGGTAAGAACATCGGACTCAAGAACAGATGGAGTACTAAATCCAAATCACATGACATTAACACAAAGGCCATCCATGCTAATAACTATCACTCAAATCTTGCCTTTCGAAAACATATCTGCAAGCCATTGTTTATTCTATTAAGAAATCTAATTTCCAAAGAAAATGGCAACACCTAAAACCAAAAAAAAGGCAGCCCGGTGCTATAAAGCTCCTACTATGCGCGGGGTCCAGGGAAGAGTCAGACTACTTGGTCTATTGTACATAGCCTTACCCTACTTTAAAATAAATTAAAAAAAAAAAAACTGTTTCCACGACTCAAACGTGTGACCTCCAAGTCACATGACGACAACTTTACCATTGCGCCAAAGCTCCCCTTCACCTAAAACCTTAATTCCTCCAAATAAATTCAACAGCAAAATAATATTACAACTTCCATTATAAAATACAACATATTAGATAACCTCTTTGCCGAGTTTTTTCTCTTCCTCTCCTCGGTATAAGTATGAAAACTAAGCATAGTTCATCAAATTATGAAATGAGTAACTCCCTGAAGACTTCATGCTCTGGATGGTAAAATAGAGAAAATGAAAAGAATGGCCAATGTGGAAGGAAAAACGAAAGAAAAGCAACCAGCATATTGTTCATTCATTTGCTAGTCCTTCTTTATTTACTTCATTTAAATGATCACAGGAAACCGATTCTCCTTCTTATTCTCCTTTTGTCTTAAACTTACCCAAAGTGAATAAGGGCTCTTAGGTCTCAACTTTCTGAGAATTGAGTCAGTGATATAAATATAAACCTAAATCTTGAAGTCACACCTAACACACCAAACCATGCCACAAATGAGGATGCACAGATGTAAATAGATGCACAAACATGGATCAATATATTTGCTAAAAGAAGGAATTCCATGAAAAATGATGCACCATTGCCTATAATAAAACTAATAACCATGCCCCAACCTCCTTCCTCTTCTTAATTTGGAGTTCCACCAAATCCAAACACATTAGGAAGATTTCCGCCTTTCAAAATCGATCTTTGAATCACAAACAAGGTTCAACGTAGAAAATCAGACAAAAAAATTACAGACATAAAACCGCACTTCGATCAGAGTTTTGGTCACCGATTCATTCAATCACCAAAAGGAACAAATAACAGCAATCCTAGGAAAGAAAAATCAAATTCCACCAAAATAAAAACTATTAATCTCAGATCGAATAGAAAGTAACAGACGGAGCTAGCGAGTTGGGCCTCAAACCCAAAAACAACTAGAAAAAGGGAAAAAAATAATTATTATTAAATGATTCAGAACGAAAAGGTAGGAAATTCTCACAATGAATCGAAGAAGCCTGGATCGAAGAGATCCGGTGAAGGTGATCAATGGGATCGAAGGAAAAGGAAGCAGCGGAACCGGGGATATAGATCTGGTCCTCCCCTTTCAGCGAGGATGGAAATGGGAGGACGGCGGTCTCCGTTTATATTTAGTCACATTTTACACTTCTAAATAATCTAGGGTTATTATCAGCAATAAATTTCATTAA
Source organism: Dioscorea zingiberensis (assembly GCA_026586065.1). Classification (NCBI taxonomy): domain Eukaryota; kingdom Viridiplantae; phylum Streptophyta; class Magnoliopsida; order Dioscoreales; family Dioscoreaceae; genus Dioscorea; species Dioscorea zingiberensis. Next base: position 62,290,870 of record CM048818.1, read on the forward strand.
TTTAATGATTTTGATCGAAATATTTCCAAAAAAATAATTCTAAAATCACCTACTATGCCCTTGAATTGGGCCGTTGTGGTATCTATCTATAAATTTTAAAAAACACCTTTAACCTTTTGTTCGTGACTGTTTCTTTTTTCCTCTGTTTTTGTTTTTTTCTCTCAAAATCATTCTCAAGATTAGTGAATTTATATAATTTATAATTAAATTTTTAAATAAATATATCCCATGTGTTTTTAAAAACAGATGAAACCTTGTTCTCCATTGAAAAAATAAATCCATATTGGTGCCATGTCAATCCGTATTTTAAAATGACGTGGCAAATGATGTGGTGTCAATCCATATTAATGATGTGCCATGTCAATACGGATTTTTTTTTCTGATTTTTTCATATTTTTTTTTAAAAACAATTCTTATTTTTTCTGGTTTTTTCATTTTTTTTTAATTTTTCCCATTTTTCTGATTTTTTTCATTTTTTAATTTTTCTGATTTTTTTCATATTTTTTCAAATTATTTTCCTGGTTTTTTTTCTGAATTTTTTCATTTTTTCTTCTGCCACGTCAGCATGCCACATCAGTATGCTGACATGGCATACCACGTCATCATTAATTTAGTAACATACTAAAAAATTTGATTTTGTGCCATGTCAGCCACATCATTTGCCACGTCATTATAAAATAAATCCGTATTCAGAGCGTATGTCAGGTGGCTGTCATGTCAGCCCTAGGGATCGTAATTGCCAGAACTCTGAAAATACGGGGACCGTAATGAACATTTTGATAATACATGGACCAAAATGAACAATATACTATAATTCAGGGACCAAAAATGCATTTTTGTCATTTATTAATGGCCCGCAAGAGTAAATTTAGAATTTCTAATTCTTCTTTGTATTTTTTTTAAAATTATTAATGTTGATATCTGCTCCTCCTGGGGATCAGATGAGCCGATCATATCTAGAGAGCTTAGTAAAGGTTGGAGTGCTTTAATTGATTTTGAGTGAGAGATTAGTTGTGATCAATAACTTCATTAGTTAGCTCCTTCATATTCGTAGGATCAATGTATTTTTTAGATATCGATTTCCATGGATCAAACCTTATCGGGAGAAAGAACTAAGGGTACGAGCACTCATGCTCTGGGGGGCTCATGTTAGAGACTTGAAATGGAGAGGAGATTGAGGAGATAAAGAAAAAGAGAGCTAGGGAGAACTCAAAGAGGATCCAAAGAGATATGCTTAAATTAGCGCTCAATCTCCATGTAACCTTTTTAGTGAGTTGATGACCTCCTTTTATAGTCTAAAGATCGTTAGTTGTTAGTTTTCTACGTTTTCAAGAATCCTTCCTCCATCATCAAATGACTAGGTGGTCATGATATATGACAATTGGACTCTCTCAACGCTCACAGTTATGTCGTGTGTTTTCATATATTTTTCCCCCATAACATAAATAAGGATGGATAAAACCATGTTTTATTGATAATTATTAAGATCTAATGCATCATCGGTTTAAATGATATGTATTCATTAAAAACCAGATAAATTCAAGCGATTTTTGTTGCTTAGCTGTTTAGGCCTAATCCCGGCGGTGTATCTTTCTCAAAGAATTGGTCGTTTGTTGGTTGTGGAAGTACATGTTAATTGAAAGACATGCTACTTTTGTCCAAAGTTTGTCGTCTCCAACCTTGGATGCTTCGATATGTGAGTTGCACTAAATTAAGATAATTTGTTGGTTTCTCTAGTTAATATAGAAAACATAAGAGAAGGTTTATGTTAGTGCAAAATTTGGTTCCTCCTTGAGATCGAACCTTGTAAGTTTTGTCGGGTTGTCTTCCTGTTGTATGTTGTGTTGCAACACCGTTTGCAACTTGTTGCGAGGCTGTGTCTTTGTTGGTTTTGCCGAGGTTATTGTGTGGCTTTAGTTGTAACTCTAGTTTGCAACTCTTTCTCACATAAGCTCACAAAGAGAATTCATACAAAAACAAATCAAACCACAAAGAAAGGAGACACAAGAGTTGGTAGCCCAATTTGGCTGTACATGTAACGCCCCCAAATCCGAGCCCGTGACAAGTGCTAAGTAATCCAAAAACATAACGAAACATACATGATCCTTACATACTTTATTACATCTCCCAAGATCATATCAAAAGTTTAGGAGTTTAGGAGTTTATACACCATATACATTATTACAACCTTTTTATACATAAAGAAATACTAAACACATAAACTTAAAGCTTCTGAGCAAAATCTAGGCCCTATTAATACGCCTACTCTCCTCCTTAGACTTCTAGTTCACCCGGGTGGGGAATCAAAGAAATAAAGGTGAGTCAAATAGCCCAAGAAGGTAAACATGAACCGTGACGAGTAAAAACATGAACTCGCTGAAAGCAGAGTCATTGAAATAACAAAGTCATGAGGTACTAAACATCAAACATAAGCATCAAACAAAGTAAAAGATATCATGAATAGTCCTGATGTTATAAACTTGTCAAGGCTATCCGCCGTGACTTCATTCTTACTTTTTTCATAGTGTGTCGTGGCTAACCGCCATGACACCATACTTGTTATCCAATCGGTCTACCAATTCCTGTGGATATGCTTTACACAATGCATCGGGAGGGTCAGATAATTCCGCCCACCCGCCAACATAACATTTATCCGTGATTCTTAAAAGCGGAAATAAAGTATCAATCCCAAGGAAAATAAAGGATTTCAAATATTCCTTGTTCATAAGGAGGCCGTGCTATAGAGCACATATAAAGTTAATTCAACCAATAAAAGGCCAATATAACTCCATAGAAATCAAAATATCAAGTAAGAAAAGGGGTTAACTTACCTGGCCAAAAAGTGGGATCCCTTTACCTTAAATTGCCTTTTGTCTTGTCTTATTGTCAACCCCTTGTGGATTTTCTACTACCATAATAAAAAGTAGGTCATCATTGCTTCAAATCTTCATTCACTGTGATAGTTTAAAAAAAGCACATTGTTCAAGCTACAAGAATCTTTTTGTAGATTCCATATAAAAATTGATTTTAACCCTAAAATTCATGAAAATTTACCGTATGTACTTATAACCATTGAGTACCATTCCAGGTTTGGATCTTGTGAATATGAATAGATTTAAGAGGTCAAAAACGTATTCACAGCAGGTTCGTGAAAACTGCAGCTAGCCTTGGTAAAAGTTCAACACAAGTTCTGAGGAAATGTCCAAAAATGCTGAAATTTTTGTATGTGGTAGATAAATATATTTTTTACTAAAACTTTCTTATTTGTATCCAGTTCCAAAGATCACTGGATGGTCCCCTAGAAATATGGGTGACATGTCCAGGTTCCAGCAGAAGAACAGAGATCCAGCAGGCCCTTTTTGTAAAAATCATTAAAAATTGTATTTGTCAAGTGAAAGTTTCTGAAATTTTGTAGGCATAAAGGAAACATCCAGATATACAACCTTTTGTTCACAAAGTTTTTGAAAATAATTCTTCTATTACTCCAGAACAGAGATGACAAGATCTTGTTTCTAGTAGAAAACTTGCACTCAAAAAACAGACCAGCAGTCCCTCTTTGGAAAAATCATTAAAAACTGGATTTTTCATGAAAAAGTCTGAAAATTTGCAGTCACGAAGGAGACATCATGATCTACAACCTTGTATACAATGTTTATGAAAAGAATTCGTCTACTACTCCAGAAAAGAGAAATACAGTAGGAAATAATCATTGATTGTTAAAACACATTTATGTTCCTCTCATGGAGATTAAAAACCTTTGTAAAACTCTTCATAACATTGGAAAACTCATTCACATGGATGGTTATATGTGTAAGAGGTTAAAACCATTGTAAAACTCTTCGATAACATTGGAAAACTTATTCATATTGATGGTGATATGTGTAAGTATCAAAGAGCTTTTAAAAAGAAAACTTATTACTTGAAGACTTATTGATCTTTGAAGACTCTCTTGATCTTGCGGTGGCTTCTCCAATGGAACTTAGAGGAAGATGAAGAGATTAAGAGAGCAAGAGAGCAAGAGAGAAGAGAGGAGAAGAGGTGTCTATTTATAGAGAATGAGAGGCATGAACATTTGAATAATTTTGAGAAAAGATGAGGGCAATATAGCAAATTAACAAGAGAAGAGAACTCTGAAGACTGATCCGGCGGTTTAGGAAGAGATTTTTTTGACATTTTGCAATTTAACCCCTATATTCAATTAAATCCCATTTTGCAATTTAACCCCTATATTCAATTAAATCCCAAACCTCCTTTACTTCATGACTTAAATAATAAGTATTAAATTTCTACATTTCTTCTTTTCTTTTCTTCTTGTTTAATCTATCATTCCACCTTATTTTCGTGATTTATTTAAGTCGAAAAAAAATCAGGGTATTATAGTACAAGCCTACATCTGGGGGGCAAGCCCGGAGAAAACAATCCACTAAAGGAGTAGAAAAGACAGGAGTACAAGAGTTCCACTCACTCCCTCACTCTATCATAAGCACCTACTCTCTTGATTGACGATGACCACTTTCACCCTTCTCCTAAAATCCTCAGAGTCCTGGCCTTATATAGACACCTCCATGCCTTCATAACACAACTACCTCCTTTAGGATCTCTGGAATCTCCGCGGCTGCTAAATTGGGTGCTTTCTACATGTAGTCGTTACAACCAAGTTGCAACTATGATTGCAACGCGGCCCAGCTGACGAACTGACCAAGGCTATAACATCCATTGCTCTACGATCTCGAGACACCTCCAACTCTCATGGTTGAGTTCTGAGTCGACTACGTCGAATCCACCTGATCCCGACCACCGCAACTAGCTGTTCCATCTCTCCGTCACATTCTCAGCTCATCAAAGCCGCACCTCACCAAGGCGCGAAATTTTCATTCAAACATCATCTAAAACTTGATCTCCGCAATCAAAGTTTTGGCTGGCTGTCCAATCTTCCAGATTTGCATTCCAACAAGTTTTCCAAACTTGGTCTTAATTTACCACACTTTGGTGTTCAATCACTCTTCATTAGTTTCCACCATATTTGCCTTCCAAATATGGTCTTCAATCATCTTCTAATCAGAGCAATCATATATCCAATCAGGTGTATTCTAGGCTTCCATCCAATCACCCAATTAGCTGAAATCTTATCCCCAATCAACCTTCGATCATGCTTCCATTGATCTTCTGCACATGTTGCTTGCATGGAGTCTCAAAATCAACTCTCAATCAAATCCATTGAGCATGTAATCTGCAACCAATCTTCATGGAATCTCCATGCCAGCTTGAAATTGTTTAGGAACCTTCTTCCAAGTTGGTTGATCCATGCAATCATCTTACAAGCTTGGGCTGCACTTGGATTGACTCTTCAATTCACCAACACCCTTACCAAAGCTTAGTATCTTGTCTTCATAATACCATGCCAAGGACATCTCTAGTAGCATCTTCATATGGAGTCTTCATGTCCTTGCCTTGTCAACCATGCTTTGACTATGCCAACTATCTTGCCTTGGTTTGTCAACTTTTTTGTCTTGGTCAACCTTTCCACATCAGCATATTCCACGTCACCATGTGTCAAATGATGCCAACTTACTTGATTCAACTTACTTTTGTCCAAAATTTGCCGTCTCCAACCTTGGATGCTTTGATATGTGAGCTGCACTAAATTAAGATAATTTGTTGGTTTCTCTAGTTAATATAGAAAACATAAGAGAAGGTTTATGTTAGTGCAAAATTTGGTTCCTCCTTGAGATAGAACCCGACTTTGGTTAACAGTTGAGACTTGTTTGTAGTGAAAGACGTTGACAGTTGCAGGGGCGGCTCTTTCTTGTTCGCTGGAGTGCTTGCACAAAGAAAAAGGAACTAGTCAGGGCGGACCTAGCTAGTGCTTCGATTTAGCTCCGATGGTCAAGTCAGTGAGAGAACATGGGAGTGGAGGTCGGGATCCTATGTTCAAGAAGTTGCTTACCTTTCTCCTTGTCCTCCCCCTTCTTATCACCCTTTATGGCTTTCGATGTTTGCCCCCTCTATGTCAGAGGCATTGCTTGTCGTACTTATCTTCTGACATGGTATCTTCTGGATCTTATCCCCCTGCCACCTTGTCCCATGCCTTGATTTTAACAACAACCATTTTTTCTGAAACAGGAGGGGTCCGAACTAGGGATCCATGCTAGTCGGATGGGTGCTCAGGATGTCGCCATGTGTAGGCTAAAGATGAGGCCATTGTTAGTCCGTATTTACCCATATTAGTTTATTTAATCTTGATACAATTCATTCATAATAGGAAAAAAAAAATTGTAATTGTTATAACTAATGAGATCATTACCAAATTTTTCTCTAACTAATTATGAACCAACCACGTCTAAATTAGGAAAAACATTCTTCACTCAACGGAGGATTGTGGTGGAACCCCATCAAAATATAGCCAGGAATAATAGAAAAATGGTCGATAGTATCGTGTATTAATATCCTTTGCTAAGTGAACATCTCTTATCTTTAAAATAAAATATCCCCATAAAGTTAGAAGTTAGATATATATACATTGGTGATGGTGGAGCACATCCTGTCTTTTTCTTGTTCATAGTTGGTGGTAAACTAACAAGGAGGATTTTGATCAGCGGCCATGTGTCCTATTTTATATCCATCTTCCAGCACTAACGGCCTTTGTTGTTTCACAAATGAAGTGACTTTTTTTATGGTGAATAATTTGGTAATTTATTTATTTATATAAATAATTATGTAATTAAGACAGTGTACTAAGAATTTTAAACAAACAGAAAAAAGAAAAAAAAATATTATAAAGTTATTATAAAAATATATAAAATAAATAAACAATGAGATGTCGTTTCAACTGCGGAGGGAGGGGGTCACATCACAAGGGTCATGTGAAGGAGTTAAAGACTTGCGAACAGTGCGGTACAGGAACGTGCCTGTAACGTGAACACGTGATAAATTTTCAGAGAAACGTCAGGGCCCATGGGCCCAACAACAGGGCACGCCTGCAAAACCTAGGCCTGCAAATGGGCCAGGTCTAGCTTCACCAAATGGGCCCAACTTATAAATATATAAATATATATATATTTATACAGAATACAGATTTAATCAGATCAAAAAGCTACAGCTGCCAGGAATGCTCACTGGTCAGCCCAGAGGTCCAAAGTTTATATATATGTTTTTTTTTTTTTTTTTTACTTAAAAAAATACTTGTTTCTTTGATTAATTGTTTTCTAGTGGACAGGAGGAACATGGGAGAATTGGGGAGAAGCATTGACTGAATAATAAAATATATATATGTGTGTTTCCTGATGAGATTGCAGGCAGAGAGTAACAATGAAATGGACAAATAAGTGATGAATGTTATTAGTTTAAAGTCCAGATCTACAGGGAGTATTTCTTTGATCTTTTGTGGTTGGTTGGGGTCCCAAGAACAGGAAGGATACATAGTTAAATGGTCATAAAAGAAAACAAGAAAAGGAAGAAGGAGAAGAACACAAGAATGGGAGAAGGTGTCACATGGGGGAGGCCATGGTACAGCTCAGTTGTACTTGAATGAGTCCGACAGCCCGGGAGATCATGCACCTGATTGGCTCCGACCAGCTCCTCCATAATCTACATTCCAACATTTCACCAATTTCTTCTCCTTCTTTTATAATCATCAATCAAGCCCAAGGTGAAGGAGAGTAATTAAAGACAGATAAATAAAATTCAATTATTGTGGTCAGAGGTTAGGTGAAGTCAGCGGATGAAGTCAAACCAGCCAGAGGATGAAAGGGACTTGGATTTTCTTTTTCTTGTTTTGAGAAAACTTGTTGTCTGTTTTTGGTTGTAATGAGGACTGACTGAGCAAAATTTCTGCTGGCAATGGCTTTGTATGAATGGTTGAACAAGTCATACATTGTTGATACATAATAATAATAATAATAATAATAATAATAATAATAATAATAAATGTTTTCACTCTGAGATCGTCAATGGTGTGGAAAAAGAAAAGAGAGAAGCAAAGGAGAGAAGCAGCCATGCAGTTATCATCTCTTAGTCCAATCAATGGCCCCATTTGGCTTGACTGCAGCCTTAATTGACCCGAATCAAATTATTCTCTATGTCTGCATATGGATGGATGGCCCCGGATACAGGCCAACAATCATAAACCTTTCAGCTCTCTAACAAAAGCCTTGTGGAGGAGGACTGGGGAAAAAGGAACAGTGTGCTTGCATTTGGATTGGGATGCTACTGTGGAAATTTCAAAGACATGTCCATTTCTGACCACAATCACTGAGCTACAGATATCACGCCTCCTTTACAAGTTCCATTCATGCAAGAGACCGCCAGTTAAGTTAAAAAGAGGAAAAAGAGAGAAAGAAACTTTACTCACGAGTTCATCAACTAACAAGTAACAACAGCAATTTGGTGAGTAAATGAGAGAGTTGATGAGAAGGGTCACAGATTCTCATACTGGACAGCGGACTGAGTGCAATATTTTACTAAAACTAGTTTTTTGTTTGGCCTTTGAATGATCAGAGAGAGGCTGAGACTTATTCCTTGGTCTCATCATGATGGACAATGGCACACACCCATAAATGATAAGTGGCAGCACAATTTGACAGAATGGCAAAGATTCAAAGATGGCAGGCAGGCATCAACAGGAAAAAGATAAAACACTAAACAAGCACTTTTACATCCAGTGCCAATCTACTCGGATATCAAATGAAACACAGCATCTAGCAACATGATCAATTACTGCAAACTGAGTAATTGATGGATTTATCTTTTATCAATATAGGAACTGGAAAGTAGCAGAGCAGCAGAGATTGATTGAAAGCAAAGAGCTTTCTTTCTTTCATTCTTTCATTCATTCCTTCTTTCCTTCTCACAGAGAAAATTCATTTAACCAACATGAAGAAGAAGAAGAAGAAAGAGCACACCTTAGGAGATCCCATGAATGATCTCAAGCTGGTTGCTTTGCATCACAGATACAGGGATTAAAAATTGTACAATTGAAGCAAAAGAAGAGATTTTGAGATCTTGAAATGCAATAATAGAACTCGAGCTCCTCCATAACTTTCTCTCTTTTTCTCTTCAACCAAAAAAGGGGGAAAAGAAAAGAAAAGAAGAGAAGCACTGAAAATATCAAGAACTGGGAGAGAAGGCAGAGAGCAGCAGCAGCAGCGCTTACGGGGACGAGGAGGAGGAGACTCGCGGGGAGGTGACGGGGAAGAGAGGGAGGAGCCGAGGAGGCTCGCCGTCCCTCGGGGTGGTACGGGGGGAGGGGTGGAGATAGAATCCCTTCTCGGCGATGGCGCGGTCCTCTGCGGAGAGGGCGGAGGAAGAGCCGGGAGGAGCATGGGGGCGGTTGAAAGGGTCCGGGATCAAGGGAGTGACAGGGGAGAGGACGAGAGAGGGGAAGTCGAGCATGCTCGGGGAGAGGATCTCCGGCTGCTTGCGGGGGGAGAAGGCGGTGATGGGGGAGACGGAGCCGGGGTGGAGGAAGGCCGGGCCGAGAGGGCTGATCATCTTGAGGTTCTTCATGCTGCTGCGGCGCTCGTAGAGCTTGAAAGCCGGCTTCTTCGGGCCGGGAGGTTTGGTGGCGGCGGCGGTGGAAGACGATGGGGTTGGGGGCGGGTTCTTAGGGTTGGCGGCGTGCTTTGCCGCGGTCTCGGCCGAGCCCGTGAGCATCTGGACGACATGTTTGAAGGAAGAGGTGTCGGCCTGGACGAAGGTGGTCGGATAAGGGTTGGCGTCGACGGATCTCGGTGTTGGCGGTTTGGGAGGCGGTGTCGGAGGAGTGGTCGGGGTCGGTGCCGGGCTTCTGGTGTTGTTGCTGCTGCTGCCGCTGCTGGAGTTTGGAGATGCGATCTCTCTGTCGTGGAGATTCGACTGGGTTTCCATTGTTAGGGGGGGTAGTGGGGCTAAAAATCTCAGCTTGGGGCCAAAGATCCCAGCTTTCTTCGATTGTTGTGAAGAAGAACAAGGTAGATGGATGATGAGTTGGGAGTCTTGAAGAGAAAGGGAGGGTGAGGTGAAAGATCAAAGAGGAAGTCAGGAAGGAGGAGGAGGAGGTGCTTTGTGTTTGTGTTTTTTGTGTTTGAGTGTGGAACAAGGTGACTGACTGACTAGGTGATGAGCCAGGTGAGGTCTTGTTCAAACTTGCAAGCTCTCTCTCTCTGTTGGTTATTTTTATTGATTAACTTTGGAAGGAAGCTAATGAAATAGAATGGGGGGTGTGTGTGAGAGTATGTAAATGGGTCTGAGGTTCTAAAGAGGGATGGAGATGTGTTTGTCTTGTTGAACGGCACAAGTGGGGAAAAATTTTCTCCCAGTTTTGTGGGGCCCCTGGTCCAATTCAAAACAGGAGAAACTGGGGAGCCATTGACTTCACAGTTCACAGACTTGTGTTCTCTGCTGACTCCAATGCACTGCTTCTGCTTCTGCTTCTGCTTCTGCTTCTGCTTGCTTCTTTGGTGAAAAATAAAAACTGAGTAAATATTACTTACTGATATATCTATTGATTATCAAATCAGAGAGGGAGAGAGAGAGAGAGAGAGAGGAAGAGGAACTTATAACTGGGCAGTGGAAAGGAGAAGAGAGAGCATCTAATTCCCATTAATTGCCATTGGGTTGTGGTCTTCTGAGAAAGGAAAGGGACCACTCTTCATCCATCAACCACAATATATATCTAATATAATATTCATTATGCTTCTCTGTCCAGTCATTTGGTTATTGTTTTTTTCTTTAAAAAAAAAAAAGTTATATGATGGATGGGCGGTACATTGTCTTTGATATTGGTAAGGAAAGTGCAGGCAAAGTAATGAGAGAGAGAGAGAGGAGGTTAGAGGAGAAATTGCAGCAATTGTGCTGCTTTTTTTTAGTTTTATTATACGGAGTAGGTTTAGAAAAGCTGGGCACTTGGGTTGAAGAGTACATCATTGTGCATTCCACTCCAGGGCATTTCATTCATGAGCCATGACAATGAGGGGCTCTATTGACTGGTGATAAAGAAGATGTGGAAAGTTCAAACCAAAGCTATTAATGCTCTCTATTTTTTTTCTTTTAAAAAAAAATAGTCATTAAAATAAAAAAGTTTCATTAATTTATTATTGTTTTTTTTTAATATCTGTTTTTCTTAAAATAGAGAAATAAAAAAATCAACTAACAAGAATCACTCAACTAATAAATAGCTCTGGAGGCATCCCACTCATTCAATTATATCTTTTTATGGGTGATTAGTCATTGTTTCTATGTTGAAGAAGTCATAGAATAGGACATTTCTGTTGTAATCCAAAGGAAAAACATATTATAAATATGATAAGTTTAGGCATAAATCATCTTAGATTTAACTGTGCTAACTCAACTGTATTTAGAATTAGGTGGGTGTGAGTAATAGTTTTCAATTATAAAAAGTATCCACACAATTGATTTGAACCGTTAAAAATGGTCACAAATTTATTAGCTTGAGAGAATGCAAGACATAATACTATTTAGTCTTAGATTTAGATATGCAACTATATTTGTATCATATGTAGATAATAGACCCAAGTCCATCTCCCTCTCTTTCTACCATATCTTTACCTTCTATGGAAAAAGACAGGTGAATTACCATCTTTGATCTTTTATGACCATAAATAGAAATTCATATTCATATTTATATTTAATTAAATAATAAATTAGAGCGTGACATCGCTATATCAAAAAAAAAGAAAAAAAAGAAAAAAGAGTGTGTGCTCTAAAGTCAAAATAATAAAAATATAAACTTTCATAAATAAAAAAATTGGTTAGGTCTTTTTTTCTCATAAAAAGAGATTGAAAATTCGAATAACGCTCGCAGTGCTTCTAATAACTTGTTCACATCTATAAAAATAAAATATATCAAAAATATAAAAGATGCACCAAGAATGTGAAGATAAAAGTCCTTATGGAGAGATAAACATGTGAGTTTGTTATTCTGTTTCATTCGTGTTACATTATCACGATGAAAACGATGAAGACACAAACATTTGAGGGATTAGAATTGTGTTTTACACCCTCACAAGTCTCCAAGGGCTTGGATCTTTTGATTTTATTAAATTATTTTCTACGTCATCAATTTTAAAAGAGTTTTTTACTTGCCACCCCCTCAAAAATAGCCAAATTACTTGCTACCCCCTCACTTTTCAATAATACCTCATAACCCCCTCCTTTATATTTATTTTACTTGCCACCCCCTTGACTAAAGTTTCAAACTTTAACCTTAGTTAAATATAAAACCTAAGGTTATAATATATGTAAATTGACAAGTTTATCCTTTTTATATATAATATTATTTTTAATAAGCTTCTCATATTTTCTATTTTTAATAATTATGTATTTTGTTGGTGATAAAATGTATTTTATTATTATTATTATTCTTATTATTATTATTATTATTTTCCTTCTATAAAATATAATTTTTTAATAGAAATATAATTATGTTGTTTTATTTTGAAGATCTCACAAATAAATTTTTTAATGTATGTTATTAAAATTTAAAAAATATATATGTTAATAATATTTTTTTAATTTAATATTATTTGTATTTCCCTTAATAAACTCATAATTTACTTATAACCATTTTCAGAATTTTTTAATTATTTATTAGTCATGGGTAAATAATAATTATGAAAAAAAGGGGTATTTTTGTCTTTTACTTTGTTATTTGAATGTTTTTAAAAAATATTCAAAACTTTTAATGTGAATAACTAACTCAAGGGGTGGCAAGTAAAATAAAAATAAAGGAGGGGGCTATGGGGTATTATTGAAAAGTGAGGGGTTGGCAAGTTATTTGGCTATTTTTGAGGGGGTTGTAAGTAAAAAACTCATTTTAAAACTTTAGATGAATTTAGTAAATAGCATAGGATTAGTATTAAAATCCTAAATGATTCCTTCGACCCAAATATTTCAAGGATAGTTGTAAAAATCAATTCTCACCATCCCCTAAATATCTGATAAGAATGGAACATCGTCATCAAAACTATAATGTCCATTGATTATATCATATACAAAATCAATTAGAAGTGAGAATAAATTTTTTGTTAATATAAATAACCAAAAAAATGTGACTTGTTAAAAATAAATAACATGAAGGTGTTTCGAAAGAGCGTTTAGGATACAATGTAATGTAATGAATAACATATTTATTTAGTAAAATAAAAATATACATGATAATATATTAACATTTATAACAAGAATAAGACAATAGTTTTAGTAGATTATATTCATCATCACAACAAGCATCCCCTTAAAATAAATAAGAGATATAAAGGAAATACTGGGTGAAGTCGGTTGCACTTATCTTCTATAAGTTTTCCATTCATTTACTGACACATGTATAATCATGTGTCAGCAAATGAATATAATACTCATAAAAAATGAATGGAAGATATAAACTCAGTTTTATAATTCATTTGTTGACATATGATTGTACATGTGTCAGCAAATGAATGGAAGACGCATGGAAGATGGATGCAACTAGTTCCACCCAAGTTTTTCTCAGAGATGTAACATTATCTAATAAATTAAAATAAATAAGATTAAATAAAAGTGATAATTGGTATGATTATTTTTCAAAGATTAGTGCTTTCCTGTGACCTTAGTGACCTAATTCCAAAGTTGAGTGTCACGACTAACATATGTAACTCATTTTGTTGTCTCAAGAGTTTATGGGACCATTTGTAATTAATCTAAGGAAACTTCATGGTTCTCTCCAACGTATTCAATTCAAAAGATTACAAGATTGACAACAAGGTTAGACTCATTCCACATTAATATATATATATATATATATATATATATATATATATTAGCCGGCAGGAATCCAATTCCAAGCAGTGGTCTGAAATGTTTTATGATTTTCATTAATGTCGTTGAGAAAGAAGAACCAAAAAACAACCTCGGGCATTGCATTTGTTGTCTTTTACTTGTGTTTTTTTCCACCTCAAATAACAAAATAAACATCTCATCGTTTTAAAATATACTTTCCCCTTATAGATTTCACTGACTAAGTAGTATCAATGTTAAAAATATAGGAAGTAATATTATATACATACATGCATATATATAAGCTCCAAATGAATCCTATCTATCTTTTGTTTATTATATAAAAAACAATTAATTAAGAAATCCAATATTTAATTGCTTTTGTTTTTCTTTTTGCAAATTAATTACTACTCTGTCTAACCTAATCAATAGCTTTTATATTGTTGTTTTTTTAATAAGTGGTAAACCATATTTTATTTATGATAGTTGATAATAAGAGTCGATTTCAAAGTGCGTTGCTCAATCATGAAAAAAAATACATATGCATCGCTCTTGTTAACCCTTTCTCCTGACCAGGATAATGTCTTTGTGAACCTCCTCAAGCCCTTCCTTGGTCAGCTGGTTCATCCTCGAGAGGTCTCTTCCCTAGCCATCCTATCCAGGGGTGTCGATAGAGAATTTAAGGGTGCGCTTCACTAGGTTAGTTGTCGCCTCCAGTTTTAGTAGTTTGGTAATTTGAGTTACATTCAACCAATAGAGTATAAGGAAAAAAAATATCATGAATAATTTTTTTAAAAAACGCGTTATTTTTTCTGGAAGCATTGCCTATTCTTTTCGCATCAGATACTCCATGTGATTGTCATGACAGTGAGTTCCCATCCCTCTCTCAGGGTTTGGTTAACCTCGAGGGAGACGACCCTGGAACCCCAAAGGACTTTCAGGTCAGTCTCTTCTATTCGTATCCCAAACATACTCCTGAAGTGATTCCAGGTGTTGTTACATAAGGGCATGAGATGAACAGGTGTTGAATCGATTCGTTCTCGCTGTCACAATATTTTAGTTATTGTTATTTTACATTCATATGAAAATATTTTTGTGATGAATATTGAATGTCATTGTTTATTTAAAATAATAATAAAAAAATAAAATATTGGTATTATATCTCTTGAGTTGCATGAGTAGAGATGCTTATAATTTAACTGGACATATATATCTTAAAAATATCCTCTTCTTGAAAATTAAGTTAATTAGTGATAGATAATCCATAAAAGTTGAAATAATAACCAATGAATGAATGATTCACAAGGTCCCTTTTGTTGGCATCTTTTTAGGGTGTCCAGCTAAAGACTAATTAAAGTCCATTAGATATTTATATTGGGTCACAAGGGAGCTTAATTGGCTCAGCCTGCATGCCGTTCGTCTTGTTCTTTTCTCCAAGCCACTTTCATATTCTATTCACATCACCATGAAAACATTTGTTAATAAAAATCTTATTATATATATATATATATATATATATATATATATATATATAATATTTTTAATAATATAATAATATATTTTTAATAATAATTTTATTTAATTAAACAAATCTTATAAAAATATTATTTTAATTTAATTCAAGTGAGTGATTTTTTTTATAAATACGGATAAATCATTTTTATTAAAATTAAAATTAAAAATGAGGATTTGACACATTAGTTGAAAAAAAATACAATGTTTAGTGTTCCCTACATATGATATTTTAATTCATTGTCCTGGTCCCATAAGTATTGTGTTGGTTTCTCTCGTGTGAATGCAAAGCTCCTGTTAACAAGACACATACTCCGTTGAGTGTGTCTTTTGTTTAAAATAATTAGATATAACCAATCACAAAAAAAATCTCTTTTGAGTTTGTCACTTCATTTTTATGGTTTTTTTTTTATTATTGGACATTTTTTTTTCTCTTTTTGGGCTTGCTTGTTAGTCACTACTACTTATATTTTGTGAATTTTATATATCCCTATTCAAAACTTTTGGATTTATCTGTTTTTATAGGAAAAGAAAACAATATTATTATTATAAATTATAACGTGAAGGATAGGAAACAACCAATAGACAAAGAAAGAAATCTCCAACAACAACCAGAAGGCCTGGCAGAAAAAAAACACAACTAATAACAAGAAGCACTTTTAATGGTTCTCTTTTGACTCTATCTATATATCTTATTGTTGAAAAACCATACCACACTTTGCAGTACTGCCCCATCTTTCAACCATATATCACATGCAATCAATACATATCTATCATGTGTTATGTAGACCAATTTAAGTGTGGTGTGGGTGCCCATTAATTCAACACAAATATTTAACCAGAAATTAAACACACTCATTAATCATTCAAGAATATTTGGTCTTTGAGTCAACCTGACATGGACCTTTCTGTTCAGCTAAGTTAAATGTTTGATAGTGTCATCCCACCACCATCTCCACCACCACTCCATATTCCATTATAAGTCCATAGTTGTCCATAGTCCATAGTAGTCCATAGGGCCAGCCAACCCCACCCACCACCATTTGTGCACCATGACTTTCTATGGTGGCAACCTCATATATATGACATGGTCTTCCTCATCTGACCAAACTCTGGCCCCATATGTTTGTTTCTTTCTAGTCATACTCCACATATATATATCTCACTTGTCTTTAATTCTTACTCACATAAACCTGACTGCGAGCCTAAAAAAGAACCATCATTGTTTGAACCAGATCAGAACCATAAAAACGATTCCAATTCCAAACCGAAACCTTAAACCGGAATATTAAGGTTTGGTTTAGATTCTTATAAATTAGAAACTTAACCGAAACCGAACCGCCCGTTGCATTTTTAATTTTTAAATAAAAAATATATAATGTTTTTATATAATATGATTTATTTTAATTAAAAAAATGGATATATAAAATTATTTATTTTTTAAAAAAATATTTAAAATATTTATAAAAATCACTTCAATCATTCAATCAACCATATATTCAGAGAATCACGCATGATAAGATATAACAATTTTTTCTTATAAAAAAGCTGTTTTGAAACAAAACCACACATTTGAAATATAACAAATTTTCAATCAATCACAATTCACAATCAAAACCATTTAAGATATAACAATTAATTTTCAATCAATCACAGAATCACTCTGACACATATGATAAATTTTATCTTCATTTAATTAGTTTTCTAAAACTATTTTGGAATGGAAACCAAAACCGCGCGGATGTTATGGTTTGGTTCGGTTCTAAGTTTTATAGAATCAGAACTGCCGGAACTGAAACCGAACCGCTGTCAGGTCTATGCTCACACCTATATAAATGTTTCTCCATGCTATATATCTCTTCCTTTCACTCTCTATCCTTTGGTTCATCATACAACCACCATTAATTAGGGTTTAGGGTGTCCTAAAAGATATAATGAACAAACCTTTTATATGCATGCTCTTTTTTTGTCTCTCTCTAGCTATCTCCTGTGGTTTGTGATTTAATTAAAGGCTATGGTTAGGGTTACTTATAATCCATATTTACTTTAGGTTTTGGGTGCATGTCCTATTAGATCTAATGAGCAACCAAGCCTATGTTTATATCTTTACATCTCCTTGTCCCTCTCTACATCCTGTGCATGGTTTATGATTTAAGGATTTTTTGTTGGGGTTTTGGTTGTCCTAACAGATCTAATGAGCAACCAAATTAACCTTTGCATCTCCATGCATGCTATTGCTTGCTCTCCTTTAAATTTGTCTCTCTGCCTTGCCACTTGTGGTTTATGATTTAAAGTCTATTGATTAGGGTCACTAATCCATATAAAGTGAGTATTAATTATTAGTGTTTTGGGTGTCCTAACAGATCTAATGAACAAACAAATGCAACCAAACTTATATATTTCTCTCTCTCTCTCTCTCTCTATCAAGCTCTTATGGTTTATGATAGTTAGGGTTGCTGAACCATATATCTTAAAGTCAGTCTCATTAGGGTTTTGGGTGTCCTAATAAATCTAATGAACAAACAAATGGTACCAAACCTATGTCACTCCTTGCTAGATCTCCCTTTCTCTCTCCATCTCTTTTGGTACTAATGATATCAAGACCATTAGTTAGGGTTCCTAATCCATGGAAAGTGATTACTAGGGTTTTGTGTGTCCTAACAGACCACCTCATGAACAATCAAGTATATATAATATATATATGTAACCAAAGCAACCAAACCTTTGTTTTTAGACTGTTTCTTTGTTTAAAATAGTTGAGGAACAACAACAGGATATGACAACCTTGTGTTTTTAACCCACACACTGAAAATTATGATATATGGTTAAGGTCTGAGGAACAATAAGTAGTTGATGGCCTCTAAAGTACAAAAGCATGATCATGATGTTTTTTTTGGAGTTTGCTTAGAAGCTTCCTTTGCAGGGAAGTGTCCCTTTTGATTCTTTTCAAGACCCTAAAAATTTTAGGTATCTGATGTTCTTTCTTGGTTAGACCCCACTACATCCACATAATTAATTTGCAAGCTGAAAAATCTAACATTTTGACTAGATCTAATTAGCTAGGATGTGGATGTTGGATAGTTTAGGAAATTAATCTGAATTACACTAATTTATCTATTTTGTACTTTAGGCCAGTATGTAATTAATGATATATATATATATATATATATATATATATATATATATATATATATATATTTATGATATGATGAATGTAAGCAAATGAAAGTAGTTACAAAAATTAATGCCATTTTAGCCAAACAAAGAATACTATTGGCCTATGTTTTGCATGTTTATTATATACACAAACTTTCCAAGCATCAAGCATGCCACCTACATTGAAACTAATTAGCCAACCTTCCCTGGCAATACATAGTTGAAATATGAGCATTCATTAGCATCAGTATTATGACACTCATTGCAATAAAATTGATATTGTTTTTTCATGAATTTGTTTAGTATAGCCACTGATTTTAAGTTCCTCAAAATTGAAAGTGCAAATAAATATGAGAATGCTGAATAGATAATCAAAAAGCTCGGCGAAATAAGGAGAAACTTCCTCTAGAAGGGTGCCAATGCAGAGGCTTGGGCATACCACTTGGCTAACTAGGGAAGATTGTGTCGACCAAAGTCCCAAGGGGATAGGGAATTCTTAACCTCCGAGAGCTTAACAGGGCGTTATTAAGAAAATAGTGGTGGAGAATCCTCACAGGAAGGGATGAGATATGCATTAAAATCTTTAAAGAGGCATACTTCAGAGGGGATTCATCGATGCACACAAAGTACCCCCGAGAAAGCCACATTCTGGAAAGGTATCTATCGTGAAGGGGCACCTATATGTTATCCAACATCACAGTCACATCAGGGGATGATGCCTCCATAAACGTCTGGATGGGTACAATTGGATCGAAGGATATTCTCCTTGGAATATGTTCCCAACCATACAACCACTAATCTTTAAGAAATCTACATCAATACTCCGGGATCGTGAATTGCTCAAGCAAGAACAACCGTTCCTCAAACAGGGTCCCCTATCACAAAAGGAAACAATAGAGTTCCAACTAAACTAGCACCTCCAAAGCAAACGAGGAACATGTGGGGACATGTGAATATAACTCTGCACACCTTCTAAAACCTTCATTGTCAAGACACTATACACCTTCAGAATTGACAAAGGCATCAAGGGTAATCTCAAAAAGAACTTCTGGAAAGGTCCATGTCCCCTTAAAATCAAGTTGTTTTCCTGGTTACCCAAGGAGAATAAAATACTCACCCTAGACAACTTGCATAAACGAAACTGAAGTGGCACCTGCACACAATGCTTCATGTGTGATACCGAGGACGAGGTAGTATTGCACCTACTTATCTCCTATTCATACGCATCAAACATTTGGACCCATTTTGGAGACCTCTTCATAACACAAAAAATGCTAACGAACCTATAGGAAGTATGGGAAAAGGGTACATCCTCTATAGGGTGGACGAAACTCTAAGTTGGGGATGAGACCTCATGACCACGACCATCACATGGTGTATTGTTGAGGATCGGGTGCTATTTAACTGAATTAACCACGAAATATGAATAGTGACAGTGAGTGAATAGTAAATGAATAGTAAATGAACAGTAAATGACACCAGAGATTTAAGGTGGTTCGGCCTTGAAATGGCCTACGTCCACCGGTGGCAGAGGAGGAATTTCACTATGACAAAAGATGGAGATTACAAAATAGAGAGACTAATCAAAACACCCTGAGACTCTCTATATCTTTCCCACAAGAAAGAAAAGAATTCTCAAGTGAGAATTCTCACTAATCTCACAAATCTCTCTAAGCTCAGAAGGCTTGGGTGTGCTCTGAATCAAAGGAGAAATGCTCCTTTTATAGGCCAAAGGAGTGGACCCCACTGAAGGAGAATTTCAAAAGTTTCGGCGTCGCCCATGTGCTTTCTTCTTGAGCCGCAATTGCATTACATGAATTCATGAATTCATACACTGTGGCACCTTTGAATTCATACAGCCACAATTGTTGACTTCTTTGTCTAATAAAGACAAAACTCCACATGTATATGGTGAAAAAGGAATATGTGGTGCTTTCAAGATAAACAATGAGTTTAATTTCTCATAAATCATTTGTGATATTAAATTTATTGTATTATTTTGGTTTGATGTAATGAACCCATCTAAACGATACAAAGCCTAGTCAAGAAAAACTTGTAGTTCACAAGGAAAATCCCATGGAGTCACAATAAAGGCGACGAAGCCTTTGAAGAGGACACACCAAGCGGGAGATGCAACTGACAAGCACATCCCACAACCAACAACCAACTTTACTTATTTTACATACTTTTTTGTAAACCCAATTGTTTAAAATGTACTCGTTTATTCTTAAATTAATATAAATAAAAGTGATTAATCTATCTTATTCAAAAAAAATTATCATCACTCTCCGTATCCTTTAGTATATTTATTTTTCATAAATATATTTCAATATTTTATTTTAGTTCCATTCACCTTTTTTTGCCATGAAATTTTTTTTTTTTTAATCTCAGCAGATAATAATTAGGTGGTTTATTATTATTATTATTATTAAGTATATATATATATATATTTTTATAAAAAGAAATAACCATATCACTAGTTCAATCAAATCTGAAAAGCCTTGAAAAATCATTCATTGTAATGGCAATGGCATCCACTTGTACTGCTTTTGAAGTTTGTTTAGTTTGTAATGATGTATTCCAATCTTCCCTTTGAAAACAACAAGATAATAAAGGAACATAAAAAAACCATTAAACATCCCTTGTGAACATATAGTGGAATGATAACCAATCCCCAAACTTTATTGTGATCATGGGGACCATTTAAAAGAAGAAATACATTCAATAGAACACGCATAGAGGAGACAGACAGCAGCACTCTGTCTCTTTCTTTATTTGTCTTCCTCTTTTTTCTTCACTTCATAAGTTTGAGTTCTCATTGCAATGCTCGTCAAGTCAAAGTACTTTTGCAAAAAGAAAAAATAAAAATAAATCACATTCATTGAAAATAATGAACACATTGACACAATACTTCAACTCTATCATATATACAATCTGTTATTGGGGAAAATGAACTTTACACGTTGCATGATCCGATTAGCCAAGGACAATAGGACCACGTACACTAACGAGTCGGCCCTCTTCTAAAGAACCATGTAAAGATTCCTCACTACTCACTGATAAGGGAACATTCGTCTGCGTGGGAGGTTAGAGACGGCACCCCGTTTGGGCTGCAGGAACGTGCGTCCATACAGAGCAAGCTCATGATCAATGACTCAACAGCGGCTCTTCTGATGAGGGTCTTGTCCTTGTGCCAAGGGTGTGTGTGGTGGTGGGGATTTGAAAGAATGGAAAAGGGAAATTCATGTTAAATGTACCTATAATGGTGTTCAATTATCAGAAATATTTGTCCATTCATTTATTCCATACTTATGAATTCTCTTGTACCTTGATTTGGTATCAAATATTCCTCGTGTCAAACAATAATATGTGGAGAGAGATCAAGAATTCTCACTATTTCTTAGATTCATGGATCAAATTCGATTCAGTGGGATCTTTCACTCACATTTTTCCACCAAGAACAGTCTTATTGTAACTGGTTCGTCGTGAAATACACGTATCCATATTTTTCCACCACGACGCGCATGTCGTGTTATTGCTCTTCGCCATACTTCTATTTGTCTAGCTCTGATCCAAGCGGGTGCAAGTACCTGAAGAGCATATCGACCAAAACTGACTTCTTCAATCTCTCCTCCGCGAGGGGTTCATCTCCTTCCTCTCTATTTCTCCTCCCAGACTCTCTCACCTCTACAACAACTCTTCTTCCCTACTTTCCTCCCTCCTTCTCCGTTTGTACTCAACGGACTTGACCTTCGGAAGGTCCGGGGAGAAGCCCTCAGGCTTCCCTTGCAGGAAAGGAGGCCACGACGACTGATCACGTCTCACTACCTCTTCACACAACGACCTGTTAGATATAGTTGATATGCCCTAAACTCAATCTCTTATGTAATAATTTGCACACATTTCAAGTAATGCAGGTTGATTAATATATAGTATTAACTTTCTTTTGTTATCATATTAAGTGTTTAATGTGATAATATTACCATAAGCTGTCAATAGAATATTCTTTTGAAGAATGTGATATAATAGTTTCCTTTGACCTGAGATCATCATAGTAATTAACAAGTTATTTATCATACTTTGATTCCGGACACCTATTGCCTAAGGACAATAGTTGAAAGGATATTGGGTATGATTAAATACTTGTAGAATTAATGATTGATTAAGATGAAATCTGACGTCAACTCTTGGTAATGAGTTTAAGCTCTATGTTGTCATTATTTATAACGACTAAAAATTAAGACCTTGGCCAGTGAAAATGTATGAAGAAGATCGAAAAGAGTTTTTTGAGTCATTCATTGGTCGGTTATAATTGACATAAAACATAATTGGCAACTTATTAGGATTTGACAATTCAACCATATCATAAGGATGACCCAGAACTTTATAGACAAAAGAAAAATATCACATGATTCTTCAACGGGTTCTTGAGAGTAATTGTATACTTCATGCTATCCGGTCGTTAAGGAGTGTTGCTAGACGCGAACCTTGATTAGTAAGTTAGTATGACTAATTTGCTACAAGCTTAGTATTGAACCTATGGGGTCACACACTAACGGATGTTCTGATCTTTGCTATAGTATTAATTATTTTATTATTTGATGATTAAATTAGATTATTAGATTAATCAAATAAATAAAATAATTAATCCTAATGGAATATTATTATATTCTTTACTAGCATAGAAAATATAAGTAATATTAAATGAAAAATTGAATAATGAAGCCAAGGTGATTTTTGGTTTGGGAAACCCAAAAGCCACATGCAAATGGTTTATGGTTTTGGTTTTGGGAAAACCAAAAAGGTTTTGCGAAAACCAAAAACCACATGTAAATTAATACTTGATGATTTTGGTTTTGGAAAAACCAAAAGTTTTTGAAAACCTAAAAGGTTTTTGAGAAACCTAAAGGCTCATGCAAATACAATCCATCAAGTAAGTTGTTAGAGTTAAAACATTTGGTTCAATTTGTTAATCGATTTCATCAAAGAGTTGATAACAAAGGTTGGTCTCGGTGTGGATACGTATACAGTCTTTACATTATCGAAGAGTTTTAGAAAGAAAATGAATCAACTTCCAAGGTATGTTTTAGATTTGATTTTTAACAAGTTTAATAAACTTTAAATGCAAATAAATATTTCATTGGATTATTTTGCCTTCCGCTGTGTGTTTTGAACACCAAATAATCCTACACGACTATCTAAGGCCGCCACCAAGTTCACCAAGTCCCAAATCCAACCCCCTCATTTCTCATTTCTCATTTCTCATGTCTACAATTCATCTCCGAGTGAAGCACGGATCTTGAGCTCCCGTCCAATTTGAGCATCAACACAATCCATCTTCTGTTGTGTAGTTTCCTGTATTTGTCTATTTTTATTAGTATTTATTATTTTTTAAATCACATATACATTTGGATTAGTTATTTTAAATTGGTGTTTTCTTTATTAAGTTCGTCTAACTCAATCTTGAGATTTCATATCAAGGAGTGTAACTTCACGGAGTGAGGGTGGATTGGACCTACATATAACCCAAAAATATAAACATTTAAAACAAAATCTATTTTTATGTTAAAATTTTTTATTTTATTATTTTATTATAATTTTCTTTAAAGAAGAAAATTAAAAAAAATTACCTAAATTATTAAAGACAATGAAAGAGTCTAAAATCATAGGCCTACATGAAAAGAATAATCAGCATTCCCTCTCTCTCCCACTCAGTCACTCACTCATTCAAAAGACAAAAAGGAAAGGAACCTACAGCTCGTCTCTTTTGGTAAATGGGAAGGGGATGCAAGTGTAGTTGTCAACTTTATCCAATTCAACGAAAACAAACATGTACACATGGCCAAATTGCAACGGTTGACATATAAAATGGCCGAATCTATACTCCAACTTACTAAATCCATAAACATCTACTCCCTCTCACACTTGGGCTGACTTTCTCTCTTACAAAACCAAGGAAAGAAAGGAATGGATCAGAATGAGATTCCTTTTTATAGTGTTATTCTCAAAGTGGATATTGTTCATGTAATTAGTTCAAGCTACACAAACATGGGATAATCTCAGTGCAGAAAATCAATTAATTAATCTGAGTAACAATTTCCATGTTGATGAAGATTCTTTATGATCAAGATGAACACTTAAGTTGTTTCATCACTTCTCTAGCTCTATAAAAAATGGTGAAAATTTATGATGAGTTGATCCCCATTTATACCGCTGATCGTACTTCCTGCCAATGTTTCTTAACTTTCATCCATAAATAAAAGATATGAAGAGGTAGGTCTCTTTTGAACCTCCAACCACCATTGTCTTAAGAGTCACCAGCTCAAGATCTAGCAATCAAGATGAACTTATGGTCTCTTTTTGGTTCATTTATACTGCAGTTAACATCATCCCATGTTTCATTAGATGCCGGCCATTGGACCCAGGACCCTGCAGTATCCTGCAGCAATGGTACGGTTGTCTTATTTTTAATAAAAGACATTGGCCAGTTAACTCCAATGATCAGGATATGGAGCTAAACAAACACAAAGATCCATGCATACATATATAGTAAACACATGATTAATTCTGGAAAAAAGAAATCTAGCAATTGAATTCAACTGTCACGTTTCTCCACCGCTGGCACATTTAAATGCTCACCAAGAAAACAGAACCACTATTAATTCATTGCACATAGCAGCACCCATCAATCACCAATTTTTTTTTAATGTACCTTCCGCTCATGAAGGAAGCCATCAGATTAAAAGCTTGACCCACTCTTTATTGATCCTTCTGAAAGTATTCACATACTTTCGGCGTTGCCTTTGGATCTGAACTCCAGAAACACAAACTGGGAGTAACTAGTGTAGATCAGCTAGCTATTAGCTAAAGTGCAGTGGCAGCATGGTGTCCAAGGAGTTGAAGTTCAAGATGGAAGAAGAGGAGCCTGTGAGTCCTACTGGCCAGTATTTCAATAGCTCGGCGCTGTCTGTGAGCATTCTGTCCTTGTTCGAGTTCGACATCCCAATCGATGATTCTCCGGCCATTGACACTCTTGAGAATATGTTCATTCCTGTCAGCCCACGGTTCTCTTCCATCATGGTACAGCTAACACATCTCATCCCTTTTCTCTTCCTTTTATTTATATATATATATATATATATCTTCTAGATCGTGGAAACAACCTATTGTAAAAAAACCAAGATAAAGCTATGAGTACAATAGACTCAAATGGTCCAACCATTCCCCGGACCCCGCACGTTATGGAAACTTTGTAGCACCAAACTTCCTTTTATATATCTTCTAGATGAAAGTTCAGATCAAGCCTCTGGTTTTACCTGCACCATTCAGATTATAAAACAAGAATCAAATAAATATCATATTTGATTCACAATGTCAAATTTACCGGAATTAATGTGCATAACAACTTTCCTTCTCGGAGATGTCAAACGACATGCATCAAACTCATCAACCTAATAGTTTTTATAGTTAAAAAAAGGATTAATATCATTTTTGGTCCTTGTACTTTAACTCAATGTCATTTTCATCCATGTATTTTAAACATGTTTGATACGGTCCTTGTACTTTGGGGTTTTTGTTCGAATACTTCCCTGGTTTTGACATGACAGATATCATGTCACGCCAGCATATCATGTCATCATTTAAAAAATTACTTTATTCAAAATTTATTTTATCATGCTACGCCAAGACGCCACGCCATTTAAAACTACGCCACATAAGTCGCCACGTAGTTAAATACTAAATTTACACGCTGCCACTTCAAAGACTAGGACATATTTGACTAAAAACCCTAAAATATAGGGACCAAATCGAACATTAATAAAGTACAATGATGAAAATGAACATTGGGTGGAAGTACAAGGATCAAAATTGGCTTTAAAAAGAATTATATATACTAAAACATGAGATCATTTTTGCCTATAGACATAATATATATATATATATGATGAAAGTATTACAACTTTAAAGTTCCAGCTTTCATTAATTGCCAACAGGTGGATCCCTTTAATGTCAATCTACTGATGATCATGATCATCACTGTTTTACTTGTACCTCATTGTGACATAATTAACTCCATGCAAGTATAGGTCAAGGATGAGCATGGTATCCAACAATGGAAGAGGGTGAAAGTCAAGCTGGAAGAGCACGTCAACGTCCCCACATTTCCTCCTGGCTTGGAATACTACGATGAATACGTGCAGGAATATTTAGCAAAGATAGCAATGGCGCCATTCTCTCAGAGCCGGCCTTTGTGGGAAATCCATATCATCAAGTACCCTACAAAGCATGCAGAAGGGATCCTGGTGTTCAAGCTTCACCATGCTCTCGGAGATGGCTTTTCTCTCATGGGAGCTCTCTTCTCATGTATCAAACGAGCTGATAACCCTTCACTCCCACTCACATTCCCTTCTTCTCGTGCAAAGCCTCAAGAGGATCACGGCAGCCAGCTCATCAGCACCATTTGGAGATCACTGCCCCGTGCTTTTAATGTGGGGATTAACACCATTCTTGACTTTGGCTGGAGCCTCTTGAAGAGCAAATTTGTTGAAGATGACACGACGCCGATAAGGTCCGGTGCTCCCGGCGTTGAGTTTCGGCCGATCACCATCTCCACTGTGGCCTTCTCTCTTGATTCTATTCGGCGAATCAAAGCCAAGCTCGGAGGAGTGAGTGTACCAGTTAAAGTAGATCTCGAGTGTGGATAATTCATCCATGCAGTCATGACTTTAATTAATTTACTCATGATATAGTTTTTGATTTGTTTGCAGACAGTGAACGATGTGATTACTGGAATAATTTTCTATGGCATCCAACTTTATCTCCATTCTGTAAGTAAGAGCAGCAAATGTGCACAGCCAACAGCATTATTGTTGCTCAATACCAGAGTCATCAACAACTACCAGAACCTCCAGGAGATGACAAAGCCTGATGCTGAATCTCCATGGGGAAACCAATTTGGCTTCATGCACATCTCTTTACCAAGTTGCGGTAATGATCCAGAGAAGGGAAACCCACTGGATTTTGTTTTCAAAGCAAGAGAGACAATTAAGGCCAAGAGGAACTCACTGGCTGTGTTTCTGACTGGTAGATTCCTGGAGATGTTGAGAAAAATCAGAGGCCCGGAGGTAACTATCTATTTGCATGCATTAGTGCTCTGCTTGTCCTTAAATGTCTGGTGTGTATTTAATTGATTCAGGTATATATCTTCAGATTACTGCTCAGTATATACATTCAACACTGAAGAACACAAGCATGACAATTTCAAATTTAATTGGACCAATGGAGCAAATGCAGATTGCAGACCACCCTGTCAGGAGTTTCTATTTCATGGTGGTTGGTGTTCCACAGGTAACTAACTATAGATTATGTATTTATTAGATCTGTATTGTTTTTAATGCAAATTATGATTAATTTCACCTTGCATATATATGTCCAGAGCCTTACTATAACAATGGTTAGTTATAATGGAAAGCTGAAGGTGGCCATGGGAACAGAGAAAGGTTTCATTGATTCTGAACTCCTAGTGTCATGCTTGGAGAAATCATTCGAAAGGATTTTCACAGCCTCTGGTGCCAAAACAGGCTGAGATAATATTTCTTGTTGATGTTTTTTTTTTTAATAAATATGAATAAGCTATTAAAAATATGTTATTGATGTGATTTGAATCCCCAACCTCTTCTTATAAGTGAAAATAGACTAGACAATTTCCTGCTGTTGTTTTCATTTATAAAAACTAATATTGGACATTTGGATTATTGTTAAAAGGTGTTTTATTTTATTATTTATTATAAAAACTATTATTGGGCTTTGATGAAAGAACTCCAGTTGATATTGATCCAAGCTGGGATGTGATTTATTGGAATCTCTATAACAACCTCGGGCATTGCATTCGTTGTCTTTTACTTGTGTTTTTTTTTCCACCTCAAATAACAAAATAAACATCTCATTGTATTAAAATATATTTCCCCTTATAGATTTCACTGACTAAGTAGTATCAATGTTAAAAATATAGAAAGTAATATTATATATGGAGTGAATAAATTACATTTATTTATTTATCAGTTAATTTTAAATTGCGCAGTCAGAATGCATAAGAAAAAATTAAAAATTTGATTGAGAGCCATTCTCTTGACTGAGTTTAGTAGTGTTGTCTCATACTCCTTCCTGGTCTACTTGGGCCCTTGTTGTCTCGTCCTTGAAGGCTTCGTCTCCACTTATGATACGTGCCGGCGTGTCACCGGTGAACTCTAGACTACCGCCTCCAGTTTCGGCTTTTTGGAGAGTGGAGCTGCATTCATCTATGAAAGAATAAGAAAAGAGATATCACAAATAATTCTCAAGAAAACGCATTGTTTCTCTCTGAAACATCACATGTTTTACTCGCCCAAATATTCTAGGTGATTGCCATAACTGCAAGGTCTCAGTGCTATTGCAAGGGATTGCACACCCTGAGACTAGAATCTATGGTTCCCCATAGTTATAGTGTATTATCTGACTTCCTTCCTACCCCAAATATGTTGCGGAAGAGACTCCATATATTCATTACATAGGGATATGTGAAGAGTAGGTGGTTTATCGATTCCTCCCCTTGATCGCATAGGTAACACAGTGCAGTCTCCATGCATTTCCTTTTTTGGATGTTATCTAAGGTGAGGATCTTGTTTTCTCTCGCTAACCAAGCAAAGAGTTTGATCTTTAGGGGGGTATATATGGCTGCTTCCAGAAGCTCTTTTGGAGAACACTTCTGAGCCCACCATCCATCCTAAAGGTATAAAGTGATTTGACTGTGAAGTTCTTAGTTGGCGTGAACTTCCATTCTTGTCTATCCGGTGCTTTATTATTGTTCCCAATCTCCAGTAGAGCCTGCATTAGGGCATGCATTTCTTCCGCCTTCTTCTCTGGTAAGGGCCGTGGCAGAAGTAGTGGCTTCCTTCACCGGATTAGTTCACAGGCCTCCTGGAGATTAATGGATTTTTTGATTACCAGGGATTGCAACTCTAGATATTTGTTCTTGGGAGAGGTCCCTTCCTACTAATTATTTTTCTAGAGGTTTGTTGAGTGACTTGCACCTGGTTTGACTGAGATGTTTGCAAGAGTTGGCATTTTTTTCCCTACTTAGTCCCTCCCAGAAGCTGGATGCTCGTCCGGGGGTGGGCTTGTGGGGGTCAATAGTATCGCACAGGGAATAAGCATCTTAGAAGATTTGAGGCATATACCAGCATTCCCCGTGAGAATTCGCCACCACCATTTCCCTAATAGGGTCTTATTGAATTCCCTGAGGTTTAGGATGCCCTAACCTCCATTTCCTTTAGGGCGACACAGTCTATCCAAGTTGATCAGATGGTAGCTGTGAACATCTTTATCCACTCCTCTCCAAAGGAAGTCTTTCTTGATAGCATCTATCTTCTGTATTACCCATTCTGGAAGGCGGTAGATAGATATCAAATGAATCGGCATGGAGGATAGCACTGAGTTTAGAAGTGTTAATTGCCCTCCTATTGAGAGTTGTTTGTCCTTCCATGATGCTAGTCGTCCCATGATTTTGTCAACTAGGTCCATGCAGTCTTCTTTTTTGGGGCGCACCCCAAAGATTTGTACTCCCAAATATTTGATTGGAAATTAAGGATGTAGTCGCGCAATTGAGAATCTAGGCAAAGGCCTGTACAAGTGACCCTTACTCTTGACTGGGATGATGTCACTTTTGTTGTAGTTAATTCTTAGGCCCGAGAGACCTTCAAAAAGGTATAATATCAGCTATAGTGTGCGGATCTCCGATGGCCCCCCTGTATAGAATACCAGAAGATCGTCCGCATATTATAGGGTTTAAACAGTATCATCTCGGCTTGGGCCAATTTGAACCCCTTGGTATATGTTTGAGCGGACAACCTTGATGAGCATAGTTGGGAGAACATCTGTGGCTAGAACAAATAGGCGCGAGGAGAGGGGGTCCCCTATCTTAATCCCCGTTTTCTCCTGATGTACCCAACATGTGCCCCATTTATTAAGAATGTCGCTTTTGATGTGATGAGCAAGGAGTGATCCAAGATACCCATTTAGGGTCGAAGCCCCTTGCTTGGAGGATGTCCAAGAAATAGCCCAAGTCGACTTTGTCGAACGCCTTCTCGAAGTCGATCTTGATTAGGGTTCCTTTTATATTTTCTCTCCTCATCTTATGAATAAGTTCCTGTGGGGCCACGATATTATTGTCTGTCATACGACCTTATATGAAGGTCATTTGGGAGTCATCTACCAGTTCCCCCAGGACTTTGTTGAGTCTATTTGGAAGCACTTTGGAGATGATCTTGACTGAGTAGCTTATCAAGCTTATCGGCATGTAATCCTTCACGGCTTCTGGGGTCTGGGTTTTAGGGATTAGAAGAATGTGAGCCCAATTCAGCCGCTCCATGTTGGTTGTACAGTGATAAAAGTCCTCAAATAGTTTAAGGATGTCGTTTCTAATGAGGTTCTATCCTTATTGGTAGAAAGTTATCCAGAATCCATCAAGGTTGGGGCCTTTTCTGTGCCTAATTCTTGCACCGCGCATTTGATTTCCTCTTCACTGAACTTTTCCTCCAGTTGAGATAGGTTTACTCTAGTTTTGTGGAGAAACAGTCTTTTCCATGAGGTTTTGTACCTCATGTCTCGTTCTTTTCCAAATAAGTTGTTGTAGTGTTCTCAGAGGGCCTTTGTGATGTACTTTGTAGTGGTAATGGTTTGCCTTTCATGCCGCAGCTGTCTGATCTAGTTGGTGTTTTTTCTTTGATTGACCATTTCGAAGAACTTCGTGTTCTGATCTCCTTGTTGCAACCATGTAATTTGTAAGTGTTGCCTCCATAGGGCTTCCTCCTCAAGAATCCGCTTATCATATTCCCTCCGATAGGAGGCCTCCCCTTCTT
This sequence comes from Dioscorea zingiberensis, assembly GCA_026586065.1. Taxonomy (NCBI): domain Eukaryota; kingdom Viridiplantae; phylum Streptophyta; class Magnoliopsida; order Dioscoreales; family Dioscoreaceae; genus Dioscorea; species Dioscorea zingiberensis. The sequence continues at coordinate 62,322,180 of CM048818.1, forward strand.
TCTCCCCTCTTGTAAGGTTTCTGTTCTCTTTATGGATATCAAACTGCTCGATTGTGACCAAGATCTCTTTTTTCCTTCTTACCTTCTAGGTTACATTGTTTTTGTTCAATTCTTTCAACTTGTGTTTCAAGACATTTAACGTCTTGGCTAGTAAGAAGGCTCCATCTCCTTCCAGCTGCTATTTATTCCAGAGTTCACCAATCATGTCCTAGAAGCCTTCTTCCTTTACTCATTAACGACAAGGGTCGAATGTGCTGTGTGGTTTCCGCACTCAAGGCAAATCAGTGTGTGGTCCGAATGCACCCTATGGAGGGTTGTCTGCCAGATCAGTGTTAATACAATGGTCCATTCCATAGATAAGAGGAATCTATCCAATCTGGCGAAAGCTGGGGACTCCCTTCTGTTGGTCCATGTGAATAATTTCCTTCCTAGCAGAAAGGGGGGTCGAAGAGCAGAAGATCTTGTATCATCTGCTCAAACTCCGCTCTTTCTCGTATAGTGTGGGAGGATGTGTTAGATTCCTCTGGGCTCCTTGTTGCATTGAAGTCCCCACAGATCATCCATGGGTCATCCTATCTTTGTCTGATGGCCTCAAGCTCCTCCCAGTAAGTAGTTCTTTGTGTTGGGTTGCATGGAGTGTGCAATACTGTTGTGATCATCAGCTTTTTGTGTGCAAAGGATTTATCCTCTAGCACCACACTCACCGTAAATTGGTCTCTGTGTGAGTCTTGGATGTTATATTGTGCTCAACTCCACTCGATGCAACAATCACCCCTTGTCTCCTCGGTTGGGATTACTTCCCATTTGTAGTACCGGGTTCCTCCCAAGGACCTCCATGTTTTGTTGTCTATGTTAGCCAACTTTGTCTCTTGCAAGAAGAAAGAATCCGCCTGGTGCATCTAAATGAGATCGAGATCCCCAGATATCTCTTTTTTTTCTTGTCGAGACCTCTTACATTCCATGATATTACCTTCATATTATAACTGGAGAAGGCCTTGTATTGAAGACTCTTGGGGGGGTGCATTAGTTTCCCCCCTTCCATTCTTTGATTCTTTCCTTCTCCCTTGCTTGCGTATACTGAAGATAGGAAAGTATGCTCTCTTCAGTGGGGCCTAGATCAATCCCAACTAGGAGGGAGGTGGACAAGATATCCTTGTCTGGTCAATCAAAGAGGGTTAGAGGAACAAAAATTAGATTTTGATTTATACCTGATATGGATGGTGGGTGCCTTGCCGTAGGTTTCTTTTTGAGGTAGGTAGGTGGTATGATAAAACCTTCTTTTTCTAGCCTTTCTTTTAGTGGTGTCTGTAGTGTGCCACTTCTCCTCGGGGTCTCTTTTTGGGGGACTAAGGTGACCTTGGCTGGGATCTAGGCCTCCTGTCCAACTATGACTGTTGAGTCCCCTGATCCGCTTGCTTTCACATTGCCTTGTTCTGGGGGAAAAGAATGAAATTGACTCCATTTTGTGTTGGGAATATTTCTTGTTCCGTTACGGGAGGTTGGGACCTTTGTACTCCTTTGTTCTTTTTCGCTCCATGGGTTTTTTTCCTTTATCCTTGGTGGGCCCTGCTATAACTAGGTCAGCTGGATGTTTCCATGTGTCGTTTACTTCTTCTAACTCTGTTTCCAATAAGTCAACATCCTCGGCTTTTGCTTCAGTCCTATCAGAGGGCTTATATGCCAAATTCAGGATCTCCACCTCTTGAACTATGCTTTCCTCCAATTCTTGTGACCCAAGGTTTTAAGAGATATCATGGGGCCTTAGTGGATTGGGTAGCCTAATGAGTAGATTGGGCCTTGTTGCATGTATTAGAGCTTCTTCTGAATTCAACCCATCTCCTATCTCCTGAATTGGGCTTTCCTCCGAGTGGGTTGAAATGGTTGCTTCAGCTACTTTTGAATTTAACCCACCTACCCTCCCTTCGAAAGCAATGTTCTTATATGCCAAATCACCTCATGATCTGTAGCTAACGACATCCCTTATTTCTATTCTAACAGCCTAATCACATGCCTCGTGATCCTTTTCACATATTGTCATATTACCTCGCGGTGCGCCTTTCTCCATCGGATCATCCTCCACGCTTCCTCCTCCTGCGAGCGAAACGTGTCTTGGTTTCTCCGCCGGGCACCATATGGCTATTGACGTACCGCTGCGACCCTCTCCCTTTGTCAGGGTCTTTATAGTCAGCGTACGGTGGTCCAAAGCATGTGATCGTGCTTCGAACTGGCTCTGCTTAGATGTAGTACCAGTCCAAGTAGTTGTTGTCTGATTCCGATCATCTCTGATGGCCACGCCGATAGGTCTCCACTCCATTGGGTTCCTCGTTTCCCATCTACAGCTTTCTGTTTTCCTTTCTCGAGGGCTGTAGGTTTCTTCTTGGATCCTTTTGTCCACAGATCCACTTAAAAAAACATGAAAGGGAGAAAGAGTGGTTGGGGCGGGGAGAGAGAGAGAGAGAGAGAGAGAGAGAGAGAGAGAGAAGGATTGAGACTTGGGGGGAGGGAGGGAGAGAGAAGGATTGAGACTTGAGGTTAAAAAAGACGAGAGGAGAGAAATGAGAGACCTGAGAGAGGGAAGAGAGGAGATACCATACAGAGAGAGAGGGGTGAGAGTTAGTGAAAAAGAGAGTGTTAGAGAAGAGAGTACTAGTAATTAACAAAAGTTTTAATTATTATCTTATCAAGTTGTTTTAGTTTTAAATTTTAAATTATCTTATATTTAAGTCAAATTTAAAACTGAAAGTTTTAATTATTGTTTTATTAGATTTGTTTAATTTTAAAATTTAAATTATATTATATTTAACAGGTGGGTTGATTTTATCAGTAATTAATAGAAGTTTTAATTATTACATTGGTTTAATTTTAAATTTTGAATTATATTATATTTAGCATGTGTTTGATTTTATTAGTAATTGATAGAAGTTTTAATTATTGTCTTATCAGTTGGTTTAATTTTAAATTTTAAATTTTAAATTATATTATATTTAGGGTTTATTTTATTAGTAATTAATGAAAATTTTAATTATTACCTTATTAGTTGGTTTAATTTTAAATTTTAAATTATATTATATTTAATTTTTAGGTTAAAGCCATTTTTGGTCCCTGAAAACAGGACCAATGTTCATTTTCATCCCAAAATTCAAAATTTGTTCAATATGGTCCCTATGTATTGCATAATTTGACATTTTGGGTCCTTATATATTCTGTATTTTGGCATTTTTGGTCCCTATTGCTGATGTGGCGGTCATGTGGAATACCAATGAAATGCATATAATCTTTTTATTATTATGTTTAGGTCGTTATTTTGTTGATGTGGAGTGATAAGTGGCAGTATATGCTGATGTGGACCGTATTGAACAAATTTTAAATTTTTGGGATAGAAATGAATATTGGCCCTGTTTTTAGGGACCAAAAATGGCTTTAACCCTTAATTTTTAATAGAAAGTGGCATTGGAAACCGAAGTAGCATGAAAAATATAAATATTAAGTAATATAGGAAATAACATTATATATATATATATATATATATATATAAACTAGAGAGAGATGAGTAGACATCAAGAGATCCTGTCGTTGGATCCAACAGTTGGATCCAACTATTGGATCAACCGATGGATCATCCAGTTGTCATTGGAGCATCCAACTGATCCAACGTACCGATCCGACATGTTTGACACCTTGATCCAAATGAGGCCTAGCTCTAGAGACATATATGATTGCACTTTCTCATCTTGCTTGAGAGCCATGTACAAGCATTATCACCGATGAGCGTTTAGGAAGACTAGTATATAGATAGCAACATATGATTAAAATTATGGTATCCAAAGTCATGTCAAGGGAAGGTAGATGGAAAAACCATTCAGAAGACCAGTCAAACTTGGTAGGCTACAAGAGGTAGACATTTGCTTACAATGTGATTTAAAATTTTAGATAAATGAGGTTTTTTTTGGGAAAAATATGAGGTGTTTTCTTTTCATAAATAAATAAATAAATAAATAAATAAATAAATAAATAAATAAATAAATAAATAATTTGAGTTCTCTTTCCCATCACATATGATGCACTGAAATTTGGGTTTACTAATATAAACTTTTATAAATATAGATAAAATATATTATTATTTTAATATAAACATCCGTTCAGTCGTGCTTCGTGATGCCATGAAAATTTCTTTTATTAATAAATTAAATTATATATAATTTTAAAAAATCTTATAATTTTAAATTCCAATAGAAAAAATTAAATAAAAATAAGTTTTAATATAAATTAATTTTAATTAAAGATACTTAACTCTATATATAGTATTGATATTAAGATGCACATAGTGAAAGAGAAATGGGTGATCTCTTCTTCTTCTCCTTCTTTTCTAAATACTCTAATGGAGAGAAGGCCAAGAAGCAGGAGCTCATGTTTGAGCTACTAAAACATTCATGGCTTCTCATAATCCCATCAATCCTTCTACTTCTACTCTTGAGCTCAAGAAGGAGGAGGAGAAAGCTCCCACCAGGTCCATGGCAGCTCCCCATCCTCGGCAACATCCACCAGCTCGGCCCGCTCGCGCACCGCTCCCTTCTCCATCTCGCCGAAAAGCACGGCCCTCTCATGCACCTCCAGCTCGGCCGCATCCCTGCCATCGTCGTCTCCTCTCCGGACATCGCCTCCGAGATCCTCAAAACCCTCGATCTCGCCTTCGCCAGCAGACCAGCCCCATCATCCGCGGCGAAGTTCTCGTACGGCGGTGGATTGGCCAAGTACGGCGAGCACTGGAGGCAGATGAGGAAGCTCTGCACGTTGGAGATCTTCAGCATGAAGCGGGTGCAGGCCTTTCGGAGAGTGAGAGAGGATGAGGTTGATGTCTTGATCCAAACCATACTCCGGAGTTCATCGTCTCCGGTGAATTTGAGCAAGATGTTCGTGTTCATGACCAACAACATCACCAGCCGGGAAGCATTCGGGAAGAGGTTTTCGGATGATGGAGAGTGTAATTGGAGCCCCGATCATGATATTTTCAAGGAGATCATTCAGTTGCTCAGTGAGTTCGCGATCAGACAATCGTTGCCGTCTTTGGGATGGTTGCGCAAGAGCTCTGGTTTTAAAGAAAAACTTGAGAAGAGCTTTATGAGAATGGATCAATTGTTTGAGAGAGAGATTGAGGGACATTGCTCCGATGGTGATGGTGATGGTGAAAGGGATTTGCTTGATGTGCTTTTGAAACATCAGGCTGATCCTAATCTCGGCTTCTCATTCACCAGAGATGATATCAAAGCAATCATTCAGGTTAGTTTTGCAGTTTCATTTAGGTATTAGATCAAACACTTAGTGGACTAGAAAATTTCTAGTGATTTTCACATAATTTCAGCTCTACATCATGTGATGATTCATATTTTAGAGTTTTTTTTACCTCAAAACAGATAAATGATTTGTTATGATCCCATTTTTTTGATACCTTATAATTTTTTTTATTTATTTATTTTTTTGTTATCTCTAGATCAAAACTTTTATATTTTAACTTAGGTTATGTAAACTGACCCTTTTAATCTTTTGATATATTATATCATTTTGAATGAGTTATATTATATACTCAATTTTAGTTTCTAATATATTTTATATATATTTAAAAAAAATCTAATTATTATATTTTATTTAAAATATTTTTTATTTTTAATGCATGCCATTACAAATTAAATAAAAATATAACTTAATTGTATTTATTTTATAAATTAAACATAAATTTACCTTAAAAAAATAAATCTCGCTATTGAAATTTCAACAATATATTTAGCCACTCTAGATGGAAAAACTAAAAAAATTGTTTCTTTGGTATTTTAAGCTTTTTTTTATATAAAAGTGAATAAATCACATCCATTTATCTTTAGTATTCAAGTTATACATCAAAATCCATCCATTTATTACAGGAGATTTTCTTCGGGGGATCAGATACGACTTCATCAATTTTAGAATGGGGAATATCTGAACTCATAAAGAACCCGAGGGTGATGAAGAAAGCTCAAGATGAAGTTCGAGGTGTTGTAGGAAACAAAGGAAAAGTGGACGAGAGTGATCTACAACAACTCCAATACCTCAAACTAGTAATAAATGAGACTCTACGGTTGCATCCTCCCGCTCCATTGCTAGTTCCTCGAGAGTGTAGGGAGGAGTGCAATGTGCAGGGATACAAGATCCCAGTGGGGACAACGGTTATTGTGAATGCATGGGCAATAATGCGGGATCCAAAATTATGGGAAAACCCTGAAGACTTCTTACCCGAGAGGTTCGATGGTGTGGCTATAAACTATAGAGGGCAAAACTTTCAGTTCATTCCTTTTGGTGCTGGCCGGAGAATGTGTCCTGGAATGCAGTTGGGAATAGCTATTGTTGAGATTACCCTTGCTAATGTTTTATACCATTTCAACTGGGAATTGCCTACAGGGACAAATATGGATATGACTGAAAGTTTGACTGTTGTTCTTCATAAGAAATCACCATTGATTCTAAAGGCAACACCAGGAATGGCCCTTGTTTAATGTATTGCTTTTGAATACATATGTGTGTACCAACCTTCACAAGGAAAGGCCTACCAACCTTCACAAAGAGAGATTGAGGGTTTGAATGACGCTTATGGTGTGCTTCCAGTGGCTTGTCAACATTTATCCAAAAAGAATAGGTATGTATGTAACTATTGTTAAATTATGGCCTTGTAATACTGATTAGAATTTGTTCAACATCCCCACATATGCTATTTTCATTCAATGTCCGGGGTCCCCTAAGCAATTTGTTGACTTTTCTCATGTGAATGTGAAGCTCTTGTTGACAAGACACTCTCTTGAATGAGTGTTTTGTTTAAAGTAAAAGAAGCTTTTTGTGAACCTCTTTGAGTTTTTTCATGGAGATAAAGGATCTCCTTGTCTAATGCCAACCCTAGGTTTAACCCATTTCCCAATCCTTCCATTAATCATGAAAGCCATAGATGTGGACTCAATACATGCTTTCACCCATATAATCCATATGCTAGGGAATTTCATCTTGCTTAACACAGTAATTATGGCATCCCATCTCATAATATCATATGCTTTCTCCGTATCTATTTTTGCTATCATCATTGGGAGTTCTTGGGTGGCATATTCTAGTGTGTGTGCTAACTCTTGAGTCATGAAAATATTATCATATATGCTTCTCACTGCTATAAATGCAACTTGTTCTTTACTATCAAGTAATTCATGACTGGTTTGATTAAGTGTGGCCAAAATATTTATTATGAGTTTATAATTGACATTGCATAAAGAATTAGGTCTATAGTCCTTAACTCTTACATGGTTGTTAATTTTTGGGATTAAACATATATGGGTTTGATTTCAACTGTTGGGTAGTATACTTCTTTGAAAGAAATGTACAATGGCATTGCAAGTTGAACCCCCTATCTCATTCCAAAAGGCTTAGCAGATGGCATTGCAGTGAGGGTTTTTATAAATCTCCAATCTAGTCACTGGTTTTATAAGTGACTACTATTGCTCAGATATGGTTGGGAGATCCTCTGGTAGTGTGATTGCTCTCTTTTTTTCTTCTTCTTATTTTGTAACTGTGCTCTTTATCAATACGATCGATCAATTATAATACTCAATTCAACGAGGTCGATCCACAGGGAGGAATGAGAAGACATAGCAGAATCAAGGAAAAAACACCGTATCAGTATTGCTCTAATTTGTGTTTAGAGAATATTAATTTAAAACTAATTTTTTTTAATTAATCACGCAAAAGAAAAGACTAAGGTTTCTGATTTGATTAGTCCTACCAATGGATGCAAATAAACTTCTCTGATAATCTATGGTTTTTTGGTTGAATTTAGGTATCCATACATCATGGTTATTGACGGCAATTAATCGAAAGTAAACCTAAGCATTAACTATTCTATTCCCCATAAAACATCATATTTGTGAGAATCATTGGCGGACCTTTGTACACATTTGGGGGGAAATTTTCTACTTATTATTTATATTTTATTTATATTTATATTTAAAATGTTAAAATAAATAAATAAATAACCACAACACTAGTTCAATCAACTCTGAAAAGCCTTGCAAAATCATTCATTGTACTCGCATCCACTTGTACTGCTTTTGCATTTTTGTTTAGTTTGTAATGATGTATTCCAATCTTCCATTTGAAAACAACAAGATAATAAAGGAACATAAAAAAACCATTAAACTTTAATGTGATCATGGGGACCATTTAAATGAAGCAATACATTCAATAGAACACACATAGAGGAGACAAACAGCAGCACTCTGTCTCTTTCTTTATTTATCTTCCTCTTTTTTCTTCACTTCATAAGAAAAAGAAAAAAAAAGATAAACCACATTAAAATAATGGACACACCTATCATATATACAATCCATCTTCTGTTGTATAGTTTCCTCCATTTGTCTATTTTTACTAGTATTTAATAATTTTTTAATCACATATACATATGGATTAGTTATTTTAAATTGGTGTTTGCTTGTACTAAAATCAAAGTTTTCACCGCTCCAGTTGTTTAAGTTAGTCTCATTCGTCAATACGTAAAATATTAAGGAGTGTAACTTCATGGAGTGAGGGAAGGGAATTGGGCCTGCTGACCTTTGTCCCATGTGTAATCTGGTCCCAGAAACAATCACTCACATATTTTCTCAGTGCAGGTGGGCGACATTAGTATGGGAAGATCTCCATCTCAATGGGCACCTTCCATACATCTCTCATATGGACACATTCCTCACTGTAGGTGACTGGCTTTCCATGATCAATATGGATGAAATTAGACTCATTGCATACACTCTTTGGCAAATTTGGAAGGCCAGGTGCAATCTTATCTTTAAAGGATTCAATTTTAATCCTTTACTAATCACTGCTGCCAGTGTTTCCTTAGCTACAGAATATAAACAGCAACAACCTCAAATTGAGACTGTTGGAGATTCAGAGGCGACTCGATGGAGCACTAAGAATTACAAATATATTCTGTTGTCTGATGCCTCATGGGTGGATAGTCAACTGGTAAGTGGCATTGCTTATGTGATTATTACTAATACAGGAACATTTTATCATGCAGAAATGAAGACTTGTGACGCGTCCTCTGTTTATGATGCTGAACTTAAAGCCCTGCAGGCTGGACTTGAACGAGCTGTTGCTGACAACCTTCAACAAGTTCTTATATACACAGACCACTTGCAATTATCAAGAACCTTGAAGGGTGCTGATATAAACCTTCATGGAGCCACAAATGATGCCTGGAGTAGATGTAGATACCTCTTAACTTTCATTGCAGAATGGGATATACAACATAGATTCAGAGAGGGCAATATGGTAGCAGATGGATTAGCCAAGTTCGCCCGTGACACTGGCCATTGGGATTCTTTTACACATGTTGCTGATCTACCTTCTGTCATCAAGGCTTTTTGTGTTGTATTAATAGCTGATATTCTAGCTACTTGACACTTTAGTTTCAATGAAACTCCTTATTTCCAAAAAAAAAAAACTTCATGGAGTGAGGGTGGATTGGACCTACATATTACCCAAAAACAAATATTTAAAACAAAGAAAATATTTATTTATTTATTTATTTTATTATAAAATATTTTAAAAAATAATTTAAAAGTAAATTGAAAAAAATTACCTAAATTATTAAAGACAATGAGCGAAAGAGTCTTGGTTGTCAGTATTTAGTCTTGGTTGTCAATATTGAATTACATGTAATTTTAAATTCGGGATTTCAAAATCACATGTTTGGTTGGATGGATTTTGGATGGATTTTGAATGGATTTTTTAAAATCCTTGTATCTAGAATCCAAGTGGAGTATTTGGTTTTCAGCCCATATGCATAGTACATACGTGAGGTTCACTCGTTTGGCTCTCAAGCCCTAGCAGCCACTCTCACCCAAGTCCCACTCCCCCAAGTTTTGTTCTTTTGGTTGCTGAGTGCCATTAGACGTGATAACAAATAACCAGGGGTGCTTATGTGAGAATATTGGTTCTTTCAGTGGTCTACATGCAATTTCTATTTTTTCCCCAGGTTTTTAAGCAACAAGGATTAATGTGCAAATATGTGGAACCTCTTTTTAATTTGAGAAACAAGGTCTGAAATTCATTAATTTTCTCAGTCTGTTATACAATATTTCGCAGCTATTTGTTTTCCAAGTTTTCCTTTTCTTTTTGAGATTTATGGTGATGCATAAACTTCTTGTGATGGTATTTTCTCAACCAAAATTCTTGTCAATTTTTCTCATTCAAATATTAGTAGGAAAACCAAATTTCTACCTTATTGTAACTAAAAACCCTTATGTAGGCTTCATTACTGGCATAAATCTAAATTCAAACCGCCACGACCACAAAGAAAGGACACGCATGCAAAGAGCATCACTTCACGACTTTGGTAGACGCTTTCTTTTAAAATATATATATATATATATATATATATATATATATATATATATATATATTAGTTGGAAATAATTTTCACCGCCATATTGTGGCATGGTTATTTCAATCTACCAGATGCATTTGATGATTATGACTTTTCTGCTCAGGGGACTAATTTTAAAGAATGGAAACAAATGCTGCAAGAAATTGTTCAGTTCTTGAGAGTTGAGACAAGTTTCGCAAACACAAGGCCTTTAAGATACAACATTTTGTTTGATTCCCATTCATCATCCATGCCATATATTGCACACCTCTAAATAAAAAGAAAGAGAGTGTTGACACTGCAGAATGCATTGTTAACAAGTTACCGTGCAAAAGAGGGGGGTAAGCTCACAAATAAACATTTCTAAAGGGTGATGTGAAAAAAAAAACTCAAAAATAAACATCTTTAAAAAAACTCAAAATTAAATATATTTGAAATAATACATATTATTTGTTGTAGTAATTATTTATAGGATGATATTATTTTTTTTTTTGACTTAGGCCATAAAGGCCCTTTTCACGGATTAGTCAGGGATGTGGTCATGGGATCCTAGGAGTAAACTCACTCGATCGCCTCTAACCCCTCACCATGCACGTACAAACTAAAGGAATAAACTCGACTCAAGTTGCTCACCCCATTTACGAGGCCGGGCACTTAATCTCGAGATCTCTCAGAAGAATTTCCTAACGCATGAGATCCAAGGGTCATACCGCTAGGCTATGAAGCCTTTGGTTATATGATGATATTTTAAAAAAAAAACTTAAAATAAATATATTTAAACTAAATATAATTGCAAAGAGAGGTAAACTCACCCATGCAAAAGATGGTGATCAACTGATCATATATCTTAAATACATCCAACTAATTTTTCAAATCCAGATTTTCAAATCATTCCAACCAAATACATGTTGGAAGCCCATTTCATTTTGGGGCTTATTATGAGCTTGTTTTAAAAGTTGGTTTCAAATATTCAAAAGACTTACACTCCCCTTATGTGTGTTTCCATTCTAAAAACCTATTGGGCTTATTGGTAAAATTGCTCGGATTCATGAGTCGATTGAGTTTTGCAAAATTAATTATATTTTATAGTTTTGGAATTTCTCCTTTGATTGAGATTCAGATTTGAAAAAACCCCTATAAATAAAGCTCTTTTTTTCTCAAGAAAAATAAGAAAAATTTCTCATCTTCTTCCTCCTCCTCCCATCGTCTTTTTCTTCCTTTGTTGTTTTATTTTCAGAGAAATCTTGAGCACTCACTATTCTCCGATTTGTGTGCACGGAACGGAGGACTTAGTGACTATTAAATCTTGGGACAAGTACGCCATAGAGATCTTTGCTGCACCGAGTTATAAACTCCGAAATGCGAAATACTTCTTTAGGTCAGTGCATCAGCACGCCTCAGTCAAACCCCAACTTCATAGCAGATCATCCCCAACTACATGTGGTTTATTTTGAAATCCAAATATTTATAAATACATTATAACTCCAAATCCAGGAAATTTGAATTATAGAATCAGCATTCCCTCCCTCTCCCACTCAGTCACTCTTTACTCTTTTGGTAAAGGGGAAGCGGATGCAAGTGTTGTCAACTTTATCCAATTCAACGAAAACAAACATATATCTGCACATGGCCAAATTGTAACGGTTGATATATAATTAAATGGCCGAATCTATACCTCCAACTTACTAAATCCATTAACATCTACTGCCTCTGACACTCGGGCTGACTTTCTCTTGCAAAACCAAGGAAAGGAATGGATCAGAATGAGATTCCTTTTTATAGTTTTATTCTCAAAGTGGATATTGTTCATGTAAGTTCAAGCTACATAAACATGGGATAATCTCAGTGCAGAATCATAACAATTTCCATGTTGATGATGATGATTCTTTATGAAGATGAACACTTAAGTTATCATCACCTGCTTTATCACTTCTCTCTATAATAAATGGTGAAAATTTATGATGAGTTGGTCCCCGTTTATACGATCCTGAGTACTTCCTGCCTATGCATCTTAACTTTCATCCATAAATAAAGGATATGAAGAAGAGGTCTCTTTTGAATTCCTCCAACCACCATTGTCTTAATAGTCAACTGCAGCTTGAGATCTATATACCAATCAGGATGAACTTGTGGTCTCTTTTTGAGTTCATATATACTGCATGAGTACTTAACATATGATTGGGCCCAGGACTCAGCAGTATACAGCAATGATACGGTTGTCTATTTTTAAACAAACACAAAGATCCATGCATACATATATTGTAAACACGTGATTAATTCTGGAAAAAAGAAATCTAGCAATTGAATTCAACTGTCACGTTTCCCCACCGCTGGCAAATTTAAATGCTCACCAAGAAAACAGAACCACTATTAATTCATTTTTTTTTTAATGTACAGGATGCCATCAGATCACAAGCTTGATCCACTCTTTAATTATTGAACCTTTTTAAAGTGTTCACGTACTTTCGATCGGCGTTGCCTTTGGATATGAACTCCAGAAACACAAATTGGGAGCAAGTGTATAGCTAGCTAGCTAAAGTGCAGTGGCAGCATGGTGTCCAAGGAGTTGAAGTTCAAGATGGAAGAAGAGGAGCCTGTGAGTCCTACTGGCCAGTATTTCAATAGCTCGGTGCTGTCTGTGAGCATTCTGGCCTTGTTTGAGTCCGACATCCCAATCGATGATTCTCCGACCATTGACACTCTTGAGAATTTGTTCATTCCCGTCAGCCCACGGTTCTCTTCCATCATGGTACAGCTAACACATATCATCCCTTTTCTCTTCATCCTTTTTTTTTCCTATATATTTATCATCTAGATGAAAATACAGATCAAGGCTCTGGTTTTACCTCCACCATGCATTCAGATTATAAAACAATAAGAATCATATAAATACCATATTTGATTCACAATGTCAAATTTACCAGGGAATTAATATGCATATATAACAACTTTCCTTCTAGCTCGGAGATGTCAAACGACATGCATCAAACTCATCAACCTAATATTTTTTATAGTTAAAAAAAAAAAGAATCATATATACTGAAACATGAGATGTTGAGGGCGGTGACGCGTTTGAAGACGACACACCTCCCACTCGGGGAATGCCTTGAACAAGCAAGGTGGTCTGACGCACAGAGGAGGCAACATCTCATACATCGGCATGCGTGGGAATGAGGTTTTTTTTAATTTTGTGCTGTATGAGCAATGTATTGAAATCCTATCAAGTTAATTATTAAATAAAATATAGTTTATCCACTTCAAAAAAAAAAATATATATGAGATCATTTTGTACCTGCCTGTAGATATAATATCATATATGATGAAAGTATCACAACTTTAAAATTCCAGCATTCATTAATTGCCAACAGATCGATCTCTTTAATGTGAATCTATTGATGATGATCATGATCATGACTGTTTTACTTTTACCTCATTGTAACATTAACACCATGCAAGTATAGGTCAAGGATGAGCATGGGATCCAACAATGGAAGAGGGTGAAAGTCAAGCTGGAAGAGCACGTAAACGTCCCCACATTTCCTCCTGGCTTGGAATACTACGATGAATATGTGAAGGAATATCTAGCAAAGATAGCAATGGCGCCATTCCCCCAGAGCCGGCCTCTGTGGGAAATCCACATCATCAAGTACCCTACAAAGCATGCAAAAGGGATCCTGGTGTTCAAGCTTCACCATGCTCTCGGAGATGGTTTTTCTCTCATGGGAGCTCTCTTCTCATGTATCAAACGAGCTGATAATCCTTCACTCCCACTCACATTCCCTTCTTCTCATGCAAAGCCTCAAGAGGATCAAGGCAGCCGGCTCATCAGCACCATTTGGAGATCACTGCCACGTGCTTTTAATGTGGGGATGAACACCATTCTTGACTTTGGCTGGAGCCTCTTGAAGAGCAAATTTATTGAAGATGACAAGACGCCGATAAGGTCCGGTGCTCCCGGCGTTGAGTTTCAGCCGATCACCATCTCCACTGCGGCCTTCTCACTTGATTCTATTCGGCGAATCAAAGCCAAGCTCGGAGGAGTGAGTGTACCAGTGGAAGTAGATCGAGTGTGGATTGCAGTGAATCCAGTGATGACTTTAATTATAATTTACTAATATAGTTGTTGATTTGTTTGCAGACAGTGAACGATGTGATTACTGGAATAATTTTCTATGGCATCCAACTGTATCTCCATTCTGTAAGTAAGAGCAGCAAATGTGCACAGCCGACAGCATTGGTGTTGCTCAATACCAGAGTCATCAACAACTATCAGAACCTCCAGGAGATGACAAAGCCTGATGCTGAATCTCCATGGGGAAACCAATTTGGCTTCATGCACGTCTCTTTACCAAGTTGCAGTAATGATCCAGAGAAGGGAGATCCACTGGATCTTGTTTTGAAAGCAAGAGAGACAATTAGAGCCAAGAGGAACTCAATGGCTGTGTTTCTCACTGGTAGATTTTTGGAGATGTTGAGAAAAATCAGAGGCCCGGAGGTAACTATCTATTTGCATGCATTAGTGCTCTGCTTGTCCTTAAATGTCTGGTGTGTATTTAATTGATTCAGGTATATATCTTCAGATTACTGCTCAGTATATACATTCAACACTGAAGAACACAAGCATGACAATTTCAAATTTAATTGGACCAATGGAGCAAATGCAGATTGCAGACCACCCTGTCAGGAGTTTCTATTTCATGGTGGTTGGTGTTCCACAGGTAACTAACTATATAGTATGTATCTTCAGCTTCATGTTACTAGATCTGTATTGTTTTTAATGCAAATTATGATTAATTTCACCTTGCATATATATGTCCAGAGCCTTACTATAACAATGGTTAGTTATAATGGAAAGCTGAAGGTGGCCATGGGAACAGAGAAAGGTTTCATTGATTCTGAACTCCTAGTGTCATGCTTGGAGAAGTCATTCGAAAGGATTTTCACAGCCTCTGGCGCCAAAACAGGCTGAGATAATAAAGGACGGAACCCCTTTGAAGATGACCCAACTAATTAAGGACGGACCTGAGCTGACTTGCAGAGACCCTTTTCCGATCAGGAGCAAGGATTCATATAAACAATACTCTTGTAATCTCTTGATTGAGAAATGTTTCTCTGTAATCGACTCTTATTATCAATTATCATAAATAAAATGTGGTTTACCACTTATTCAAAAAAAAAAAAAAAGATAATATCTTTGTTGAGTTCTTTTTTTTTAATAAATATGGATAAACTGTTGGAAAATGATTTGAAGCTTCAGTCAAAAAGTCAATGGTCAACATAAACCAACAGTTAATGTGAATTGCAGTTAGTGTGCATGGTTCAAAGGTCAAAGGAGTCAGTTGTTGTGTATGTGTGTTAACTGAAGTTAGTGGTCAGTCCTTAATGTATTAGTGGTCAAATGTGTTATCATGGTCAAAGAATGACAGTTATCTAGATACTTTATATGTTATGATGTAAGTGTGTTGTATTAGTGTGTGGAACCTGAGAACTGTTAGTGTTATATTTTCTTGCTTCTATGTTCATTTATTTCTCAGTTTTCACCCCAACAATGGTATCAAAGTCACCAAAAACCCATTGTTAATTTCCTCATGGCATCCATTGTATCCCAACCTTCTTTACCTATATTCACCGGAGAAAGCTGCGAATTTTGGAGCATCAAGATCCAGATGAGGTCTCTATTTCAGTCCCAAGATCTTTGGGAGACTGTGGAGAAAGGGTTTGTTGATCCTGATGAGGCAACAAGTTTGAAAGAAAATAAGAAGAATGATGCAAAGGCCTTGTTCTTTATCCAGCAAGCATTACATGAAAGTGTGTTCTCTCAAATTACAGCAGCAACAACGTCCAAGGCAGCGTGGACAATATTGAAGATGGAGTTCCAAGGGACTTCCAAAGTGATCGCAGTGAAGTTACAGACTCTACGGCAGGAGTTCGAAACCATTCAAATGAAAGATAATGAGTCAGTGCAATCTTTCATTTCACGAATAATTTTTGTTGTGAATCAGATGAAGACCTATGGATCAGATCTCATCACCGATCAAAACGTTGCGGCAAAGGTGTTAAGGAGTTTAACACCAAGGTTTGATCACGTTGTAGCGGCCATAGAAGAATAAAAGGATTTAAATACTCTCACTATTGATGAGCTCAGTGGATCCTTGCAAGCGCACGAGGCAAGGATTAACCGGCCTGCAAAAAAATCTGAAGAACAAGTGTTTCATATGCAAGGTGAAGCATTGTTTTCAAGAGAAGGAGACCAAAACTTTGGCAGAGGTCGAGGAAAAGGTATGTTCAAAGGAAGGCTTCAAGGTAGACGCCGAGGACCAAGTTCGGAGCGTCAAGCAATATTCAGGCAACACAAAGCTTATATACAATGCCACAATTGTAAAAAGTTTGGACATGTAAAAGCTGAGTGTTGGTTCAAAGATGAGGGAATGCATAGAGCTGAAGAGAATGTGGTTTAGGGGCATGATTAGGTTAGTCAAGAGCTTGTGGAAAGTCAACTTTTCTGATGTTGGGAGTATGCAGCTTCAAATCAAGGGGTATGTTGGAAAATGATTTAAATCTTCAGTCAAAAGTCAATGGTCAACATGGACCAACAGTTAGTGTGAAGTGCAGTTAGTGTGCATGGTTCAAAGGTCAAATGAGTCACTTGTTGTGTATGTGTGTTAACTACTGAAGTTAGTGGTCAATCCTTAATGTATTAGTGGTCAAATGTGTTATCATGGTCATAGAATGACAGTTATCTAGGTACTTTATATATTATGATTTAAGTGTGTTATATTAGTATGTGGAACCTGAGAACTATTAGTGTTATTATCTTGCATCTGTGTTCATTTATTTCTCAGTTTTCACCCCCAACATAAACCACTAAACACATTACAGATGTGATTAAAATCTCTCTATGTTAGAGGAATAAACTAGCCAATTTCCTGCTGTTGTTTTCATTTGTGCAAACTAATATTGGACATTTGGACTATTGTTAAATGGTGTTTTATTTTATTATTTATTGGACACATGGCAAGCATCCAAGTCCACAAACTTCGATCAGACGGTCTGCAGCAATCCAAAACATTAGGGTTTTGCTATAAATAAGGTAAGACCAGACAAACCTTCAAACAGAGTTACAAATCGGCCGAGCATGCTCTTCCTCTGTTCTTCAACCTCCCTGTTTTATTTCATATATTTTGGGGCTTTGATGAAAGAACTCCAGTTGATATGATCCAAGCTGGGATGTGATTCATTGGAATCTCTATAGCTACGTTCTTTCTGAGCCCTTTTCTATCTAAAACGAACAAAAGTTTCTCTTTATTTATTTTTTTCCAAGGTTTCTTTAGATAAAAATTAGAAGAGACAAACTCACCACCATTGCTTCATGACTAGAAACTTATTTGCCAGTAAGGAATATTCATGGATTCAGTTTTCACTGAATGATCGATCAGTAAAGATCCCTGGCACACTTAGTGATGAAGCTGCAGCCTCGGTGATAGGGGTTAGCTTGTCCACTGCGGATGCAGTTGTAGTAGGAGTTGCCACGGCGGCTGCAAGGGACCAGGTCGCGCATGAGCACCGCGTAGCTGATGAACTTGACCTTTCTCCGCATATCGTTCTCGAGCCTGCGCCGTGTATCCTCCTTTTCCACGCAGTCGTTGGTGAGCCCGTCGCATGTGCTCGGCTGCGTTGCGCGGGCGGGCCATGCAAGTGAGTCCACGTCTCCGGCTGACGAGTGGGTGAGTAGTGATGTTGCGGTGAGGAGGGAGATTAGGACGACCAGATGTAGAGGCGCCATTGATGGGTGTTAATTAGAGCTTGATTGACTGATATAGGGAAGGAAGAAGAGGGATGGGTGAGAATTTGGTGGAGGTGTCATGCATGGCATGCAAAGTTTTTTTGTTCTTGTTGTTTACATGATTGCCGCTTCTCACTGCTAGGATTTTTCGCTGGAGATTTGGTCATGGTCTTTTGATGAGAAGGTTGGTTTGAACTGTTCGGATTTCGTGATCTAAAGAGTAACTAACTGAATCTATAGCATCGTACGTTGATGAGTTAAAAGCTAATTAACTAGTTTTTCTTTAAAAAAAAATTTGAATAAACCACATATTAAAAGCTGGTAATGAACGATGTATTTTTATATCTCAGTGCATGGGCTATGTAATGAACTTTTTTAAATTAATTAATAAATAAATTATGATTTATCCATTTTATTATTAAAAAAAAACGCAATTTGGTACACTGCATATAAGAAGTAAGTTATTAAGGTCGCCTTGCCCCATGTGACCGGTAAATAGTTACTTATGCAATCGGCCCTCACCCTGGGTCCTCATCCTACCTAGAAACGGTGGTTGAAGGGATTTCTCTTGCATCCACCAGTCCTGGGTCGGGTCACCTTCTCCATCTTCAAAACTATGTTTGACAATCGACTCTATCGGAATCAGCTTTTGTTTCCTAGCCGCGGATATGACATTTAACCAAGATAACATAAGAAAGTCAATCTCATAGATAATTCTGGAAAAAAAACACGATATTTTTCACAGAAATGTCTCTGATTTCTTTCGCGCCAAATGCTCTAAATAATTGTCATGATCGCCAGCTACCAATCTGGCTTGGTCTCCTTGTGAAGCTTGCATCTCAGGGCACCGCCCCCTGGTCCCCATATAAGCTAATTAACTAGTAACCAGGTTAAAAAAAAATATGATTGTGACCGCCACCCTAAGATCAACTAAAAGCTAACAAGCATGTGAAGCTGGTAAGTTAGTTGTCTTTTATCAATGCAAAATGCCTTGCAAGTTGTGGTCACTGTATCTTAGGGAACTCCCGACAAGTGTTATCCCTATTTGGAAATCATTGACGGTATGGACCATATTCTATGATACAAAGGCTAGTTGGGACTTGGGAGGGACCCTAGTGTGGTCTCCAAACCAGATAAGGTTTAGTCATTAGCCAATAACTATTAGCCGTTGCCAATGTGTGAGCATGGACAATTCAATGATTTACTGGCAAAGTGGCAAGCAAACAAAGGACATGTATATGTGGTTGAGCGAGCGCGCAAAGATTAAAGTTGGGACCGATGCTCTGTTTCTTATCTGCAGAAGCAATAAAACTTTTTCAGGTATTAGATTGTTATCTTTCAAGCAACAACCTTTTTTTTTTATTTTTTTATGTTACAATGTAGTGAAAATTTTTGGAAAAAGTGCTGATAAATTAACCACCATACATTCAAACATAAAATTCACGAGAATCAAATGAACTCTACAATCCACAATGACAGGGTGCATGCATTCATAACTCAATGAAAAATTAGCCGAGGAAGAGACCACCTAACAGTAGGGTAACCAATCCAAATGACTTCCAAGTGGCTGCCAAAGCAGGACCAGCAGACTGTGGACTTGTAGGAGACGTTCCGGGTGAGCTGCCTACGTTTGTCGGTTCATTTGATTGGCCTGGGGACAAAGAGGAAGGGATCCCAGACGATGGTGAAGAAACAGGGGACCCCATAGTTGGGGATGGAGACATTGATGGGGATGAAATGGGTGAGGACTCAGGTGATGCTGATGGAGATGAAGCTGATGGTGTTGGTGATGCTGATGGAGATGAAGTTTGGGAAGATGGTGTTGGTGATGCTGATGGAGATGAAGATGAAGATGAAGCTGGAGAGGCTGAAGAAGAAGGAGATGTAGATGTAGATGGAGAAGAGGAAGTTGGAGAAGGAGCTGGTGATGTGGTGACTTTCTTAGTCTTCAAAGCCAGCACTACCAAACTAAGCTTCTGGCCCTGGTTGCACTTTCCCGGAGCTCCACTGATGAAGTAGAAAGGACCAGTTCGATCAAACTCAAACACTGTGTTCCCATCATCGAACTTCTTGATTGGGTTGCTCACGTTGCACTTATCATAGTCCTCTTTGCTCACCAACAGCACTGAGTCCTCACCCACCTTGTACTTAAACACTTCACATATATATATACATGATACACATGTTAACACAAATTCACAAAAGCAAGTATAGAGCAATGAAGATGTATACCGAGTTTGTCATGGACTTGGAACCGGTTCCTGCCAGACCATTGACTGAAGCTCTCACGGGGGTTCAGCACCCAACCATCCTTCCCACCCACATAGAAATCATAAGCTTGAGAGCAAGATATGGTGCTCATTAGCAGTCCGGCCATGAGGAGTAGCCTAGCAAAAGCTTTGTCAGCTCCCATTTCTATCTATACACCGGAGAAAACAAAGGATGAGGAGGAGGATTGTGGAGATGAGGAAAGGAAAGAGAGAAAGAGAAGTGTATTAATAGAGAGAGAGAGAGATTTGCAGGGTTATCCCCACACTTGTGAGGACGGTGAGCTGGGTTTTATGGTGATCGGACAGATCATACGTGCCAACGACATGAAGTAATCCGGAGTAAATAGGGTGAACAACACGTGGCATTATGTCCATGGTTTAACTATAACGTTGTTGTTGGCGGGAGCCATCAACCGGTCAGATCTTCTACCACTTTCACTGAGATTTATTAAACAGGTTGGATTTAGGACAGGCATATATATAGTTAAGAATAACTTAATCCACGTACTAGCCTATTTTCACGATAATTCAAATAATAAATCATGATTGATGTCCATGAAACATCACATTAAACCTTGGCCAGTATAGTCGGTTAACTTCAAAGTTAATGTATATGATGACTTTGGAGCACATCGACGTGAACAGCGTGTGAGAAGAAATGGATCTTGTGAGCAAGGAAAGTCGGTATCTCCTTGTCCTTTCACCTCTCTAAAAATCCATCCATTGTTCACATGGACAAGTCTGACAACCAACGGGTATGTGTAATTTGTTCAACTTTTCAATATATGGGAAATTGTTATTTTTTTTTAAAAAAAAATTGATAAATCATATTTTTATTTCATTAGATTTGAAAGTTTAAATATATTACATGGCATGCATTTTGTTGCTTCCAATCTCGGTCTCTTGGTAGAGAGTATTGTATCAAACTACGATAATATGAGGAAAAAAATATCACAAATGATTTTTAAGAAAATACGTTATTTATCTTAAAAGCATTGTTTGTTTCTTTCTCTTATATACTCTAAGTGATTTTCATGACTATAGTGTCCCATCGTCCTTTTAGGGTTTTATGTACCTTGGAGGAGATTACCTTGGTGCCCCAAACATCCTGCATATTTTAAGGGAAGGCTTGTATTCTGAAAATAGTTTGGAAGCGACGTCATATATTGATGTGAATGGACAAAAGAGATAAAGAGATGCAATACAAATTCTTCTCCTATGTCGCATGGGATACATTGCATGCGTATTCCCCTCCACTCCCATTGGTGAAGGTTATCCAACCAAGGGAAAATTTTAACTTTGAGAGGGCATCCGAGCATGGTTTCTTCTAGAAGCCCTCTTGAAAGTCACTTCTTATGCCGCTATCCACCCTAAAAGTAGTGTAAAGTGCCTTGACTGAGAAGTTCTTTGATGTTGTCAACTTTCATTCCCTTGTATCCACCATCTGATTATCATAATGAGGGTCTCAGAGATATTGTAGTAGGTTGTCGTAGTCCTCAATTGCTTTCTCTAATAGGGGACTCAGTTTCAGGAGTGGTTTCCCCCTTTGTATTCGTGCCCTAGCGTCTTATATTGATGTGGTAGTCTTGAGTGCTAGGGGTTGAAGATTGGTAAGCCTATTGCAAAGCGATAGTCCCTTGTTCCAGTTGTCTATCTGAAGGTTTCGTGTTCCGCCTTGACCGGCCTTAGCTGCAATGTTGGCAAGCTTTGAAGGGCTTTCCTGGTATATCCCTTTCTAGAAGTTGGATGCTCAACCTGGGGCCTTCTTATAGGCGTCTATGAATAAGCCCCCTCTCGAGTATACATTTCTGAAGATTTTAAGACAAATCCCGATGATTCATGTGAGTATCCTTCATCACCATTTTTCTAGTAGGGCCCTATTGAATTCACGAAGATTGAGGATTCCTCATCCCCCTTGTGCCTTAATTAGGCCCGGCGACACAAGTTGTCCCAATTTATCAAGTGATATGTGTGTGTTTCCCTATCGAGGCCTTTTCAAAGGAAGTTCTCTCTGTATGGAGTCTATCTTATGTATAACCCATTCTGAGAGTCAATGCATAAATATCCAAGAGGAATTTTTCTTTCCATCATGCAAATCTCCCTCTGATTTTTTCCACCAACCCCATCTAATCATTCTTCTTAGAAGATCAATTTTAATGTTCTAAACTCGGCCAGCTCAACAGAACAAAAGATCACTAGAAGATCATCCAAGTATTGTAGGGATGTGATCGTGTCTTCCTGGTTTGGCCTAATAGGGACCCCGCTGTAGATGATAGCTCTTATTGTTCTTGTGAGCATGATGGAAAGCACATTTATGGCTAGTGCAAACAAAAGAGGGAGGGATCTCCTTGCCTCAGTTCCCTTTTGCTTCTCACATAACCAGTGGGAGATCCGTTGATAAGGAAACGGAATTTGGAAGAGGAGAGCTAAAGCTTTTATAGATGATATCCATTTGAGTCCAAAGCCTCTTGCTTGGAGAATTTCTAAAAGATAACTCTAGTCCACTGTATCCAAAGCTTTTTTAAACTCTACCTTGATTAGGGTCCCATTTTTGACATCATTCTTCATCTTATGAATGATGTCCTCTGATGTAACGATATCATCATGTATCATATTTCCTTTCATGAAGGTAGTTTGTGAGTCATGCACAAGCTCCCCAGTAACTCCCCTCAGTGGGTTGAAGATTTTGGAGATAATTTTTACTGAGCAGTTTATTAATTCAAGGGTACTATTTTTAGGTATCATGAGGATATAGTTGAGATTTTCTAGATTTGTCGTGCCTTGATATATAGAAGTCCTCAAATAGTTTAAAGATGTCATCCCTAATAATGTCCCAACCTTGTTGGTAAAAGGTCATGGGGAAGCCATTTGACCATTTGTCTACTTCTAATTCATGAACTGCCATTCTAATTTCCTCTTCCCCCAAGGGCTCCTCAAAATGGGATAGGTCTAGCTTACTTTTGTGTAGGAAGAGGTTTTCCCATGAGGTTTTGTACCGCATGACTCTTTCATTTCCAAATAAGTTGTTGAATTGTGTAGCGATATCCTTTATTATTTGATCAGGAATTGTGATTGTGGAGCCTTTATATTGCAGTTGTTTTATCTAATTGATCTGGCTATTTCTCTGGTTGGCTACTGCACTGATTTTTTTTATTTTCTTTTTATCTCCTTTTTGAAGCCAAGTTATTCTTGATCTTTGCCTTCAGTACGATTCTTCCTCCAGTATCATCTTCTCATATTCCCTTATGTTGGTCGCTTCCGTCTCCTCTTCAGGATTTGATAAGGATATGGATTCCTTGATTACTTCGATCTTGTCAATTATCATCAAAAAAAATTTCTTCCTTCTTACTTTTTGATTGAATGTTTCCAACTGCCAGGTTCTTAGTTTGTTTCTTAAGACTCCTAACTTCCTGGGTAGTATGTATGTCTCATTGCTAATTGGCTGCTGCTCCTTCCAGATATCTGCGGCCATTTCCTAGAACCCATTTGTTTTCCCCCAATCTCTATTAATTGAATCGAAAGAGAGGAGGTTGAGGTGTGTGGGTGCCATATTCCAGACTTATGGGAGTGTGGTCCGATCTTACTCTCGAGAAAGGTTGGTATATTTTGGGGAATTCTACCAACCATTCGGTGGATAAGAGGAATCTATCCAGCCATGAATTAATGAAAAATTAATTTTCATCGTGAATTTTAAAGTGGATAAAACAAGTAAGAGCATCACTTTTTCATTTTAATGAAGAAAACCACACAAAGTGTGAGCAATCATCAAGAAAAATGATGTAATATTTAAATCCAGTAATAGAGGAAATAGAAGAGGACCATACGTACATCAGAGTGAATCAACTGAAGAAAATCATTAGAGAAGGTAGTGTGTTCAACAAAAGGAAGATTACACGCTTTACTAGTTAAACAAGAAGAACAAACAAAACTATTGTCTTTAAGAGTAAAAGAAATTGGATTATTTTGCCTGTGTTTATTAAGAATACGAGTAGAAGGATGTTCCAAACGCTTATACCAAACATCATTAAGAAAGTAGAACTAAGGTATGAACTTGATGCTTCGGATTAGTAGAGGATGAAAGAAATAGGTTGAGAGAGTTGTTGCTACAGCAGTAATGCAGAACCTTCATCATTTTGCATCCTTAACAACAAAACCCCAAGGAAAAAAATTCAATAAAATAATTATTATCTTTAGTAAATTGACGAATATAAATTAAAATTTTATTTTAAAGTGGGAACATCCAAAACATGATTGAGATGAAATGAAAAAGTGGGTGTGCGTAAAGTGGAGTTATCAGATGGATGAATAGGCAAAAAAGTATTATTCCCCCAAAGGTAACAATATCAAATCTCGAATAAGGAGAAGACAAAGAGAGGATAGCTGAATTAGAAGTCATATGAGAAGAAGCACATGTATCTAAATACCAAGATGGGTCAAAGGAATCCTCACTAATAAAGAACCCAACAAATTGAGAGTGAGTGTCAAGATTAAAGAGAGAGTCTAACGGGACATTGACTACAAAAGTGGCCAGATAATCCGCAAAACTGATAGAATTGAGTAGAATGAGCAGTATTAGAGGAAAATAAAGGAGTAGGACCAAGAATACCAGGCGTTCGAGAACCAATAACAACAAGACCAAAGGTAGAAAAATTGTTCCATTTTCCATGGTTATGATTATAATGGCCACCACGCCATCAGCCTCCGTGACCCCAAGAATTAATGTTATGAGGGTATGAGTTATGAGTGGCAAAACAAGCGACATTGGGTGAAGACTGAGATTGGGCAGCAAGTGAGGCAGTTGGTTGAACATCATACGAGGCGATGGAAATGTTGGATTTGGTGGTCACATGTGCCTTATATGTCAAGTGGGTGGTCAAAAGGTTAGAGAAGGTAGACGCTGGTTTTTGTGTTAAAAAGACAGTCACAATTAATGTAGTCATAGGAAGGAGATAAACCATGAAGAATTCACAACACTTTGTCATGATTAGAGAGATCACGACCAATCACTACAATAGAATCAACAGTTTCCTTAGAGGAGCGCAAATACTCATCAATCGATTTCTACTTTCTTAATGACATCAAGTTGAAGAGTGAGAGACAATTCTCGAGTTGTCGACTTGTTTGTGAAAATGATTTTCAAGAGACATTCAAGCTTCACATGCAGTCTTGGATTGATAAAGAAGAGGAAGAATTTTAGTATTCACTGTAGTGTTGATCCATGTGAGAATAAGATGATCAAGACACCTCCAAGAGAGGTGATCTGGATTCGGAAAGGTTGCAGAAGAGGATGAGTCAGTGATAGTAGAAGAGGGTGAGTGGATAATGGGATCAATATGATCGACCAAGTCAAAGATATCAAGAATGGGGTGAAATAGATAGGACCAAGTATGATGATTACTTAAGATGAGTTTGACAGAGGCAAAATCAGTGATACTAATTAACAACAAAGGGATTGGTGACATGAAAGAATGAGGGAGTAGCTAGCGGTAGGAGAGGAAGCATCGTCGGTCATGGACATAATGGAAAAGAAAGTACATGTGGGTGGGAAGAAATTATATGTGGGTGGGGAGAAAGAGCTAGTATACGGCAACAAAGAAGAAAATGAATTAGGCTATGATACTATGTAAAAAGAAGGATGGTCGAAATTTTTAATGATAATATATTAGCTTTGTGTAGAGATGTCAAATGGGTCGTGTTGCCCGTTGGCTGGCATAGCCCAACATGTCTCGAGCCATGCTTAGCACAACCCGAAATTGTAGACCCCCGACGGTGCCTAGGAACGTGGGCCGACACGGCATAACCTGTGTGCTAGCCCAATACGAGAGATCATTAACATGTGATTCGAGCGCCTGTCTTAGTTATTAGCTCTCAGGCTCTCAGCGGACTCTTCTCTGTACTCTCTCTCTCTCTCCCCCCTCCCCTCTTTGACTCTCTCCAGTCTAGTCTTCCTCTTTCTCTCTCAAACCCTTAGAAGCTCTCTTAGAAAGCTCTGACTCTTCGTTTATTTTTTATTTTTTGGTAGTGGTGTTAGGGATATAGTTGATATGCCCTAGACCCAATCTCTTATGTAATAATTTGAACACATTTCAAACAATATGGTTTGATTAATATATGGCATTGCCTTACTTTTGTTATCATATTAAGTGTTTAATATGATAAAGTCCTTGATTAAATTTAGAGACTTGTCATTATGATAGAGATCATAATAATGAGAGTCAAGTCTAAAATGATTTAATCTAAAATTGTTCTTGTTCACAGGATCATTAAGAATAGGATATTAGTGATCCGGTTAGATCAATATATGTGTGATCTTTATAAGATAAAGATTAGTTGATCTCATTGACTAAATCACATATATAGATGATGCATATGGAGATATGATCATTAAACTCCACTCAATAGAGAATTCCTAAATCTTAATATAACCATAAACTGTCAAAAGGAAATTCTCTTGAAGAAAGAGATATAATAGTTTCTTTGACCTGAGATCATCATAGTAATTAACAAGCTATTTTTCATACTTTGATTCTGGACACCTATTGTCCTAGGATGATAGTTGAAAGGATATTGGGTATGATTAAATACTTGTAGAATTAATGATTGATCAAGAAGGAATCTGTCAACTCTTGGTAATGAGTTTGAGCTCTATGTTGTCATTATTTATAACGACTAAATTAAGACCTTGGCCAGGGCAAACGAATGAAGAAGAAAAGAGTTTCTTAAGTCATTCGTTGGTCTATTATAATTGACATGAAATATAGTTGGCAACCTATTGGGATTTGATTCAACCATATCCTAGGGTTGACGAGCTTTTATAGGCAGAAGGAAAATATTACATTATTCTTCAACGGGTTCTTGAGAGTAATTGTATACTTATGCTATCCGGTCGTTAAGGAGTGTTGCTAGACGCCTTGACCTTGATTAGTAAAGTAGTATGACTAATTTACTACAGAAATCTTGAACCTATGGGGTCACACTAACGAGTGTTCTAATCTTTGCTATAGGATTAATTGTTTTATTATTTGATGATTAAATTAGATTATTTAATTTATCAAATAAATAAAATAAATTAGTCCAAATGGAATATTATTATATTCTTTACTAGCATAGAGAATATAATTAATATTAATGAACAAAATGAATAATGATTGGATGTGTTGGTTTTGGGAAAACCAAAAGGTCTTTGGAAGACCAAAGGGTTTTGGGAAAACCAAAAGCCACATGCACTTAATGGCTTTGGGAAAACCAAAGGGTTTTGGGAAAACCAAAAGCCACATGCACTTAATGGTTTTGGGAAACCCAAAAAGGTATTGGGAAGCCCAAAAGCCTCATGGAAATGCCTATATATATGTAGGCTTGCATATGGGTTAATATACACAAAAGAGAGAAGAGATGCAATCCATCAAGTGAGTTTTGAGAGTCAAAACTATTTTTTTTCAATTTGTCCATCGATTCCATTTTGTCAAAGGGTTGATAGCAAAGGTTGGTCTCGGTGTGGATACGCATAGAGTCTTCGTATTATCGAAGAGGTTTAGAGAGAAAAAGGAATTAAACTTCGAGGTATGTTTTAGATCCGATCTTTAACATGTTAGATAAATTTTAAATGCAAATAGATCTTCCATTGGATTATTTCGCCTTCCGCTGCGCGTTTTGAACACCGAATAATCCTACAAGTGGAGGCAATCGGAGGTCGGGATCTAGACATGAGGGATAGATAGATTTGGTTTTTTTTTTCTTCTATTTTTTTAGTAGTTTTTTGAAATTTTTTATTTATTTTTTATTTTTTAAGATTTTAATATTTTAAAAAAAAATTAATTTTTTTTTAAAAAAGGGGTCGGCCTGCGGGTCAGCTCGGCACAACACGAGCTTAGCTGAGCTGGGTTGTGCCCTGTGTTGGGCCGACCCCCACCCACCCCCCTGGTCGCAGGTTGTGTAGGGACGGCACGACTCACCGGTGGGTTATACCGGCATGGGCACAAACAGTGTCCATGCTGTGTCGGGCTGGTCTATTTGACACTTCTAGCTTTGTGAGAGTATATATACTCTGTACAACCTAATTTAGGAATATAATCAATTATAAATACAACCAATCACCTAATTTATGAATACAATTAATCTCTAATATTCACCTAATTTAGAAATACAACCAGTCACCTAATTTAAGAATACATGCAATTTGATGAAACAATAAAAAAATTCTCTTAATAGTTCAAAGGCTAGGGAGGCACATCCATTGGTCCATGTAAATTATCAACCGAGCAACTCTTCAAATTCCTTGATTTTTCTTACATCATGTGATGTTATGTTGAAACCGTCCTCCTTTTTTTATTGTATTGAAATCTTCACACAATAACCATGGCCATCCCATCTCCCCTTGATAGCCTCGGAGCTTATTTCAGAAAACTATGAATTTGCAGGTTTAGAAAATGCAGGTTTTACGCTAATTATAGTGGTCTCTAATTAATGAGTATCCGTATAAGATCAAGCTAGAGTTTGTTCCGCAAATAGACAACTGAAACACACTGCACAAAGTTTCGTATAAAGAACAGGGCATTGACTAACCTTCATATCATATATAGTCACACAAGACCAATTACTTTAACCAGTTGGCACGCACCAGTTCTGCGTTGCGTTACATCTTCTCTCCCTCCATCCTTCAGTCTCTCTCTCTTTCAATTAACTTGACGCAGTGCCACATTAAACTAGTATATAAATGCATCTCCAGGACATCAACAACCACATTATACTTTCATCTATTACCATTTATTATTTCATGAGAAAACACTACCAACCTACTATATATGCTCTATATATACTCACTCATGAGTCTCACCTCCACTCCCATCAGGCGTGATCACTCTCGCTTCCCTCTATATTGTTTTGCACTCAGTGACAATGGAGACTATAAAGAATGGAAAAGCTTTTCTCATTTGTTTCTTGTTCTCAGTTCTTGTTTCTCAGGAAGTGGCAACCTTAGCAACGGATATTGCTGATACTCAGACGACCACCGACACCTTCTCTCCAGTCTTGTGCCACTCTCCCAAACGTAAACCTTCCAAAACACTGATGATCTCTAGACTCTTTTAAATCTTTTAACAAATTAAGGTTTACTAAGATTCATGCATGCCTGCATGTCATGGTTGGCTTGGTGCATGCAGGATCACACAGGAAGCCTCCTTGCGATGATCCCTCTCCGAGCCCCGGTGGAAGCCATGGAACTCCAACACCATCCCACCCAAGTGGTGGCTACTATAACTCTCCTCCCAGCTATGGCAACAGCCCTCCATCACCTCCAGGACCAGTGGACCCTGGGACTAGAACCCCTCCAGTAGTCCCTCTAGTCCCCCCAACTCCAACAACCACTCCAGGGATCATCACCACACCCCCATCACCTCTCATTCCAGACCCAAACACTCCACCACTCACCATCGGCCCAGTCATGTAAGCCATTGATCGTTTGAGAACCCTCATGTAATTATATATCATTTTTAAGTTTTTAACGTTGCATGCATGCAAGCAGCTACTGGAGGACACACCCAGCAGCCATCTGGGCAATCTTCGGATACTGGGGAACCATTGGGAGTTTCTTTGGGGTGGCAGCCACGTCAACATATGGGTCAAACCTAAGCTTACAAGAGGCACTGGCCAACACACGCAGAGATGGAATAGGGGCCCTTTTAAGAGAGGGAACTGCTTCTTTTCTCAACTCCATGGTCAGCAACAAGTTTGCCTTCTCTCCCCAGCAAGTGAGGGATGCCTTCATTGCTGCTTCGGTGTCAAACAAGTCTGCTGCTGCCCAGGCCGAGCTCTTCAAACAAGCCAACGAAGGGCACTTCATGAAGAACAAGTAACCATTAATTAACCATGCATGGGGCACTTGGTGGTGTTTTGATTAATGATCTTATCATGAACAAAAACTAGCTAGTTGGTGAGTAATTTAGAGATTTCAGTAGCCATGTACTTATCTTCTTCAATGAAACTATGGATGTATCTGAGTTGGTGAACAACTGGACATGACTTCATCCATGTGAAATACTGGATATATCTTGGTGCATGCATTCAATGTTATTCACTTCAATGGCCTCACTCTCTATAAATGAATATTAGCATGTTTAGGATTAAAGTTCTTATACTGCATGCTGTAGTTACTACTGCATTTGTCCAATCTTCTGGTGAAAACTCCAGCAAGCTTTAAAGGATATGAAATGTACGTACGTTAGCGTAAAGTATGGTTATAAATAGAGCATGCATGATATATACACCTCCACCTTAACTCACATTAAAAACAAAAAAAAAAAAAACAGCTGCCTTGTCTGAATCAAGGAACCAAATGCGAATTAAAGTCACATTGATGCTGAAAAGTGTATGCCCTGCCGGGAGAGATCTTGATTTGGAGATCTAACCTTTTGTGACAACTCCATAGTTTCGGGATCGAGTTGATATATAAGTTCATATTTCATATTAAATTTGAATAATAGAAAATATTACTATAGATTTATAAACGTTTAAAAAATCTATAAAAAAAACATCTTTCGTGGACTTGCTACATACCATGTAAATTAACCACCTAACATTTTAGTGTTAAGACAATAGAAGGGCGGGCCACGTCGTTTGTCCCACGCGTTAACTCTTCTTCCGTTTCGTGTGCGGTCATGCTTCCTCGTGCCGTGATATCCGCACTCTCGGGTGATCTCCAATCTAATCACCTCTTTATTCTATTATAGTTTAATTATTTAAAACCTACTACTTACCATAATATATATTATGTTATATATGCCAAAGAACTATATAGGAAGTCATTGACAATATCTAGGATGAGACTTACTCCTTTGTTTTTTAAACAAAAAAGGAATAAATGACAGTATATATTATTAATTAAAAGGAAGATAAAAAAAGGTATAATTCCCTTGTTAACCATTTATTATTTATCCACTCTTTCAATTGACAAATCTTTCCAATATAAAAAGGGGTGAGATTTTAGTAGATATGTTGAGGTACAAAGAACCTCAATTTAATTTTATTAAGCTTTAATAAGCTATTTTTGTGGTAAAAAACTAGTTAAAGTATAAGTGTTCAACTACAATTATAATATAGTTTTCAACAATAAAGACGTATAGATGATTTTGAGTGTTATTTATATTGATCATATATTTCTCAACCTCTTGATTTAATTAAAAATAATAAAATAAATAAACTTAAGAAAATGATCATTATTTGAGAACACAGTTGTTCATACGTACCTTGTTTACCAATCTTCTATTTATCGCACATAAGTTTATCCAATTTTATATAAAATAATAATAAGAAGAAGAAATGCTCTTATACTAGGGGTAAGCTTACCGGAATAGGTGATCATCTAGTACTTAGGCAGTAATTCCGGACAAATGGAGGGGTAATTTTGTAAAAGTGAAGTTGCCAAAAAAGAAAATAGAAGACTGCATTGACGAAAATTTGGATTTATTATTTTTAGCAAACAAATCGAGATTTTCGGGGTTTTACTTAAAATAAGAGATGGACCACGTCCAGCTGTCGTCAACCCGACACGTGGTTTATTCCTGATCGTTGGATTCAGCGGGAATCCATCATCCTCGTGATATCTTACATCCTCCTTATTCCCAAAATACCCCCTTTCCCCTTCTATTTACTCCATCCCTCACGCCATATGACTCTAGTTCAAAGACCGACACCGCCATTGTCGTCGAGAGGTCTCTCAGTTTCTCATTGCTTGTGAGTTCTTCTTCCCTTCTTGTAGTCCTCTATGTTTCCCTCTTATTCTAGTGCGTTGGGAGTTGGATCTGGTTCTATGTGTTGTTATTTCTCAGTAGATCTATCTGAGACTTGCTTCATATGCCCCCCCAGATCGGATTGATATTGCCTCGCATTGGTTTGATCTGGATGCTATTAGATTAAATGATTATGCTATTCTGATTTGCAACCTCGTGTTTGGTTTGTTTCAAAGTGGATCTTGATTGTTTGATTCATGTATTTAATGACGTTGGATTTGGATATTTGAGCTGGTTTTTATGATTGATTGTTGGAGTGTGGGTTTTCTATGTTGCTTTAGTTTTTATATACGATTGCGTGCTTGGCAAGGGTGGAATATGGCATTGTGTGAAAGAAAGTATTGTTCTTGGAATTGGAAATGCTAGAAGGCTCATGAATCCACTAGTTTTAAAATTAAGTTTTGATGAGAATCTACAGATCTGCAGTCTTGAATTATCTTCGGATTCAAGGGTTTTTGGTTCCCACCCCTCTCTCCTTCTTTGAAATGAGAATGCTTGATTAAATTGGTTGATCTGTTGCCTGGAATGAAAAGCTACTATCTTGTGAGTTTTTTTATTTTAGACAAACAGAAAATTTAACCTGATATTGCTGTAACTCAGCAAATCATCTATGCATTGAAAGCTTGATTTCTGTATTGTCGATTCAGAGAGAAGATAAAGTCTTTAAATGGCAACATATAAGCCGAAGAACATTCTCATCACTGGGGCAGCAGGCTTCATTGCTAGCCATGTCGCCAACCGCCTCATTCGGAACTACCCTCAGTACAAGATTGTGGTGCTCGACAAGCTTGACTACTGCTCCAACCTCAAGAACCTCAACCCATCGCGGTCCTCCCCAAACTTTAAGTTTGTCAGGGGTGACATTGCCAGCGCTGATCTTGTTAACTACCTCCTGATTACTGAGAACATCGATACTATTATGCACTTTGCAGCTCAGACTCATGTGGACAACTCCTTTGGCAATTCCTTCGAGTTTACCAAGAACAACATCTATGGAACTCATGTACTGCTAGAGGCTTGCAAGGTTACTGGCCAGATCAGAAGGTTTATCCATGTTAGTACTGATGAGGTGTATGGTGAGACTGATGAGGACGCCATTGTAGGTAACCATGAGGCGTCTCAGCTCCTTCCAACAAACCCATACTCTGCAACAAAAGCTGGGGCTGAGATGCTTGTCATGGCTTATGGAAGATCATACGGACTGCCTGTAATAACCACAAGAGGGAACAATGTCTATGGGCCAAACCAGTTCCCTGAGAAGCTTATTCCAAAGTTTATCCTCCTTGCCATGAGAGGACAGGAGCTGCCCATCCACGGTGATGGATCTAATGTGAGGAGCTACCTTTACTGTGAGGATGTTGCAGATGCTTTTGAGGTTGTTCTTCACAAAGGAGAAGTTGGTCATGTTTATAACATTGGAACAAAGAAAGAGAGGAGGGTAATTGATGTTGCCAAGGATATCTGCAACCTTTTCTCATTGGATGCCAATAATGTTATCAAGTTTGTGGAAAACAGGCCATTTAATGACCAACGGTATTTCCTGGATGATCAAAAGCTTAAGAATTTGGGTTGGTCGGAGAAGACTACCTGGGAGGAAGGTTTGAGAAAGACTATGGAGTGGTATACCAGCAATCCTGAATGGTGGGGAGATGTATCTGGAGCACTCTTGCCTCACCCAAGGATGCTAATGATGGCTGGGGTTGAGCGGCAATGTGATGGTTCTGAGGAAGTTGAAAGCAAAGTTTCTAAGTCAACAAACAGTCCTAGCCAGAACAAGATGGTAGTTCCTACTTTAAGGGCAGCTGTTGGCTCTCCTCATAAGTCCTCCCGTAAGTTTTTGATTTATGGTAGGACTGGGTGGATTGGAGGCCTTCTTGGGAAGATATGTGAGAAGCAAGGGATTCCATATGAATATGGAAAAGGACGCTTAGAAGATCGTTCTCAACTCATCATGGATATCCAGAATGTTAAGCCTACACATGTTTTTAATGCTGCTGGAGTGACTGGTAGACCAAATGTTGACTGGTGTGAATCTCACAAGCCAGAAACAATACGCACCAATGTTGTTGGCACTTTGACCTTGGCAGATGTTTGCAGGGAGCATGGTTTATTGATGATGAACTACGCTACTGGGTGTATATTTGAATATGATGCTGAGCACCCTGAAGGCTCTGGCATTGGATTCAAGGAGGAAGACAAACCAAATTTTGCTGGCTCATTCTACTCTAAGACAAAAGCCATGGTAAACTATCAGTATTTATAATAATCTACCTATCAATTGGTTTTTAGTTTCTAGCATGGTATCATTTATAACACCTAAGCTAATGTGTATTTATCAATCTCAATGCAGGTTGAAGAACTTCTGAAGGAGTATGACAATGTCTGCACCCTTAGAGTTAGAATGCCAATATCCTCTGACCTGAGCAATCCTCGTAACTTCATCACCAAGATTTCTCGCTATAACAAAGTTGTGAACATTCCAAACAGCATGACAATCTTAGATGAGCTCCTGCCAATCTCTGTTGAGATGGCAAAAAGAAATTGCAGGGGTATATGGAACTTCACTAATCCTGGTGTTGTGAGCCACAATGAGATCTTGGAAATGTATAAGAAGTACATCGACCCCAGCTTTGAGTGGGCTAACTTCACACTGGAAGAACAGGCAAAGGTGATAGTTGCTGCTCGAAGCAACAATGAGATGGATGCGTCAAAGTTGAAGAATGAATTCCCAGAGTTGCTACCTATCAAGGATTCACTAATCAAGTATGTTTTTGAGCCCAACAAGAAGGTCACTGCCTGAATAAGTCCCCTATCTATACTTCAGGATTGGCCTCTGCATTATCTAGCACGACTGCTCCCCATTCTTCTGTTTGCATCTATAGTTACTATAAGGAGGTATATTGTTTTGATGAGATCTATTTAATTGCTTCCAGTTAGGCATTTGTTCTGGGCTATATATCCAAAATTTAGATTAAATTTTTTAGTTCTGGTACGCTCGCCTATTCTGGTTTGAGTGGCAGCTTTAATTGGTTTTCCATTTGGAACCCATTGCTGAATCTAGTGGCTTGTAACTTATGAAATATTGGTAATGGAAGTCTTGAATTTTCAAATCTATACATTTCTTTTAATTCCATTCCAGTTTTTATTTTCTTTTACTGCAAAAGTTTTTGCTACTTGATGCCATGTCACCATTGAAGCCATGTAAGCTAAGAATCTAGATAGAGTTCTGCATTTTTTTGCAATAAACTACTGAACTTGTGGGAAGTTTCCCTCTGTTATATACTTGCCATAATACTTCACTTATTCAATACTTAAGAGTTTGTTTCATCTATTTTGTGTGCATTATGTTGCTGTAGGGAAATTCTTGCCTATCTAGGGATGGTGAGTTCTCCATTAATGGAGTTTTTGGGTTTCTAATCAATATAGGTGAATGTCAGGTTATCAGGAGTAGGAATTGCAAAAATGAAGGACATGATGGAAAACGAAATGAGTTTTGATATGTTTAATTGCTTGCTTTTGTAATCATCAGTCGTTTGGTTGGCAATGAAAATTTGAAACATAAAAGGGTCTTGTGATGGTAGAACTTATGCATAAGAACTAATGGTTACACTTATATTACATCCTTGCGAGGATAATTTGATCATTAATTGCGTATTTTTCTTCCTTTTATGGTCTTATTTGTGTAACATCTAATGTTTTCTTTGATCTTATGGTTTATTTCATTTATCATGTTAATGACATATCAATACTGAAGTTGACTCCAACATAATAAAAAATCACTCATATACTAGTTGATACTGAATTTGCTTATTCAATCTCCAATTCTTTGACCACTCAAAAGAGTGCACCATACATGATTCATTTTTTTGTTAAAACTTAAATGACTTGCAATAAAATGAGGCTAGGTTGCCAACTGAAGGAAAACTAGGAGAATCAAGTTAGATGCTCTCATCATGTGCTAAAAGCTTGATTTGAGAAATGATGCTAATGCCAAAGGTGTCACAGCCGAGCGGCAAAGGTCCTCTGCGCATGGGAGACGAGCCTCGGTTCGAATCCCCGCTGCGTCAGAGTTGCAAGGATGTGGTTGTGTAGCACACTAGTGCGGTGGCCTACACACGCGTGCGAGGTTCCTCCACGTGGGCTTGAGAGGCTCAGGTTTATCCTGACTAGAGAGCTGCCATGTCCCGTCCTATCTTTGATTTATCCTCTGGAGTGCGCTTGTCGCATTGATCAAAAAAAAAAAGAAAAAGAAAAAAGAAATGATGCTAATTGTGGTTATAAAGAAAGGAGACCTTGATTAATGAACTGTAAATAAAGAATTAAAGGTTCCTCGAAAAAAAATAAAATTGTAAGCACGTGCATTATGCCTATGTTAGAAATCAGTTGCATTTATTATGGATTGATCGAAATTTCAAAAGAAAGAAGCTTGATTATATATATGGGTTTTGTTGCTGGGCATCATTGAGCTGGGTTCTAAGATTCTGATCCCAAAATTCTGTTATCAGGTCATTATTGTTTTGAGCACTTGAACAAGTTTTTGTGATCAATCATGGTTGTCTCCCTTTTGGGTGGGAAACCTATCCATATACAGCCTCAGTGTGAATGTACTTTTTTGAGTCCTGTTCTGTTCAAATATCTGCTCAAATCTCAGGGTGTCATGACAAAACATATAATTGTGAGACCATTCTTATTCCTGGGTTAACAGTTGGAAGTTATTATCTGTTTTTTTACTTTTCATTATAAGTGATTTTAAAGTTCTGCAGATGAAATAGGTGCGCTAGTCAGCTTTTATCTTTCTTCAAGTAAGCACCACAGTTTCTTTGTCCTAGTCGAGGTTCACTGTATGTTTTATTTGCAAATGAAGTTGAAAAGTCTGAACTTCCTTAGTGAAGATTCTATTTTTTAAAAGTTATCTTTGATATTATTGATTACTGTCAGTTGATAATTTTCTGGCTTATTCCTGATGTATAACCGACTATGATAAGGGAGACTGCTCTATATGAAGTTGGATAGATACACAAATGTGTTTGTTTATTCTTTTGTCATGGAAAATTGACAAGCTTGTGTTTGTGTGCTGTTTTTAGCTTTCCCTCCTAGTTGATGTTTAAAACAACAATATTGATGTACCACTTTGTTATTCAAATTGCTCTTTGTTATTTGTAGAATAGTTTATTTTTTCTTCCTTTTTAAAATTCTTTTTCCTGTTTAAAACAGGTACAGAATTGTCCCAAGATTTTTGTAGAATGTCAGATGGAAGAACTTATTCAGTGACATAAGAATAACCTTGTAGCTCACAGGATTTGCACATCAGAAAACAAGTTCACATGCTAGTTTCTGCTAATCTTCTGTGCCCTTTTAGCATCAATTGCTCATGAGTGTGGCAATTATGTGGGAGAAGGGCAAAGAAGATTAACATATATGTTAGATGCATTTATTGTATATGAGAATTTCAATTTATAAAGTCTATTGGTTTTTCTCTTTTGCTATAAAATCATGTCAATTGTAAACAACAGAGTTCAGATAAGTCAGGTACAAATCCATTTGAATAGATAAGAACATGACTCAGTTTAACTTGGCATTATACCTCTAATAGTTTTAGTTGTTTATTTTTTTCTGAGAAAGTCTGAGCTCGCAGATTATAATTTGACAAGGAATGATCAGAATAAAAAATGATTCCATACATCTCCAGATGGACCAGATCCTGCTGTGGTTATCATGGTGTAGCTGGATCATCCCGTACAAAATATTGTATTCCAATTCATCAATAATTAAGTTCAGAGTCAACCAATGTTTCCTCTCAACTGCAGGAAAACGAAAGGCTGGTACTGTCCACAACATCTAACATTTTCAGGCATAGTTGAAGGAAAGAAATTCATCCACTTGAAGATGGGAATGGTGATATTCTCAATCTCAGTACTTTCTCTTCTTGTGAGACTTGCAGTCTCCTGTGATGATACCAATTTCATCTATAATGGATTCAAAAAGACTGACTTGCACTTTGATGGCATCGCAGAGGTCTCACCAAATGGCCTCTTGAGGATGACAAACACTACAAAGAACCAGCAAGGCCACGCATTCCACCGAGTGCCACTCCGTTTCAAGAACAATTTTGATGGTAGTCCCTGCTCTTTCTCAACCAGTTTTGTGTTTGCCATTGTATCGCAGTACACAGATGTGAGTGCACATGGATTTGCTCTAGTTTTCTCCCCAACAGAAGAGCGCTCTGGAGCTCTGCCCTCCCAGTACCTTGGCCTCTTCAACCCTGCCAACAATGGCAATGCCTCAAACCATGTTCTTGCTGTTGAATTCGATACAATCTTCAACATAGAGTTTGGAGACATCGACAACAACCATGTTGGGATTGATGTTAATGGCTTGCGGTCTGTTGCTGCTGCCCCAGCTTCTTATTATGCAGGTGACGTCGGCACGTTTAAGAACTTGAGCCTCTTCAGTGGGGAACCCATTCAAGTTTGGGTAGAGTATAATAATGAAGATATGAAGCTTAATGTGACGATTTCTCCAGTTAATGTAGCAAAGCCCAGCATGCCTTTGTTATCTTCAGCGATAAATCTGTCTGCCATCATGTATGAAGCCATGTATGTGGGTTTCTCGTCCTCATCTGGCTCTGTAATCACATCGCATTATGTTTTGGGATGGAGCTTCAGGATAAATGGCCAAGCTCCAGCACTCAGCCTCTCAAACCTTCCTTTACTGCCTCAAAGAAACAAGAGAAAGACGACTACTAGTTTGAAGATTGGGCTGTCCTTGGCTGGTGTGGTGTTTGCACTGGGAACTCTCTCTGGCATTGGATTTCTGGTGTCGAGAAAGATGAGATTCAAGGAAGTCGTCGAAGATTGGGAGATTGACTACATGACCCACAGATTCTCATACAAAGATCTTTACAAAGCAACCAGAGGCTTCAGGGAGGAAGAGCTCTTAGGAGTAGGAGGTTTTGGCAGGGTCTACAAGGGCAAGCTGCCCACCTCCAACATTGAAGTTGCTGTGAAAAGAGTGTCTCACAATTCACAGCAGGCCATGAGAGAGTTTGTCGCAGAGATCATGAGCATCGGCCGTCTCCGTCACCGCAATCTAGTACAACTCCTTGGCTATTGCCGGCGAAAAGGTGAATTCCTATTGGTCTATGAATTCCTGCCCAACGGTAGTCTTGACAAGCTCCTCTTTGCCGAACAATGGCCAACGAGAGTTGACTGGAACCAAAGATTTCAAATCATCAAAGGTGTGGCTTCAGGGCTTTTCTATCTGCATGAAGAGTGGGAGCAAGTTGTTGTTCACAGAGACATAAAGGCCAGCAATGTCCTATTAGATAGTGAAATGAATGGAAAACTGGGAGATTTCGGGCTTTCAAGGTTATATGATCATGGTTCTGATCCAAACACCACCACCCACATTGTAGGAACAATGGGATACATTGCCCCTGAACTTACTAGCACAGGCAGGGCAACCACCCACACTGATGTCTTCGCATTCGGCGTGTTTGTGCTTGAGGTTGCATGTGGAAGGAGGCCAATAGAGCACGGAGCATCAACAGATTCTCTGAACCTGATTGATTGGGTGAGGACATGCTGGAGAAGAGGAGTCCTTGCAGAGACTAGAGACCCCAAACTGGGAACTGATTTTGTGATGCAGGAATTAGAATTGGTCCTGAAGATTGGCTTGATATGCTCACATCCTTCCCCTGCAGCCAGGCCAAGCATGCGCCAAGTTGTGCAGTACTTGCATGGAGATCTCCCACTACCTAAACTCTCCATTGCTGAAACTGGGTCACTGATGTCAACTTAGAAACTCATGATCCTAAAAATTTTACCTTTAATGTATCAGTTATCAGTTACTTCATATATTTATGATGATTTGTCCTGTCAGGAAAAGGAGGATGGGGTTTGGGGCCCTTGATTTGCAGTGAACTTTGAATTTGATGATACCTTCTTGTCAACTCTTAATGAAATCAGATCTGAGATCATGATTCTTGAATGACCTGAGAATTGTACATAATGCAGTAACAGCACACAGCTAAAGGTTGCAATAACGCGCTATCCGTAAAAGAAAAGCTGAAGGCATCCATTTGAGGCTAGTGATGCATGAGTGACCAAACATAGTAAGTACTATGCTTGAAACTTGCAAATATACCTCAATAAGTAATCAAGAAAGATGAGAACAACAAAACAAAACAAGGTCATGTCACTATGTCACTATTCTCTTCAAAGCCAACCACCATGTGTTCCCAATTCTCACCTCTTCTTCCCCATATAGAGATTGTTTGGTTAATTGCATTTTAAATTATAATGTAAGTGAAATTATTATATTTTAATTTATATATAAAATCACTTATATTACAGCTACTTACATATAATCAAACAGTATCATAATGAAAAATAAAAAAAATTCCAAAACCTATTTCTTAAAAACCGGATGTCACTTTCCACTTTCCACCTCTGTCGGTGGACACATTCGGAATTCCCACTAAGACGAGGGGCAATCTACAAAAGTCGCCATCCCGTTTCCACTGTACTTAAACTTAAACGCGCCTCACCTCGCTCCTCTTCTCTCTCGTTCTTCCTCGAAACCAAACCCTGGATTTCAATGTCGGTCCTTCATCTCGATCATGGGTGGCGGAGCAGAGGATGCAGATGAAGTCCAAGGAGAAGGTGGGGAGGCGGTACTCTTCCCGGTCAGTGCTTCCGGTGGTGTTGGCCGCGGGCATGCTCCTCCTGTTTCTCTTCATACTCGTCTCCTTCTTCTTCGCACCCGAAGCTGGCGCTTCCTTCTGCCCCTCCATCGGTAATCGTATATCCGTTCCTCTCTTTAACGAAGT
The DNA here is from genome assembly GCA_026586065.1 of Dioscorea zingiberensis. Taxonomy (NCBI): domain Eukaryota; kingdom Viridiplantae; phylum Streptophyta; class Magnoliopsida; order Dioscoreales; family Dioscoreaceae; genus Dioscorea; species Dioscorea zingiberensis. The sequence goes on from CM048818.1 coordinate 62,363,275, forward strand.
GATTTTTTTTTTCTTTTTTTAAATTTGTTGAACTCTTCCTCCAATTTCGTGCAGGTTGTTTGAGGTGGAAGCTGGGACATCCATTCTTTGGAGCCGGTGATCCGTCGGTGGTGATAACTTCTCGGTCTCACTAAATAATAATTAAAGTACATATTGTAACTATTGAATTTGATGATGACGTGAGGATGATGATGAAAAAGTTGAGCTTTTTTTTGTATAAAAAGAATTGTTTTTTCTCTCATGGTTTTGTTTGGTGGTCGATCACGTGCATGCCTGAAAGGTGTTTGTTTCATTGTCTGTTTGCCAGCATTGTGTGTTTTTTTTAACTCTATGGAACTGTGATTTCCCAGCAGGAGCTCGTGAGGGAGCTGAGAAAGGCGTTTGTGGGTGATCAGGATGGGCATGGGGGGCCCGTGGTGGTAGATCAGACGTCTGTGGATGCTGCTGCTGAGTCATTGGATGGTCTGATTGCGGAGATGGCCACTACCACGTCTGACTATAATCAACACATGGATGTCAAGACCTTTGTTCACAAGGCCAAAGCCATGGTACTTTTCCAGTTTTTCTTTTTGAAGTTTCTTTGTTTGCAATTAATCTTTGTCTCGTGCCAATTTAAGGATATAATAATTGTTTTGGAAGATCACATGCAGCTGTGTTATGGACGATGGCTCTTCAAATTTCCAAACATCAAACTTTTTATTTATTTATTATTTTGAAGTGAATGTATAATCATGAAAGAGTTTCTTTTGATAAATTTTAAATGGTGGCAACACTGATTTCTCAGGTTCTAATTTGGTTTATGAGTCCCATCCCATGCAACTGAAATTCAGTGTATCAGATTGAGAGGGTTCTGTATGAAATCTGTATTTTACCTTAATTTATACATATACTAGAAGTTAAATGCTATTACCTTCTTTGAAGATAAAATTATATCAAACGTGGTTGTATTAGTTAGTATTTAGCTTCTTTTCTGGCTTTCTTTGTCCCTTATACTTAATTCGAACAAATTTCAGTTAAATTGATTCATCTGTTACATATGAGCATTGCCAAGGCATCTGGCCAGTTCACTGGGTGGTTATACTGATCTTTGTCATGAAATGAATAGTCTTTTGAGAATTCATAGGCAACGTGGAAAGATGATAATGAAGAAAATTTTATTTTTTGGGGTTTGAGTAGATACACATAAGAGTAACAAAATTTCATGAGTCTATGATTGATTTTTTAAATATGGAAGAATCATGAGAAATAGTCTAACATGATTTATAAATTGCAATTCAGCTCTTGAAGATGGAACATAATGTGAAAAAGGCAAGGTTGCAGGGGCTGATTTATCGGCAGTTGGCATCGATTGGGATCCCAAAAAGCATGCACTGCCTTACGCTCCTGCTTGCTGATGAATACACACTCAATTCTCTTGCCAGATCTTCTCTGCCACTACCTGAATATTCCTCTCGCCTGACAAATGACTCCTATATCCACATAGCTCTCCTAACCAACAATGTCCTTGCTGCAGCTGTGGTGGTCTCATCCACCTTGGCAAGCTCCACTAGCCGGGAAAACTTGGTATTTCATATTGTCACTGATAAGAAGACCTACACAGCCATGCACTCCTGGTTCTCTCTTAACCCCATCCTTCCTGCCATAATAGAGGTCAAGGGCTTGCACCATTTTGACTGGCCTGCTCATGTGAATGCTTTAGTGATGGAGACGGTGGAAGAGATCCACCGCAGCTCACTTGCTCATCATCAACTTGCCAGAGTAAATGAAGAGTATGGAAGACTTGAAACTCTAAACCCCAATGCCTTCTCACTCATGAATTACCTGAGAATTCACCTCCCTGAGGTAAAACATCTGATGTTTAAATTATTCTTAGACCAAAGCAAGTATGAAAGTGTGCTGATTCATAATAAGTGTGCTTGATCTGATACAGCTATTTCCAAAGCTCAAACGGGTGATTTTTCTGGATGATGATGTTGTTGTGCAGCGAGACTTGACAGATTTGTTGAACTTTGAGCTTAATGGGAATGTTAATGGTGCGGTTAGTGCGGGAGTGATTGATGATGAGGGCTACCAACAATGCCCGGGGAAGGAATATGGGGATTACTTGAATTTCTCAAACCCAATTATATCATCCCCATTGTTAGGACTAGAGAGTCAGAAGTGTGCATGGTTGGGTGGAATGAATGTTTTTGATCTTCAGGCGTGGAGACGAAGCAACATCACTCAGACCTATCGACACTGGCTTAGACTGGCAAGTTCTTTCAACCAAATATTATTCTTTCCTGATGTGAATTGCCTTGAAAATATTGGTTGCTGTATTAGGATAACCAGAATGGTAAGTTGAACACATGAGAATGAAAGCATATTTTAGAAATTTGATCATATGAATTGAACTTGCAGTAATTGATAATTGTGTCATGGCTCAGACAATCTGACTGATAAAATTAATCACATTAATTTCCTTTATGCTTTCACACAGAACCGAGAATCTGGCTTTCACTTGTGGCGGATGGGAGCTCAGCCACCATCTCTAATAGCATTTGATGGTAAAGTGCAGCTGATTGATTCCTCATGGCACTTATCAGGATTGGGTCGAAGAATACCAGAGCCTCAACTCCTGGAATCAGCAGCTGTAATACATTTCAGTGGGCCTCGGAAGCCATGGCTTGAAATTGCAATACCTGAGTTACTAGTCTTCTGGAAAGCTCATGTTAATCACTCCAACGAGTTCATAAGAACTTGCAAGGTTATGGAATAAGCGCGTGCAGGGTAGATCATCAAACAAAGCACTGCTCACTCTCTGCACCTATATTTATTGTTTAGAAAGTTTGAGCAGAGGGAAGTTGGTATTGCCTCCAGTCTCTGCCCAGACATAGCTTTGTATGTATATGTTGTGTATGCAGTTTAGAGTGTGCGCTTTAGAGAGTAAACAATAGGGAGAGGGGTTGCTTCATCTCCCTCTTATGTAGATAAAGTCTAATAACTGCACCTTTGTTTTGTGCAGGAGATCAAATCAGGGGAACTAGCAATCAGTCTGTAAACATTTTCTAATCCACTCCAATGAGAATTTGTTTGCATTTGGAAAGATGACAACTTCCTAACATTGACTTGACGAAGATGTCCTGATAATGTTTGAATTGAAATGAACCACAGATCCAACTCAAAATGGTGAGGTAAGAGTTGATTTCAAGGTGATGTAGATGGCTGTTCGTCACTTGATTAGAATTTCTATTTGTGTTTTTATTATTGTCTTTTATAGCCTCACCATTACCTAAAAAGAAGCTATACTCCTAACGCAATCGTCTCAGTACACTGGAATGAAATGAAAACCATGGACTGAGCACCTTGAAATAGCACTCTCTAATGTCATGACTAATTCTTTTTTGTTAGTAGAAGTAGATAAACAAAGATTAGATTAAGAACTTAAACTATTATATATATTGATAGTGGGTGACAGAGTCAAACATACTTTTTGTATGATAGTGACAAACATTAAATTGGTAAGAACATTTCATCCACGGATTTCAAATACTATGAAAGAAAAAGGAATGAAGAAGAGATTTCAGGGATATAGCTCAATCATGTTTGTTTAGTGGCCATTTCAAATCAGGCTCAATTCATTATCTTAAAACCATCAACGGGACGTTGGCTTCCCCTCACGGCTATTATTATTATTATTATTATTATTATTATTATTATTATTATTATTATTATTATTATTTTAATAAATATGGATAAGCTATTGAAAGCTTGATTTAAATTCTTTTTTTTTTTTTGAAAGAAATTGGCAAACCAATTTTCTTGTGAAAGTTCTCTACCTCAAAATTATTAAACCCAACATACTTGCAAGTGGTTCATTATTAAATATTTAAATTATAAGTGAAACAAAACTTAACAGTTAAAACTCAGACCAATTTAAGTTGGGAATCCACATAACCTTGTGGATTTCAACATACTTGTTTTTTTTTTGTTTAAAAATGGGGGATTTCAACATACTTAAAAAACATTATCATCATGTCATTGCATGCACTGATCACTTGATTATATCATCCCTCGAGATAACCAGTCATACGAAGCACTGAATCACGAACAAGTCTCAAATCACGGCCCTTGAGCGTGCGGCCTTGGCCGGAGCATAGCGAGAAGGCCATGTTCCCCGCCGCCCTGCGCCGAGACAAGAGCACGTGCGGTGGTGTCATCTCCATCCTTTCACCATCTTCAAGCTCCTCATCTTCATCAACAACATTATTATACTCCTGCTCTCTCCGGCGTGTCGTCGTCGGAACGTTCACCGCCGTGCTCTTCTTAGCAAACGACGTGGAAGTCGACACCAAGTTCCCGGCGGCGCTCAGGTGGTGTTCCTTGTTCTCCTGCTTGCATAGCTCTTCCATTACAATGTGCTGACTTCTCTGCTATCTTTTTGATGGATTTTGAAGAGCTTTGTGTGTTTATATAGGCATGACATGATAAGTAGAAGTATGATTGAGCAAGACATCTAATTGTTGTGGAATTTAAACGTTTATGTTTTTCTAATATTAAGAAAGAGGTCAAGGATACTGTTCAAAGTTACAGGACAAAAATGTTGATTGGTGTAGTACATTATAATCAGTTTAAAAAAGAAAAACGGATGTATAAGCATTTATCCGCAGGAATAACAAACAAGGGAAAACTTTATAGATCTACCAGTTTTCTTTTATATATAATTATAAGAGATAAGGATATATATATACAACATGATAAACTCCACTGATTAGTTAACTTGCACCAACAAAAGTATGCCATGAAGTAGGTGTGAGGAGTAAGAAGGAAGAGACGTGGAGTTAATCTCCACTAGGTTGCATAGCCATGCAGTGCCACGTGTGATATACGTCAACATGACTCAAATGAAGATATATAAATATATATAAACATTATACTTAAACGAGTGGAGGAGATGACCACAAGCAACCATCTTGTCCAAAACTCTCTATTCAGGGCCACTTTGATGAATAGCAAGCCTTAGCTCAAAGTGAAAAGCATGACCAATAACATCAAGGCACATTTGAAGCATGATAAGAAAATAAAACAAGTGCAACACCACCATCAGTGAGTACTTTAGCTCTAGGCGAAGGAAACCACAATTGGGCTTCTTACAAAATGGACCCCATCACTCCACGTATAAGAACCCGCCACGTACTTCCCCTTTATTTTTGGGTTAGGTCCAGCTCCCAGTGTTATAGTGAAGCTCATCTTCTCTCCTAATCGTTTGAAGCGAAGAACCTTGGGCCGGATTTTTACAGAGATATGGGCCGGTTTATTGATGCTAACCTTATACCGGGCCTTGGGCCGGCCCACGTTGGTGACTGTTCGAAGGACGGTGACAGTGCCATTGAGCCCAGAGAGGGAGAGGGATGGATGGTTGAGATTGGAGGGTGAGGGCGGAGATTCTGGGCAGGGCACGGATGGATCCATCTGGACTTTGATACTCGCGCACGCGAAGAGGAGGTAATCCTCGTACGTCGCGTCGTAAACCAGGCCCGGGTCCGATGCGTGCGTGGGCCTCAAATGCCCCGAGCCCAACTCCAACGGCCCAGCTTTCTCCCCCTCCGCGTTTGTTATTCCAACTCCCTCAGTGTTAACTATATTAGCTGAGAAAAAAAAAAGAATTTATATATATATATAAAAATACGAATTGACTTTCACTAAAGACCTGTGGTCATAAGAGCGGATCGAATGGCAGCAGAGGTCCAGTGAGGGTGTATGGACTTGAGAAGTGCAGCAGCTGCAGAAACATGTGGGCAAGACATTGATGTCCCTGACATGATGTTATACTTGACACTTCGTTTATCACCTTCAAGCTTTGTGGGTGAGGACGACTCACTCCAGGCTGCGAGTATGTTCAGTCCTGGTGCTGTTATGTCAGGCTGCACATACACCACTCAACATTCATCATCAACTGCATCAATTGGATGAACATATATATAAACATATATAGTACTGTTAATTAATTGGTTGTACTTTGAGGATGTTGGGTTCGATGGAGTTGGGTCCACGTGAGGAGAAAGCGGCCATGACCGGAGCTGGCTTGGTGCCCAGAACGGTGTTGGCTCTGTAGATCATGGCCGTCGGTGGTTTAATATTCTTGCTACCATTGATGTACTTGAGAATAACAATGGCGTCCTTAGATGATACCGCCGCTGCAGGGAGTACATGAGCATCCACTGCAATATCATTGCCATTTGCAAGAGCATTGCCGAGTATCATGGCGGCTCCTCCTGCTCTCTTTACCTCCATTCCCTTCGCCACCCTCGTCCCACTTCCTCTCAGACACACTACTATCTTTCCTCTAACCTTCTTATCATCCAATGAATTCGGAAGACATTGCCTGTGGACATGGATAATTTTTTTTATATATAAATATGATCATATACATTTATAAAAATTAGTATCTAATTAATTACCCTGAGACATTGTTTGGAGTGCCATGGACGACGAGGTTGCCGGCGTAAACCAGTGGATAAGGCTTCCTCTTTAGCTCATACGTTGTTATTGTTTGCCCCTTGAGTTCAACTCCATTGCCAAGCAAGACCGGGGAGCTGAATGCACGGTCGATGCTGCTAGCAGCGACAGTGATCATCCACGGTGCAAGGTTAGACACAGTGCCGGGAGATGGTCCAGAGTTACCAGCACTGCATGCCACTACGATGTTCTTCTTAGTTGCATGCAAGGTTCCAATAGCTATGCTGTCATTCGAGTACTTGGGGGGCGAGCCACTGGCACCAATGGAGACACTAAGGACATGAACTCCATCGCCGATGGCGTCGTCGATGGCGGCCAGCATGTCAGCGTCGAAGCAAGTGTTCTCAAGGTTGGGGTTGGGTCCTGGAATTGGCCAGCAGACCTTGTAGATGGCCAGCCGGGCGAGAGGGGCACCCCCGCCGGCCGTTCCTCCGGCGAAGCCTCCGAGAGCTGAGACATTGTGGACAAGCCGGCCGGCCACTGTAGAGGCTGTGTGTGTCCCATGACCGTCATGGTCTCTCGGTGAACGGTAAGCGTAAGAAGTGTTGAGAGGACCATAGTGAGCTTCATAACCTTTGAGATAATACCTAGCTCCGATGATCTTCCTGCATGAATTCAGATAATTAATGTTACTCATAATCAAATAGTACTTCTACAATATTCCGTGGGTCTCATGCCATCTAATTAACTTCATCATAGATGTACTGCAACTGAAGTTAGTCAAAAGACTTTTTTTCATATTTTAGGTCACAAACTTGCAACAGTACTGACATCAGTATAGAGATGACTAGTGGGAGTTGTCCTCTTCTAATGAGATAGTGCAGCCAGAGCCATCCTTTTTAGAAAGTGGCTAGGGACCAAACAAGGCCTAATTAACAAAGAGAAAAGACTTGCAGGTGGGGAGGTTCTAGCTACTTGTATGGGATCAAAGGACTGGAAAGACCTCACGAGATGGTAGGCACGCACGGGATGGTTTTCCAATCTCTCTTTGTGGGTGGTGATGGTGATATTTCACATCTATACAGAGAGGGTGGCCAGCAGGACAGGCATATATATATGCAGCCATTGTTTAGAGTTTGGACGTTCTCAGCAACCCACAGAGACAGGACAAAAGAGCCCCCTCTGTCCAAATTCAAAACAATCACAAGGTTGGATGAACGTGACTCTTCAGACTTAGATGAACATTTTATTTATTTTTTAATTTGCAAGCAGCCACAATCTCAAGATAGCAGACATGAGGGCTGGGCCTGCACCATGTGGGCACTGGGACCACCCGCACACACTATTGCTACTCCTAGAAAGGTGACCTTAACTATGAATCGAACTTGCACCACACTAGTGCCTGGGTGACCAATAAACTCATGAGTCGTTGGTTAGATGAATATTTTATTTGCATCACTGGTCAAAGAGTTCAAAATATACTTGTATATCTCCAACTCTTGGTAAGAACTTTATGTAAGTTTGGACTAATTAAGAAGATTAGTAATCTAGAAATTAAGATTTTTTTTTTTTTAACAAAGGGATCATTAAGTCTCCCCTGAGGGAAAGTCATGGACGTCTTGCATCGCGACGGCATCTTTCTGGAATCTTAGAAGGCTCACGTTGTGCATATGGCGAAGGTTAAATGTGTTCTTGCGGAACACCTAGAGGCTCACGTGCTACGCATTCGTGCCTTGTGCCCTCATCCTATGCATAGCGGGAGTCGAATGTAGATTTTTCCCCGACTGAACATCTTACGCAAGGGACTGGGTCCTAATAGACCAAGAGGCGGTTGGTATCTAGAAATTAAGTTTGAGAAAGAACATGTACTAGAATAGATGGATGATAATGATATATATATAAGAAGATATAGAGGTCTCAGTCACCTATTGCAGTTGGACGAATTGAAGGCATCTCCAACTTGACAGATTCCTTTCCATTGTTTAGGTATAGGTCCCATTTTCTTATCTGCAAAACTACTTGACTCCGGCCATATACCTTCATTCCAAATCAGTAGTATCTTAATTGTTTGATATATGCTGCAAATCATGCATATAAGGAAGAGAAGATATGAATAACTACTGACCAGAATCCAACATGCCAACAATGATATCTTCTCCATATTTTGCTCTGGAGGGCATTGTGTAGGCCTGTGAACCTTCAAGTCCTTCTTCACGTCCTATGAACTCCCAAGACCTTGTGGTGTGGAGAGCCCAAGTCCCAGCGTTGCTTGGAAAAACAGAGACAACCTCTTCCTTTTCTGTTGAAAAATCATAGATAAACATATATATCAAACAATGAATGACAGAATGACAGTGTTTATATACACTTGTGACTTGACACTGATTACCAGATAGTTTGTCAGCTTCCTCTTTGGATAGCAATGCTGCAAAGCCATTGATACTGTTCTTGTAGCTGTATATGAGAGACTCCTCTGCCTCCTCTTCACTGAGAAACAGAACATGCACGGATTATACAGATGCTAAGAACAGAGAGGAAAAAATATATAAGAAAAAAAGAGAAAAATAGCATGTCACCTGCTCTTAATAGAGATCAGACTTGAGAGATGATCAGCTTGAATTTGTTGTGTAGTTTTGGCTCCACTATGCTCACCCATGTACACGATGTAGACCTGTGATATTGACACCACTGAGTTGAGGCCAGCTTCCATCTCAAAGAATCAACCAAGGCCCCCATATACATTCACAGAATCATAAAAGAAACCTCTAATACTCTGGCAATTCATATGGTACTTAATCCAATAAAATATGGAGAGAAGATGAAAACAAATTAAGTGAAACCTGACCTGAGGCTTGTCATGAGAGAAAACAGTAGAAAAGATGGAGAGAAGTAGGAATAGAATGGCTCTGTTCATCTTTCCTTTGTTTTTGATCTTTAGGACTGGATTTCTTCTTGCTGTGCTTGAAAGTTGAAACCCAAGGGTAGTTTATATATGGGAAAGGAGAGAAAGCTTCCAAAGAGAAACAGACATGGCTGCCTCTACGTGAATGGAAGGAACTTTAGGGTCCACTCTCCTCTCCATTGGTTATGTGGAAGACTGGAATTCTTGAAGTTCCCCTACTAATTAGATAACTTTCCAGGAATCTTAAACATAATAACAGTTGCTATTATATTATATTTCAAACAATCGTAATTAGTCCCAATGGTTTGGACCTGTAATTAAGCAGTATAGTTCACCATGCAAAATTGTGCCAATGGGCCCTGCAATTTAAAGCACCCATGCCTACTTTTATTTTCCCCAAATCAATGGATAAATATTGCCAACATGTGTTTGATAATAGACAACGGGACTTTGTTTAAGAATTATTCATGATATTACTTTCCTCACCATCTCTTGATTGAATGCAGCTCCTCCGGCAAAGAGGCTCAAGTTGGAAGCAGCAGGGGACTTGGAGAAACGTAGCCTTGAATTCACCTCGAACACACCAGGACGGGAAGATGAGGACAGTGACGCGTTTGAGGAAGATCCACCTCCCACCCAGGGCATGTCACGATCAAGCCACATGGATTGATTAAAAGAGGAGGCAACATCTCAAGCAATAAAGAGTGCTAAATTGAGATATCTATTTTATTTTATTTTTTCGTTGCAATGTAATGAACTTCTATCAAGTTACTTAATAAATAAACTGTGGTTTATCCACTTTATCAACAAAACAAAAAAAAAGACAATGGGACCAAAAGTATTAGGCAGAGAAACCCAAAATAGAGAAATGAAGGAAATATAACTTCTCTAAAAATTAATGATACAAGCTATATATACAGGTTTAGGCATCCATAACAAACTGCAATAATCTAGTGACCTTTATTACAAATTCTATAACAGAGTATAACAAACTAATTAATATCTAAAATTAATATCTAAAACTTCCCCTCAGGATGGACTATAATTGTCTTTTATAGCCATCTTGGAAAGTAAAGAAAACAGAGAACTGGCAGACAATGCTTTGGTAACCATATCAGCTAATTGGTGTTGTGACCAAACAGGCATAAGCTTGACAAACCCAACAACTTTTTTTTTTTTTTTGAAAAAAGTGGATAAACCACATTCATTCATTAGTTAGGAACAAAATATGTAGTATACATAGATATATATAGAAATATCCATCTGGTCACATGGTACAACTGGATACAATTGTGCTTGGAAGCATCCCTCTCCCTCACCCTGTGATACTCCCTTCCCCGGGATCAAGGGTTACAGTAGACTCCCCTACATGCACTAGCCCTGGGTCTTCCTCCCCTTGATTATCGATTCTGTGTACAAGACTCCGCTTGATTATCGATTCTATCGGCATCAGCTTTTGTTTCTTGGTCGTGTGTGCGGCATCAAACCTAGATAACATAAAAAAGTCTATCCCCCGGATTATTTTAGAAAAAACGCGACGTTTTTCACAGAAACATATCTAGTTCCTTTCACGCCAGATGCTCCAAGTAATCGCCATAATCATCAGCTGCCATCCTGCTTTAGCTTCTCTACGAAGCCGACACCCCATAGTGCCACCCCCTGGCCCATAGGTCTTGTATGCTACGGGGGGTCAAATTGAACCCGAGAAGTGGACAATAGTGCCCCCAAACTTTTTGCGCTTCCGGGCACGTGATGAGTAGGTGCTCAATAGATTTCGCCTGTCCCGAACAGAGGTAACACTGTGTCTCGCTTCCCCTTTACTCGCGCTTGACACGATTATCAAGCGTAAGTAATATGTTGTCCCATGCCAACCATGCGAAGAGCTTAACCTTTGTGGGGCAGGCTATTTGCCAAATGTATCTTATAGAACATCGGAGGCCGCCATCTACCAGAAAGTGGTAGAGGGACCTTACAGAGAAGTCCGTCCCCAACTGCCAATGTCGCTCATCCTCCCTCTCCTCCGTAGTTGAGCTTAGGTTGTTTATGATGTTAGCTAGGGGCCCCTTCCTCAACAACAACACCTGGTTCTGCCAATGGTTCCTTGCTTGTTGTACTGAGATGTCCGGGTCACGTATCAGTTGTTTCAGAGTGTCTAGTGTTGCGATATGAGCGCTTACGTTGAGCCATTTGTCATGCCAGAAGCTGATAGTGTCTCCCTTCCCGATCTAGCCTGAATCCTCGGCTCAATTTGCCTTCCAATATGACTTTATCCCTTGCCAGCAGTAAGATGCTCGCCCTGATGATTTCACATGTGGATTGGAGTAGGAATACCGAAAGTACGAGTGTTTGATCACCCTGAGACATATCCCTGCCATGCTGTTTAAGATACGCCACTATCATTTGCCCAGCATGGCGGTATTGAAGGTGCGTAAGTCAATGATTCTTCAACCCCCCTGCTCATTGGGTCTACAAAGTTGTTTCCAATTTACCAGCCTATAGGAGCTCTTCTGCATATCCGGTCCTCGCCATAAGAAGTCACGTCGTAGAGCATCGATGTGATGTATAACCCATTCCGGGAACTTGTAGATGGCTAGCCAATAATTAGGAATGACAGATAACACAGAGTTGATCATAGTGACTCTCCCCCCAATCGATAACAGTCGCCCCTGCCACATGCCAATCCTGTTTTTGATTTTGAGGATGAACTTTTCCCAGTCTTCCTTCCTTGGCTTTGTCCCAGATATCGGAATTCCCAGGTAAGTTATAGGCAGCTTCTCAATTCTGTAGTTCAATATGCTTGCCAGCGTCTCTGGAGAGTAATCATTGGTCTTGATGGGTACGAGCATGGTTTTGTGGTAGTTTATGCGCAACCCAAAGAACCCTTCGTATAAATAGAACATGAGTTTGAGGGTCCGTAGGTGCTCAAGTCCACCGGAACATAGTACCAGAAGGTCATCAACATATTGCAGTGATGTAATTTCCTCTCCCCGGTTCCCACAGCGGATGCCTTGGATTATATTGGCTCTGTTGGCCTTAGTTAGCATTGCACAGAGAACATCTGCGGCTAAGACAAAAAGGAGGGGTGAGAGGGGGTCCCCCTGTCGTAGCCCTCTCCTATGTCTCACATACCCCTGTAGTGTCCCGTTAATGAGGAGTCTGGACTTAATTGTCTGGAGGATCATTTGGATCCATTGTATCCATCTCGGGCCGAAGCCCCTTGTCTTGAGTACCTCTAGCAGGAATCCCCAGTCTACTGTATCAAAGGCTTTTTTGAAATCCACCTTCAGAAGTATCTCTCCTTGTCTACTTCTTCTCATAATGTTGATGAGCTCTTCTGCTGCAATTATATTGTCTTGAATGCTCCTACCCTTGATAAAAGTCGTCTGCAATTCGTTGATCAATTCTTGCATCAGTAGTTGCAGTCTATTAGCAAGGACCTTGGTGATAATTTTCATAGAGCAGTTGATCAAGTTAATTGGACGATAATCCTTGATCTCTTGTGTGGATTCAGTTTTAAGGATCAAGACAATGTAGGCCCAGTTGAGTCGTTCTAGCTATGCCTCCCCTCTGTAGAGCTCATCAAATAGCTACATGAAGTCCCCCTGCATGAAGTCCCACCCTTGCTGATAAATGTTCATTGGAAACCCATTAGGACCTGGAGCTTTCTCCGGATTGAGCTCCTTAATAGCATGCCAGACTTCTTCTCGAGTGAATGGATCCTCCAGGCGGTCCATGTTGACATAAGGTTGATAAGAGAGAAGTTGTTCCCAATTAGTGTTGAACCTGATTTCTCTTGTGCTTCCCAGTAATGCTCTGAAGTGGGAGGCGGATGTGCCAATGATTTGTTCAGTGCTGGTAAGATTGGAGCCCTGGTGCTCCAGCTGATGGATCCAATTCCTACATTTGCGTTGGTTCGCAATTGCATGGAAGAATTTTGTGTTATTGTCTCCCTCCCTTAGCCAGGTAATCCTGGAACCTTGTCTCCACTGTTCTTCCTCCCTCCGGATGATGTCCTCATAACTCCTCTAGTAGCTAAGGAACTCCTCTGCTTCACCAAGTTCAAGGTCCTGAGCTTCCTGGAGAACATCCAGGGCCTCTATCTTCCCCAACAACTCCTCCTTTTGTATCTCTGGCCTCCTATAGGTTTCCATGTTCCATAATCTTAATCTTTTTCGAATGAGGGTTAGCTTTTTATCTACCAGGAAGGCCCCATTCTCGGCATATGTGTTGCTCTCCCACCACTGCTTTATCATCCACCAAAAACCTTCATGTTTGCTCCATGCCCGGTTGAATCTAAAGATAACATTTGGTCAGTCGAAGGTACCACATTCCAGGCAAAGAGGTGTCTGATCTGAGCTGACCTTGGGTAGAGCGGATTGCCAAATGCGCGGGAATCGGGGAACCCAGTCCCCCGACATCAAAAATCTGTCAAGCCGCGCTATTGAAGGTACATCTCTTCCGTTGGTCTAGGTGTATTGATGCCCCTGTAGTGGCGGGTCGAACAATTGAAGTGTCTGGATGGCCTGTTCAAACAGCTCCACGTCCTATCTGGCGCTGGTCCCCAACTTTGTCATGAACAAAATGACAATCTATTTCAATGTGCTTCATCCTTTCATGGAAGATGGGATTCAAAGCAATATGGATTACATCTTGAATATCACAAAACAGAAGCGTTGGAGTGGAAATAGGAACACCATAGTCTGTCAATAATTGCTATATCTAGACTAACTCACTGGTAGTTGTAGCCAAATCTTGGTACTCTACTTCGGCGGAAGAATGAGAAATGGTTGATTGCTTTTTAACTTTCCAAGATCCTAAGCATTCCTTTTGTGCGTGGGAAGCGATCCTTGGAATACTACCAACTCATAAGGAGTTGCAAAGAAGGGGCATGCAAATCCCGGTTGATTCACCAAGGAATATACAAAAAAAAAACAATAATGGACTTTCTTGAATTAGAGAATAACAAATTGTAATAATCTAACAAGCCATATATACAGGCCTTAGGCATCCATAACAAACTGTAATAATCTAACAACCTTTATAACAAACTCTATAACAGAGTATAACAAACTAACTAATATCGAAAATTAATATCTAAAAATAAGTGACCTACAAAAGAGCTTCTAAAAGCAATCATGTCCCTCTAAGTCAAATTTTTCGCATGGTTGGCAAAAGAAAGACAGGATCCTCATACTAAATAACCTCCATAAAAGGAAGTGGAGAGGGGAACGTATATAAAATGCTATTTATGACTTAGAAGATAATCGATGAAACACCTGTTCATCTCATGTCCATACATGGCAAATACATGGAGCCACTTCCGTAACATCTTTGGTATACAAATAGGGCTAGACAACCTGCAAAACATATGGGGCACCAAGGCGACCCCCCAAGGTAGACAAAACCCTGCAAGATGGGTGAGACTTCACAGTGATGGCAATCACATGGAACATATGTGGCGAACGGAACATGCAATGTTTCAAAGCAAACGTGTTTTCTTAAAAATTATTTGTGACATCTCTTTCCTTATATTATCTTGATTGAATGTAGCTCCAATTTTCAAAAGACCAAAATTGGAGACAGTGCAGAATTTAGGGAAGATGAGTCTTGAATTCACTAGCGACATGTCGAGACGGACCGAAGAGGGCGACGAGGCTTTCAAAGACAACACAACAACGATTCGAAGGAGGATTTGAAATACTATCAACTCAGCTAAGAAAGCATAATCGATATTTTATATTATTAATAAATATGATTTATCCATCTTTTCAAAACGATAATAGATAATAAAAGACTCTTTTTCAGTGAAGAAAATCAGCACAATAATTCCAATCTCAGATTGAGTGCCCTGATTCTCTTTTTTCACGCCATATATTTGTAATGCTACATACAACAATTTCTATATATAAATATGGGAAAATTATTTTTCAGTCCCTGAATGTTTACTTTCTGACTTTTCAGTCCCTCTGACAAAACATTATACCTGTCAGTCCTCCCTTTTAGAATGAATTACTTTTAGGTCCCTGCCGTGACCTTTTCCTGTTAACTTTTAAATAAAACCCCAAAATACCCTCGTATATTCCCGCCAAAATTCAGCTTTTTGGCTGAAAAGACAGGCCTTTTGTACTTTCATTCTTGCAAAAGAAGCTGTGAGCCCCTTCTCCTACTTCTTGTCTTCTCCTTCCCTTCTTCTCCTTCATTTCTTCTCCTTCCTTTCTTCTTTTGCAGAGCGATTGTGGTGTTTTTAGTCTTGTAGAGAAGTTACGACGCGGCAACAGGTTAAGTGGGTGGGAGAGTCTTGTACTGACAAACAACCAAGGTAGATCCACTTTCCCATTGTTTTTTCATGGCTTGCGTCGTATAACTATGTTGTTTTTGCAGAAGGCGTTCTTGTTGCAGGAGTTCCATGGAAACCATTTTCGCCGTCGCGGGATATGGGGGAGAAGGTCTAGCCTTGGAGCTCATAGTACTCACTTGTTGGGAGTCAGTAATGGATGACATATGTGAACGGTGGGACCTTGACCCCACTGGTGCGAGAGTGAGATATATCACACCAGACGAACAAAGAACAACTTGTCCCATTGACAATTCTACAGACTTTGTGCGTATGTGCAACATTTTGCAATCGTTCGAGAAGAATATGGTCGACCTTATTGTGGACACAGGTGAAGTGACCGTTGGCGATGATTGTGGGTCTTCAATTCCAACGTAATTTATTGTCTTTTTTATCTGATAATATAAGCCTTTAATATGTGCATGTTATTTCCCGCAACCGTGTATTACAAACACGTAAGCATTTACGATCTTCTTTAAGTCTTTAGAATTTCTCTTATCTCTTTACTAACGACCAAATGTCTTTAGTATTTGCTTTATCTCTTTATTATAGACCGTAAAGCTTTAGTATTTATCTTATCTCTTTATTATTTACAGTAAGTGTTTAGTATTGCGTCGTTCTGTTTAGTACTGTCTTACTTAAAAGAATATTTTTCCAATCATCAGGGAACCTCTAGCCGAGAGCATGTTATTGAACATTGTGGGTTCTTCTCAATATCTCGATATTGCAGTGCTCAGAGTCGGCGAACGATTTGAAAAAGTGGAACACTTCAGGGATGCCCTCCGTGACTTTGCTATCAAAAGAAAATTTGACTTTACGTTCATTAAAAACGACAGAGAAAGGGTGACGGCCAGATGTTCCAAGGCAGATTGCAATTGGAGGGTCCATGCTTCTCGAGAGGGGAATCTGCAAACCTTTCGAATAAAGACATTGCAACCCGCACATGTGTGTGGTGGTGGTATCGAGACGAGTTCACACCCGAAAGCATCCAAAAATAGGGGTGTAAACGAGCCGAGCTGAACCGAATATTAGCCTGCTCAAGCTCGGCTCGTGAAAAAAGCTCGAGGCTCGAAGCTCGGCTCGAGCTCGTTCGAGCCTTAATTTTGTTGCTCAAGCTCGGCTCGCCTATTAATCGAGCTACTCGAGCTCGGCTCGTGAAGCTCGAATTGCCAATAAATCAAGCTTGTGAAGCTCGAATTGCGCGAGCTCCTGAGCTCGGCTCATATATATATATTAGGCTCGCGAGCGCACAGCCGGTGAGCACTTTGTTGCTTTCGAGCTCGGTCAAACTACTCGAGTAGCTCGAGCTCGAGCTTCGGCTCGTGAAATTCGAGTCGAATTGAATATTATCGAGCCGATCTCGAGTAGCTCACGGCGGCTACGCTGGCAAACACACTATCCAAA
The DNA here is from genome assembly GCA_026586065.1 of Dioscorea zingiberensis. NCBI lineage: Eukaryota > Viridiplantae > Streptophyta > Magnoliopsida > Dioscoreales > Dioscoreaceae > Dioscorea > Dioscorea zingiberensis. The sequence continues at coordinate 62,380,353 of CM048818.1, forward strand.
AATGGGTTTGCGGTCGTGTGATCCAGAAGCTCAAGGATCGTCCTTTGTACCGGGCCGTTGACATTCAACGGGATATATATTTTGCGAGAGCACGGCGTGTGTCTTCCGTACAAACAAGCATGGATGGGAAAAGAGGTTGCCCGAAGCGCTCTCCATGGGAGTGAGGTACAAAGCTACGATTTGTTGTTATGGTATGCAGAAAAGGTGTTGGAAACAAATCCCGGTAGCGTTGCACTAATTGACAGTGATGGCGAGCGATTCAGGCGTGGGTTTTTTTGTTTCCACGCTTTTGTCGCAGGCTTCAAGTTGGGTTTCAGGCCGCTGTTATTTGTGGATGGAACACATTTGCTTGGGAAATACGGTGGCATCTTGTTAGGAGCGACGGGTAAAGATGGCAACGAGGGATTCTTCCACGTCGCATTCGCCATAGTGGATAATGAAACAGACGATAATTGGACTTGGTTCCTCACCACTCTCAAGGATAAAATATATGCTGATGACGATTACGATAAGTGCATTACATTCGTATCCGACAAATCGAAAGGTCTCGTTAATACCATCACAAGGGTGTTCCCTTCATCGTCTCACGCCTATTGTTTACGACACTTAGAGGCGAACTTCATGAAAGGAAATACTAGCCTTGGAAAAGCATTGAAAGAAGAGTGTTGGGCCCTCTTTACCCGCATCGCATACGCATGTACAGCTAAAGAATTCGATGATGCGGTGAACGACCTCATGGTGGCATCGGCACAAGCGCACCGTTGGCTAATCCAAAAGTCTGATGTGGCCCATTGGTCGAACTATCTGTTTAAGGGGCAAAGATGGGGTGAGATGTACTTGAACGTCGCTGAGTCATTCAATGCGTAGATCAAGGAGGCGCGCCACCTCCCGATCACCGAAATAGTCGACTCAATCAGGTAATATTCACATGTGACTAAAAATCCTATACTGTTTAAGGTTTAGGGTTCCCTATCGCTCTAACTCTTTACTATCGATCTTAAAGCTTTACTATTTAGTGTAACTCTTTAGTATCCTGTATAACTCTTTACTATCAGGCCTAAAGTTTTATTATCGAGTGTAACTCTTTAGTATCACGTATAACGCTTTACTATCAGGCCTAAAGCTTTATTATCCACTGTAACTCTTTAGTATCCCGTATAACTCTTTAGTATCTTTCTTAACGCTTTACTCTTTGTTGGAAGCTTGATTATCTCTTACAAACACTTACTGTTCGCAAGTACAAGCTCATGAATATGATGTATGCCTGGCGCGAGCATGTCCGGCGCTGGGGAACACATCTTTGCCCAGCAATACATCGAAAGCTCGAGGACACTATCGAGTCAAGCCGCTCACTCCGCGTAGGTCATTCGGACGGTGAGCAATTCGAAGTTATCGAACAGTGTAGCTACGCTGTCAATTTGCGGACAAGAACATGCTCCTGCAGACGTTGGGACGTCTATGGAATACCTTGCACGCATGCTTGTGCGGCAATCGCGACTTCGGAGACAAGTGTACATCGCTTCGTGGATGACTACTTCATGGTACAAATGTACGCCAATGCATATGCAGACCATATTTCTCCAGTACCCGAACATGATAAGCCGACAGATGCATCCCGCGTCTTCCAACTACGACCACCTATTACGAAGAGATGGCATGGGCGGCCGAGGCGGACTAGAATTGAGTCGCATGCTTCAGATGTGAGAGAGTTATGGTGCAGCCGCTGCCAAAACACTGGCTACAATCACAGGACTTGCAATGCAGTCATAGCTGATTAATCTTTTCCATCAAGGCTATAAGGTTACTTGTGATGAAAATTTTTTGCACATTGAACACTAATGTGACATATCCGTTTACAAAATGTGGCATATTCGTTTACAAAATATGGCATATACGTTTGCAAAATGTTTACACGAATACAAAAGATACTAAAGAGTTAGTCCGGATAGTAAAGACATAGCACATGATACTAAAGCGTTAATCCAAATAGTAAAGACTTAGCATATGATACTAAAACGTTAATCTAAATAGTAAAGACTTAGCACATAATACTAAAGCGTTAATCTAATTAGTAAAATCAAGATGATGCTTCTTCAGTTGCATGTTGCTTCCTTAGCAGCGGGTTGCTTCCGTTTCCCAGGGGGAGTTGTTCGACTGAATCCGTCCGCAAGTATGCGCGCAACATACTCCAGACGTAGACGTGGAACCTCTGTGCGATTCAGTCGAAGCTTCTCACCATTCAACACTTGCTCCATGAACTGCATGAGGTATACGGGACAGTCAACACTGTCCTCTTTCTATTGAGGGCAGTCACTGTCATGGGAGAGTGGATACTTGTCTAGTTCATAGCAATGCCCCAGTTTGATAGTAATCGCAGATTCAAAAAGATTCCTCTGCGTTTAGAACAAAGACGTTTAAGTGGGTGCAAATGGGGAAAAACGAAATATGCAGGTGACAGACTTACCATTTCCTCAGCATCCCTATCATATGTCCTGCTCTCGAGGGATGAGTAGTGAATATATTGTCTCGTCTCTTTATCCAGGACGAGGAGATAGTAATGTTTGTTCAGGATTATTGGCATAAGAACAACGTCCACATTGTCGAAAGATTTGACACTGTCGGCCATCAGAACGAGGGACTCGTTGGTGGTGTGGTGTTGTTTGGACAAGAGCAACGCAAATGGCCTGGTGATGAATCCGCGCCGCTTGTACGGGGAAGGAGTCTTTTTCAGGTCGTCAATAAATATCATGACGAAGACATCCATGACATCGTTAGGCACCAGCTCTCTTCCCTCTACAAGTGGGTACAAATTGGCGCGGGTAGTAAAGGCCCATTCATTCTTCCAAACAATTGTGCTAGAAGAAAAAACATAAGGCACATTAAACAAACTGTTAGGTCAAACACTAAGCAGTTAAGTGATATCATAAGCATTAAAATGAAATACTAAGCACTTTAGCAAAATTCTAATCCGTTAGCATAAATACTAAGTCGTTACGTGATATAATAAGCATTTAAGTAAAATTTTAAGCTGTTGCGTCAAATACTAAGCCGTTGCGTTCAATACTAAACAGATGACGAAGTATAAAGTTTGTACTCACCTGTCCATCTTGCAGTTTAGATAGAAATTGATGACTGCTTGCTTCTCCTTGTTCAGGCACTTCCACCCTGTAGGCCTCTTGTTTTTTGGAATAAAATCTGTCTTTACAGGCGCTACATTTTCTGCGTCGTAGACTGACATCTCTACGTCAATTACTTTTTCAGCTGGGTGTTGAGAGGGTTCCGAGCCCCCGGCGGGAAGTGGATCCCCTGTAAGTGGATCTCCCATGGTTGTTTCCATGATGGCGGCGGTCTCTTCATTGACTGGGAGACTGCCGGCCTCCTTTGGGACAGGGACGGGACCCGTATCGGCTTCTTCGTTGGCGGGAAGCTCGGACACAATAACGTGGGGGGATTCTATGGGAGCATCCTCGCCAGTGGGGGCCAACGTCTCTGCAGCAATTGGTGACGCGGTCTGTAATATCACACAAGCTTCAATTAACGCGTCGACGCTGGGCCCTGGTCCCTCGCCTTCCCTTTCGGCCGCCGGCAGGACTCCCTCAACAAAATCGGGAGCTTTCTTCTTCGGGACCCTTCTTGTTCGCAATTTTCGAGCAACTGCTTCACCTAATACATCGGCCAATGCAGTTGGGGATGGGGGGGTGGAGTTTCTTTGGCGCTTCTTAAATTGTCTTTCTTACGTTTCTTGGTGGGGCTTGGTGAGCCGATTTTCTCGCTCCTTGATGCGAAGCCGACTGTTGGTCCTTAGCAAGTAACATATCTACTTGCCCACGCATGGCAACGACCTCGCCAATCAGTGTTTCATACGCGGTCGTTAATCGCCGCGTTAAGTCGTCATTGCTTGGGCTTCTCCAGTGGACGGAGTCGGACAATCGACTGGCGGCTCTTCAGCCCTAAGGGACTGGGATTTCTTCGCAGTCTTTTTCTAGTTGCGTTTCCGATCGCCTCTTGCGACCCTTGGACCAGCGTCCGTACCCGTTATCTCCTCTATGGTCGCGCCATGTGGTAAGTGGATACTGGTCATGGCAGCCTCTTCGGCGTTTGCGGGTAAGAGTGGGGAGAACTGTGTGACAATATTTCAAAAAGTTTAGTAACATTAAAGCCGTTAAAAAATACTAAAGACTTATACTAAAGCTTTTAAAAGAATACTAAAGACTTGTGTACAATACTAAAGTCTTCGGAAGAATACTAAAGTGTTGAGAAGAATACTAAAGATTTGTGTAGAATACTAAAGTGTTGGAAAGAATACTTAATAGTTGAGAGAAATACTAAAGAGTTGGGAAGAATACTAAAGACTTGAGTGCTGAAAACATAAGTAAGCTTACCGTTTTCCCCTCGAATAATGAGATAAGTGCCTTGACTGTAGTAGTCTTCTTGTAGCTGGTCTCACCGTAACACAAAATTCTTGGTGTCCGGCCGAACTCCAGCTTCTTTCTAGAATTGGTTACTTCATAAAACCATATGTAACGCCATGACCCGGATCCCGGGACCTCGGGCACGTAAACAGACCGGCCGTACTCGAGTGGAGATGAGCCCCGCTCGGATACAAGGCCTAAGTACTAGAAGCAGATAACAAAAACAAATCCATAATAAATCAAAATAAAATCAGAGTCGCAAAATAATCAAGTCTGGGTACAATATCTGGACAACATGTCCTACAATGCCTCACTCACAATAAAAATAAAGGAAGAGATCTTCAACCACAGCAATACCCTGCCCTCTTGCAATCCCTCAAGATCACCCCTCCTGCTCCTGAGGACCTGAAAATAAAGGAAACAACCGAATGAGATTTCAAAAGGAAAGCTCAGTAAGTACTCTGCAAGGAACACAGAGGATGAGATATGAACAAACATATCACAATACAGTCAACAAACAGTGGGACCAACGTCCCGTATCTTGGAATCCTAGGGGTCTACCACAAAGGAAGTGACAAAGGCAAGGACCCCTATCCTAACTGTGTCCCTCTAAAAGATCAACCCCCTGTCAGTACTATCCCACAGCATCAGCTGCCGACGACAAATCCGTCGCCCACGGTAGCGCCACCTCTCTCTCATATGCGACATGGTGGATCGACCCACCATTGGCGCGGGGATAACCGAGTATCGTCCCTCTAGCCGAATGCCGAACGCCGTCGAGGTGTCCGTCCCCAAACGCTCTCGCAAAATCCGGAGCTCACCTACTCCACTGAATCCGGGCAGAAGACAAACAAAAGCTAGGGATGCCAACATCCCGAAAACAACATACATGCACCAGAATCCAATCAAATCATAAAAAGACATGCATGTTTGACGTCATCCATGAGCCATTTATGCACGGCCTGTGCCCATGTGTATGTCCCAAGAGTATTTAGGTTATCTGCATAACGAGCACTCCAACTTGGGGTCGTGCATGAGGTGGTCGGAAACAGGAAGACTCCCATCAAATAAACCACTAGTAGCTTCACAAAATTTTCCTCCTTGCCTCTTATATGGACTATATCCAGCAGTGTGGTCCTCAAGCAATCTCGATTCCTGGAATATGCTTTATCGAGGTATTTTTCCTCGAATGTGGATCTGGCTGTGGTCGTGGGTCGTTTGAATTCCACGGCGGTTCCACCGCAGCGCAATCCAAGGATTAAGGCGACGTCCTCTGGACGGAAACTCAGCAAGCTCTCCCCGAATTTAAATTTCTATAGGCTAACGTCGTAAGCCTGCATGAGTGCGTCGAGCACGCCCCTTTCCTGCACTATTCGTTTCATTCCAAGCAGTGGAGCGAATGGAGTATTGCTGATAATTTGAATGTGTCTTCTTGTCATGTGTTTTTCCAAATCGGTAAGAGTATCAACCAGTGGACCCATATAGCATCTCCCATTGACCAAATTCTCAGCCATTGTGAAGTTAACTACAATGAAAACGCCAAAATACATAGAAGCATTTAAAACTAAACAGATACATAGGATTTTAAAGAGATAAGGCGAATCTCAAGCCGATTATCCATTATACTAAAGAGATTGGATCGATTTGTAAAACAAAAACCCACACATTGAAACAGATTTAGTAAATCAGAGTGAAAAATGGAAAGAACCCTAAACCCCCCCAAAAAAGAGGAAGATCTACTACATCTACCACGTCGTTGCTACCTGTCTTGGCTTGCAAACTCTTGCTGAACTGAGGCAAACGGGAAAGGAAGAGGAGACGAAGGATCTTCCGCCGATGCCCGCTGGTTGCTTCTTCTTCGCGTGGAGACTGCGTTTTTGTGTTTTTAGGGCTTCTGCGTAATAGAAAGGGTGGAGGGGAAGAGGAGAAGTCAGTCAAGGGCAAAAATATATTTTCACCCCAAAAACCGTTCAATCATGGGCCTTGGAGGAACCGCTCAAACCTCTGCAAACTGACAAGGGCATCTTCGTCTTTTCATACACCATATAACACCGTTTGGGAGATGTTGGACTGAAAAATAACTCCTTGGATAAAGGAGAGACTATATGGGAATAATGATACTTTCAGGGATTATATAGGGATCTGGATACTTTTGGGGGACTTTTTGTTACTTATCTCTATAAATATTGTTATTATGTATGAATTTTGGAGAACTATTCAACTTAGCCATATGTCCATAAATTAAGTGCATATACAAGCAACGATATTTAAATCAACCAATCAAGCTGGTTTTACTATCCATAAGCATGCACGAGGAAACCAAGGAAAAGGAAGATGAGTATGAAGACAATATCATCTTCTCCCCAGGGACCACCATAAACAAGCACGAGGAAGACCAAGGAGGAAAGAAAATGTGAGAAGATGAGCCAATACGGGGCCCTATACGGGCCGTATGGGGCTACCACAGGCCGTATAAAGCAGCCAGGGTATAAAGCAGCCAGGGAAGTGTACGGGCCCATATATGGGTCGTACAGACAATACGGGCTTGTATACGGGCCCGTATGAAGTGACCAGCAGGGCATACGGGCCTGTATACGGCCCGTATATCAGACCGTATGGAGGGACCTGAGGAGTATACGGGACCGCATACGGGCCGTATACGGTCCCGTATAGCGTAAGTATAAAAGCGTTCCTGTTGCGGCTGAAGACCTAATCCGAAATCATCTCAAATTTGGGGCTAGAGCTGAGGGCTTGGAGGGCTTGTAGAGAAGAGGAGATACTTGAAGAAGCATCAATCGACAAGGGAGAAGGTGGAGATCAACTTGAAAGCTCAAGAAGAGTGCATAGTGAGTTGTTCTTGTATTTCCTTTGGTGTTGCATCTTTGTATGAGTATTGTTTCTTCTTGAGACGAGCTTGAGTCTTGTTCAAGCCCTGAGTACTCATATCTAGTGGATTCCTGTTCCTCCCCGTGGAGGCGTAGAGGTCTTGCGAACTCCATTATATCTTGTGTAGTTGTGTGTGATTGTTTTCTCTATCTTGCCCTAGTTGTGCATGTGTGTTTGGAGATATTCTTTGACAGGATGTTCGAGCTTGGTTGTGTGCGTGATTGGACTTCCGCAGAGGGTTGAATTGTAGGTTCTTCCCCAACAGAAAAGTTTACGCCTTAAACAAAGGACTTGACTAGTTTGAATTGTTTTTTAATTTTTCATTGTTTTAAGCTCTGTAATATACCCCTCTTATCTTTATAAATAAAATATAATTTATCCACCTACTCAGAAAAAAAAAAAAAAAAAACTAATCTAGTCCTAAATGATCAGCAAGCATGCAGCAATGAAGCTGTCAATTGGACCAGAATAATCCAAAGTGAACAGAACAACCACAAAAGACCAATGTGGCTCGACCTGATCATCACGGCACAAGCTATACGCCTCTATTAGCATGAAAGACAACCACTAACTTAAAGATTTTTCCACTCTTCCAGTGCTATCACAAGAATCTCATCTCATTTTCTAAAGATCAAGTTACATAGTTGTTTCCTTGTGTTTGTTAGTGTCCAGTATCATAATCAACATCATCATCATCAACTTGATAGTGCCTTCTAATCAGGGGAACGCTTGTCAAGGTTCACTCGTCCAATGGGGTGCCCTATTTTAACATACACTTAACCATCTCGCATTGTCCCACGCCATGCACGCTCGGAAAGCTCAGATCAATAATAAAGTGTGATGATGATGATGATGATGATGATGATGAAGGGCAATCAAGAGAACAGACTATGATCACCGTTACTCTGGAAAGGGTGTCATATTTACAGTAGGCTTTCATTTAACTCATGCTTGCTTTGAAAATTGAACCTCATACTATAGATAACATTTTTTTTTTCTACAGACTTTTCATGGAGATCATGTACACAAGATTTCTGTCATGTTGATTAGCATCTGGAATGATATAAGATCTGTGCAGGTGAATATCATATTCCTGTCATGAGATGAGGCTGTAACTTTTATTCTTGGACACGAATCGGCACGACTAAAGCCTGATTTCATGCTCTCCAATTCACTTCACTCGAAGCTTCGGCCAATTCCTTCATGAACATGACAACATCATCGGATGAGTTTAGCAGATACCTTGCATTCGAGCGTTTCCTCCCCACTGCACACGAGAAGTAATTATCACCTTTCAGATCAAGCACCGATGATCCTTCATGCCATGATGTGATCTCTTGAGGAAACTGTGCTCCCATTTGAGAGTTATTGATGGTTGGCGTTTTCTTTTCTGCACCCACAGGAATTCTCTGTGTTTTACCATGAGAAGGCTTCGAGTTGTTTTTGTTGTTTAATGGCTTCACTGGCAAACCCCTGTCACTGGAAGCCTTCATAACATCAGCTGCTTTTGCTCTTGTTGAACTTACAGGTTCAGCAGGAAGCTCTGGCTCAAAAAAGGTATATATGTCTTCATCCTGAATCACAATATCCACATTCTGTAAGACTTGAATGATAAGCATAAACCATAAAAGAAAGATTTTCCAGGTAGTGATTTCCTCGATCTCGATTTCTTGATAAGGGCAAAAGTGCTGAATTATAAGCTAGTAGCCAACAGATATGAGATGACACAATTAATGCAAAGTAGTTAGATGATCATCATGATCAACCATTGAATGAAGTAAATTTACCTTTCCTAGGAAGTGGCCAACACACAAAACATAATCAATTGGTGTAACCATGCTTTTGCTATGAACTATTTCTCCCAAAATTCGATCAATTGCAGCACCCTAAAAAGAAACAGTGAAGAAATATAAAAGGCCAACAAATTTTGATAAAATGATTTCCGATGATAGCAACTAGATTAATGTCAGAAATGAAACTTCCAACTGTTATCTGAACATACAAGTAGCAGGTTCAAAATTGTAAAAACAGTTTCTCCTTCTAATGCCAACAAGGAACTCATCATAGTATGATGTTGGAAAAATTACAAGACATTCATAACTTTTTACATTATCAAATAGGACCAAAAATTTGACAATCTCTGTGTATCCCGATTGACATAAAACATTCTGAAGAACTGATTTCCAAGAATACTATATCAACCAGGTCATAACCTTACCTTGGTAACTCCAACAGATCGGACCTCAACAGATCGGCTACCTTGGACTACATCTACAGCTGCATTAGAAATTGGCCCTGTCCACAAATGCTGTAGCATATCTCTTGCTTGAAGCCTTCCAAATTCAACATCTGCAAAAATAATACTCAGAGAGAAAACAATGCAATCACAGAATGCTACAGAGCTAACAAGGTTATTATTAAATAAAATTGCTTACCTGCATACTTGTAATTCCACACTAGTGAAGTCTCTCGGTGTTCAAAATGAGATCTAGGAGTTCTTGCAGTGAAGTAGTCAAAAACATGCTGCAAAATATTAATTAGAATCACAATTCTAGTTTTCTTTAGAACAGTCTCAGCTTAAAAGCCATCAAATAAAAAAAACTATAAGCACCTTTACGCTTTCAACCCAATCCATGTTCAAATGCTCTGGCATTGTTGTCATCCACTCACCCTCTGTACGACGCAGAAACATCCCATTTTCAGCTGCCAGCCACATATTGTACTCCCCAAAATTCTGCGAAAAGGACAGAAACTTTAGCACTGGATATACATACTATGCAGGAACATAAGTGAACTCCATAACGAAATCATTACATCATCTAAAACACTTCGGTCACTCCCACTGAGGACAACAACAGTTGTCCCTGGGTCATCACAAAGGGTTCTCAGAGGACCTTTTAATTCTGGGTGCAATTTCAGCTCCATCTCTTTAATTTGATCACCTCCTCTTCTTCCAGAAGATTCAACTGATCCTGTTAGTGTTGAATTGAAGCCCTAGAATTCAGCAAGCAGACATGATTATTCAAATTGACTAAAACATACGACCGAGGCTAGTGATAAATAATATCATGTCATAAAAGCATTTCAATGAAAGAATTTAATATAAACATATTTGTTGGTAACATACTATTTCCAAACTATTGAAACAGCAGGTGGATTTGATTTGGAAAACAGCTACATCCAGGACGTAACAAGAAAGTTTGCATAGAAAAGAGAAGCTACAAGTTTAAAATACAATAGCAACTTTAAATTCCTGGAGGTGGACCATTGCCATCTCAAACATCCTTCAGGCAACAAGGGGGAAAAGGGAGAATACAAAAACAGTATTAATTCATGTCCAGTAAACAATATTGGAAGTGTATATTGCTCTACAAAGGTCCTTGATGCTAGGCAGATAAATCCTTACTTTTTTTACTTTTTTTATTTTTAATCAAAGTTAAGATAACATTTTTTGTCTCGACAACCTCACACAATATGTACTAAGCAGGAAACAGACCTTAAAGAGTACCTAAAGCTCAATTCCTAATATCACAGGGCACATAACAGATATAACAAGAGAGAGAAAGAGCTCATGAAGATATTATCCAGTTAACTTGAATAGAACTTTTGACAAATAATTACCAAAATGAGCAATCGGTTTTTAGCCTGCAAATATCGTTCAACTGCAGTTGAGGTAGGAAGCAAAGGTGGAACTTGTCTTGTTCTCAGTTGAGCTTCAACTACAGTATCATTTAGTTCACTGAAAGCAAAATAACAGTAAAGGCAGATCTTAGTATGATCATGAAGACCACATCTAACCTGAAAAAAGTATTGGCATATAAAATAAATATAACATCAAAAATATGACAAGACAAAAATTATCTGGGAGATTTCTGAGTAGCTAAACATTCATTTGACTTTCTGAGGCACCAGAAACTAATAATGTAAAAGAGATAGTCGTTATAGACAAAGTCTTTGTTTAACAAATACCATAATAAATACAAAACAGTGTTGAAATGAGTTGATTTTTAATTTGATTTAGCATCGGACAAATCTATTCTGCACCTTCCACTAAGTCAACTCCCCAAAGTTCAGTCCATTTACTTAAAATATGATTTACATGCGATGTCAAGATTCTATAAATTTAAATCAACACTTGAAAAATTAAAATGTTTGGCACATAAAGTAACACAATGAAATCGTAAAGAATTGTTTCATCACTCACACGGAATGACTAATTAAACTTTCACATTCATACCTTACAAAGGTTTGTGCCCACTCTTGAGCTGTGTGTGTAGTCACATGCGCATAATTATGCCTATGCCTCTTTTCTCTCTCCTCAACAGGCATGTTTAATGCTTGGAAAATTGAGGCAGCAACTTCAGTGATATTCCATGGGTTCACCAGAAGGGCACCGGCACCAAGAGATTGTGCTGCTCCAGCAAACTAGAATATAGAGAGAGAAAAGGGAAGGAATAAGCAATCTCAAGTTTGACTGTGTCTAATCTCCTAAATAATAAAAATAATAATAATAGATTGAATTTAATGGAAATAAATGACGAGACCACTTACGGAGACATTATTTGACTAAAATTTCAATCGGGTCCTTGAATTCAAATGTGGGACACTTTGGTCTCTGAACTAAGCAAAGTGGGGCCAAAATGACCCACTTTTCAATATGGTCAAGGACTGTCACTGTAACTCTTCCCTTGACTCACATTTGATTTATGAGGCTCATTTGACCAAAAGTGCTTAGTTCAGAACCAACCTTGTACTTTAACCAAAAAATTAACTTTCCAAATCATCCACCAGCATAATTACCAAGTTACTAAAACCTACAGTTATTCTGAATAGATCACATCAAAACTAGGCTATCTATCAATATACACGACATTCAATGTTGGCACAAAATGTACAGTCCAAAATATGAGATTTATTGATAAGTCGAGAAAGGTTTGAAATGAAAATGATACCTCACTAAGTATGAGAACCCCTTTCTTTGCATTTTGGCATGCCACAAACTCATAGCTTACAAGATTCATGCCATCTCTCAATGATGTCACGAGAGCCACATCTGGAGTCATCAAGGGAAAAACAGAGAATTAACAAAATATACAAGTCAAAAGGAACAGAAGTGGAACCTCATTCCTAAACATGGACTTTAGAAAACAATGAGCAGCTACAATTATGGCTATGTAAACTGCATCAGACAGTTGGGAAAACGTATAACCTTGCCCAGGTCTCTTGAGGCAAAAGAGCATTTGTAAACATCCTCAAGTAATGGTTTTCATGTAAAGCTTGAGATCTAAGATGCAATTATCTATCAAAGAATCTATTTTTCTCTAATATGATCCAGTTTCTCATCAAGCAAATTTGAGGTGAAAGGATTTCCCCATCTACTAGCAAGTTTGCCAATTGTCATATTGACCTTTTAAATTTTGGAAACCAATCCAATTAACTAGCCACTTACAATCAAGATAATTATTGGGATCAGCACAGCCATCAAACGAGAACATCAACCCGAGCACTTGACCCAACAGGTTGAATTGCAGGTATCCAAAAGATTCCAAGGGCAAGCTTCATATGTTGGTTCAAATTACTAAAGTATTATTATAAATATGTATATCAAATCAATGATGATATTATTTAAACGTTTCAGCAAAGTAATAAACTAAAAACATACTTCAGCTTTAAGATTTTGAACTTTGAACTAAGATCAGGTGATGATGTCCCATTTGCATAGTGCTAAATGAATGACTTAGGAAGAAAAAAAAATCAAAATGTCATCTCATAATTGAAAGTAGATAAAACTTGAATGCAAGTTAATGTTCGAGCATAAAACAATGCTAACTAGTAGATACAGATATGGAAGATTCAAAGAAGTACACAAATCCTCAAAACAAATGATATATTCCACAAACACCCAAACAAATATCCATGGTTTTTATATCAAAGTCACATCTTTTACAAATACAAACATGAAAACACAGCCAAGTTGATTACTAAGAAAGGGTAAGGAATGATAATGGATTTCTAAGTTACTGGAGAAGAGTCACTCTGAGTTAAATTAAGTACCAGTAACAGCATAGAGAGCACATAATGCATGGAAATCTAGGGAGCGATCCTGCAAAAGAGAAGAGCTTACATGAGAAAGTGTGTACATTAATGATTATGAATCAATAAAAGAGATGCATCATGATTGAAAACATATACACCATATAGGATGATGAACATTGTAATATTTCCTGGAGGAGAGGCATTAGCACTCAGATAAGAATTTTCATTGGTGATGTAGGTGAGATGCAAAAATCAAACTCTCCATATACAGAGATAAGTTTGCATATATTTAACCTCCAAAAATCTATTGGTGGAATTATCCACACAGAAACGATCAAGTACACTGACGAAAAATCCAGTTCACTACATTTGAATAGATTAAAAAAAAAAGATCTCATCCAACAGCTTCCAGGTTTTAATCACATAAAAGATCAAAATAAACTGAACAGAAAACACAGAATGAGATTTAATAGACATAGAATCAATCAAAGGAATAGCTCCATGGACTAACATCATGAGGTTTCATCAGAATTCAGAATATAAGACAGTGCAGAATACAAACCAGATGAAGTAAGGGAACTGCTGTCAATGTCCCGAAACGGCCATTTATGCGGCCAACAATTTCATGGACCTGACTGGTAAGTTTCTGATCTGGCAAACCGAAGAAAAATATATATATATAATCGAAATGAAAGCAATAATGTGCTTAAAAAAGTTCAACAACACTTCACAATAAAAAGCTGCAGTGTATATGTCAAGATGATGTTCTGCAGTTACATCTTATATATCTTGTTCATTGCCAAATAATGGAGCCATCAATACAACAACAACAACAACTAAACTTTAGTCCCATACTAGATGGGGTCGGCTATATGGATTCTCTGTCTCCATGTTACTCTCAAATAAGGGGAAAAAAAAAGGTCTTCAAATGCTCTACCAAGATTGCTTGGTAGTATCCTTTAGTTCACAATCTTTAGCATAACGATATGGATAAGTTTAACATTTTAATCATGCCGTAAGCATCACTTAAGTTCCATATCAACAAATTATTGGAGGATGGTTTAGGAAGCACAAACTTCACAATATGCAGCATGACTCTAAGAAATTTTTTTGGCTGGTAGAATAAAGAAAATGGCTAGATGATGTAATTACATGTACAATTTAAAATTTCACATCTATATAGCATGTATGAAGCACAACATAAATACATTATGATTTTTAACAAGAGAGATTAACATGTATGGTGCACTGAAAAGGGTATGCTAATAAAATCCTCCAGGGATCTCTCTTGTGTTGGATTGAGTAATAAAAAGCTATAATGCAGATCCAAGAAATAAAAACAGATAGCATTTCTCAGTTGTAGCACAGTGGCTGCCGAAGCAGTCAATAATTTCTAAAAAGTAGTCAATGTGTACACTAACAAGGCAAAGAATGGTAGGACACACAAGATCCAAAGCTCTCCAAGAGCCAAGATTTATGATGTAGATTGCTGAAGTGGTTTCACATTCAAAACACAACATAAACTTGCTTTGTTGGTTGTTAATTTTTTTTATAATATTTAAAACCATATCATATCTAACACTAGGCATAAACACAAAAGAAACATAAAAGAGTATCAAGTTAATATTAATTGACGATGAACATCAAAACAAATGAAACATTTAGGCAGTACGTACACTCAGGGACATCTGTTCTTGTTGGCACAGCAATTTGCAATAGAACAACTTTATCACGCCATAATGGATTCTCCTCTAGGAACTTTTCAAAGGCCAAAATCTTTTGAGGGATCCCTTTAATCATATCAAGACGATCAACACCCAACATTACCTAGACAATAAAGGAATCAAAATAATAGAAAAGATAACACAATAATAGGCACCTATCAAATGGCACAAGGTAATGCAGAGAAAAGTGAACCTATGGTAGAGAAATAGAAATTCTGGAAAATAATGAAAAACACACAAACCAGCACAATAAGGAAAAATAATGTCAATCTTGGTGCAGCATAGTTGCTGCTGAACCATCCAATTTTTTTAAAAACACCAAATCCTTGTTCAAGAAAAACATGGTAAACCTAATAAAAGATGCACACAAAATTGAGAAGATAGCCTTAAGATAAAGTTATTAAAGGAAGAGTTCTATCTCCAGTTTGTTGAATATCATTGGTGACTTCAATTCTTTAGGTTTGAACGGTGAGATATCACATATGGCATGGTTTGTGAAATAGTTTAACTGATATATGGCTCTATGATAGTATTGATCCTCCTATGAACCAATTTAAAATGTAGATAAATCTAGAGGTTGTGGAAATCTAAGAGCTACGTATAAGCAAAGAACTTGTTTATACATTACACCCCAAATCTAAATGTTGACACGAAACCATGAATAGGGCAGTCCGGTGCTGCAAAGATCCCGCTATGCGCGGGTCTGGGGGTCGGGTCGGACCACTTGGGCTTGTTGTATGCAGCCATATATTGCTTTTTTTTGCAAGAGGTGGTTTCCACAGCTCGAACCCGTGCAAACCATGAATAGATGTGAAATAATTTATTTGATACCTTTCGACCAGCAAATCTTTTCTTCAGCTCACTGATGTGTTCTTTGACTGTTGGAAGCTCAAGAGCTCGTTTAAACCGATCAGAGTCTATCCCAATAGGAAACTGAAGTTCAAGGAGTCATGCATCACAAACAGGAACAACAATGAGTGCTTGCAACAAAAATATATGAATATGAACACAGAAGTATAACATTCTATTAAATCATCCTTCACATAAGAAACATAAATGCAGAAAGTTATGTTTATCCACCTAGCCTTGATGCTTAGTATATTATGCACATAATACAAAAATCCACTAGAAATTATACCGCAGCGACTCGAGTCAGCTTTCCTTGATCTTCCACCCCTTCTGGTGTGCCCTCAAGTCCAAGAATTCTTGTGCAAGCACTAACAAAGTGCCTTGCATAGTCATATGTGTGGAAACTGGCCAATAAAATACATATCATCAAGTTATACAATAGATGCTTCTTTATATAAACAATAAAAACCTTCCAAGAAAATAACATATCAATTGATTATTAATAGAACTTTCTCATATAATCAGCAGCACAGTAGTATAGAGAACGAATCATGTTAAGCTATAACTGCAAATCTTTTCACTTGAGAATATATGTAGATGATGCATCTTGAACTTGTCTGCATGCCGTTTCCTATATGTTCTAAAATTTGGAGATAGTATCACAAAAACCTAGTGTGAAAACTTTTGACCTTCATCATAACTAATCCTGAACTATGGAAATTGGGGAAACCAATGAAGACTAGTACACATGAAATGGATGAAGAGAAAACTTCCAATAAACATTGAGACAAGAATGAGGTGGAGTCGCAAGGAACCACAGATGATATGTTTGAGCTCATTGCCCTGCTACTTGACGAGATTTTGCAACCTATAATCTTATGACACCCTTGTCCATCAAGAAAACGGAATAGAAGCATTAAATGCAATAGCAAATGGTGAAATCCATATATGAAGGGCCGGTATTTGGACATGCTAAAGTCCCAAGATATTTGAATTGAAAAAAAAAACCAAGATGTCATCAAAGAGCTTATTTTCTTTCAAATCATTAGGAGTATGATATTAATATTAATTTTACTTTCAATGAACCAATTATTGAGCAACACATGCACAAAAAAGTAATATGAAAACAAATAATGACTACAGAATTTACCTTTTAAATTTACTACTTGTCATTTTCTTTTTGCTACTCAAGTACATCAATTTGTTGATATTAAAATCTAAATCCTAGATAACAAATATCAAGTGGTCCTTTAATGGTCTTTCCTTCTCTTCTTTCACTTCATGACTTGTCTTATTCCTGAGGAAATCATGAAGAAAAAGCAAGCATGCAAGAAAAAATATCTTGTGATGCTATCTAATTCAAATTTCTTTTTACCTAAAACAAAAATAAAATATCCAAATTTACAACAGGGTGACATTAGCGATTGAGCAATAAACAACAAAGCATATTGGAAAGCAACACTTGCATATGCATAAATGACAAAACAAAACAAACATTGGGGGTCCATAAGAGCCTGACCATTTGTGTGATATAATCGGTCCACGTTGTGGGCTACGTCATGACTAAACATGTGCACCATCCGAATTTATTTGTTTATTATGCTTTACTTTACCAGAAGATTCTTCTTTATTCATAATATAGCAATTGAAGTACACTACGAAGCATTTCTATAATGTCTGGAGACAAGGTAGAGAACCATTCTGGATTGTAAATTCTTTAAAGATGTGCATGCTTTCTGAGTGTATGCCATGTGGCATAAAAGTTGGTGTGAGAGTGGAATACAGATTGCCATGAAGTGCCAAACCTTTCTGACCACTATCAAATGTATTTAAATCAAAGAACTGCTCACCCGACTAAATCAGCTGCAAGAACTGATTTCAGCAATTCTGACCGGGACGGCAAGGTCCTATGAATTTCTGACGAGGGGAATGGAGTGTGGAGGAACCAACCAACTTTCATATTGCTGTCATACTCCTTCAAGCATTTTGGAAGAAACATGAGATGGTAGTCATGGCACCAAATAACATCCCCCTCTTCATAATGCTGGCTTACAACATCAGCAAACATCTGGTTTGCTCGTTTATATGCATCAAACTGGGACTGGAAGCTGCGAGTGGTTGCCAGTCGGTCTTCCTGAGGGAGCCCAAGGTAATGGAAGAGGGGCCAGAGGATATTGTTGCAGTAGCCATTGTAGTACTGATGTACTATTTCTTCATCAAGAAACACCGGAATGCATCTCTGCATCAGTGTTCCAAGACGTGGTTCAAGAGGCAAAAGCACAATTCTAGTTCTTGAGAAAGAAGGAAAAAAAAAAACATCGAAGTACAAATAAGGCTATGCTATCAAACAATATAAGGGAGATGCACCACCCATGGACATCAAAACTTTCATTTTTAACATACCTTCACAGCCAAGGCCTTTGTAAGTGCTTTCTGCCCAACTTCATCTGGCACATTCACACCAGCCCATCCGATCCATTTAGCATCAACATCCCGCACACCTGTAGGAGGAGAAATCAATGATACCATATAACAAAATGGTGTGTAAATTACAGGTCAAAACAAGCTATATAGCAAACAAAGAACACCAGAATTTTGCCGGGCAAGCTGAAAACAACATAAAGCTCAAGTCTGAAGAAAAGAAAAATATTAAAAAGGTTAAGACTGAGAGACGTGCCACAAGAGCAGCCACATATGAAAGAGTACCATACCATTCCACTCACTCCCTCACCTCCATTATATACCACACTATCCAAATAACGATAGAGATAAATGCCCATTGATTCCTAGGGTAATACAATAGCTAAACGACATGCTTCACAAGGTATATCAAAACAGTGAAAAAAGCAGTCAAACAAACATCCAAAGCATTGGTGTTGGAAACGTGCGAGGCGTTACCCAGAAGAGCAGAGACGAGGCCACCGGCACTGATCTCCAGCGACCACAATTCCTCACCGCGGCGGATGGCGGACACGGGGAGGCGATTGGCGACGACGAGCAGGCGTTGCTTGAAAGGAGTGCGGTCGGGGCCACCATAGAAGCCCTCACTGAAACCCATCCGGAGAGCAGCGGCGGGGTCCTCGGAGGCCTCCTCCTCGGAGGCGGCTGCGGGGTCGTTCTCGGGGTCGTGGTCGAGAGGCTCGGGCCCCCACGGGAGTTCACCCCGGCTACTCCCCTCCTCCTTTTCGTTGATGTTGAAGGTACGGTTGAACTTTCGGAGCTCGTGCTCGCGCATGAGCCTCTCGACGCGGGTGGGGTTGCGGTTACCGTACTTGTTGCCCGGCATGTGTTCGGCCTTGAGCCCCGCCGAGGCCAGCTTCATCCAATCCGGGCCCCGCCCTGCATTGCAAACACGATCAACATAACAATCAGAAAACCAACAAGGCTACTACTTATAGGAGGCAAGGCAAGGCAAGGCAAGGGCAAGGGAAGAGGACCTTGTTAATTTATAGATTATTTGAAAATAATAAAAAAATTAAAAAATAAAAAAAAATGGGGGCGATGGATGGGATTGGTGAGTGGTGATGGTGGGAGCGATGGAGATGGTGAATAATGAATGGATTATGGACCCTGGCTTCTCCTTCTCACCGGAGGACATGCTACAGGGTGCGCAAAGAGATCACACAAATCAAGGGTGATTCGCAGAGCCAAACCCGGCCCCTTTCTCTTCTTCTTCATCATGTGCGTCATCCGGCACCGATTTATATATTTATATATATACATATAAATATATATATCCATAATTAATTTAAGCCAGGAGAAAAATAGAGAGAAAGGATAAAACACGACGTTCACCCACTCACAACAGGCAGTGGCCGAGCGGCGAGCGGCGAAAAATCCAGATGAAAGAGAGAGTAATTAAGAGCTAAGATTTGGATTCGATTGCGAAGCTGGGGAGGGAATTGTGAGCTATTTATATGGTTGATGGGTGTGGGTGTGTGCGTGTGTGGGGACGGAAGTCAAGTTGGGGGGACGATAAGATATTTTTGGTGTTTCCAAATGCTAGCTGAAGGGTAGAAGAGAGAGAGAGAGAGAGAGAGAGTGTGTGTTACCGGGTTTTTAATTTGGCGATGAGATCTCGACGGAGAGGATAGTACCAGGAGTAGAAGAAGACCGCGCCGGAGGGTCGGAGGCTCGGTGTGGTGATGAGTAATGAGAAGTGAGAACCGCTGTTTTAGATCTCTTTATAGAATTAGGGGGAGGAGGAGACTGGAGAGGAGAGAGAGGCATGGCGCCATGCAGGTGACACTCACCACACCATATATATAAACATACAAATCTCTTCAACTACTTGATATCTCTACACCCTTTCTTCCTACTAGGCTACTAGTACTACTGCCTCTCTTTAATTAATTTTTTAAAAAAATTAAATATAAGAATTCAAAAATTACTTAATGAGATAATCTCCATTCCAATACCAGATTAGTAATTATTCTTCAAAGGGAGTAACTTATTTCATTGAGTTTTTTTTTTTTTTAAAGAAAAAAGAGTACTTTAGTATTGTGGTGGAGGAATTTGTGCACCAATATCACAGTAATGTTGTTAGTAATAAAGTGCTTTCTTTTATTAATTTTTAATGGAGTAAGTGCATGAGTAATGGACCAAGAAGTTATGATAATGGGAATAAAACAAATTTTGTCGATGAATTGAATAGATGACAAATTCAATTTCAATCGCTTTGAAATATTTAGTCGTTATCTTGTAAAAAAAAATGTGGCTTCGTTGAATTGTGTTTGTCGTGTCTTCAAATAATCCATATATTTTATTTTATTTTTGCACATTTTCTCTCTAACGAAAGTTTTCTCATGTACCTTCTAGAAAAGCGAGTTTAGTATTATTCGGAAACAATACCAATTAAGATTGTCATTGATATACATTTCTGGTAAAAAATAATAATAAATTAGAAGAATATGCTTAATGCAAATATTCATGTAGATGTGATTCTACTGATCAACTTAAAAATTTAAAGTAAAAGAAAAAAAAAACACTTTTTGATAGAAACAGATTAGGAGTTAGTCGGTCAAAAGATAAAGAGAGGAAAAAAAGGAGGGTGTGAGAATATCGAATTTGGAAAATAAACAAACAATAGATATATGGAGTTATTAGCTGTACTCCAAAGAATCCAAAACATCAAACCCCAGAAATGGAAGCGTTGCCAGAACCACAAATATATATCTGGCAAGCAGATTGCAAGCCCTCGGCTCCCAAAACAGCTAGCATTTAATCTTATAAGGTCTGGTCTCCATTAGTATTATAAGTACTATATACTCAGTAGTACAGTAGACCAAGAAGACGATGGTGGAGGTGGAAGTGGTGATCCGTGAATCCGTTCTAAAAAAAAGGACGGTGAGGTAGTACCAACACCAAGCCATGGCACTACCTCTGGATTCGCACGGATATTATAAGTTTGATGATAAATAGTAAATATATACGTACCTAGCTAGCCTCATGTCCTCTCTTTTCATTACAAGCACGTACGTGTTTCACAAACTTTATCATGTTCATGTGTGTGTCTATGCGTTACCATCATTGCGATGTGGAGATGAAGCTGGTGGTGCTGGTGTGGAGCCATGAGTTCCTCGTGACCCCGCGTGTACGTATATCTATTTCTGTGTTTATATTCAACGCACGGCAAGGCACGGCCTGCTGCTGCTGCTGCTGCTGCTCTTTGTTGCCCCGGGGGGTCACTCTCTGCTTGGACTTTGCTAGCTCCTGAAAAAAAAAGCACTTAATTCGTCGTGCGTTCACTTTGACTCCCAGGGACTGTGTCACCGAAATGCTTCCAAACTTTTGCTTTTGCTTTTTTTTTGTTTTTCCACTACCCTTCCTCTCTTTGACCAAGAGAAAAATTAAATTAAATTAAATTAAATTAATCAATGAATTATATAATTATATGGATATAGAAAATTAATTAATTAATATGCATGCATTGCATGTCTCCCGGAGAAACGAAAAGAAAGAGAAAGAAAAGGACTGGGGAGAGGATATAGGACACAAGGGAGCTTCTTATCCTGTGGCCGCCTCTGCTTTCAAATATCTTTTATTGAAGGCGAAAGGGAAGGATGGAAAAGTGGGGAGGGAATAGCCGAATAGGGATGGCAAGTTGAGAAGGAATTGAGTCGCAAGGAAACAAGCGAAGATATATGGGAATAGGATGCTGGCTGGAGAAGGAGAGGACATACAACCTCTTGTTCATATTCTCTCTTAGTTATGCAGTCTGCGTCAAGTGCTGGATTGAGACCTTCTTTTTATCTCTATCTGTATATATACTGTAGCACTTTGATTGTTTTGATTTATAGAGATATTTATATATATTCTCTCATATGGAGAAATACGTTCATCGCCATGTGAGGCCTTTTGAGATGACCGTGTGTCAGCTCATATATAGCCATCATCCATCACCACCACACCATACTACAATGGAATTTAATGTATACCGTATATATATATATAGCTACTTTTTTCTATTATTATTATATTATTATTTTATTAAAAAAAATGTTTATTTTAAAGATATTTATGAAATGCATGGCAAGTGCCTAGCCTTGTGATCTTTTTACACGGTGGAGGCGTGGAGCTAGTTTAAGGGTTTTTTTTAAAAAAAAAAAAAATTAAATGAATAGACCATGTGAGAAAAAACAATAAAAATAACTTAATTAATAGAAGCAAAACCTATTTTTAGTGATTAAAATCAATCATTGGAACTCAGAGTCTACCTCTATTTGATCCTATCTCAAATGATTGAGATTTGAGTTCGTTTGTTTGACTTAAAAGGATCAATGTTAGGTTTTATGAAGTCGCTTATATGTTATATGTTTTTTAACTAATTAGTTAAATAATTTTATGTTTGGACACATACATCATCCTAAAAGCACTTGGAAGAAATTTTTGGGTGTTTTGGGAAACATACATGAGCATTTTGGTTAGGTAAAAAAAACTTAAGTACTTTTTTCATTGTCAAGAATTGCTTTAGTACCCACTAAATAGAAAACAGTTAATTCAGTGGTTTCTCTTCTCCGAAAAACATATCCATTACTTTAATAAGTGTTTAACTTTAGTGCTTTTCATTTGAAAATAAACCAAACAGGTCCTTAGTCATTCTCCCTCCTATTGAAAAATTGACCCTCAATTTGGTCTCTTATTTTTTTGATAGACGTGAACAAGTGTGCAATTGTAATTGATACCCGCAACCTCTCTTTGTGAGAATGAATGGATTAACCAACTTTTCTTATCTGTGTGAACTTTTTTATTTTAGTTGAGACATTAAATATCATCTTTTATTATGCACAAACCATATATTCCATGACACAACAAAAAAAATATATATCCCAAGTGAGTCGAAATAGTTTGGCCACACACAAAGAAGGCCAAAAGCTCTGAAAATCCCTGACTGAGTTAGATTTGATAGATATAAAACATCAATATCATCATTTGCAGAACAAAAATAGTAAATAGTGACATTCTCGATCTCCCAATTTTGTTCAATTAATTAAGTTGTCCAACATCAATACACACTAGTCAAATTAAGATTTTTAATGTTTTTAAAAATATAGACAAAGTGATCAAAGTCTTTCAACTACTTTCAACTACAAAAGGTAGCGGAACATGTTGGCATCAAAAACTTAGTTAAGACAAGAAAAAAGTCATTAATATAGTATGCTCGTTTAACATATTAAAGACATATAAAATAATAATTGAACATGAGTGAGTGGGTATTTCATACTTTTCATGGCATAATTGGAAAGAAGAAATGGTGGTCGGCGGTTGCTCTATAAAACAGGTTAAAGAGGAAATCTTTAGTGGAACCTTTGTGGATCATGGTCATTGAGAAACTTTTCACCAAATAATTAATTAATATATTTCCATTATAAAGTGTGAGAGACTCTTCTCCTTTCTCCTCTTTGTTTACTATATATATAATTTGAGAAAAAGAACAACGTCACCAAACTTCAATATACTCTCTTCCTTTTAACACTTCATATTTGAGCATATAACTTAATTACCTTATCTTCATGGTATCTTTGGTGCTAATCAACCAACAATGTATTTAATTGAATCGAAATATATTACTTTTCAATTAACTAATGGTTTGACATGCTAACCTATCGATGTCACTAATTCTTGTTGATCATACGAACAATGATAATAATAGATAGTGTATAACAACTCATCTGTCGAATCAACGGTCCGAAAAAAAAAAATAATGAAATCAGAAATTAATTAGACATATATAGCCTAACAAGATAGCTAGGCTCTAGTGTGGAAGAATAAATTCCCTTGTATTTTTAATTAGGGTTATCTTTTTGTAATAACTTTTTTGTGAGTGTGCCTTTGAAAAAGGTTTGATGACGTACCTCATTCACTTGTTAATTACCAACTGAATTTAGTAGTTGATTCTAATAAAAAAGAAGATCTTTAGCAGATCGGAAAGCAGTAATTCAAAAGCTAACTTCATTGACAAGCTCTGCAATATTTTGTCGAAAAAAGTAGCTTTGAAATAAAGCTTACTCCATCTTTACAGTCAAATTGCTGTCTTTTTGTTTTCCCTTTTTAATCTATTTAATTATCAGCACATATGAGACTATTATCTCTAACAAAAAGAATTTAAAGAATACTTCTAGATAATTCCAGTATCAAAACATACTTTATGTCAGACTTTAATCCTAGTCCCACATCAATCCCACATCGAACAAAGGAGAGAGATTTTGTACTTATATATATATATATATATATATATATATATATAGGAGTGATTATGGAACACTATTTTTACATCCTTTTCATTCATTAATTCATTACAATGTTTTAAGCAATTCAATTATGGATGGAAGATATAAAAATAAAGATGTTACTTTTCATACATTTAGAAACTTGTAGTGCTCTTTATCTTAACGGTGAAATTTTTATACGGTTGGAATTTCACCATTTAATACGTAAGACTTACAAAGCTTTCTAAATTGTATGAAAATCATACGCGCTTATTTTTCGATATTCTTTCCATCCATACTACTGCTGGTTAAAACACCGCCAGAACCAATAATAAATGAAGGATGTCAAATGAAGTGTCAAAATACCATCCATGATCCTAACCCATATATATATATATATATATATATGACTTGGAGCTAGCAGCAAGAACATATTGTTTTTAAAAATGTTATGTAATTAGTGCTTTTTTGTACTTAAAAAAAATGTCATGTGTTTTCTCCAAACTTCAAAAATGTTTTTCTCAAGAGCATATACCCACCTGATTCCATTTTATTGAAAAATAACATTAAAAAAAAAGATTTAACTTATAGAATAAGTGTTTTTTGCTTTAGAAAAACACTATCAAAATGAACCGTGAAATATAAAGACATTCTCTTCAATTGATCAATATAAAGTACTATAAATTTGATAGTGATGAGGCCACTCGTTAAAAAATTGATAGCTTCTATTATCTTGGTTTGATGCTGCCCATCGGTCAAAAAAGCCAATTCTCTGGGGAGTACAAAGCTTAATCAAGAGGAGCTTAATTGTATTTCTCACCGAATACCTTAGGGATCTGATGGTGACGAGGTCTAAAAAGAAAGAGGGTGGCAAAAGTGAGAGAAGACAATGGAAGCTACAATGAGTCCATGACATACTACACAATATGGACTTACTATCGTAAATAAATATGATTTATCCATCTTTCTTCAAAATATATATATATATATATATATATATATATACTATAAAACTGTAACGTCTGGTATAGAACGAACATAACATATATGAGCGAAAATAGGAAATTAAGAAGTTAGAGCAATTACCAACGGCCTCTTAGCCTATCAGTACCAGGTCCCATTGTATAGAGCATAGATGGTTGGGAAGAACCCAGGATCAAACCCATTGTTGGGGATGTGCAAACATAGTATCACATTTTTTTTTTAATAAGTGGATGAACCACAAGTTATTTAATTAGGATAAGGTTTCATTACAGTGCTTGAGTAGTATAGGAAATAAAGGAATAACAGCATTTAGCCTACGCCGTTACACATCAAGCACTACATTTAGTCGATTTCCTTCTTCAGGTGTGATCTGGTTCCTCCCCAGGGGCATTTCCGCCATCGCCTTGTTGTCCTGTCGTAGTTGCTGTGAATTCCAAGCTACGCTTTACCAGGTTCGCCGCCGCTTTCAGCTTTGTTCTCTTTGCCTGTGGAGCTACATCCAACTAAGAAATAATGAGGAAAGAGATATCACGAATGATTCTTAAGTAAACATGTTGTTTATCCTGGAAACACCGCCTATTTCTCTCTCCCCATATGCACCAAGTGATTCCCATGACGATGATATACCATCCCTCTTGTAGGGTATTGTCCACCTTCAAGGGGGTATTTTTTGTACCCCAAAGTGTCTGGAGGTTGTCCCTAGGCTCTAGCCATAAACAGGTTTTCGAAATGCTCCCATATTTGCCTCACAAAGGGACATGATACAAATAAGTGTTGGGCTGATTCATTCTCATTTTCGCATAAGTAGCAGGTATAGCGGTCGCCTCTCCATTTCCTTTTATGTAGGTTATCAAGGGTGAGAATCTTGTTAAAAGAGAGAAAAGTGAAGAGGTATAAATATAGGTTAAACCACTTCAAAGTACCAAAACTTTTTAGGTGATCCACAAACAAAGCCGTGCGGGCTCCAGATCAGAGCAGACAATATTGCTATTTGTGTGAAGTGTGAGATGCCCCCGATCTATCAATTGATATCAGAACCTGGTAGAGTGAAAGGGGGACATTTATGGATCGATAATTAAGAAAAATTAAGATGCTGCATATATATATATATATGGTGGAAGAAATTAAAGTAGTAGCATGCAGGGTCACATGTAGAGGAGAAGTAATAGGCAGCAAGGGAGATTGGAAGTGATTCGAGCACCAAGGCATGCTTGAACATGTCGAAGTTGAGAATCCAATTATCATCGATCCTGAAGGTCTAAAGCAAGCATGGGCCATCCCCTGCTGCTGTTGCCTTGCCTGCCTGTGGAGCTCTCTCTCTCTCTCTCTCTCTCTCTCTCACTTCTGGTAATGGTGCAAATAATTGGGTCATGGAATGTTGCCCCCCAAAACAGTTCCTCCTTTCCTCCTTTCCTCCTTTCCGTATCTATAAATTTGGTTTGGTCAGAGGAGAGATGCAAAGCAAAGCAGAGTAAAGCACTATTATAAGATTTCATTCCCCTCCCATCCCTAGTAGCTAGTCCTTTTTAAATAACCTGCTGCTACATAATAGTACTTTTGTCCGGAAGCCCTTCTCTTTTAGGGACCACTATCCCCCTCCCCTCTACTCTATTCATTATTCCTTCCTTAAACTTATAATTAATTAATTAACTAATCAGATTATGTCTCTGTGTTTATTTTATATATAGAGTACTACTGAATGATTTGATATATATATATATATGGTTAAGGGGATCACTGTCAGCTTTTGTTAAAGAGAGGCTTTGTGCTGCAGTATTAAGTAAGTGCTGATCATGCATTCAAGCAGAGATAGAGAATATCTGAGACTTTATATAGATAGAGGTGGCCATGGATTGGCAGGAGAACTTTGGGCAAAGACATGATCACCAATTTTATCAGTGCTTCTTTCTTTTATCTATTTCCATCATGTTTATATAGCCAGTGGGGCAACGTGCTGCTATAGAGCTATAGCTAGCTTCCCTTCCCAGTACTCTTAATTAATTATTCACTGCAGATATATATTTATATATATCTGCATTATTCTATTGCATGCTCACAGGATAAGAGTTCTATGGTTCATGTTTGCATTGAGAATCTAAGTATGATCGAATTCTTTAAAAAAATTTCGTTTCGATCTCCTCACAAGACAGGGTAAATATATATATATGCCACACTGTTAAACCATATATATATAGAGAGAGAGTTTAATTAAGATGATTAATGATCAGTTAATATATATATATATATAGAGGGAGAGAGAGAGAGAGAGAGAGAGAGAGAGAGAGAGAGAGAGAGAATTGCAGGTGGTTAATTTACTGACAAGATATAAATGTGCATGTGGTGGTGAGCACTGGTGTCTCAAGTTGAACCATATAATGTTATGCAACTATGCATACATATATAATAATGCTGCAAAGTTTTCAAGGAAAAAATGATGAATGCTCACAAGTTCCTTGAAAATTAATCAATTTGTCTGTCTGTGTTTTTGAAGAAGCTAAGCTAGGAGACAAGCTGTAAACCAAAGGACCAAGTTGTATGGGCCCTTGATCTTGACTTCCACTGGGCCTCAGGTACGGACCAGATAACCCTCTTCTTAACAGCCCATATCATATCATTATCATATATCATCAGGTGTGTGTCGATCTTCTCACGTGCTCCATCTCTACATATAATTAGACTATAACTAATAATATAAGATTAAAAAAATCTAACAAAATAATAATTATAACAGTATGAAGGAAAATGGTTTATTGAAAAAAAATATCAATAGTTTTAATTAGTTGATGAGTATATATATATATATATATATATGAATATGATCCTAGCTAGGAGAATTAAGAACCAATGGACATGACATGACCCCTCAAAGGTACTCTGTTGTTTGTTGTCTGAAAGGCCACCTTACATTTGGTATTTGACTAGTTCTTTCTTTTACCTGAGTCCTCATATATCCGGGACCAGAGTGGGAGTGGAAATCAAATGGGATGTTGAGAATCATGAGATGAAGAGAAAGATATCCTCCTCAGGATCACATACTACAAACACAGTATAGTACTCTTTCTCTCTAACTCATCATCCTCCATAGTCCATCCTCTAGTGCAACTTGCAAAGAATAAAGCTGAGCCAGCATGCCACCATAGAACTAAACTCTAAGAAAGAACACTACCACCACCACCATCATTCATGCAACTATCTATGCAAGCTATAACACTACTACTACTACTACTACTTGGTTTTATTATAATTACTATAGTATTTATTTATAAAGTTTGGCTTTCTTTGCTTTTGCATGTGTGGTGGCATTTGCACCACTTTGTGGCTGTCTGGTTCATGCATTCATACATTTGTGAGGCAATCTATAAAAACAAACATGAGGTGGATCTTGATTCCTTCATGGCTATTGATGCTGATGAGTATGTCTCATATCTCCTTTACTGTGTTTTTCAAAAGGTAGGGTTGCACCTAGCTAGATATATAGCTACCATGAAAAGTTATGCTTGGTAAAAGTGGTCTTTGTCCGACTAATAAATGAATATATATATACTTTTTTTTTTAATAGACATATATATATCTTGATTCTTGATTGTTGATGGTGAGGGAGAAATTTGTACCGACATGGGACCTTGTGATCATAAACTTTATCCAGTGTGTTTGGAAGGGGAAGAGTGGCATGGCCTTTTCCTTTGATCAAACTATCAATCTTCTTCTCTTTTGAACAAAAAAAAAAAAAAAAAACCTCATTTAAAAGCTTATATATATACTGTGTTTCTTTTAGTTTTTCTTAATTTTCTTTAGTGTTTCTTTTAATTTATATTTCACAATCAACAATGGGTGTCCCTCTCAAAAAGAGAGTTTGAACTTTTCTAAATATATAATTCTCCCAAAATAAAAAGTGGTTTATATGAATTTATTAACAAAATATATTTTTAGTTTATTATACATATACCAAAGGCCTCTTGGCCTATTGGTAATGGATTCCTTGCATAAGATTTCGTTGATCGGGACAATTCCAAATTCAAACCCTAACGACCACAAAGTGAGGGCACGCACGCACATGTGCTATGTTGTCCAACCCTTGACTTTTGGGAGACGGTTGTCGCCTTTGTAAAAAAAAAAAAAAATAGAGTTTATTAATTATACATATATTATTAGAGAGCATAAAATTTAATCGGTAGGATTCTAACAATTAATTCTTTTTAATATGATTTAAATATCAAATAGTTTATTCATATTTAAAAAATCATAATAAACATCACTGCTAAAATTCATATAATTTCAAACTTTTTTTCTCTTCATTACAAAATCTTAAAATGAATACTATTAATAATTATAGTAAGAGTCAAATGTAAAATCTACTTTATATATATAATATTAGTATTTCTAGATAACTAATTAAATATATATTTTTTAAAAATAAATAAATCATATTTTAAATATTTATTAGTATCGTAGAGGTACATGCTATACCTAATTTGTTATGTAAAAGTGAGATAAGTGGAGATTAAGAACAAGGGGCATTGTGAAGACACAGTCTCGATATTGCAGTATGTTGATGACATCTTGGTTCTCTGTAGCAGCAGAGGATTGGTCGATGCTCGCATCTTGGAGCTAATTTTCTACATGTTTGAGGGTTTCTTAGGTCTAAGGATTAACTAGACTAAAAGCATCGTAATCCCGATCAAAACGATGGATTATAACATGGAGGACTTTGCACAAGTGCTAACTGTGCAGTCGCTGGCCTCCCAATAAAGTATATGGGGGAAGTTGGCATCGTGGAAGGCGAAATTATTTTCTTGGGGGCTCATGATGTTAAACTCACTAATATCCACCATCCCGATCCACTGAATGACAACTTTTTACCTCCCAGAGTGGGTTATCAAGAAGATTGATAGAGTTAGAAATGACTTCCTATGGAGGGGAGTTGATAAGGAGAGGCATTGTTATCATCTAGTCAACTGGGAGAGAATTTGTAGGCCTAAAGGAAACAGGGGATGGGGGATCTTAGACCTCTGAACCTTAAATGGAGCCATGTTGGGGAAATGGTGGTGGCGGATCCTCACCGAACAAGTGCTATTTGTCAGAAGATCTTCCATAACGTATACTCAAGAAGAGGCTCTATTGATCCTCACAAGCCGGTCTCGGGG
The DNA here is from genome assembly GCA_026586065.1 of Dioscorea zingiberensis. Taxonomy (NCBI): domain Eukaryota; kingdom Viridiplantae; phylum Streptophyta; class Magnoliopsida; order Dioscoreales; family Dioscoreaceae; genus Dioscorea; species Dioscorea zingiberensis. The sequence continues at coordinate 62,411,096 of CM048818.1, forward strand.
CGGGTGGGCATCCCCTTTCTGGAAAGGCCTGTGCCGGGAAAGCCTTCCAATCATGGCTAACATCCATGTTATATCGGGTTCTGGCACAAACACCAATTTTTGGGTGGACAACTGGTGGAAAGGACAATCGATGAAGAATACTTTCCCTGGGTTACACGAATTATCCATAACAAAACACCTGACCATCAAAGGTGCAAGATCCAGGCTCGAAAGAGGTCTTCCACTCCTTAAGCCGAGACCCCTAATAGCTCGGGAAATGGAGGACCTGCACCTGTTAATCTGGGCACTTGTCGACTCGACACACCCTGATGCAATCGATACTAGGGAATGGAGCCTCACCAATAATAGTGTATTCACAATCAAGTCACTTTATCGCTTCAGAATTGATGGAGGCACAAGAAGCGACCTAAATCATAAACTCTGGAAGCAGTCCTGTCTTCTCAAGGCGAAATTATTTGCATGACTGACAAGGGAAAATCAGATTCTTACCCTCAACAACCTGCACAAGAGGAAGTGGAGAGGCGACCGCACTAGATGCTACTTGTGCGAGACTGAGGATGAATTTTTCCATCATATATTCATCTCTTGCCCATATGTGAGGCAAATCTGAGATCACTTAATTTGGAACCCTGTTTGGATCTCGAATTGGTGGGGTGGATCTTCAGGCACTATGGGACACCATGAGTACATCCTTAGGGGTGAACAATACCCTACGAAGGGTGGGACATTGCTGCAATGACAATCACATGGAGTATTTGGGGGGAGAGAAATAGACGGTGTTTCTAGGATAAACAAAACGTTTTTCTTAAGAATTATTAGTGATATTTATTTCCTCATCATCTCTTGGTTGGATATAGCTCAAATGGCGAAAAGGTTAAAGCTGGAGACGACAACGAACCTGGTGAAGCGTAGCCTGAAATTCACATCTGCCAGTCAGAAAAGGCCTACAAAGGAGGGAACTCCTCCAAGGAAGACCCTGCTCAAGCCTGAGGAGGGAAGAAGATTGAATTGGTTGATGTCAGAAGGAGTGGGCTACTAACTATGTATGTTTACCTCCGTTCTGACCAAGCAATGTAACGAAACCTATTATTATTATTAAATAAAATATGATTTATTCATTTATAAAAAAAAAAAGGAACAAGGGGTATCGGGTATTACAAGTGGTCATGTCAAAGTCTATTCTTACTAGATGTCCCTTCCCCCTATCACAATTTGGCAGTGTCTTCCGTGAATATATAAGGCTTTGTTTGGCCAGAGCTTGGGCCGCTCCTAGTTTAGTTTAGTTTAGTTTAGTTTTGTTTTTGTTTTTTGTTTTTTTTTGGAACAAATGAGCTGTATCAATCTGGGATAAGCAAAAATGATATTTCTGTACCATGTGTTTTTTTTTCTATTTTTTCTTTTTATATTTTATGACATCACATCTATGATGTTGTAATTATGTAGGGGACGGCATGCCGACACCAAGTTTTGGAAGAGCGTGAATGTTTGGTTACAGTATGCTTGCTTGAATATCTATCTTATCATCCAATATCTCATCATTTTGGGACAAATCTAAAATGGTCTTTGTCAAAAAAAAAAAACCTTTTTCCAAACATCAATACGATATATATATCAATGAAAAGAATTCTCTCTCTCTCTCTTTTTTTATCCACTTATTCAGTTTTCTTTAATAAAAACCAAAAAAACTTGGTTGATTTGAAGTTAAATACCAAAATAATAATAATAATAATAATAATAATAATAATAATAATAATAATAATATCACTATGAAAATATATCTTCATACTATTCATATTATCAATATTTATATATTTACATATTCATATATTGAATATTGAGAAGTCCAGCCCACTCCAGCCCAGTTCCTCAACTTTCAAAAAGCCCAATATTAATTTCAAACTCGTCTCATAATTATAAATACTAAATAATAATAATAACAACCTCCTAATTAAAGAGCATTGTCAAGTAGGCATGAAATCATTTAATGGGACCTTATCTCTTCATCTTCTCATAAAGGCCACCATCTACATCTTGTTCTTTTGAAATCAATTATGCTATTAAGGGATGGTGTGCATTGTATATGATGCATAGTAATGGCAGCTCTTGGTATTGTGTGAGTAGTACGTAATGGATGCAAGTCATGCAAAGACCCCCACTGGCATAATTTCACATCCTCATATAATTGGATATCACTTCTTCTTTTGCTTCTTTTGGTTTAGGGTTTCCCATTTAGATTTTGCTGCTCATTTTATTTTTGCAAACTCTTGCTCCTCTCAACCACACTTATGTTTTTTTGGAAAGTAAGCAACAAAACAAAATTTATCCATTGAATCAATGCAAATGTACAGCCAATTAATTAAGGCATGCCTTTAAGCCAGGGCGGCTCAAAAGAGTTGGAGGCCTAAAGCGAAATTTTAAACTGAGGCTTTTAATTATTTAATATCAATTAAATTTTAGTAATTTTTTTAACAATTTAATTATTTTATATAATAACATGATAATTATTATGGGTTTTGATGGGAAGTAACTCTATATCCACTCAAAAAGAAAAAAAAATCTAAACAAACAAAAATTTAAATAATAGAAAGATAATAGGTTATTTTATAAAAAGAGAAAAAATTTGGGAAAATTATTTTTTAGTCCCCGGAAGTTTGCAAACTTCCCATACACGATCCTCCTCCGACAAAACAGCTTTCCCAGAACCCTCCTCCTTTTGGTTTAGTTATTTTTAGTCGCATAACTCCGCGTAAGTTAATCCATCCAAAATTATAATACCCATTTTGCCCCCAACTGAAAGCGGCAAAATGCTTCCCCGCCAAATCAAAGAGAAGAGTTCAACATCACTTTTAGCCATCAAATCACCACTTTTACTCATCTTTTCTCACTTACTTTTTGTACTTGCGTAGCTTTTCAGAGCTTCTTCTTCCTTTGTTTCACTTCTTCTTTGTTCTCTTTTGTTCCATTTGTTTCCATTCCTCCCTCGAATCCGGCCGAAGTTCGGTGACCTTCTCTTCCTGCTGAGTCATCGCCTCAAGGCGAAATAAGAAACGCTCACTTTAAGCCGTGGAGTACCTTTTCTCATTTTTTCGAAAAAGTGTTTTCCCCTATCAGCTTTTAAAACCCATGCCGGTGTGTAAGGTACTCTCTCGGCTAGTCGAATGGAGACCTTTTGTACGCTGTGATATAAGGGCGAGGAAGAGTTTTGCAGCCACCAGTGTTGAGTTCATGGCGTCAATACTAAATGAGATATGTGAGCGATAGGGGTCTTGAAGTTTCCTGACTTAAAGGTTCGGTTTGTCACAATCGGATGCACACCAACCTGCTTGCCCAATTGAAACGGAGGTGGACTTTCAATTATGGTATATATACCACATGTTCAAGTCGCCCGTAATCTTATTGTCGATACCGTTAAGATGCGTGGATAGCCCTCAAGCTCCTCATTACCACCGTGAAATACTATGTTTTTTATTGTTAGAACCATCCTACCCGTCGGTCGCGACGGCGTAATCCTTCTTGTAGTCGGTGATTTCGCGGTTTTCGCTTAAACTTATGAGTTTACGCTTAATATAGTCGGTTTTAGCTAACATTGTCACTTTACGCTTAAAATTACGGTTTTCCATTTAGTATCGTGTTTTTTCGCTTAACATTTTCACTTTCCAATAATATATCCCAATTTCATTTTGTACATATGCACCAACAGAGGGATTCAAACTCCGGATAGCATATCAAGCTTTACTGAGACACAAATCCATTCCAAAGAAGGGCATCCGGGGCATTAGCCATTTCCTACTCAACCGGATAGTATCAGAATTGTGTGCCGTTGATAGTAGGTGACCGTTTAGGGATGACCACTTTACGCGACTGCAGCTTCGCTATCAATCGGAATTTTTGACTTCAACTTCATAAAGAATGATAAGAAGAAGAGTAATCGCCCAATGTGCCGCTTGATGATTGCCAGCCGCGTTTTATCGGCGTAAGGTAATCATACAACATTTACAATCAAAACGACATCCCACACATACATGTGGAGGCGGTGACGACGCTTCGCATCCGGAAAGCATCAAAAGAAAATGGGCTCGCTGGTCGCGCGAGGTAGCCGGACCGCCTTCGCATGCAGCTATTGACATTCAGTGATATGCATGCTATGGTAGATCATGGTGTCAATTTGCCTTATAAGCAGCTTGGTTGGGGAAAGAGGGGCCAAGGGTATTCTTCTGTGAGGTAAGCAGGTGGCCTATGACTTGTTAGTATGGTATGCAAAACAAGCGCTTAATGGAGACAAACCCCGGTAGCATTGCTATTGTGGAGGAGGGGCGGTGAGCGTTTAGACGCGTGCATTTTCTCATTCCGCCGCATGCTGTTGGCGGTTTCAAGAGAGGTTGCGCCATTACTTTTCATTGATGGAACTCATTTGCTTGGAAAATACGCAGTACCGCTTGTTGTTGGGAGCGACGGGCAAAGATGGAAACGAGGTTCTTTTCATTTGCCGTTATTTGTCGTTGATAATTTAAAACCGACGCTTAATCGACGTGGTTCCCCGCAAAACTTCGCTGCCATTTACCGAGATGACGATTATGGCAAGAGTATTACATTCGCTTCTGGACAGTCGAAGGGCCTTATCAACACCGTCATAAATGTTTTCCCTTCTTCAGCCTCGCATGCATATTGCTTTACGCGCACCGCAAATGAGCCTTTTGAAGGAAATGTTAGCTTGGGAAGTCTCCGAAAGCAAAGTGTTGGTCCATATTTGTGAGGATCGCGCATGTACCGTGAAGGAATACGATGAGGCGTGAAAATAACGACCTACTTGTCAGTATTAGGACGCACATCGCTGGGTCGCCAAATCCGATGTTTCTCATTGGTCAAACTATATGTTCAACTTAAAAGATGGGGAGAGATTTATTCTAATCTGAGTAGCAGCCATTCAATGCCTGATTAAGGAGGCACGCCATCTCCCCATAACTAACATGGTCGATCGATAAGGTAAGAAAGATCTTCGCTTAGTGCACCACTTTATCAAGCTTTAATTTATTTAGTTTTAGCAATATATTAACTTACCGCTTATTATATAACATTTTTTCGGTTAAAATAATTTTTTTCATTTAATATTCCATGTTTTCGCTTAATATTATTCTTTCCTATGTATTTTCAAGCATTTCCGCTTAACATACCAAGTTTGTAATTAATATCTTTTCTTCTTGCTTCCTAAATGCTTTCTTTTGCCCAACAAAGGTTCAAGCTCCTTAGGTCACGTATGCTCGCAATCGCCGTAGAATTCTCGAAAATGGGAAACCCACTTATGCCCTGGAAGTACAATAAGTTGAGGAAATCGCCAAGAAAGCCGCTAACCTACTTGTTGGCCGCTCGCATTGAGGAGATCATTTTGAGGTCATCGACAGAACAACCACGCCAAGTAGTCCGCTTCTCAAGGACATGTTCATCGGCGCGGCAGGCGTATGGCCTCCCCGCAAACACGCATGCCGCAATAATGCTAATCTGACACAAGTGTACATCGTATGTTGGACAACTATTTCCTCACGTTGAAGCTTACCGGGCCAAGTATGCCGGTTATCTTTCCTGGCCCCAGTGATGATGACAAGCCGGATCGATTCAAACCGCCGAACTATTTCCTCGGTGACCGCCATGCACAAAGAGACCGCCGGTCGCCCAAGACTCAAGAGAATAGAATCACGGTGGAATCCGACGCGGCGTGAAGTTACTGGCCGAGTCGATGCCATTACGGTGGCCGACACAACCGGAGATCTTGTAATGTCGCATAATTATTGCCGACTTCATATGTAATTACTCTAACATTTATCAGATTTCGTGCGCTTCTTGTTTTTGCTTGAATTATACGCTTTTGGTTTAGTTATACCGGTTTCCGCTTAATATTAGGACTTTCTCTCGTATAATACTACAACTTTTCCGCTTAATATTTCAATTTGTTGGGAGAGAGAGGTGACTATCTCATTCTCCCAATGCCCCTAAGGCATATTTCGACGATTTGGCCCCTTGAGGTCGAATCAACTTAATACTCTTCAAATTGCTTTTCCGCTGAGGGCTCAGCGCCTCCACCTGAATGTATGGACGCAATGATAACCAAACTATCCGCCAGATACTTTACCCACAATAAATAAATTGCCTCAATCCTCTCGCCGCTTCAATCCTTCTGCCGAATCAATCCTCTCCGTCAAGGCCGATTATCGGCGGCCTCCTTCGCCTTTTAAATAGCCCTCCACATGGGCACGCATTACCATATCACTCTTTCCCTTTCGCAAGAATGGATCCCTCATGGGCTTAGAAAATCTCTAAGAGAAATCGCCAAAGGACTCCACCAAGCTCAATTCGGCTCATCAAGTCCAGAGATGTCAAAGACGACGTCGAAGGAAGGGAGCCACCAACGCGTTCGCCTCACGAAAGGATCCGGGATGACGCATCCTCATACAAACGATCGCCACTCTTTTCGCATGGACATTCAACGGCCGCTGAAATCTACCTCTCGATGAGAATACGCCCGCTTGAAGGCCAGATCAGATGCGCGCGAATATCCTCGAAGTTCAAAGAATCGACGACTTTCAACGCCTCGCTTGTGTGACGCAAAAAGGTGCCGAAACATCGAGGAAGGTTTCAAAATCTTCCAAGATATTTCTCCCCGTCATCCTCTCATCTAGACTTGACTCGTGGATTTCACTCCAAGCCCTTCAAGATCTCCCAGCCTACCTGGGAGAAGATACCGATTGAAGAGAATGTCACGTACATGCCATGGACCCCTTTCATTTATGTTTTTACCGTGTTGTTTAAATTTTCATCTCTTTCTTTTGTTGTTATTCCGTGACTTTTTATGTTTGGTTTTAGCTGAACGCTAATTAATGTTATAATATTTTCTTCATGCCCATTTGTGGATTGTCATTAAACGCATCACGCATTGTCATGCTCCCGCTTAAGCTAATGAGTTTCCATTTAATATATCACTTTTTATGTTTACTATCTCATGTCTCATTTAAAATGTAAGTTTTCCATTTAATATATTATGTTACCATTTAATATGTGACATTTACGCTTAATATATAAAGATTGTATCTAGGATTCAATACTTTCATTTGCATGACCATCATAACCATTGGAAGAGTTAATGTTTGTTTAACGTAAAATCTAAATTTAACACGCTCTTTCAAATTTTAATGCCCGCTTCATCCTTTACCGCTCTTCGCCGCCTATTAATATCTCTGCGTATGAACGGCAAACGTAATACTCTACATCGATGTGGGGAGGGTGGAGCTTCGCCATCGAGGATTTGTTCTATGAACCGCATTACATAGATTGGGCAGCCACACTTCCAGGGCTTCGCTGCAGACATTGTCACAGGCGTATAAGCATGCTGCGCAGTAATCTCCAACTCGATTTGGATGCGTACCGACAAAGAGTCGCCGCTAATATAAGATTAAGGACCATTTAGAAAATTCAAAAAAAAAAATAAAGTTAATCATGTTACCATTTCCGCGCTTGCTTCGTGATATAGCGCTTCTCACCAGGGTGTAGCGAACATATCGCTTTTTCTTGTCCGTAATCCAGGGTGGTAATGCTTATTTAGAATTATGGGCAAAATAACCAACTCCAGCCCGTATGTGAATTTGCGATCCTTCATCGCCGTAGTGGCAACTCCGAAGCCGCTTGTCGGCATTAAAAGTTTCCAACGGTCTCTGCTATTGTGGCCCGCTTCTGTAAGGGGAGATTTGGCCATAGATTCAAGGATGATCAGCTATATACGTCCATGATATCGCCATCAAATCGCCTTACCGCTCCCAAGAAGGATACTGAGATGGTCCCAGTGGTATGCGCCCACTCGCTCCTCCAAATAATTGTCCTGAATGGTGAAGAACTGAATATTTAGCGTGACATTAAATGAAAAAACCATTTTATTAAATGACAAATGAGCATACTAAATGGAAATTCGGATATTTTTAATCTACAAATTACTATTCTAAGCTAAAACTCAATATTAAATGGAGAACTACTTTATCGATCCCGCAGGCTTGGAGATACATCCCAATTGTTGTTTTCTCGGATCGATTGACGCGCATGAAACCGGGAGGATTTTAATTTTGGTATAAAGTTTGTCTTAACTTGCATTGTGTTCTCCTCTTTACATTAAATCCTCCACCATGATCGCTGTTTTTTCTCCTGGCCCGCGGGTCGGCTTCCAGCCGCAGGGCGGGCGCGGCCGCTTCGTTCTATTGGTAGCGGTGGTGGTTCGGGATGTTATAATTGGCCACTCGGCCATCGACGGCCGTTATGGCTCGGCCCGGTGCGCCTTTACTATCCGCACGAGACGGGTGGTTCGGGCATCGGCAGTGGCCTATTGGGTCTAGTGGCGTTGACGGGTTCGATATGGCGGTTCAAATGTGGGGCCGCGTGGTCACGGTCATCTGGCCGCCGCGGTGGCAGGTTTGGGTCACTAGGCGCCAAGTTCTTCATCTCAAGGCCGTCGGTGATTCAATTCTGCCGCTGCAAGCGTGACCTATAGTCATCGCCGCTATCTTCAGCGTTGGCGCATACGCATGGACTTTGCTTAACATTTGCGCCTTTTTTACTTTTCCTCGATTTCCCTTCTAAGATCTTATCCTCTTACGAAGAAGGACCATCGTAGCTTGAGACCGGGTTACTCGCTGGTGACCGCAATCGCCCTGATGTGACCTTCTTTAACCGCTTCATCAACGAATCGGGATGATAGGAGATGGCGTCTTTGTCTCGGGGTAAGGCTGCCATGCTGCCGGGCCGCTCGGCCGATATCGCACGCCGGCGTAGTGTACCTATGCGCCTGCGTTCTCCCGCTTCTCGGAGCCCCTCTGTCTCCTCCATTTTGTCAAGTCGGGACTTGATGGCCGCAGAATATCTCTGTGAGAACCTTTAAGTACATTCTCAATGCGTGTTGCGGTGTCATCATCCCTGGCCTCCTTGCCGGAGTTTCCGTAGGAGGACAACGGACGCAGTAATGCGTGGGGGCTACCGACTTGGAGCGTTCGAGGACCCTTTTTCGCTCCCCCGCCGCCCCTTAGCACCCTCGCTACGGGATGTGAGAAACTTTTCATTCTTTTTCCTGGGCCCTTGATCGTCCCACCACCCCTTGGTTCCTACGCTTGTCTTCTCCTCCTCCGTGTAATGTGACAAGCTCGAAAACTCAGAAAAGAACCACAATGTACATTATGTTAAACGACAACACTATATTTTTAAAGAACGCTATATATTAAATAGGAATTAGTTATATTAAACGAAAAATGATATATAAACATAAACTCAAGAAGTTAAGTGAAAATAAACTATATTAAACGATGATATATAATCATACATGAGAACTTTCAAATTTAAAGAAAAAGCCGGAGTACCTCCTTTCCATCGAGTGACTTTAGTAGGGGACCAAGGGAGGCTTGCTTTCTCAAGTCAAGCTTCCTCAGTGATGAGGATCCTCGTGTCCTCCCATAGTGCACCTTCTTCCCGGTCCCTGACCTCATAGAACCATATGTCAGGGCGCTGAGGGACATAACGCACCCTCTTAGATATCCGCTTGTTTATACTCTATCGGATTCCCTGGACTTAACGCTGCGTGCGGATATCTTGGGGACGTCATCCATAAGCCACTTGTGGAGTGGCTTGCGCCAGAAGCGGTTTAGTTCATCTAGCTTGTCGTGAATCTGCGAATCCGATTAGAACCGCATATCAAAGCGCTTGGGAAGAGCATCGCTCCAAGGAGGTACAATCTACCGCCAGCTTTGACAAAGTTTCTTCGTCTCCTTTTTCTTCCTGAACAAGCCGGAGAAGATTCTTTTATGGCATCTTGTGCACATCGTCAGATTTTACCCATGTATTTCACTCCAAAGTCATTGCTTTTTCTCGCTTCAAGACCACCGCTTCCCATGGCATCAAGGCCAAAGATGATAGCAATATCCGGGGTCCGAATGCCAACATGCTCTCCAATACTAAATCTCGTTTGGTTCTCACAAACCTCTTTAACAGAGCATCCAATGTTCCCTCTCCCCGCATACCGTGTTCGATGTCCAATAATGGGGCAAAGGGTGTCCTCTGATGAGTTCCTGCAAACAGCCTCACCTATAGGGGTTTTTCCTGGCAAGTGTTTGCGGACCGGCACTGCAAGTAGCACCTACCGCTTACTAGATTAGACGACATATTTCCCGTAGCCCTGCATCAAGAGAGATTTATTACTTAAAGGTTGTAGAACGCTTAAATGGAAACTTTGGAGAATAAACTGAAACAATGTATTTTTACATGGAAACATTGGCAACACTTGTAGACATCATTCAGTGAAGGAATGTACAAACAAATCGACCACCTAAAACCCCAAACCCTAAACCCTAAATCAGAAAAAAAAAAGAAAAAAGAATAAACCCTAAACCCCAAATTTCTTGCTTCTGAAAGTTCTAGCCACGCCAACAACAACACAAAATCGCTACCATTATGTTTAATCTTCCATCCCAAATGCATACAAACTAGTAAAAAACAAGCTAAAAGAAGGTAAGAATCATGGACACCTGTGGTTTCCAAGCATACTGCCATTTACCTTAGTGTAGCGGCTTTAAGTTTGCCTAAATTTAATACGCTCGTTGATCTCCTGAAGCAAAGAATAACCCTGGGAGTACTCTAAGGCAGCCGTGGTTCGACGGCTAAGGCGCAGCCGGAAAACCATCGATCGATCTCTCGCTCCGCATGGCCAAGTAGAATGACTAACCGCTCTCGCAGAGTGCCGGCCGAAGGAGAAGATTTATGCGCAGCGTCGTCGATTCGAATTCACCCATCAGTAGCCGCTTTTGAATCAGGGCATTCCAGACATTTTACTTTGCTGTTTTCATGCATTGGGGGAAGGGCTTGATCATGAGATTCACAAGGGTATTTTGGTCATGTAAAAAGAAAATAGATGGTGTTAGTGGATGGAAGGCTTAAAAAGTCAAAATCTCAAAAAGGATAATTGACTGGGATATCAGAAACTTGGGGATTTTTTGTGGATATGTGAAAGTTTGAAGGGTCTTTTGTTCATTAACACAAAAAATTTTAATGAAAAATTTATAAATTAAGCAAAATATATTTATAAAATATAAATTAAAATAACAAACGAAGGTTAAAATAGTAGAAATTGTTAAAGTATTGCAAACAGGAACTCAAAAGCAAAGATTGAAAAAAATAAAGATATAATTTTTTTTTAAAAAAACAATCTTGATTTATAATAGAGAAAATGATCCTTACTTACTAGGGGTGTGCATGGTCCGGTACGGTCCCAAACCGGTCTCGGAACCGGACCGGACCGGTTTAACCGGTTTGGAAAAATTTGGACCGGACAGAACCAATTAAGGGGTAAAACTGGACCGGACCAAACCGTTTTGGACCGGTCCGGTCCCGGTTTGGACAATATTTTCCTTTTTGGCAAAAACAAACTTGAAAAACTTAAAAACAAATACTTTATTTCAAAAACAAATCTGTAATCACAATTTATCCATAAAATGACCTTATAATATTAAATAGAATTAAGTAAAATGAAAATTTGAATTTTATTAACCCTAAAACATTAAAAAAAATTAAAAAATAATAAAATATATGTGAACCGGTCCGGTTTAGACCGTGGTTCTAAAAATTGGAACCGGACCGGACCAGTTACCCAAAAAACCGTTTGGAACAGGACCGCCAGTTCAAAAAAATACCAATCTGGTCTAGTTTACGGTTTTATAAGTTTTTTTTTGCACAGCCCTATTACTTACCCATTTACCAAGTCTACGTAATTAATAATTCTTAGGATTAGTTTTAGTTAAAATTTTAATTTATTATCTTTTATTTTAAAAAGATAGTTGATAAAAGATATATAATTGATTAAATATTAAATTAAAAAAATTTAAATATTCATATATTATAACAAATAATAATTAGGGCAAATTCTCTATTAGTCTTTGGAACTATTTGACACTATTCCCCACCCAAAACACACACACCCAAAATACTATTACACTACACCCCTACTAACCCCTCCCCCAAGGACCTATAGGCAATTTGGGCACTATTCAAGGGATGAATAGTTAATTATTACTAATAATTATTATTAGCATGATAAAGTTTTAAAAAATTTTAGGTTCAAATGTAGTAAGAGGCCTCCAATAGATATTAAATTAAAATTTTTAAATATTAATTTATTATACAAATAATTATTATAACTCCAATGATAAGTTTTTAAAAAAATTTAAAGTTTAAACTTTATATGAGGCCTCCAATAGATATTAAAATTAAAATTAAAATTTTTAAATATTAATTTATTATAATAATCTATTATTATAGTTATGATAATAAGATTTCAAAAAAATAAAAAATATTAGAGGATAAAAAATATGAGGCCCTTAAAATTTGGGGGCCTAAAGCGGTCGCTTCACCGACTTTACCCTTGATCCGCCCCTGCTTTAAGCCTAAATAAGGATGGTTTTGGTGAACACTTCCAATGCATAACATTGTAGGGAAGGCTTGCACTGTCCCAATTTATCATTTATTATATCTATATTCACTTTATTTTTTTTAAAAAAAATAATGAAAAGTATATATATATTTTTTGACAAAGGCAACGAGCGCCCTCCTAAGGTAAGTTAAGGACGTGCGCAGGCGTGACCTCTCGATCCTGGGTTAGTCCGCATGAGAACAACATCACGTCAAACCCTCACCTTGCAAGAGTGGGGATTCGATCCGGGTTCGTTCATAAGAGAACCCCCATTTTAACAAGTGACCCAGGTACTAATTGTGGACCGTTGGTTAAAAGTATATATATATTTTTTTATATGCAATTTATTAAAAATGAAAAAAAAGATAATCAGTGATGGATATAACTTATAAGGTTTTGATTTCACATGAATGGTTTCTTCTTTTGATTTAATTCGATAGAAACAACCTCTTACTTTAAAAGTAGGATAAGGTTGCATATAATTATAGACTCAAATGATCTAATTTTTCTCCGGACATCCACAATGCGACAGCTTTATAGCATCAGACTGCTCTTTTTTAGCTTATACGTTCAAGTGACTAAAGCTAGTGATGGTTGAGTCCCGGGTGAAATGGAGTCTGACTTTTAATTGGGAGGATCTAGTTCAGACTGTTCAGTGTATAGGTAATGAAGCTTTTCATGAAGACACATTCTGAGAGCATATGAAGCGTTGGTTATGCTGTTAAAATTGGAGGATCTAGTTCAAAGTCCCTTGATGGTTGTCGTGCTTATAAATTTTTATGTTTTTGGTTTTTTGAGATTTTTTTTTTTTTTTGAGTAGGTGAATAAATCATATTTATTTATTAAATTAATTAATAATTCATTATATTGCTCATAGAGAGAAATAAAATACATCGTAAATATTAGCCCACTCCCCTGTTTGAGATGTTGTCTCCACATTTCTCCACGAGCCGCCATGTGCCTCCTTATGCCCTGCTCTGGGCTTGTGGTGAGTCGTTCTCGAACGCATCACCTCCCTCATCATCCCGCCCTGGTGCCTCCTTATGCTCTGCTTTGGGCTGGTGGTGAGTCGTCCTCGAACGCATCACCACCCTCATCATCCCGCCCTGGCGTGTCCGAGATGAATTCGAGGTTGCGCTTCACCAGGCATCCCACCCCTTCCATCTTGGGCTGCTTAATTAGCAATTGATGTTGCATCCAACTAAAAGATTATGAGGAAAAAATATCACAAATAATTTTTAAGAAAACACATTGTTTATCCTAGAAACACCGCATATTTCATTCATCCCAAGTACTCCAAACGATTTCTTCTACTTATGTTATTATTCTTTTCATAGGTCATGAATATCTCGTCTAGCTTTGATTTAACAATGAAAGGTTTGGTTTCACTGTTCATAACTCGTCTAGCTTTGATTCCTCTGGTGTCGGTGGTTCAATATATACATTGAGACCAAGTCCTCTAAATCCTCAAGTCTCACACGCACATGATGGGTTTAATCCAAGGCCCTCCCACACTTGAGAGAAGAAAGAGCTAGCAAGCACTTATGGCACATGGAGTATTTAGGGTGATTGGTGGGGGTGATGGATGGACCTTCATAACTCCACTCGGAAATTGGGGCCTCTCAATCAGAGTACTGTCTGATTTTCCTTGCCGAGATTGCCATTCTCAACATGGGACTCATATGGTAGTTGGTCTTGTTTCAGAAAGCCATGTGGATCTTCTCCTATTTTCAAAATACCCATTACTTGCCCTGCATGCATGCCTTCAAGAAACCAAATGAATTATTGACATGTTTCAGTAGTCCTTCAACAATAATTTATCAAGTATTTATACTGATGATGAATCGGTATGGAAGTGAATGTCAAGTGATACATATGCACTTACACTTGCAGTACCTGTTCACATGCATAAATTTGGTTTTATATATATATATATATATATATAACACGTTTTGTATATTCATACATGTAATTACATGGTGTTTTGGACCAAGTCTTATCCATGGATGAAATTAATGCAAGACCAACTCCCTCAACTGTCAATCCCCCAACTAAACCCTTTTTCTGATCCTCCTTTTCTCTGCAGTACTGCATTGTATATATACACCATCATCCCATTCATTCGATCTATATATTGTCCCCCATCTTTATTTATTTAGTGCCTTCATTCTTCTCCCCTTCACTACTCTCTTTTCTGCATGGCTGTCTTTACTGTTCACATGTTCAGGGCAGTAACACCACTGTTGCTCTTCTTGTCTGCCTTCCTTCTTGGTTTTGTCCGTCCTGATCCTTTAGTTCCGTGCTACTTCATCTTCGGTGACTCTCTTGTCGATAATGGCAACAACAACGACATTGCGTCTCTTGCCCGTGCAAACTATCCTCCATATGGCATCGACTTCCCCGGCGGGCGCCCCACCGGACGGTTCTCTAATGGCTTGACCACCGTCGACGTTATCGGTATATATATATATATATATATAGTCCCATCTAATTGATAAAATTCAAGATAAACAGTATTAGTTGTTTTTTTTTGATAAATGTGGATAAGTCACTAGAAGCATGTCATACCCAGGAATTTGAATTCTCAACCATTCCTTGTGAGTAAGGAAATAAATTACCAACTTTCCTTATGAAGGTTGGTATAATTTAGTTATATTCTTACCATAACAGAAACATACTCATCTAGTACTCTTCTTTTTCTTCCGACACATATTTTCTTTGTTTTTTTTTAAATAATATGAATTATGTTGAGGTTAATTTGATGAGAGCTGCTCTCATTAGTGTCAACATGCATGATGTCCGTGGCTGCCATTCACGTCTGTGAAAAAGTAGAATCCTTGAATTCATAATTGCTTCACGAGCCCAGAGCTGAGTCATGAGGTTGAATTAAGATTGAACGGCCATGCATGATGCATCACGTATATATTGCCACCCATCCTCTCATTTACTACGTCAATAATTGCTTCGCTTTGAATGCAGCAAAACTCTTGGGTTTTCAAAACTTCATCCCACCATATGCGAGTACAGATAGCGCCCAACAACTTCTCTCTGGAGTTAACTTTGCATCTGCTGCAGCAGGCATCAGGGATGAAACTGGACAACAATTGGTATCACAATTAATCTTTCTTTAGTTTATAACATAAATTACCTCAGATATATATAAAACTCAACCTGATTTCATGTATATAATTTATATCAAGGGTGCTCGTATCAGCTTCAATGGCCAGCTCCAAAACTATCAGTCAGCAGTGCAGCAGCTAATCAACATCATGGGGGATGAAGACTCTACTGCAAACTATCTGAGCAAATGCATCTTCTCAGTAGGAATGGGCAGCAACGATTACCTCAACAACTACTTCATGCCATCAACCTACTCAACCAGCCGCGAGTACACCCCTGAACAATATGCCCAAGTCCTCATCAACCAGTATTCCCAGCAAATAAGAGTAAGGCGCACTTGAACATGATCAGTAGTTACTCCTAATTTTGTCTCTTTTGGCATCACACAACTTATATATAAACTTGTGATTAATTTGTATGTACATAATCATACAGACTTTGTATGATTATGGAGCTCGGAAGGTGGCATTGATTGGAGTTGGTCAGATTGGGTGCAGCCCAAATGAACTGGCTCAGTCTAGCCCTGATGGCACCACTTGTATTGATAGGATCAACAGTGCCATTCAGCTATTCAACAGGAAATTGATAGCTCTTGTGGATGAGTTCAACCAATTACAGGGAGCACACTTCATCTACATCAATGCCTTTGATATGTTCGGTGATATCGGTCGCAACCCTGCAGCCCATGGTAATTAATTAATAATTACTGAGCATTAATTGTTAAGTACTGTTACTTAATTTAAAAATTCAGTACCAATGGTACTTAATTAGAATGTGTTTCATGTGTCTGGTTTGCAGGGTTTACAGTGACAAACAGGGGATGTTGTGGAGTTGGTAGGAACAATGGGCAGATAACATGCTTGCCTTATCAGACACCATGCGATAACAGGGATGAATACGTCTTCTGGGATGCTTTCCATCCAACTGAAGCTGCAAACAAAATAATCGGCAAACGATCTTTCAGTGCTCAATCCTCATCCGATGCTTATCCTTTCGACATCCGTCGTCTTGCTCTGCGTTGATCCTGTTTATATTATGCTTCATTTGATTCTAGAGTTTCCAAGGCTTGCTAAATTCCTTTTGATTTAAAACTCTCTGATCTGTCTCTATATATACAGTACTGTTTGATTTTTAGTGTGTACTACTATTCCATGATTATCAATGGGAATAAGGTTGCATTATTAAGCTGAAGTGTGACATTGAATTAATTAGATAAAGCAAAGGATGTCACTGTTTATAATTCTCTTTGGTGCCAACCCATAATGCTATAAAGATCCAGACTGCTTTGTAAAAGATGGAAGGGGACCGGTAACAGCTACTACAAATGGTAAAGAAAGGGAGACAGAGGACATTGTTGTCTCTCAATCAATGTGATGTGAAGTGTCATCCATGTCCCATCATTCAGGATGGAGATGATGGAAGAGCCTACTCCATGACATTGGAATCAATCCACGGATATCAAACAAATTAAGTGGAACAAAATGTTACACACTGATGTGAAGTACCATACAGAAGCAGGAAAAAAGAAAAAAATTGGTTTTCCAGCATAAAAAACTCTGATGTCTTTTTAATACTTAATAACATAAGGAATGTCTTATTACAAACTACAACCAAGTCATATAATGTTCATAAGAAACAGACTTCAAGATTAGCCATCCTCAATCTCCCTAGCTCCTTCCATCACCTTATCTTAGCATAGCTCAAGTTGATGGTTAAAACATTAGAGGCAAACATTATATATTTATATCACTTGAGTATTCAAGAGTGGTGCCAGTGAGACTAATGGCGATTGTGATCCATTAAGCTCACTTGAAGGATGTTCCTAGAATCAAATGGAGGCATGAGATCATATACTTCTGCACTTGTTGTTGTGGCTGTGAAAGATTGAAGAACGTGACCATGTACGCGCAAGCTAAGAGAGAAGAAGAGTCGCGTTCTTGCGTGCCCAGAGAGAAAGGAAAGCATATGCACGTGAAGTCCGAGATGGCTTAAGTCAAAGAGGGCTCTGAATATGTATATATCCTAACATCACTTTCAAACTTAAGACGGACCAATAGTCTTAAGTTTGGACAATAGAAAGGAATGCCGATCACGGGTTCACTTGGGTGAAGAAGTCACAACCCTGACCTCGTGAGGGAAGATAAGCGAGGGGAGACCGCCATCAAATGACAGAGCACCTGGATAGCAGTGAGCATCCACACCGATATGTTTTGGTCACTATGCTTGACCGGATCGTGCTTTTAATCAAGAGTACCCAAAGTATTGCCACAAATGGAGAAGAGTGGTGAGGCAATAGGGACACCAAGGTCCTGGTAACCAACGGCCAAATAATCTCCCCGCCGAAGTAGAAGCTTACAAAGACGTAATCTCGCCTCAACACCGGAGCCGCAACAAGACCGCTTCTTGGTCTTCCGCATAATTAGGGAAGAAGAACCAAGAAATAAGCAATACCGACAGAGTGGCGATCAATCGTGATCACTCTAAGTAGCATCGTAATAAGCCTCAGTCGGTAGTGAAGACTCGACGGGAGTAAAGAGGTCATGGTGAAATAGTACCACAAGATAGCGCAGGACCCGCTAGGAGATGTGCATAGTGAACCGGGTAGAAGCACCCACAACCGACTAAGAACATGCACGCAGCATGAGAGATATCCGACGATGCGCTTAAGATAGACTAGACTACCCACCAAATGATCGATAACGGTAGGGTCCAGAGGTGTCCCATCGTAAGGGTTCAAGTCAGTAAATGAAGCTCCATCGCAGAAAGTCGTACGTATCACTAAGACCGAACGGAAAGTAAGTCCAATATATAGCGCCGAGATGAGACGCATTTAAAGCCACCGATGAGAAGTAATCTCAATACCCAAGAAATAGCGAATCGGACCAAGATTCTGTCATCGTAAAGTTCGGTGATAGCTTCGCCTTACAAAGGTAATGTGAGCGTAATCATCCCGAACAGAATCATGTCATCAACATAAAGAAGGAGAACCGTCCACCCCGAAGAAGTGTGAGTGAACAAGGTCGGATCATGAACACTCACCGTGAAACCGGCAGCTCTCAACGACGATCGAAAGCGCCAAACCAAGCACGCAGGTGCTTGTTTGAGACCATAAAGAGCACGCCGAAGACGACATATACTATCCCCTGAGGAGTCGAAAGTCCGTGGAGGAGGGGTCATGTAAACCTCTTCCCGAAGTCACCGCGGAAGAAATGCATTCTTCACATCTAACCTGACCGAGATCCACCACGCAAAGCAGCCTACGCAATCAGAATGAATCGGTGCATATGAGCAACAGAGCAAAAGTCTCCTCATAGTCACGCCCATACCTCACAAATCCACGCAGCCACCAAACGCTTTGTAGCTCAATAGTCCTGCCTCGAACGAAGTCTTCACCTTGTAGATCCATCTACAGGTGATCGGTACAGCATGAGCAGGAGAAGGAACAAGATCCCAAGTATGAGTACGGGCCAAGGCATCAAGCTCTTCCACAGCTATGGCAAAGACGCCACTCAGTGGATCGAAATGCTTCCGAGCAGGTACCTGGCTCATGAGCTCCAGATAAACTGGTACTAGATGCAGCAAAACGGATAGGAGAAGTCAAAGTGGAACGGTCACGGCGAATAGGGGCAGAAGGTACCTCAAAATGGGTCGGATCACGCCAGGAGGAGAGACAGGAGAAACCGAACCAAAGTGGGTGCCACCATGTGAGCTCGAAGTCAGCCACTATAATGAAACCGACCTGGATGAGCGTGGAGGAAGAAACGAGGGGACTCAACAAACTCATGGGAGTCGAAGAAACAAACTGGCGTAGGTGGAGTAGAAGACCTACATAGGAGCGTGGATCCTCGTAAGAAGTGGTCGGGAAGAGAAAAGATAATGAGTATGTGGCGAGAGGAAGACATGGAGGGAAGGGGAAGCATAGAAAGGTGGACTCCAGAAGGTGACATCCCGAGATAATGCACCTCCGAAAGCAACCGGACCTCACAACGGTACCCTTGTGTTTCTAAATCAGAATCCAAG
This sequence comes from Dioscorea zingiberensis, assembly GCA_026586065.1. Classification (NCBI taxonomy): domain Eukaryota; kingdom Viridiplantae; phylum Streptophyta; class Magnoliopsida; order Dioscoreales; family Dioscoreaceae; genus Dioscorea; species Dioscorea zingiberensis. The sequence continues at coordinate 62,430,717 of CM048818.1, forward strand.
AAAGACACATGGCGCCGATCATGGTTAGCTTTCGTCCGGCCTCCCGTGGAGAGAGCAAGACAAAGCATCACATCCAAAGAACGAGATGATCATAGCGAGGAGGAGTACCATGAAGACACTCACCCGTAAGTACGCCCATGAAGAATAGAAGAGGGTCAGCAGGATTAATAAGATAAACCGCAGCATCGACTTATCGCCCAAAATGGGAGGGACAGATGCCCCTAAAAGAAGAGCACGCAGCCTCCAAGATACGACGATGCTTACGCCACGACCCTGCTCGGCATGAGCCCTGTGACAAGAGTCAGAGGTAAGGTGCCCTCAGAAGAAAGAAACAATCGAAAAGCATGAGAGGTATATTCCCCTCACCAATCGATCAAAGGTCTTGATAGAGGCAGAGAACCTGGGCGTGAAACCATAGCGGTAAAAGTACGGTAGATGTGGACTAATCGACCGCTACATGACGTATGAAATAAACCCAAGTAAAGCGAAAGTGCAATCATCAACAAACAAAACATAATATCTATTGCCACCTTTAGAAATAAAAAGGAGATAGGCCCCATACATCGAAAGTGGATGAGATCAAAAGGAAAAGACGCACCTAGATCGACCAGGGGGTAGTCAGTTGTACGCTACCAAGCTTACAACCACTACATATGACATCGATCGAGGAGAAACTCTCCTAAGGAGCCGCCCGTACTAATGAGGATAGACGCAGAAGAACAAAGATGACCAAGGCGAATGATGCCACTGGCGAAAATCCAAAACAAAATGCAATGACAATGGGAGGAAGATAAATGAAGATGGAAGGCGTAAGAGACTCCAGAGCGCATAATTCCCGCTTATGGCGCCGGGCCATCTTGAATCATCGCACGCGATCCTCGCATCACAAGAAGTACTACGGCCAAATATAACTCCGCAAATAAGGTCGCCGAAGTTGGCTAATGTATAAGGTTCATGGAAAGACGAGGAACATAGGAAACAGAGGGAACAGAGAAAGAACTAGTGATAAGGTGACCAATAGAAGATACAGGTAGTGGGGTGCCATCAAAGAATAATAACTCTAAAGCGACATGGGAAGCAGGATCAATGAGTAAGATGAGTGGCATCGGAGTCATATGAATAGATGCACCGTAATCTAGGAGCTACTGAGGATGTGGATGTACCACAGACAGATGAGAAGGATCAACCTGAAAGCAGCTAGCATGACCTATAGTAGAGGCGCCCATCACCGGAATCACGGCTAAAGCTGCAAACTGGCGAAAAGCATGCCGATCCTTCCTGGAGCTGAGTCAATGTAAGAAAGCGGGGAGGCGCATGATGCCATGGATCGCCAGCGCGCAAAGTACCGTGGAGGTGCTCAAGAAGAGGGCGGCCGAGTAGCAGCTGTCAAGAAGCTCCCGTGTGGAAACCCGGTGAAGGCCACCGCTTCTTCCGGACAATCACGCCAATATGGCCCGTGACCGCCACAATGATAATAAGTCACGCCTCTTCGACCGGGGAGGAGGCTTGAGAAGACGCAGAGGTAGTAGAGGAGCCGCAAAGAAGAAGACGCCCGAAAGTAACTCGAGGGCAAGACGCCAGCGCAAGAGCAAGAGCCGTAATTCGTACGGTTAGTTAAGAAGTTCTAGACGAAGTCTCCCCGCAAGCGACAAGAGAGCAAAGGCCTCCTCTAAGGTGTAGCTAGTGGGGGAGAATGCAACAACTCGAGCACGACCGCCAAACTCGTGATCTAAGACATGCATAATAAACTCATACATACCGCCGAAATCTCCCCATGGCGATAATAAGGAGGGCACATGTATGCAAGTGAAAGCGAATGAGCCGCAACGACAGGACAAGCAGCAGGTGTAAGAGCATCAATCTGACGCCATACTCCACAATATCGACTATAGAACTGGTCAATGGTGTCATCCCCCTGCTGTAACCCGCCAAGAGTCTGATAAAGAGTATAGAGCTGAGCCTGACTGGAGCCACAATAGCGGCGGGCGAGATAATCCCACATATCCCGAAAGCAAGTAGGTAATCAGCCCCAACTGGTCCCGGCTCGAGAACAACTGGCCCGGATGATCACCATTATCTCATTAGAATCATCAAAGGTACCACTTCTCCAATTTCTTCTCATAAGCCTCAAGAGCGTTGGAGGAGACCGGAGAAGGATGAGAAGAACCGTATGAGTCCTGGGAAGAGGTGCGCTGGAATGATGATGGTGCCATCAACATGACCAAGAATGCTAAGTCCATCAAGAAGACGCTCTAATGGTGAGCTTCCAAGAAATATAGTTGGTCCCATCGAAGCACCACATCGAATGATGAAGATTGCGCAGGTCGAATCTCCCACATTAATGCCGCCGTAAACCAAGGGATGCCATAGAGAGCGTAATGCCAACAAACTAGATCGCAGCTAGCCTCGAGATCGCCGCAGAGGCCTCTCTGCGGCTCGTAGATCACCGCAGAGGCCTTCACAGATTATGCGCAGGCAGCAAAGCCTCGCCCACAAATACGAAAAACAAGAATGGTTCCACCCCTCAGCACCCTCAGTTCCCTCAAAGAAAAGAAGCCTCCCTATCGATGGAGGGAGCTTCTTCGTGAAACACCGGAGAGGATGAAGTGAAACAAGATCACCAAAGACAGCTATACAGCACTCACGATCGCAGCAAAAGCCTCACAGATCGCAAGAGATGTACCCCACGTATCACAAGCAGACGTATTGTGCAAAGCAGCAGCTCACACAGAGAAAGAGAGAAGGAAAGGCAGCCTCACGGAGAAAGAGAGAAGGAAAGTTAAGCACCAATGGAGGCTCTGACGAGGCTCGACGGAGCGCGTACTCAAGCAGATCATAGATCGTGCAGCAAAGCAGCTACCACAAAGAAAGAGAGAAGGGAAAGCAAGAAATCACGTGAGAAAGAGAGAAGGAAAGAAGCACCCATGGAGGCTCGGACGAGGCTCGACGGAGAGGAGGTAGGCGCAGCCAATGGCCGGAGATCAAAGTCTCTGATACCATGTGAAAGATTGAAGAACAGACCTGATGTGTGCGCAGCCAAGCAAGAGAGAAGAAGAGTCGTGTGCGCAGCCCAGCCAGAGAGAAAGGAAAGCATATGCACAGTGAAGTCTGAGATGGCTTAAGTCAAAGAGGGCCTGAATATGTATATATCCTAACAGTGGCTGGTAACATGTTCATTGTTTGTTGTGCCCTCTCAGTTTCAGCTATCTGCTTGCAAAATAATATAATCCAATCTCTAATTTAAGTAATGTTGATCACAGGAAGTAATTAACAGCAGGAATCCATTACTTGCTTACCTTATTCCTTAAATACATGTTATCATTCTGCAGCTCCATCTCCTGAAAGAAATTACAAGAGAGTTGATCAGTATTTGGTTGATCTACATGCAGAAAATAGATGATAAAATGTGCTTTCATGCTTACTCTTTTCTGCATGTACTCTATCTCAGCATATAGCAACTCATTCTGAATATCAAAGAGAACAATCAGAATCTAAGAGTTGTAGAGAGATGGGAGTATGGAATTTTTCTTTTAGAGAAACATGCACACCTTTTTACTTCTTATTTTATTGATGCCCTTTTCCAACCTGTTCTCCAGCTGCTTCAAGTCTCTAAGACTCATGGTGCTAAGAGCCTCACCCATCAAATTCCTGCATGTTCATGTAGCCAGTATAAATCTGAGAAAGCACAGTATAAAGTGTAAATAATTTACCTGTTAGAGTTCTGCAAGTTTGTGATTTGCTGCCGCAGTTTTGATGATTCTTGTTGGTAGTACTGAACATTGTGATTAAATATTGTAGGGTTAGGAATTTCAAACTTTGCAAAGCATGTCAACAAGTGCGAAAAAATACAGAATATATAATATCTAGTTGACTGGAGAGTTATTGAAGTTCTCCTGATAGATTTAGCTTATAAGAGCTTCTAACACCTAGCATGCATGAACTTGTATATTATGAATTCAGATAAATAGTTTTGCTTGTGACTGCTGTAGTGCTGTAGACTGCTCTTGTACATCTACACCAAGTGGGAGTGACTGATAAAAGTATGTATAAACTTCCAAAAAGTTTTATAAGAAAGAGACATTATTGATTTTTTTTGTTTTTTGTTTTTTTTGTTTCAATTATATTTGTCATCCAGGGTTGACATTTCACTATCAAGCATTGGATTGATGGGGGATGGATGAATGACAACAAAAGGATTCACAAGTCTCAACACCTAGAGGTTTCTATTATTTATCTTACCATTACAAAAAAATTTGAAGCAATAAATGAACAAGATTATCACTAAATTATATATTAATGGTTTTGACATCTACTAGAAATGTGGAAATTTGTAACATAAGTGGGATGGGATTGATATATACATCATTTTCAAAGCACTAAAACACATGAAATGAATCAGAGATGATGTAGAAAAAGGAAGAGCAACTCACAAAAAATTCATAAAGGATCTATCAACTTCACTTATAAATGAGCACTTAATTAATCAGAGATGATGTAGAAAAGGAAGAGCAATATATTCCATTAAGAAGTTTGGTTGGAGTCTGTTGTACTTACAAACTCAAAGCCATTTATTACTTTAAAATTAGTTCAGTCAGATTTAATGAGCAAAAAATCCAAGTTATATATATACGGCAATATTTATAACATGTAGAGTCTGAGGCAATCTTAGGGGCATCAAGAAACACCTTTAAGTCAATGTCTTAATCTTCAAGTGAAATTGAATAGCAGTTCTAAATTAGTAATTTCTCTAATCAAACTAGTACTCAAGGCTACTTAATTTGTTTAACAAAGTAAATACATCAATAGAAGAAGTCAAACCTATCTCAGTTATACAAGGCATATAGTGATCAAATGCTTTCCATTCAAGAAGCCATCAAGGAGGAGCAATGCAAATTAAGTTTTAAAAAATTTATACATCTTTTGTGCATTTTTGTTTGTTCACCCTTCATCTTATCATGTCTAATCTATAATGTAGTTTTGAAGCACAATTTTATGGAGAGATTCTATTAACCTCAAAGTAACCAACTTGAGGAATCAAGTAGCAATCCGATTATCACTAAATGAAAAAATTAATCAACCTATGAAGTGGTTTATCAAGTTATTGTTAATTTCAAGTAAGTAGTGTAGAAATGGATGGAATGTACTGACATTTAGGTGTTCCACCTCAAATTAATTTCTCTTAGGAGCTGAAGTATCTATATATTCATCAACATATCACAGCCAAAGATTGACTACTGCCTTCTATATATTAAACAATAAATGGTCTACTGTTAAAGGTACATATTCACTTTATTGTATGAATAACATCCCTTTAATTATTAAACTAAAATCATCCCATGATCAGAAAAAACATGCTCCACTGTTAAAAAGTTCTTTTCTAAAATGTGTATATCAAGTTTCTTCACTTTGAAAAACAACTTCTGAAATATTATGTTTCCACCTTTTTCTCTATGAGATCTTCTACCTCATTTTTGTCTTATTTTTATCTCAACATTATCTTGAGATAAAGGGAACTAGTTATCTATATTACAAAGCATAAATGCAAAACCTAAGTGTTTCTGAGCATAAACTTTCATCTTCTCCCCTATGACTGTAGAAGTTCATAATTAATGGCTATTGAAATTATTTTTCCTTAAAAGTAGCATGAATGAAATTATAAATCAACAAGCTAAGCATTGACTATACCAAGATCAACCCAACAACAAGTGATTTCTAGCATGAATTGAGACTTATAGCTTACAAAAGTAAACTTCTAAAGAGTTTTTATTTATTTATTTATTTATTTATAAAAGTGGATAAACTACATTTTTTTATTTAATGAAACTAGGGATTACATAGATGAACCCCTCAGTGGGTTCGATACATTGGGATGTAGTATCCCTCAGATTTCCATGATTTTCCTTGAGACCCCTTACTGTGTTGGGGGCACCAGACATCCCTTAGTTGGCTAAAGAGTGTTTTTCATAAATAAAATGCAGTGGAGAGAAACAGAATCTTTATATAGCATGGTTTATCCACTTTCTTTCACAAATATATATAAAGTTTAAAATTTCAATTGAAACTATAAAATGCAGATGATCATGCTTTCTACATCAGATTTAGCAATTAAAACTGTTTTACATCAATGCATGGATTTATCATTGTCAATTGAGGGTTTATACCCTTCTGTTTACTACTAGCAGATAATAGGATGTTGTTTAATTAAGGGACAACTATTGCAAAATTGTGATATATAATGTAGAGAACAAGCATTGGAGAACAAAGTCGTTTACAAAATATCTGAATAAGTTTTGATTGAAACCTTTCTTGAAGAAAGAAAAATTAATAAAAAATATTAGTGCTTATGAATTGATCAGTGAACAGAAAAAAGAGCTCACCTGTGAATTTGCTTCATTAATGGACCCCGTATTCGGAGTACCTGAGCATGCTTTCTTGTACCTCTCAATGCTTGCTCTAACACTGCAATCATATGTGAAAACTCTTTTAACTAATCTTAGAATGCAGTTAATATAGCTCAAGTAAATATTGAACCTCAAAAAGAACACTATCAATTAATGTCTAACAAAGCAAGATGCTAAATCTTGGCCTAAGAGACAATAATCTAAGAATGCAAAATCAAAAACAAATTACAAATTAGTAAAGAAACCTCAAGCTTTTTATTCTGATAGACAGGAATAAACCATGACCAATCTTTTCCCTTGAAAAAACCAAAAACAAACATGATTGTTCTTGACATAAAATATAGTGTAAACAATTTTGAAATCACCAACAATATCCTTTGATTCAAAGATGGTTCCTTCCATCTGAGTGATGTCATGCATGCAGCACTCTATCCACACATTACCTTATGAATTCTAACTCTTTTATCCAGTTCATAAACCATAAAAAGTTCTTTTATCCAGTTTCATTTGAGTGCCAGGTTTGACTTCCAAGAGATTTGAAAGATGTAACATATAATTTATTATATTGAAGTTCACACAATAAAATATTAATTGTCAGAAGCTAGAGCTTGTCTCTTCCCATCCATCACCGTAACCTTCTTAACCTTAGTTTCCTCGAGGATCCGATTGGCCGCCCTCTGCCACGCTGGCACGTGATCCCACAATATGATTGGCTTACACTGCCACCCATACATCTTTTCCTTTTAACCATGGAACCTCTCCATTAACCACACCTTTAAAACTAAAGACTTTTGGTCACCTTTCCCTTTATCTCTAGAGAGAGAGAGAGAGAAAATCTTGTGACAACTCTTGCAAAGATTCTTGATGTGCAAGAACATGAAGAGTGTATAGTAGATATGGAGACATAATAATACATGGTAAGCCAAGGGTAGAGTGGGAAAGAAAAAAAGAGTGGAAACCCTAATAATTTCCATGGCAGGATGGCAGCAAACCCTAACCCGCCATTGGTCTGGTGATGCTGGCCACTGGCAAAGAAAAGAAGGGACTTTGGTTTGAGGAATGGGCTACTAGGAACGTGACAAGGTGAGCTTGCCTTTCGTGCCTGTCCTTTGAGATGTGACATGAGGAGAGAGAGAGAGAGCTTGAAGAAGAGAAAAAGAATTTAGTGAGAGAGAGAGAGAGAGGTGAGGATGGGATGATGAGTAGAGTGGGTAGTGGAAATGGTAAAGAGAGATAGATAGCTTGGATTCTTTCCAGCAATGGCCAACAAACCTCACTTGCTAATTAGTTTACTTACTATTCCTACTACCTCTCTCTCTCTCCAAACAAAGCAATGAAAGAAGAAAGGATTAATGAGAAAGGAGGGATTTTTTTTTTTTTTATCTCACTCCTGTGATTTAAACTGGTGGATGCTGCTCATCACTGCTAGATCCACCAGCAGTTAAAGAGAAATAAACAAGAGGAAAAGGTGCCATCTTTTCCATTAAAAGATGAGCAACATTGTTTAGAAGATGAGATGAGATGAGATGAGAGAGGAAAAATTAAAGAAAGAGAAAAGAATGGACCTGTTGTTGGCGTACTCATAGAGACGGCCACGAGAGGAGAAGACGATGAGAGCCACCTCTGCATCACAGAGCACTGAGAGTTCATATGCCTTCTTGAGGAGCCCGTTGCGTCTCTTGCAGAAGGTCACCTGCCTGTTTGTAGTGTTCTCTATTCTCTTGATCTCTGTCTTTCCCCTACCCATATTCTCAAACACCAAATTGAAGAAGAAGAAGAAGAAGAAGAAGAAGAAGAAGAAGAAGTAGCTAGGAGATGAGTGATCTTGAGGAAGAGAAAAAAAAAAAGTAGCAGAGCTGTGTTGTTTGGAACTTTTCTTTTTCTTCTCCTTTTTAATATTGTTTTCAACCAAGAGAGATCTCTCTCATATGAAGATAAGAATGGTAGGAGTGGCTTTAGAAGTTGGTGCTCATTTATAGACTCTGAACCAACAACCCTTCAATCTTCATCTTTCTCCTCACTATGAATCTATTCCTATCTCCATAGCATAAGATGCAAAGCAATATGGGATGATTTGGATTTGGATTGTGTGTTATATGGGTGTGTTGTTTAGAGAGAGAGAATGAGAGAGTCCTTGAAAGGGACTTTGAGAAGAAAGCTAGTTGGAACTATAGTACACACATAACTTTATATGTTGTAATTGTATATATGGGTTGGCTTCTGATCTCAAGATAAGCTTATTTTCATGCACTTCATATGGTCAAGTTACTCCCATGTGACTTCCTGTCCACCATTTGCACCATTCCTTGCCTCATTTGTCTAAGATAAGAGAGCATTCTAAGGTACTCATTTATTCACCTCTTGTTTATAGGTCATGGACTTGCTGAGCTCTCTGCATGTCTAGCTAAGTTCTGTAGTAAATGCATGTCACCATTTACTGGTTGATTAACAACACCTCTGTTCATGTTTGAGCTCACTTTCAATTTCATGCAAATTAAATCCCAAAAGCTTCAATTCTTAGAAGGTTTGAACCAACCACATGATCTTGTTCCATTATGTGCCAAATTCATAATGCTTGCACAACTGGCTATGAAAAATCTCTGTACAATGCCAAAATCTATAGATTTCTTGTGTCTCACTCTCTCTCCATTAACCTCTGTACTTACTTAGATTATTTGTTGTAAGATAGACAACAAATTAAGAGGATCTATATATCTATAGTATTCCTATAAATGAATGTCTATACTAATAGGATAAATAAATATGTAAGACATCATAATAATAATAGAAAAAGAAAAATCACCATTATATTTAAGAATGGCTGCCATTAATTATGTCGGTGAGAACTTCATTACATCTGAAAGGAAAGTCTTCAGAAAAACTCTATATTGAGGTCCACCTAAGTTTGTACTCAAATTAATTAATCCCTATTCAAGAGCTATATAGCACTTACTCAGAATAGAGGAGCAGCTAGCTAGCAAAGTCAATAGAACTCTATCAAGCATATCACCCAATTTTGATTTTCATGTTTGTGGTCAATTAAACTCTCTGATAATTAATTTCATTGGTCAAATGAATGATAGAATTTGGCCAGAGAGTTAATTTGGAAAAAGAGAAAACCAGAATAAAAAATTAAAAAAATGTTGAAGCCACTGAGACCAGTATTATTCTTCGCATATATATATATATATATGTTTTGGAAGTGGACCACTTACAATCACTGCAATTGGAAATGAAAGAGACTCATGAGACTTGAGATTTGTATGGTTTGTCTAGTTCCATAACAGTCACGTCATTTAGGATTCACTCAATATATTTGATAAGCCTTGCAAATTTGTTTGTCAGTGAGAGAATTATTTTAGGTTCTACAAAACATATATATATATATATATATATATATATATATATATATATATATATATATATATGGTGATCACAAAAAGAATCAAATTGATCAGTTGATATAATATTTTACATCACAGCTTCATAGACAAATCGGATTGTTCAACGAGTGCTAATTAAGGTAGCTAGTCACATGGCACAATAATATTAATTTTTCTAGTTACAATGCATTGCAATCAATCCGAACTACAAGCTTAATTGGATACCAAGGTATCATATTGGTGCTATGTTGGTTGACACGTATGAGCATCGTTGTAGGAGAGGAATTGACAGTTGAAAGAAACGTGCCACTAGATGCCTTGGAAAATTATTGCTAATGGATAAGAGTCCTTGGTGTGATGAATGATATCAACACACTCATAACTGCTTTCATGATCATTGATGCTGAAATGTATTACTAAGATGATCATTTAATGACTTAAATTTAGCTCATGAGTAACAATAAAAATTGAGCGAGTGAAGCCATCAAGATCATTAAAAAAAAAGTATCTTATTAGGAAAAAAAATTGGACTTGAAGAGAAATGTTATCTATAGCGGATCCCACTTGGAGCAAACAGAGAGGACACATTGACAACACTCCAATATGCGGATGACCTCCTAGTCTTTTGTACTGAAGGCTTAGCTGAATTCCGTACACTAAAACTCATATTCTACCTGTTTGAGGGTCTCTTAGGCCTGAGAATTAACTACACCAAGAGTATCATCATCCTAGTGAAGAACTTAGGACACAAAATCCAGGACCTCGCGCAGATTATCAATTGCACAACTGCATCCTTCCCAATCAAATACCTGGGGGTACCGATCTCAGGAGGGTGCCCAAAGAAAAAGGAACTGGCCATACTAGTGGAAAAAATCAAAGGAAAGCTAGCTAGCATTATGGAAAGGAAAATTCCTCTTACTAGGCTGAAGACTCGTCTTACTAAACTCTATCATCTCCATCATGCTGATATACTGTATGTCAATCTACCACCTGCTGGAATGGGTTATTCACAAGATTAACTCAATCAGGAAGGAATTCCTAAGGAATGAAGTTGACAAAGAATCACACAACTACCACCTAGTCAATAGGGACGAAGTGTGCAGTCCTAAGGAAAATAAAGTATGGGGAATTTTAAACCTCAGCTAATTCAATGGGGGCACTAGTAGGGAAATGGTGGTGGAGAATACTCACCGAAAGAGCAGGGATATGTCTCAAAATAATCAAAGAAGTATACTTCCGATGGGGGTTCAAAGATGCCTACAAATCGGCACTGGGACGTGCATCCCACTTCTGGAAAGGAATATATCGTGAAGGTCTGGCAACACTAGCCAACATAACCATCAAACCAAAGCCAGGTTGCTCAATCAACCTCTGGATGGACAACTGGTTGAAGGGGAACTCACCATAGAACACACATTCCAAGTTACAATCTTTAATCCTCAAGAAACCCATAACCATCCAAGAGGCCTAGCTCCAAAGAGGCAAACCATTTCTCAAACCGAGTCCCATATCAAAAAAAGAGAATGTAGGATCAGTCCCTCCTGGTCACCCGTCCTTTGTGAGAGAATGGAAACTCACGCTAAACAAGGCATTTTCAGTCAAATCTCTATACATCTTCAAGGTAGATAAAGAGATCCGAAGTGATCTACAAAAGGACTTCTAGAGGAAACCCTAGGCCCTGAAAGTTAAACTTTTTGCATGGTTGGCAAAAGAAAACATGATTCTCACCCTGGATAACCTCTATAGACATAAGTGGAGAGGGGAGAGCACATAATGCTATCTATGTGATCCAGAAGATGAATCGATGACATACTTGCTCATCTCATGTCTATACGTGGAAAATATTTGGAATCATTTCCGTGATATCTTCGGCGTGTGAGTTGGTCCAGGTAACTTGCAAGACATATGGGGCACCAAAATGATCTCCTCTAGGGTGGACAAAACACTGCGATTGGGATGAGACCTCATAACAATGGCTATCACATGGAGCATATGGGGATAACGAAACATGTGACAATGAGTTTTCTTTAAAATTGTTTACGATATTTCTTTTCTCATATTATCTTGGTTGGATGCAGCTCTCATTTCCAAAAGACCAAAACTGAAAACGACACAAAGTTTTATAAAGTGGAGCCTAGAATTCTCCAAAGAGATGCTTGGATTGGTCGACGATGGCAATGAGGCCTTCAAGGACAACACGGCTGTAGGCAAATAGAGGATTTGAGGCACCAATGACTTAATAAGGATAGCGGCACCAAATGTTTTTTTATCATTTTTCCTGGTTGAGCATGATATAATAAATCTTTTAAATTAATAAAATAAAATGTGGTTTATCCACCTTTATATATATTAAAAAAGAAGAGTTAATATTATACCAACTTTCACAAGGAAAGTTGGCTAGCACATTCCTTCTCACAAGGAGCGGTTGAGGGTTCTGGCCATGTTGTTGGATCCTTACAACCATCTTAAGCTCCATACAGGCAAAAATGATTTCATTATAATCAAAACTTCGCTTAAGATGCGAGTTTAGATCAATGATATTTGAATATTGTTCCTTCTTTTAATTCTGCCAGCACTTGTTAATGTTGTGTTTTCATTTAGCAAGTCTTTTTTCAGAAACTTATTATTAGAATTTTCAAACTCTCACAGCAGCCTTGTTTGTTATTAATGATTTGCTGCATGATGATGGTGTTGCCTTCTATCAGCTGAATGATCTCTTGGATCTTTTTCATTAATTTGGCAATCTTTTCAATATATACAGAAACATCATCATCTTTCACATGCTAGTACAAAGAGGCACACACACACACACACTCAGGCATTATAAACAGTTTTCCTCAACAACTCTCTCATTGGACATGGCTGTTTCACATCCTCTTTATTTATCTTTTTTTTTCTGAATGATAGACTAATGTTATATGGTGTCATAGTTCTCCAATGTACCAGGAAATTAAGCTGCTGTTCTTCAATGGAGAAACATCATCCAGTTCCAAGCAGCTGCAATCTCTCAATGTTTCTTTGCTTCAGCTTCAGCCTGCAATTAAAACAAGACTACGATGATAAACTCTCTATAATTTAACTACATTGTGGTACTCAACAACACAATGAAGATTAAAAGTAATTATGCATTGGGATTACCAACTTTCACATAGAAAGTTGGCTAGCTTATTCGCTCTCACAAGGAGAGGTCGAGGTTTCAAACCACGTCTGTGGCATGCTTCTAGTGGTTTGTCCACATTTATTTAAAAAAATAAATAAATTATGCATTGAGATCTCTTGCATACAGCTCTGATGACTCTATCGAAAGCATCAGGTCCATATCGATCAATGTATCGCTCCACCGATTTCCTAGCATCCAGACTCATCATTTGCAGTACTCTCCTCTGCTCCTCTGGATAACTCGAGCTTACAAAGCTCCCAAGCTTGACATATCTGCGCACGAAATTCTCATATATGTATGCTGCTCCGTTGAATATGGGAAGCACCAGCCAGAAACAGAAGACAAGCTTCATGTAAGGCCAAAGAGGAAACCTGTTTTTATGCCATAGTTCCATTGATCAAATGTTCAGATTCATTATTCTTTTTTTTTATCATATATATATAATTTATATATCAAACTGAAGATTGTATTTACCAAGCCAGAACTTTGTAACAAGAGAGCTCAAAGAGAGTGATCAGTGAATACAAGATCCAATATGTGAGCCATTGCTGATCATCAAGTGGAGAAGGTGTCTCAATTGCGCGCATTGATGCATATCTGTTTTTCATCAAAGGTTCAAAGGAGACAATTTAGTGATTGTGTTCAAAGATCAAAAGATTAAAATTTCTCTCTCTCTCTCTCTCACACACACACACACACATATATATATAGACTTACAGAGGATACAGAAGCATGACCCCAGGGCTGGAAAAAAGACAAAAACAGAAGTGTTAGTAAATGAAATGATGCATTACTGAAAATATATCTAAGAAATATTAAGATGAGAAGAACTCTTACCCAATCAGTGTATCAAGATGCCTAGCAATGGTTCCGAGAAAACCCATTTGTTAAGATGAGTTGTTGTGTTTGTTGTGAGGGATGAGGAGGAGCTGCAAATCCAGGGATGATGGATCCCCGAAGGAGGTGGGAGGGATTATAAATGGTGTAGGCTTGGGAACAAAAGAAGCAAAGCATTCTTATGGGACTCGTTCAAAGTATCCCTTCCTCTGTTGCCAGGGAAAAGGGGCCATTGCCCACAAGTGTCTGGTGAGGAAAAAGAATGAGAAGAGAATAATAAATTGTTTTTCCCATTAACTGGGCAAGGAATAACCGAATCAACTTATTTATGCACCTTTCTTTTTTTGTTAAAAAAAAAAAGAACAAAAATAAATGATGTTACTACTTTGATGATTCTTTGTGAGTGATGTTTCGTGCAATGTGATTTGGGTAGAGGCTTTAATTTTTCTTTTTAGCTACATTGTTCAATATAAATGTCGAATTATGCTCGTACATAAACAAAGTAAAGAGACATTTCATTTCATAGTAATTGAAGTTCTTCCAGAAGACCAGATGGTATATATATTCTTTACATAATCCCACCAATCCTTTTATTACAACATGAGATATGAGAGAGAACCCCAAGCTATGAACATTTGTTAAATTAACCGCCGAAGGGAGGAAACATCTAAAAATCACTCTGCTTCAACAATAAAATAAAATAAAATAAAATCCTCTTAGAAAACGGAATCAATGAACATGAATGACTATAAACAACAATGATAATTAGCCTCCAACCTATCTGACTGAATCATCATCAGAAATAAGAACTGGATGTTTGGGATGAACGGCTGCTTGGATTGGAGCGATTTTTCTTGAATATGTTCTGGATCCTCTGGAAACAATTTAAAGGTTTAACCTGATGGAAGTAGAAACAAAAGCCGATAATGTGTTAGTAGTCTCCTTGAGGGACAATGGTAAAACTCATAACCCGTTATAAGCAAGAAAATTGGCTAAAATAACAAGCACTGACAAATTGAGGAAAACACAGCCAAACTTCAATAGGCTTGATCACAGATGAAAAATGAGACACTGAAACCTTTTGCCAATAGGAGTATACTTGTTTCTGACTATACATCTAAACCAGATGTTCTTTGAATATCAAAGGGTAGAATACCTTCCATCGCGTCTTATTAGCAATTTGGATCTGAACATAAGTCAACTGATCAATTATTTCTCTGAAAGTTGGTCTATCCGCAGGATTTTCACTCCAACATTGCTCAATCAACCTGCAATACAAACTTTCTGAGAGCCTGGACAGAACTAGCATAAGAAGTGAATGACTGGTGGTTGAGATAATGCCCCACACCAAATACATAGAGATGCTTTGCACGGGGAAAAATATGTACCATGCCAGGAATCTTATCACAACATATACATCACAACAATGTTTAAAACGGCAATTTAAACCTTAATCTAATAGATGTTCCAAATGAGATTATCTAGCCTGTGAACATGCTACATACAAATCATAGTCAAGAAACAAACTGTTCAAACCATCAATGAAGTATGACATGTGGCAATAAAAAGCTCAAATAGAAACAATCCACTAGGAACCTTTCAGAATAAATAGCAAGAAGATAGATCTTGCTTTTCATTTTCCATGAGCTAGAGGATATCAAATAGAATACCAAAACACAGAAATAAGACACAAATGGACTGATCAAGTGAATGAAAATATTGCTTGTTAAAAGAAAAGACACTCAAGTTCATGTGAATTACTGTTGTAATCCATGTGGATAGAGTTTAAGACTAGCTCTAAAAGGTGGTCTCTCTTTTGAGGCATATGCTTTGGGAACTTCACTGTCGTGCTTATTGGCAAAGGGTGGGCACCCTTCAATCATCTGGATATCATAAAACAAAAGGAACATATACAACAGAAGTTAGAGTTTAAATTAGTTTTAAGCGCCTTAAAATTCAGGTTTATGCAACCAGTGGAAATGGGCATGAGTCATAAATTCAAAACCACAGGTAAAGATGAAACAGCTTGTTAGTAGTTTTGAGCATATTACTGCATAGAACTTCTAAGCATCTTAAGCACAAGTAGGTAACAAAAATAATTACATTTCAACTGAAGGAATTCATTCATTTCCAATATTAACTAGTTTTAACTTTTTAGTTATCTTTTATAGTAATTAATTCTATCAATTTACACTATGAGGCAGATAAAAGAAATGAAAACTTTAGGACCATTTGATGAACTGACAAAAGGTCATAAAATGCAAGAGAGATTAGGGATGGCAACCCCCGACCCGATCCGCGGTTTCCGACATGATCCACCCCGAATGGGGCGGTTTTTTTTGTTGGAGAGCGGGGCACGGGGCGGGACGGGGCGGGACGGGGCGGGGCGGGTTTGGTAAACACCCATCTTAAATCCGCCCCGCTAAAAAAATTACAAACATACTCTCTCTCTCTCTCTCTCTCTCTCTATATATATATATATATATATATATATATATATATACAATATTACATAGCCTAGGGTTTACAAACATACCCTCTCTCTATATATATATATATATATATTACATAGCGGGGCGGGGCAAGGCGGGGCGGGGTATGAGGAAAAACCGGTGGGGCGGTTGTGGTATTCATACATGTGGTATTTGGGCGGGGCGGGACGGGGCGCGGGAGGTTCAGGCGGGGCGGTTGTGGTAAAGGCCTGCCCCGCCCCCGCCCCCGCCCCATTGCCATCCCTAAGAGAGATCAGAGATGTTGCAAAAAGAATGACTAAGAAATTCTAAGACCACTTCAAAAACTCTGGGGTCCCAAAATTTTCCCTTAACTTCCCCACCATTATCAGTCATCAGATGAAAAATCCATGCATAGAAGACCATAAAATGATGATAAATGCTCTTAGTTCATTCCTGATCCAAATTGACTTTGTTTTCAGCATAACTGAGTCCATCTATATAGCGCACACCATATGGTGGGTATAATTTTATGGATAAGATCCAAAGGAGATGAGTTCAGAAGCTCAGAAATTTTACCTCTTGCAGAATCAAAGCAAATGAAAAGACATCCACTTTTGTATCATATTCTTCATTTCGGAAGACTTCAGGAGCTACATACCTGCCTGTTCACAAGAAATTAATATAATTTTGCCATTAATTAAATATTGGATAAAGAACAACCAGTGTATGTGCTGAATTCCATTGTGCCTCTATGGATAATATCATGTTTTAACCATTATAATCACAAGCATTTGCTCAAATAAAACTAGAAAACTATGCCATGATAGTTTCACTAGTATGCAGACAACAACGTCTCTTAGCAGAAGAATGAAAAAAGTTAAATGCCTTTCTCTCTTTGATATTGATAGTTCTTCCAACAATATGCTTGTGATGGTAGACCTAACACAAAATCATCTTTGCACTCATGACTGGAATGTAGAATATACAGATAGCTTCAAATTTAAAAACCTCCAAGGTTGATGTAGAAAGAAAGGGGAAAAAAGCACTGAAAAACTTCCAACATCCAGCAAGATGCACACAAAAATATTAGAAAAAGTAAACAAAAGAAAAAAAACTCACAGGCAGTATCTTGACATGTCAGTGGTCTATCCTCCCTGACTGTATTCACTACTTTCAATAATTTGCTTACCCCAAAGTCTGCAACTTTTAAATGCCCGGAATCATCCCGAAGTATATTTCTGTTATCTTACAAAATGGAAAGTAACTATGTTCAAATAGCAAATAATCCAGACACATAATGACGAAACGGTGATTAAGAATAAAAGAAATGGAAAAAAAAGTGGAATATTAGCACTTACGAAGGCTCGAGATCACGGTGAATGATAGCCTCAGGTTTATGCTCATGCAAGTAATTCATTCCTCTGGCATATTTTTTAAACAAGTTATTTGAAATTGTAAGGAAAGGTGAATAGTGATGAATATGCAAGAATCAAAATTCTTGATAATCGATAACTGTATATACAGGTCGCTTGAGTGTTGGTTGAAAAAGAAATTTTGCTTAAAATCATAATCTACCACATTTTCAACAGTACTAAGAACTACAGGTGAACACTGACAATTACGAACACTGACAATTACCAAATAATCAAAATACCTTGAAATATCAAGTGCAAACCTAACGGCCACTGCTGGTTTTAAAGCACCCTTTCTTTTCAAGAAAGCACGAAGATCACCCTGCATTAAAAAATGAACAGTATGGGCAAAACTGGGCAGGTTAACACAATCCTCGCCTCATATAAAAATACCGAAATATTTTGGACACAAATTCATAAACATCCAAGATAAATCAAGCATTCAAATTTTGGTAGTCTTAAATTTGCATATGAAAAGCGGTAAACAATTGGGTATAACCTTGGGCAAATATTCTGTAACAATCATCATTGGACTACTTTGAGTGACTGCACCCAAAAATTGAACTACATTAGGATGACGTATTTTCTGGAGTAATGCAAGCTCATCTCTAAATGCCTTCCTGCAAAAGCAAAATATATAAATAAATAAATATATATATATATATCAAGATAGGTCTTAATATTAGTAAATGAATGAGGCCACAAGGATGACAATTCTAATATTAATAGAACCAACCCACACTTTATCTTCATCAGTGATTAGGTCTTCCCCAAGTTTTTTCACTGCAACTTCAATACCACGCCATGTGGCAATGCAGAATGTTCCCTGAAACAAGATTATTTTCATAACAGAGAATAGAGAATAGTCAAGCAGTATAAGAGCACAGGCCAAATGATCATCCACCAGATTTTAGGAGCAGGTCATGCTGTACTATATATCCCGCCAATTTGATTGTAATTTATGTCAGGAAAATTCAGTACCAGAGAAGGCTTCAAGTAATTAGGTGTCAAAAGCAGGGATATCATGCTGATAAAAGAATACTTAATTATCCAAATAAACCACTAAGGAGCATTCAAAAGAGTAGGATGAACAGCTGCTTCATCTGATCATTCAAATGATATTTTAGTCACTCCTTGCCCAGTTTGTCATATAGAAGTCAAAAGCACAGGAAGAACAACCACCTGATCTGATCTTTGAATTGGAATTTTAGCCACTTCTTATACAGTTTGTGTTATATGGAAGTTAGAAGATATATATTGTTCCCAGTGAAAATTTATTTTGGAGAATTTCTTAAATGAAATTCATCTTCATCCACATCAAATTCGAGGTTGTTAGATGGTGGAACAGAGAATCTATTCCACAAGTATTTCATAGCATTCATTTGTTTAGGCTGTGGCTCTCACAAAATATTGACAAAGCATTAATTAAAAACATTGAGAGGAAAACATGCATAGAGAAGTTCACAGCATCAAAACAGAAAGAGAAACAGGAAGAAAAAAAAACAGAAAAATAGGGCCTTGTTCAGAATTTTCTCATCAAGAGAATTATTAAGAACTCACATATTATGCAAATTTTTTTTATCATGAACCAAACTAATCTAAGAATAACAAGGGAATGTTAAATCCATTTTATCAAAAAAATAAGCTGTCCATACAAGTTGAACATATCAAGTAGCACCAGCATAAAGCGTTCTAAAGTAGAAATGCACTTGAGAACCAACTGACAAACTTAAACTACTGTTCAAGAAATCCAAAAATACAGTTACAGTATACTGTTCATGTTTTAGCCTAATTACTTCTTTCCAAGGAATTATGAGTACCAGCAAAATGAGACATCTGTTACCTTGGTTATACCAACACTGTTGGTGAAATCAAGTTCGCTCGGATTTATCTCATATTCTGGAACTTCACGGGCACTCTTAACATGCATCGGAGCAATCTAAATGAAATACTAATCAGGCATGAACAAATCGCCTAAAAAATACAACTGTATTAAGAAACCCAACCAGATCAAACAAATCAGAAGACATACTTTAAGTCTAGCACCATTCTTCTCCAAAAGCTTGATGACATCCTGATTCTTATAGTATATAGCATCTGCAAGGGGCTGTAGTAAAAGATACATCAAGATCAAACACACAAGGTGGTTAACAACACAAAGAAAGAAGATGTCATGTACCGTGCTTCCCCACCGATCCTCGGAATCAAGCTCGGCCCCCTTCGTCAACAACAATTCTACAACATCGGCGTGCCCCTGGCACGCGGCGACGTGGAGTGCCGTCCGGCCATCGATGTCCTTGAAGTTGACATCAACCCCAGAGTCCAAGAGCTCAAGGATCCCCTCGAGGTCGCCCTCGTTGGCGAGGTACATGAGCCGGATGTTGGCGTCGATCTGCTCCAGCCCGTCGGCATCCAGACCATCAACCTCGTCAGCTCGGTCCGGTGCGAGGGAGGACTGCTTCCCGAGCTTGAATCGCCCCGTGGATCTCGATTCCATGGCCTTGATCACGAGGACGGAACCCTAGCGATGTGACCGAAAGACGGTGATGTACAGGACTGAGCGTGATTAACGAGGAATGAATATATTAGGGTTTTTGTGCTTATAGATTTTTCTTTCCAAATCCATCGGATTCTTCTAAAGGTGTCAAATGGACCGCGTCGGGTTGCCACCGCATGGGCCCGGCTTGTGCCGGGTACTTACTGTACCTACTCGGGCCGGTGTGGCACCTTATCGTTTCGGTCCGAATGTCCGGCCCGGCACGAGGCACAAGCAATCAGCATGCCTTGCCGGCCCACTAAATTAAAAAATAACAAATAAAAAAAATTCAAAATATCAGATAATTTTTTTTTTTGAACATAGGCCATAAAAACCCCCATACCGGTCAATCGGGAACGTGACTGTGGGCTCCGAGAAGTAAACTCACACAATCATCTCTGACCCCTCATTGTGTGCGTACAATCCTTGAGTAAACTCGACTCGAACTTGCTCCCCTATTTACGAGGGCGAGGATTCGATCCGAAAACTTGGCCTACCAAACACACGGGACCCAAGGTTATACCGCTAGGTTATGAGCTTTTTGGTAATATCAAATAAATTCTCAAAAAACCCCAAAATTCCCAAATATTTTTATAAAATTAAAAAATCCAATAAAAAAATAAAAAAAATCCAAAAAAATCCCAAAAATTTCTAAAATTCAAATATAGTCATTCTAAGGTTTATTAACAAAAAAAATCCCAAAAATGTACAGTACATTAGTTGGTAATCATATTAAAAAAATAATAATAAAAAGGACTATTTATCTTAATTTAATAAACATGGTTTATCCACTTTTCAAAAAAAAAAAAATGATTTGATGATCATATATTTATATTCCATTAATTGAGAAGAATGCGCATTTGCAACCTTAACTTTGGAATCACAGATCAAAATCAGATAATGATGGGAGACAGGGTAAACAAATACTGGGATTGGATGCAAACTGATGGATGCCACATAGTGTAGCACCATCAGCAATGTGATTATATTAGATTCTGTGACCCTCCAATTGTTATTATCTGATTGAAATCATAAACACTATAAGTCAATCAGAGCAGGAGCACAATAAGCCACTAAAATGAATACAAGAACAATAAAATCTAACAACTTTCAAAAAAATAAAGTTGACAAGCTGATTCCCTTTCACAAAGAGAGGTTGAGGGCTCAAATCATGTCAATGGTGTGTTTCTAGTGATCTCTCCATTAATATAAAAATAAAATAAAAAATAAAACAATGAAATCTTTTATAGGTTTACTTATCTCTATCATTATTTTAAGTTGGCACATAATTAATTCCTTATCGTCAACCAAAGAAATTCCCTCTCTACCTTTGTTAAAGAACCTGGGAGGAAATGCAACCTTTCAAGGTGTCATCAATCAATTGGTCTTGAACCTTTGCACATAAATATAAATTCTGATGCTAATAAATTGTGCTTTCAATGAAAATTTTCGTTCCTTATGTATTCTCATTAGGTAACACAAGTGGCCTACCCCAAATTCCTTAGTTACTACTCTACATAACCGAGACTAATAGCCATTGAAGATATTCCATATC
Organism: Dioscorea zingiberensis; assembly: GCA_026586065.1. Lineage (NCBI taxonomy): Eukaryota > Viridiplantae > Streptophyta > Magnoliopsida > Dioscoreales > Dioscoreaceae > Dioscorea > Dioscorea zingiberensis. The sequence goes on from CM048818.1 coordinate 62,452,454, forward strand.
ACTGATATCAGGGTAACTTTTAAAAATAAAGTTGGCTACCCCACACACTCTTAAAAAATGAGAGGTCAAGAGTTCGATATATACGGATTCCATATCAAGTTGGGGGATTAGACATCAAGAACCAAAGGACAGTGGAGAACAAAATATTTATAGAAAAAAGAGATTAATTAATGTGTTACTTCAGAAAACATTAAAAAAAAAAGTGGATTCTTCAACAATGAAGAGGAATGGCACACCAATCTTGTTAACTGGACCACAATAACTTCTATATAAAAGCTCATGCTTTCAACTTACTCTGTGGCCATAATATCTCCTGAATAATAAGTCCCCTGCTCTCGTTCTCACAATCTTCTATCCCTTCGGAGATTACCATAGCAGCTATGTCAATAGACCCATTGGTCAGGGGCCGTGTGATTGGAGATGTTGTAGACTCATTCAACAAGTCGGTACCACTTCGGATTATATATAGTGGTAGAACAGTTGTTAATGGAGCAGAATTAAGGCCTTTGGCAGTTGCCGGTAGACCAAGAGTGGAAATCGGAGGAGATGATTTCAATATATTTTACACCCTTGTAAGTTTGTCATTACAATTTAAATTTCCCATCAAACCTCAAATATGACACACATACATAACTCACTGCTTCCTATCCAGGATTAAGTTCAAAGTACTTTAAACTACTATGCTATATATTTTCAAATAAAGTTTCATTTGATTTTAGCATGTCTTTGAGAGTTATCTATTTGTTCAAGTAGTTGCATGCAAAGAAACTGATACAAAGAGAAATTTTTATTTATAGTTGCATTTCTCAATGTTTACTACTTTGGAGAGAGATCACCAACTCTCATGGTACATGATCTGCAGCATGGTCATGATCACCCATTCATACCCAATAGAAAAAATGCTTGTAAAACTAGTTCTTCACATAATTCAGAGATTTATAACAATTTGGTTGGTTATCCCTTGAAAGGTGATGGTGAATCCTGATGCTCCAAACCCCAGTAATCCAACACAGAGAGAATATCTTCACTGGTAAGCTTTTAAAAGTTGGCTTTTCTAAAGGATAGGATGTTGATAGCAAATTAATTAATGGTTATAACTATCTCAGATAAATAAAATCACAATTTTTTTTTTATAGGTTGGTGACTGATATTCCTGCAGCAGAAGGTTTGGATTCTGGTGAGCAGACAACCGAGACTTTTCACCATTCTCTGACTTTCCTTCCATTTCCCCTCTATTTAAAAGAAAAAATATGACTATAAGTTCTCTACAACTGTTCCTAAAGATGCATGCTCATGCTCATGGGAGGATGTGGTTTAGAATTAGTGGCAAGAATATGTCAGTTTCCTGTGTTACTTACATCACTGACCACAAACTCCAAAGATAATTTATGATACCTAAATTCCCTTTAAGAGACGAGACTGATTTTGACACACCATTAACTTCGCATCTTGGGTACAATTTAGTCAAACTTCAGATTGTCAGTCATTCCTTGGACAATTATTGACTAAAGCTACAGAAAAATCAGGAAGCTTGGAAGATTTTTCATATGTTGTTAAACTTTGGAGTTTGATACTAATTCTCTTAGAACTTGAAAAGCCATGGTTAGCGTCAAAAGTATGTCAATTGTTTTTTTTTTTGTTTCTGATAAATATGGACAAGCCACTAGAAAGATGCCAATGGCGTGATTTGAATCCTCAACCTCTCCTTATGAGAGGGAATACTTTCCTTACGAAAGTTAATGCCTATTGTTTTTATTCTGCATTATCAAGCTTGTCTTTTCATTCCAGAGCATCTAATAACAGTAAATTTTACTTCCCCATTTACTTTAAATGTTTACATTTAACTATGTTCAAATTCTAAATGCTGAAATTCCGACTATACTGGATCTGATGGAATGTTATGTTGAACCAAACAAACTCATACTCAAATATAATGAAATTAACATCAGGATATATTTCTATAACCCACACTTGTTCATGGAGAAAACTATGATATTGATTTTGAATGCATGAACACAGGAAGGGAGCTCATATGTTATGAAAGTCCAAATCCAACATCTGGAATCCATCGGATGGTGTTCATTTTGTTCCGTCAGCTTGGGAGGGACACAGTGTTTGCGCCTCTGATGAGACACCATTTCACAACCAGGAATTTCTCTCAGCAATATAATCTAGGCTTACCCATTGCTGCTATGTATTTCAACTGCCAGAGAGAGACAGGGTCTGGTGGGAGAAGGTTCAGGCCAGGACATGAATGATGAAGCAAAGGCACCTACACCTATAATGCAAATATAAAGGATGTGTAACTTCATCAGACTGGAGTTACTCTAGAGCTGCACTACTTCGAGTTGAACTTGTGGGAGATTTTACTCTAAATAAACCATCTCTACATACCTATCAATAAAAGTAAAAGAGTGCATCTTAGCAAAACTTTTAATAAGTCATGTGTTGGGACCGACCGTTATTTAACTAAATTAACCATGAAATATAAATTAAAAATAACAGTGCAAAATCAATAAAAGACACCATAGATTTAAGATGATATGACCCTTATTTGGCCTAAATCCACTGGTGGCGAAGAAGAAAGACGGAAAATTACAAAAGAGTAGCACTCTCAACAAACACCAACACAAAACTCTTGGTATACCAAAACACAAAAACCTCCCTTATAAGTATGATTATGAAAAAATATAAACAATAATGTTGAATGTATAAAAGACAACAAGGATTGATTATCTATCTGCTATAAGCTCTTCCTTCAAAAGAGTAGAACCTCACTTGGTCTGTTTCTATCACATACACTAAGACTCATTGTCTCTCCGACTAAAGATATTATTAAATCTCTATTTCTCTATTAATCTCTCCTTTCTCTCACGGGTGTGTCAAAGAGGAAGAAAAGAGATGCATTTACGAGAAGTTGAATGGATGAAAGTCATTCAATGAGTCTCACGTGAAGAAAAATTACCCACAATCAAACATCATCATTAATTTGATGTGGGTTCAGGCCATAATTTTTGACCCAGAATTTCAACATGTGTTCTTTGTCCAACAAAGACAAAAAAGATTATTTTGTCAAATATCAGTTAAAAGTTGGTGAGCATAATATAGTGGAAACCTGACAATATTCTCCAAACAACATGAGTAAAATGATGTGGGTAAAAGAAATACCCAACAAGATTTATTTTTCTTTTTCCAGATAGAAAGGATACCACACTTAGCAAGATTTGAAACCTTAAACTGCATTCCTATCTTTTGTATTAACTACAGATCATATGATCACTGATCACCCTCAATGAATAACTACATGCTTGAGCTTTTCCTTTTGCAACTAAGGTTCCTCCTTGAGATGCTACCTCTGCAGAAACTTGGATTCTACTCTCACAAAAAAAAGTATGGCGAGTTCCTAAATGACAGATTACACAAACCTGAGAACCTTTCGTACAAGTTATTTAGCAAATGTATAAAACCAAAAGAAGTTAGTTAAATGGCTGGTTATGTCTACGTTCAGCATCAAGTTTCAGAATTAATATTCATCCTCGAGTAGAGATCTGGCCAGTATAACAGCATCCTATAGAACCTCTAACCACCCATATTTAGTGTTTTGGTGGAGCCTTGAACATTTACTACTCAATATTCCCAACTGAAGCCTCCCTTTTTAATGTCTAATCGAATAAGTAAACACCTGACCCATGTAGATAATACTAGACCAAAAGAAAGATGACATGGAAAATAGAAAATGACATGATACCCAAAGCCACCAATAGACAGAAGGTTCTTCACTATAGAAGTTTTAAAACTCCAGATTAGTGAACATAAGCCTTTAGTGAAAATCAAAATTTGTTTTTGTTCAATTTGGTGTATACAAGACCCAAGGAAGAATCAGCATACTTCTAGAGTAGTAAATTAATTTGTTACTGTTAGGGGTGTATATCATAACTTTTTTCAAAACAATAGACTAAATACAGAGGAAATTAAGAACCACAACATTCAAATGCTTTCATTAATTGACTTGGATCGATAGCAGGCACAAGAGAGGAACAAAAAGAATCATATCATTAAAATAAATCAGTACCTACACTTAAAGCTCTCATCCAAGCACTCCTTTCTGTTCATCAGGTCCAATATGGAAACCATCACAAACCTACAGCAAGCTCAAATACAGAGTATACGCTACTAATGCCCTGAAAAAAAAAGTATGATAAGAACATCGATCGACTCACTGTTCGAGATCACGCATCCGAAGCTAAGAATGGTATCCAGGACCTAAAAGAACACAATTTGGATGATCTGATTAGGGTTTCAAAATAGACCCTTGACATTAGAGATGGAAATAAGTAACGCGGGAGAACGGAATGGATATCTATATGTTAATTAATAAGCTGGATATTTTTTCAACAAAAAATAAAAATAAATTATACAATTAAATTAATCACTTTTATTGATCATAAAAAAATCAAGGCTTTATGCATTTATACCTAGAAAAGATTATTTTTTTTATTAAATTAAATTTGATTTAAATTTGCATCATGCATTGCAATACTTCAACTAAAAATGGCGTACAAATTTAGGTTGAAATTTAATTTAATTTTTTTATGATTTATAACTGAATAGATGTAAATTGAGAATAGCTATCAGATTTATTATTTAACTTTATTTTTGGTAAAAAACAACCTTTAAAATGAAAGTTAGTTCACACTCTCTCATACCTCTTACAAGGAAAAGTTGAGGTTCAAATAAAGCTTGAAGTGTGTTTAATAATAAAAATTAAATAAAAAATCTGAAAGTCAAAAGAAATTCCAATCCTTCTATCACCTTTTACTCATAAATAAATTCCTAATCATCCACCCAAATTGATTCTCTCTTTGTGACATTCATCTTGTCTTTTCTTTTTAAAGCATCTCCACCAAAACAAACTAATTATTTACCAATGGTCATGTGATCTATTGGTATCTCAGTCCTCACAAAAATTTCAATGATCAAGAGGTCTCGTGTTCGATTCACGAGCTCTCATATCTGCTCTGTTGTGGCTTGTGCACGCCTTTTATTTTTTAGCAGCTTACTGCTCATATTTCAAAAAAATAAAAACAAAAATAAAAAACAAAAAAACCAATTACTTCATGTTTTTCTATTTATGTTTTAAAATGTGCTTCATCTACTTTAATAATAATTAATAATAATAATAATAATAATAATAATAATATTATTATTATTATTATTATTATTATGTCACATATTATTAAAAACATTCATGCACATTCACAAATCCATTAGGCATGAAAAGTATAAAATAACATTTAACTACCATCTCTTTTATGGGGCGTTCACTTAGGGGTAAGTGCCTGAGGGAAGTGGGGAAGTGATCCACTTCGGTCACTTTTGACGTTTTTTTGCACGTAAGTGGTAAGACTTCTACCACTTCGATGTAGTTTCCACTTCCTCCATTTTGTATGCCACTTGTATAAAATGCAATCAAGTAAAGTGGCAATGGCTATTATTATTATTATTATTATTGTTATTGTTATTGTTATTGTTATTATTATTATCATTATCATTATCATTATCATTATTATCATTATCATTATCATTATCATTATCATTATGATTATGATTATGATTATTATTATTATTATTATTATTATCATTATCATTATTATTATTATTACTATTACTATTATTATTATTATTATTATTATTATTATTATTATTATTATAAAACATTTGGAGGAGTGGGCACTTCAAATGCCTTCACTCTGGAAATGAACACCGAAGTCACTTCAAATTTACACTTCGAATCGGACTTCCTACTTCCTCATTTCTCAGACTTCCCCAAGACTTTCCCCAAAGTGAACGCCCCCTATTTCACAAATAATCCATGTCAATCTAAATTATCATACTAAGGCCCCATTTCGCAACGAAATATCCCACCTGAAATTGGACACCAGGTGGAATTGAGTTTGAAAAAATTTGAATTAATTCTGAGAAAAATGTTAACCCAACCATAATGGAATCATTTAATGCCGCTTCTTTTTTGTTGAAAACTTAGATGGTATAATTACTACAATACCCCCCTTATTATTTTAAGGTGCATGCTTAGACTCCCCAAATAACTTCTTGTGTCCTACGCGACCATCGAGAGGTGATCACCACTAATAAAACCCAAGCACTTAGATAACATATGATGAACTCCCATTATATTTAAACACATTAACTTTTTCACATCGATCCGATATGGTACTATTTTTAACTTCCAACAATATCTCCTTCCCAATATCGCAACCCGAGCAACCTCGGCTAAGACGCACAACATTCTTATTCATTCTTCACTTCTGCACCGAGTGAACCAGATCCCCCCTCTCGGGCCATCGGCATCTTTTGCTCCCTGGCGTCCAAAGGCCCCATTGTTGAGTCGCCTGCTCTTCTGCAGAATCGAGTCAATTGAGGTAAATATTAGTTAATCTTGTGGACGCACACTATTTTAGGATGCTTGATGTGTGTTATCTCGATTTTAGGGATTCGAGTGTTTGACTTTTTTTTTGGCTAGGGATATTAGGCATAATTATTTTGAATATGGATTTGAATTGAGAGTTTTATGTATTCCTAATGTTTATTGTCTCCTATTTGTGGTTTGTTTTTTTCCCCTAGATTTTTCTCAATGTTTTTTTATTTTGACATATAGCGTTATGCCTGGTTGTTGTAAGTCTTCCAGTTTGTTGTCGTGTTTGCTGAATGGTTGTTTGGTTTCTAGTTGTTGATAGTTTTCTTTTTATCCTCATTTCAATTATTTGTATGGTCGATTCCCTATATGCAATTGGACTCTATTTTATATTTTTTTGGTTATGGTCGGGAGTTGCATAGCAGTAATTAATGGTCCCCATTTATAATAAGTTTTGAACAAAAAGGAATTGTTTCTGTCAAACAAGGCTGAGAGGGGTTAGATGTTGTCTCAGGTAAATGTATCATATGGAGGTCCCTGGTCTTGTGGACCCATCTCTTCTGATAGAACAAGTAAACCACCGTTCAAAAGCTGTATGGAACTGTGAGGTAAGTCAATTCTTTCTAGTACAGAACTTATAACATCTTTGATTTCGGGTTGAATCAAACATGTTCTATACTTCCACTGTAATGCCTATCTTTTGCATCCTTGTAGGTATATTGGACCCCGTATAATAAAGAATTATTTCGGAGACTACCGGCTGGTTGTACAAATGGGAAGGCAGTGTGGAGGACATGTGCTACATTGCTCTAAATGCACATCGCTGAGGCGTATTGGCCGAATAGGGTTACGCAGCAATTCAGACGGCTGCAGCATATTCCCTCGCTTCCAATTCATCATGAGTAGTACTTGAGGAGAGGAAGGGCAGAGGTAAACTGGTTAGAGGTGCAAGCTGAACTGGTGAGTGAATGGAACGAACGACACCAGTACATTGCTTATCAAGCTCGCGGGATTATGAAGAGGAAAGAAGAGTGTACGCGACAATACAGACGATATTACTAGAATGTTATGATCGAGCTCAGTGGATCCTTGCAAGCGCACAAAGTGAGGCTTAACAGGTCTACTATAAAATCTGAAGCACGAGTGTTAATCACATGCAAGGTGAAGCATTAGTTTCAAGAGAAGGTGACAAGAACTTTGGCAGTGGTTAAGGAAGAAGCATGTTCGGAGGAAGGTTTCGAGGCAGAAGCCGTGGACCGAGTTCAGAGCGTCAAGCAATATTCAGACAACACAAAGGTCATATACAATGCCACAATTGTAAAAAGTTCGGGCATGTAAAGGCTGATTGTTGGTTCAAGGATGAGGGAGTGAATATGGCTGAAGTGGATATGATTAAAGAGACTGAGGTCAGGTGGGTCAACTTTTCATGATTTCCAATAAACCAGGTGATGCAATTGGTAACATTAGGCTCGTGGATAGTGGGTATTCGTACATGTCTGGCATAAAGGAGTTGTTCCAAAGCATGAATATTTTAGATTAATGTTGAGTGTTTGCAGCTTCAAATCAAGGGGGTGTACATGTTAATAATGATTAGAAGCTGCACATGTGGCAATCAGCTTGGACTTCAAGTATGTGAGAAGACTGGGCATGAGAACGTGGGTAATTATCTGTGTACTTTTATATATTGTGATGTAAGTGTTGTATCAATTTGATTAAACCTGACAAGTGTTTTACCCTCTGTTAAATCTTCTCTGATATTTTTTTTTGATGAAGTGGATAAACCACAGTTTTATTTAATTAAGATAAAGTTTCGGTACATTGCTTGATTAAGATAGGAAAGAAAAGATACAAGTCGAAGCCCTCTCCTTCTACATCAAGCGATTCAACCCATTGGTCTTCCTTCTTCAAGCTTGGTCCGGCTCCTCCCCAGGAGTGTTCCCCTCATCGCTGTGTCTGCCTGGTGTGGTTGATGTGAATTCCAGATTGCATTTGACCAGGTTCACGGCTGTCTCCAGTTTTGTTCGCTTCGGCAGTGGAGCTGCATCAAACCAAGAGATGATGAGGAAAGAGATATCACGAATGATTCTTACGTAAACACGTTGTTTATCCTGGAAGCACCGTCTATTTCTCTCCCCCTAGATACTCTAAGTGATAGCCGTGACAGCGGTGTTCCACCCTCTTGTAGGGCATTGTCCATCCTTGAGGGGGTGTCTTTTGTACCCCATAAAGCCTTTAGTTCTCCACACCCCCCCCTCCCCCCCCCCCCCAATTGTGGCTCTGAATAGAGTCTCAAAATGACCCCATATTTGTCTCGCATATGGGCAAGCTATGAGTAAGTGTTGTACTGTTTCGTTTGCGGTTTCACATAGGTAGCATGAAGTACGGTCACCTCTCCATTTCCTTTTGTGTAGGTTGTCCAGAGTGAGAATCCTATTCTCTCTTGCCAGCCATGCAAAAAGTTTTGCCTTCAACGGGCATGGTTGCTTCCAGAAGCGTAGTTTAAGATCACTTCTCAGTCCCTCGTCAATTCTGAATCGGTAGAGTGATTTGACTGTGAATGCTCTATTGGTTGTTAGTCTCCACTCCCTGATATCAGTGTCCTCTTACCTTGTAGATTGGTCTGCTAGTGCCCGTGTTAAGAGATTTAGAGTCTCTATTTCGGGGGGCATTAGGGGCCCTGGCTTGAGAAGTGGCAGGCCCCTTTGGATTCTGATTCTGGCCTTCTGGAGGGTTAGGTGTTCAGTTGTAGCTAGTTCATACATCCCGGGGTAGGCATTCATCAGTGAGGTTTCTTGCCACTAGTTGTCCTTCCAAAAATTAGTGTTCTTGCCAGACCCTGGTATAACCCGGATATTGGCCAGTACTGGGGATTTTTCTCGAGAGAGAGCTTTCCAAAAGGGGGATGCTCTTCCGGGGGCTGCCTTGTGGGGATCAATGTCTTCCCTCCTTGCATATGCATCCTTAAAAATCCTTTCGATGTATACACTCGCTGGTCCTAAGTATCCGCCACCACCACTTCCCCAAGTAGAGCCCCATTGAAGGTTACTGATTTAAAATTCCCATCCTCCATTTTCCTTAGGTCTCAGATATTTTGTCCCAGCTTAACTAGATGATAGTCGTTCTCCTTGTCGACTCCTTTCCATAGGAAGTCCTTTATGATTCCATCAATCTTTTTTATAACCCACTCTAGAAGGCGGAAGGCTGATATCCAATGAATTGGGATTGTTGATATTACTGAATTGAGCATTGTGAGTCTTCCTCCTATGGATAACAACTTTCCTTTCCACGACACCAGCCTCCCTCTTATTTTTGTAATTAGAGTGTACCAATCTTCCTTCTTTGGGCGCCCCCCTAAGAGAGGGACTCCCAGGTATTTGATTGGGATGTTGGCGACCGCACAATTTAGGACCTGTGCAAAGTCCTCTATGTTTTGGTCTATCAGCTTTATCGGAATTACCGCACTTTTAGAGTAGTTAACTCGTAGTCCCGATAGGCCCTCAAAATGGTAGAAAGTTAGCTTCAGAATGCGAGCATCGTCTGATCCCCAGTGCAGAACACTAAGATGTCGTCAGCATATTAGAGCATGGAGACGTTGTTTTCGCCATTCGGCCCGATGGGGATGCCCCGATAGATGTTTGCTTGGATGGCATTTGAAAGCATCATGGGTAGGACGTCCATAGCTAAAACAAAGAGTAGGGGGGAGAGGGGGTCCCCTTGTCTTAGTCCTCTTTTGCTTCCAACATATCCGGATGGGGAGCCATTAATGAGGAATCTCGCTTTGGATGAAGTGAGCAGACATTTGATCCATTCTAACCATTTAGGCCAAAACCCCTGGCCTGGAGGATGTCGAGGAGATAGTTCCAATCCACAGAGTCGAAGGCTTTTTCAAGGTCTATTTTGATTAGGGTTCCATTTATGTTGCCAATCCTCATTTTGTGTATCAATTCTTCTGTTGCAATGATATTATCATGGATCAACCGCCCCTGTATGAATGTTGTTTGAGATTCCTCCACTAGTTCCCCCAGCACCCCTTTCAGCCTATTTGCCAGGACCTTGGAGATGATTTTGACTGAGCAGTTAATCAAGCTGTCGGTCTGTAGTCACTTATACTTTCGGGGGTCTCATTCCTGGGGATTAGCATAATATGTGCCCAGTTAAGGCATTCCATATTTGCTGTTCCTTGGAAGAAGTCTTCAAAAAGCTTCATTATGTCATATATCCTTGATGATATTCCATCCTTGTTGATAGAGGGTCATTGGGAATCTATTTGGGCCTGGGGCTTTATCTCCTCCTAAGTCGTTAATGGCTCTTCTGATTTCCCGGCCCTTCACCGAAAGGTTCTTCTAGTTGTGTTAGCTCCACTCTTCTTTTGTGTAGGAACAGTTGATCCCAGGAGGTGGTATATCTCAACGACCTTTCTCTGATATTTGTCATTGTTTATTTTAGAAATTTAACAAAAAGCATAAAGTTGGGCATATAAGCTGCTTTCCAGATGCGGCGGCTAGCTTGGTCTGAAGCTGGTCGTGGTTGAAAAACAGGTAGAATGAATGGAATCATGCCAGCCTCGTCACACAAAACCCTAACCCTAACCCTAACCCTAACCAAAGAGCATGCAGGCTAGGCCCCACAAAACTAATAGTGTTTCAAAAACAAAAGCAGATTCTTGAACCAGAGGCGAATGAAGCAACACCATCGATCCGTACTGTGGGGACACAAAGTGGATTCCATATTTAACAAAGTGGATTCTATAGTTTCTATATAAACCCATGCAAGGTTACATGAAGTTTGCGTGCCCGTGATATATATAATATATATCTCTTCCTCTCTTCTCTTCCTCATCGATCACTTAGGGTTGCTGCCATTGCCATATATAGAAGCCGGCCATGTCAGTTGATCCCTTGACCAGGGGACGTGTGGTTGGGGATGTAGTGGACCCTTTCACTAAGTTAGTATCACTTAGGGTTTTTCATAACAACAGGTTAGTTGTTAATGGAACTGAACTTAGACCTTCAGCCATTGCGTCCAGACCCAGAGTGGATGTTGGAGGAGATGATTTTCGCGAATTCTACACGCTTGTAAGCTCATAATCTAGATTTTCTTTCTTGATATATACATATGTAAGTTGAATATTGAATATTTCTTCACTGACGTCATTTAATTTGATCATATATATATGATCTCTTGCAAGGTGATGGTGGATCCTGATGCTCCAACCCCAACCAATCCAACACTGAGAGAGTACCTGCATTGGTGAGCTGAGCTCTTCATTAATGTTCTTCCATATATATATATGCTGCTATACTTATCTATATATTTATATCTCAGTTAAGAAATGACAAGTTTTAATTGTTGTTTATCTAGGTTGGTCACTGATATCCCTGCCTCAACTAGTGCGAATTTCGGTTAGCCATCTCTTTCTTGGAATATTCTTCTCTTTTCTCTTTTCTCTTTTTCCTAAAACCATATAATATTGTCTAGATGTACCCATCAAGAATACATGTGTATATACATTCTTTTGCAAAAGTCCAAGCTTTGCATTTCTCTTTTTCCTAAAACCATATATTGTCAAGATGTACCCATCAAGAATACATGTATATATATACATTCTTTTGTAAAAGTCTAAGCTTTGCATTTCTCTTTTTCCTAAAACCATATATTGCTGGAGATGTACCCATCAAGCTAGAATACATGTATATATATTATACATTCTTTTGCAAAAGTCTCAGCATGGACGGGTAACTTTGCATCTACGTCAATGGTAGGGATGGCAATGGGGCGGGGCGGGGGCGGGGCGGGCCTTTACCATAACCGCTCTGTCTGAACCTCCCCTCGGCCCCACCCCAAATACCACACTGTCATTGATGAATCACTGGCCAAACGCTACTCCGGGCCGGGCTTTTTTTCCTCCTGCCCATACAGCCCTCTGGCCCACGCCCGCCCCGATATGTAATATATATATATATATATATATATATATAGAGAGAGAGAGAGAGAGAGAGAGAGAGAGAAAGAGAGAGAGAGAGAGTATGTTTGTAATTTTTTTAGAGGGCAAGTCGGTGCTGAACGCGGGTGGATTTACCAAACTGGTGGAAATTTCTGCAGCCCGTTCACGTATAAATTACTAGCTTCCAACAAAAAACCGCCCCAACGTTCGGAGCGGATCGGATCGGAAAGCCACTTGATCGCGGCCGTCAGGGGTTATCCCATCACCCAGTGTCAATGATATATAAAAGCACTCCAACTTTTAACAAACTTTTTAACTTTCCAGATATAGTTGCCATATACCGGTCGTCTTTAGTTTCCACTTGGGCCTCTTGCATGTTTTAGGTTAGATCAATGTGTTTTGGTTACCAAGGTCAGAAGTGTAAATCTGACTTCCATGAAGTACTCCTCTGTGTTTTGACTTTAACGATATATATTGAAACCATATAAAATGCAAGAACACTTTAGTATCTAATTCGATACCACTTTAGTATCCAATCATCAGGGACCACTTCGAGAACATACAAGTATTCGAGAACACTTTAGTATCCAATCATCATGAAAAACCACTTTAGTATCCAAATATCCAAACCACTTTAGTAGAAATTAGACTAATGATTTTGAATATCCAAACACTCCCTGAATACTATATTTCTACAGAACACTGATATATATTCATTATCTCAGGGAGGGAACTGATATGCTATGAAAATCCAAGACCAATATCAGGAATACACAGGATGGTGTTCGTGTTGTTCAGGCAGCTGGGAAGAGACACAGTGTATGGCCCAGACATGAGACAAAACTTCAACACAAGAGAGTTCGCCACTCAGTATAATCTTGGTTACCCTGTTGCGGCTGTCTACTTCAACTGCCAGAGGGATTCTGGAACTGGTGGCAGGAGGTTCAGGCCGGAAAATTATTAAAACCAAACAATGCAGCTATACCAAACTACATCCATCATAACATATATATAGGTATTTAAATCCCCTAATAAGAGCTTCAGGACTTGTGTGATGTAACCCTGAACGAGCTGCATATATATTAATATATATGTGCACCCAATTATCAATAAATACAAAAGATGCGTATTATTGCAACCTTGCAAGCAAAACAAATTAAACAAAAGATCATTAGTGATAACCACATCAAGGGAATGGAGTCATGCGCTTCATCTCCGTCTCCACAACGTCAACAGCGAAACCCATGCCATATTGCTTCCAAAAGTCAGCGTTAGGGTTTATCCACTGCAGCTCTTTCATCTCCAACCTTAGACTCTATGAGCTCCTCTCTAGATATCTCGTACTTATCGTCATGGTTCTTGGACAGCTCCAGCCACACTGTGCCGGTGTTGACAGGGTTGTTGAGAATAATTCAAAACTAAATTTAGTCAATATTAGTTTTTATTCAGTTCAATAATCAGTGGGATCTTATCTAGATGATTTCAATGAACATTGTAATTAAGCCTATATAATTGTACGTTTGCATTTTTCGGTAAATTCTATCGTTCCTTGGTTGTAGCTAGGTCGTGAACGGGCTTAGATGAAGCTTATTGAGCCCTGAAATTTCAATTGGGCTCGAAATAGCCTAGCCTAGAAGCTCGAGGTACCGCTCGTGAGAACAAAGAGAATTAGCTCGAATAAATTTGCTTCTATAATGTGGAACGATTTTAATTTCCGAAAGCTAGAGCTCGAAAGTTCTAAATTAAGAACTTACTTATAATTTTTAAATCTTGGATTTAGTTTTAAATTAAAACTTATTTATAAATTAATTTTTATATTATATATTATATGTCAATACTAAATATTAAATATTTTATTAATATATTATAATATTTATTAGTTTTACTAATTTTATTAAATTTTATTGATTTTTAATAATATTTACGTACATTATATATATTAATATATTAATATTAAATTTCGAAAGCTTTCGAAATTTGTAGGCTTTCCGACTCGAGGCTGCGACTTCGGCCTCGTGAGCTTCGGCTTGGAGTGGGCTCGAGAATTGAGGCTCGATCTCATTTTCGAAGCCCTCGAAATTTCAAGCGGTAGAACTCGAGCTTTTACCGAATGATCTCGAGTCGCTCAATGAGCAGCAAATCGCGATGGATTTTGGCCGGCCCTAGTTGTAGCCCAAGGAATTTTGATCACTTGCCTACACAGCAGGTGTAGGTGTAGGAGTTGGGGGCTATTTTTGGCTGATTTTTGGGTTTTTTTGGGGCCAAGACAACCCAAGGCCCCAAAGTAGGGTAGAAGGCACCCTGTCATATGGGTAAGAAATAAAAAATTTATGCTAAAAAATCCTTAATGTTTTGTGTTATTTGGATCTTCTTCTTTCTTCTTCATTTTCTTCCAAAGTCCAAATGCGTGAGGAGACATCATCAATTTGGTGTGTCTAGTGATAGCCGATCTCCTCTGTCCCACTTGCTGCACCAGTGCACGAACTTATGCGTGGTTTTAATTTAGCTAACCTCTTTAGCTTTGCCTTGACGATCATCTCTACCACCTCTTAGGTCGCATCCATGACCAAACTTGATCTTGTAGAAGAGCGTGAGGCGGGGTCAGGGTTGAGGAGGTAGCACCCCTTAGCTCAGAGGAGATACCCATCAAGCTATATATATATATATATATATATATATATATGGTCATGATATGGTACGGTCGGCCTTATCACTGTGTAAGTGCGGTCATCTCTTTTTGGCCCACTCACGCAATGTTTTTGAAAGAAAATCGGCCAATTATGGATAGAAAAGAACATTCAAAAAATAAGCTAAGTTAAGCATGTCAATTTTCATATAATTTGGGAACATGTAGGGTGCCTTTCATCTTAGCGGATTTGAAATTTCAAACTGAGCAGATAAGATTTTTATAAATTTTCACCCGTTAAGATGAAGAGGCACTTATAAGTTCTCAAATTGTATGAAAAAATTAACATCTTAGCCTATTTTTCTGATATTATTTCCATCTATACCATCTGATTGAAAATCTTCACTTACGTCTTTTGGTGATCGAATGGGGAGATGGCCTTGAATAAAGCGATATTTCAGAGCTGACTACGTTAACCTTATCATGATATATATTAAACATTCTTTTGCAGAAGTCACAGCATGGACGGGTAACTTTGCATCTACGTCAATGGGATATATAAAAGCACTCCAACTTTTAACAAACTTTTTAACTTTCCATATATAGTTGCCATATACCGGTCGTCTTTAATTAGTTTCCACTTGGGCCTCTTGCATGTGTTTGGTTAGATCAATGTGTTTTGGTTACCAAGGTCAGAAGTGTAAATCTGACTTCCATGAAGTACTCCTCTGTGTTTTGACTTAACGATATATATTGAAACCATATAAAATGCAAGAACACTTTAGTATCTAATTCGAGACCACTTTAGTATCCAATCATCAGGGACCACTTCGAGAACATACAAATATATTCGAGAACACTTTAGTATCCAATCATCATGAAAAACCACTTTAGTACCCAAATATCCAAACCACTTTAGTAGAAATTAGACTAATGATTTTGAATATCCAAACACTCCCTGAATACTATATTTCTACAGAACACTGATATATATTCATCATCTCAGGGACTAGGGAGGGAACTGATATGCTATGAAAATCCAAGACCAATATCAGGAATACACAGGATGGTGTTCGTGTTGTTCAGGCAGCTGGGAAGAGACACAGTGTATGGCCCAGACATGAGACAAAATTTCAACACAAGAGAGTTCGCCACTCAGTATAATCTTGGTTCCCCTGTTGCCGCTGTCTACTTCAACTGCCAGAGGGATTCTGGAACCGGTGGCAGGAGGTTCAGGCCGGAAAATTATTAAAACCAAACCATGCAGCTATACCAAACTACATCCATCATAACATATATATAGGTATTTAAATCCCCTAATAAGAGCTTCAGGACTTGTGTGATGTAACCCTGAACGAGCTGCATATATATTAATATATATGTGCACCCAATTATCAATAAATACAAAAGATGCGTATTATTGCAACCTTGCAAGCAAAACAAATTAAACAAAAGATCATTAGTGACAACCACATCAAGGGAATGGAGTCATGCGCTTCATCTCCGTCTCCACAACGTCAACAGCGAAACCCATGCCATGCATATTGCTTCCAAAAGTCAGCGTTAGGGTCAGGGGCGGAGCCAGAATATGCAATAAAGAGGGGACAAGTTAAAAAAATAAAAAAAATTTCATGTATAACAAAATTTTTATAAATTCAAAATTCAAAATCATACATTAACAATAATATTTTAAAATACAAAATAAAATTACCACTAATCACTGCGAGGGGGGAGTTGAATCCTTCGATTTTGCATGTTTGGAAAGCGCTGTAATATTGACTGCAATCAATTTTAGCAAATATTTCTACGCTCGAATATAAAGATACCATCATGTTGTTCAAACCATTCATTGCCTATTTTGTTCTGCAGAAATCTGTTTTAATGATATTCATCAATTTCTTTGAGGTAACGCTCTTTCAAACCTGCTGTTGTCGCCACCTAAGCATTAAGATTAGCAGCCAAATTGATAAGGCACGATAAACCAATGGAAAAGTCAAATGTTTTTCGGTTGAACCATTTTCTTTGCAAGACTTGCAAGATCATGACAACTTGAAAAATCGTAATTTCTTCTCCTATCATGAATATATACATGAAAGTTGCTGCCGAAGTCCAAGATAAGATGATGGGATGCAGAGAAATCACCGTGAATAAACCGTCGAAAGCAAATTAACAAGCATGCCATGATCGAATCCGGAAAAAAAAGAGTTTCTTGGATCAAGACAAGCAATGCATTTTAATAACTCAGAAGTTTTTCACTAAACCGGTTATTCACGCTCAGTGATAAGTAAATCAATCACAAAGAATAAAGATCTCGCATGATAATGATGGTAATAAGTAACCAATTGCCCGCCACGTCTTGAGCGATTCGAATCAATTTGGTATATATCTTCCATATTGTGTACCTTTGAAATCGAATCATTGCAACCGTAGAGCTCGACTTCTTGTAAAAAAAGTAGCCCATCCATTTTCTCTCAAGTCTTGCATAGTTCTTTCACAATTTACAATCAACCCCATTGCATTAACAATATTTTGATCTTCTACTGGCGTAAGGCATTTGATAAGTCATTAGTTAATCCCAATACTTTGATCATCGGATGTAGATAAGTATAAATTCAAAACTCTCCATCCTTTGTATCCAAACCCGATGCTCGCCTCTTTGTTACTGCAAGTAACATTCCCATGAGTACACACATTCTCTAACACTTCTAATACCGGGATTCCCTACATAGTAAATAGACGGATTAAAGTTGTATAATGTAAGGTATCACTCTGGTCTTGCAAGATTAGTCTCTTGATGTTGACCTCTTCCCGAAAGATCTCACCTTTCACCAATTTCTCCACAATCTTATCATGATGCTTTTGAAGCTAACGTAGTGATCTCTTCTTTTGCAAGAAGCACCCACAATGTTCACAATCATAGTGACATAGCTAAGAAAAAATCACTAATAGCCAAAATGCTCTTGTAG
The DNA here is from genome assembly GCA_026586065.1 of Dioscorea zingiberensis. Taxonomy (NCBI): domain Eukaryota; kingdom Viridiplantae; phylum Streptophyta; class Magnoliopsida; order Dioscoreales; family Dioscoreaceae; genus Dioscorea; species Dioscorea zingiberensis. The sequence goes on from CM048818.1 coordinate 62,470,423, forward strand.
CAAGCAAACGCATAACCAATGCGATTGATGGGCAAGCAATGGACATAAAAAGCAAAAGGGTTTCTTATTCAAAATTAATACCTTCAACCCATTAAATTGCCCTTTCATATTTGAGGCTCCATCATATCCCCTTACCTCTCCAATCTAGAAATAGATAAACCACAAGCGAGCAATAAATCCATCCAAAGTTTTCTTTAGTGGTAAGTGGGTTTGAAGTATCAACAACATGTTCAATAGCAGAAATCTTTCAATTACTTGTCCTTGCTTATTCACAAACCTCGCAATTTGCAATCCATTTGCTCTTTATTGATTTGTCACGAGACTCATCAAGAAGTATAGAAAATGACCATCTCCAATCTCATCAATAATGGCCCAGATGGTCTCTTTCATATAAGCCCTCACTAACTCTTTACGTATTTGTGGAGAAGTCGTTTGATTATTTCCGTGGAGCATTTTAGAGTTAATCACCATGCAGCCCAACACTTTCAACTTTCGTCCCATACCAATTCATCATCTCTCTAGAAAGTTGCCCCTATTTGTGGAACTAGAAGATTCTATCATGTCCACGAAAAAGCAAGTCCTTACGCAATGTAAGAAATCTAACAACACGGTGAAAACAACAGGAGAATACCTGCCGCGTGATGCAATCTCCATCTCTTTGCTATGAAGAGAATATATGCGCCACGCTTTGCCTTCCTCGATTTTTGAAATCCTCACTATGTAAACCATGTCTTGCATTGTTGTATTGGGTTTGCTATTAACTCCCGCTTCAACATGCTTTCGTAAGAAACTTCAATTGCCTTCTTCCAATTATTAAACCCTCGCCTTAGTGAAGGCATCCATCCAAGGTTTTTCACTCCTTGGTTTTGCTTAAAAGATAACAATAGAAACAATAAGCTCCATCTTTCTCCACACTATATTCCAACCAATCAAATTTCCTCTCAAACCACACTTCTTTAAAGCTTCTCAAGTCTTTTCCTTTGTTGTTTTCTAGGAAAATTGTGTGCCAATTAGTTGACATGGACCCATTAATAAATACTCTCCCTTACTTGATCTCTTATTCCTATATCCATATTCCTCAATTGGTTTTCGAAAGCCTCAGGTCGCTAATAATATCACCTCGAGATCAAACTCAACCTACTTTTCTGCGTACGGTACTTGCATCGGATGATGAACTTGTTCTTGCTTTCATATTCTTTTTGGTATAGATTTAAAAACCTCTCCATATCTATGAAATTGATCAAATTAAATATATAAATGGGTGAAAGCGTGAAATCATACATTCAATGATTCAAAATATACAATCGGGCCATAAAACCAACATCTTTACAACACATTTTATGGCAACTAAATCAACCTACTTGAAAAGCAGGAAAATTCATCAAATTGTAACTCAAAAGAAATAACAAACATAACATTATCTCACTAAAAAAACTCTACTGCAAAACTCAAGGTCGCTTCTGTACCAGAAGCCTAACATCTTCTGGGAGAAACTACGTACCATGCCCTTCGTATACACTTCTCAATTCTCATTCATCATAAATCAGTATGAAAATCAGGAAAACAAAAAATATAATCACCACCATAGAAAATCAGGAACACTTCTCAACTCCAAAGATCCAAGAGTGGATCAACAACAATTCAAATAAATTGCACAGAAGAACAATTTGAGGCAACACCACCATGGAACATACATAGGTTAGAAAACAAGGCTCCAACATCTATTTATTCAACTGGGCATGCATTATAGGTTCTCTTGGGCATTATAACAAACACCCTCTATGCATTTCAAATACCTTAACAAATAACAACAACATAGTATGATAATTTTCTAAACTTCTAATCATACAAAACATGCATTCTTTTGAGCCTAATTCCATCCATAATTTAATTTTTCAATTCATCACATGTCCAAATAAATGAATAATCATACTAATCTCACGGAGACGTCGGGATTCCGTAATGGTCACGACGTGGGCATTGCAACCGTTCACCGTAATTCATTAATCAATTGAAGGGGGCTCTCGCGCTTTCGCAGTCATGCTGAGACAAAGGGTAAATAAATTAAGAACATGGAGGAATGTCATATTATTTTTAAACAAAGGAAATGAGCCCAAATCAGGATTCAAAGTTGCATGAATTTTCTATCTTTGATAATTGATATCTACTACTTCTGGAGTCTTGGAGCTGAGTCAAGCGGTTGGTGAAAAATGGGAAATTCAATGGATGCAGACTATGCACGGTGAAAGATGAGTCAATCACCGGTGATAAGCCAAGCTTTAGAGGAAGCTTAGTTGTTGTGCAGTAGCATACCTTCATATAACCTTTTGAGTCTTTGACAAAGAAGCTAAGGAGAATTTGGAACATCACTTCTCGCTGAGCACAGGTGGAGGTCGAGCTCGGAAGAAGCTAGGCTCGAGCCTCAGCCCACCAAAAAACAAAAGCCTTTTCAGCTTTTTCTTTCTTTTTAGTGAAAATGATGTAAAGCCTCTCCTTATTATTTTGGTGGAGCCCGAGGGGAGGGGGCAAAACCCGCGAGAGGGGCAAATGGACAAGGGCTGACCGCCCTGTCCGCCGAACCATTGGCTTCGCACCCGGTGGCAGGGGCGGCCGCCAGCCGCCTCGCCCCCCCTGTCCCTCGCCCACTGGTTTGGGGTTGATCCACTCCAGCTCCTTCATCTCCAACCTTAGACTCTATGAGCTCCTCTCTAGATATCTCGTACTTATCGTCATGGTTCTTGGACAGCTCCAGGTGTTGACGGGGTTGTTGAGAATAATTCAAAACTAAATTTAGTCAATATTAGTTTTTATTCAGTTCAATAATCAGTGGGATCTTATCTAGATGATTTCAATGAACATTGTAATTAAGCCTATATAATTGGGTTGCATTGTCGGTAAATTCTATCGTTCCTTGGGTTGTAGCCCAAGGAATTTTGACTTGCCCTACATCTTGGGTGTAGGTGTAGGGTTGGGGGGCTATTTTTGGCTGATTTTGGGGTTTTTTTGGGGCCAAGGCAACCCAAGGCCCCGAGGTAGGGTAGAAGGCACCCCGTCATATGGGTAAGAAATAAAAAATTTATGCTAAAAAATCCCTAATGTTTTGTGTTATTTCGATCTTCTTCTTTCTTCTTCATTTTCTTCCAAAGTCCAACAGAGGAGACATCATCAAGGCTGGTGCGTCTAGTGATAGCCGATCTCCTCTGTCCACTTGCCAAGTGCATCAGAACTTGTCGTAGGTTTAATTTAGCTAACCTCTTTAGCTCTGCCTTGACGATCATCTCTACCACCCTTGGGTGCATCCACAGCCCAAACTTGATCTTGTAGGCGTGAGAGAAGGGGCTGAGGGAGGGGGGAGCACCCCCTTAGCTCCAGGAGGGTCTCTACCTCTATGACTCTAGGAGGTTTTTTACCTCCATGAAATTATTATATATATATATATATATATATATATATAGGGTCAGGATCATGAGATACTGTTATTTTGGACACCATTTTGGCGTATTTTTCATTCATTGGCACTTGCGGTGTTTTAATCAAATCCAACCGTATGGATGGAAAGAACATCGAAAAAATAAGCAAGCATGTCAATTTTCATACAATTTAGGAACTTGTAGGGTTTTCATCTTAACGGGTGAAATTTTATACGGTTGAAATTTCACCATTTAATATGAAGACCTACAAGTTCTAAATTATGAAAATGCTGCTATTCGATATTCTTTCATCCATCTGATTGAATTTAAAACTGTCAACCAATGAATGAAGAAGAATGTCGAAAGTGTGTTAAATAACATGTCCCATGATATATATATATATATATATATATATATATATATATATATATATATATATATATCCACATTTCTTAATAAACTAGTGTTGTTGTAGTCTAATGATTAAAATTCCATATGGTTATGGAGACGAGCTCAAATCTTAGCAGCCACAAATTGTTTTTTTTTTAACTTAATCTAATATCATAATTTTTTTATTATGATTTTTATATTTTTTTAATGGTCATTCCTCCAATAAAATATTGATGAAATTAGATATACACCCAAAGAATTAAAAAAATAAAAATTATTATTTTTAAAAAGAAGAATTAGTATAAACCAGTAATCTTAAATTTAAATTAATATAATTTTTTAAATATTTATAAATTTTTTTAGTTGCACTTATTCCCTTTAATTTTGCTTCTGGTTCCACTGCTCTGCAACACATATATAGATCTATATGCATAATCCTCATGAGAGAGAGACATCGACATATATATATATATATATATATATATATATATATATAGAGAGAGAGAGAGAGAGAGAGAGAGAGAGAGAGAGACCAATTAGGATAGAAAAAGAGTTGTCGGGGTCACAGACGAGGCACTGGACTAGAGAAAGTCCTGGTTGAAAAGAGAGATGTAGTGGTGGGTTTCAATCTGGCGGCTATGGTCGTGGGTGTAGAGAGTGAAGCTGCAGGCGCGTTGCAAGGGAGTGAAGCAATCGCTTTAGGCCCCCAAATTTTAAGAGCCTCATATTTACTTTTTAACCTCTAATATATATATATATATATATATATATATATATATATATATATATTTAGTCCTATTATCATAACTATAATAATAGATATTTATTTTAATAAATTGATATTTAAAAATTTTAATTTTAATTTTAATATCTATTGGAGGCCTCATACAAAATTTAAAACTTAAATTTTTTTAAAAAGCTTATCATTGTAGTTATAATAATTATTTGTATGATAAATTAATATTTAAAAATTTTAATTTAATATCTATCGGAGGCCTCCTACTACATTTGAACTGAAATTTTTTAAAATTTTATCATGCTAATAATAATAATTATTTGTTATAATATACGGATATTTAAATTTTTTAATTTAATATATAATCAATTATATATCTTTTATCAACTAACATTTTAGAATGAAAGATAATAAATTAAAGTTTTAATTTTTTAGTTTAATAAATAATTAAATATATATCTTCTTCCAGCTATGTACCTTATTAGTAATTAAAAAACTAATCCAAGAATTATTAATTGGTAAATTGGTAAGTAACGACTATTTTCTCTATTATAAATCAAGATTGTTTTTAAATTTTTTTATATCTTTACTCTTTTCACTCTTTGTTTTTGAGTTCTTGCTTGCAATACTTGCTAAAATAAATTTATTATAAAAATTTTATTAATAACTTAGTATCTTAAAAAGTTAGAAAAATAAATTTTAGATAGTATTTTGTAGTAGATAGTTTTTTTATATATTTTTTTATAATTTTTTTATAAAAAATAATCTATTATTTTTCTATTATTTAAATTTTTGATTGTTTGTTTGTTTAGATTTTTTTTTTCTTTCTTATTGGAATGGTTATAAAGTTACTTCACCATTAAAACCCAAGAGGTATAAAAAAATCGTATATAAATGTGTGTTAAGAAAATTAATAAAATTTAATTTATATTAAATAATTAAAAATTTTATTTTAAAATTTCATTTTAGGCTTCCAATTCTTTTAAGCCGTCATGGTTTCTTGTCGCCTTACGCCATGCATGCGACCTTGATGATGCCGGTGGATTGGGATTGAAGACAATGAGGTTTGTGTTGTGTTTTCTTTGTACAAAGTCGGATGGAAGAGATTGGGTACGTTGATGGATGACACGTTCACCAACGTGGCGGGTTTAAGTGGAGGGATGCATGCAGAGGAGGCTGGAGAAGCGGCAAGGTGGGGACCTCTGGTTCTCAAAAACAAAACTGATAAGAATTCCTTGTTTTATTATTCACAATGAAAAAGAAAAAGCTTTTAATGGAAATATATACAACAGGGTTGAAATCAATGTTTTTAAAATCAAACTGAAAAACGAACCGATCTTCTAATTGGGTCACGGGTCAGTCTGCTTGACCAGATGACCCATTTCGATATATATATATATATATATATATATATATATATATATATATAAATCTTGATAATGGTGGAGAAAATTGAGACTTCACCAATTTTATATACCTTTGAGTCTCTGACCTTAAATAAAGAGAATTTGAAAATATTAAATTATCAATAGCCGTGCAATGAATTTTCTACACCTCATATATCAATTGATCATTGGTAAGAAAACATAATATTTGGTCTTCCAAAGAAAAAATAAAAAAATAAAATAAATATATTTATGAAAAAATTTGAAAAACTAAACATCCATCCATGCTAGTGATCATCTGATTTCCCATCGATCTGCCTCGAGATTAGAGCTCCCTACTGAACCCTGCTATCCGACCCATCCGTCACCTCCGCTTTAGTGAACACAAGGACGAAACCCTAACCTAACTCCATCTCCATGGTCACAGCCATAACCTATCTCCTCTCCCCCCGACACTCCCATCAAATCCCCATCAACCAAAAATAAATATATTTGTTTTTTTTTTTCCTCAGGCTCTCACGACTCACGAGTCACAACGGAGCGAGGCGCGCACGAGGGAGAAGCCGCAATCATTCCTCATGAGCGCACGTTGTTCACCGGTGAGAAGAGAGATTAGTCGCCATCATTCACTGTGAGCCGCTAGGGACTAGGGTTTCGACTCTTCTGATTTCGATCAAGGGATGAGGTCACGAGGAGTGGGCATGATGATTTACGAGAAGTTTAAAAAAACACACACAAAAAACAAAAAATCGGGTTCTACCTGGTTCCGGTCTGAGCAACCGACCGGGCCGGGTCGGCTGGGTTTGACCGGTTCAGCAACCAGTCAACTTTTGGTATAAACCAGGACTGGCCTGCTGGTTGGTTCCCGGTTCTTCCGGTCTGACCGGCCGGTCTAGTCCGGGTTTAAAAACATTCATTTAAACACATGCATCAAATTTCTCTACATAGTTTTTAATTATATGGAAGGTTGGATGGAGTCACTTAGCTAGCTTTGCTGCTTGTACTTGTACCTAGAGGCCCAGAACAAATAATTAAAGAAGTTGATGAAGCAGAGGAATGCAAGTAACCAATAGAACAGGTTTAAGTGGTTTCTGTTGAGATTGTTCCCACCTAGCCACCCTTCCGTTGTTGTGAACTTCTTGGTAGCCGCATTCACCAACTCCACAAGTATTGTGTTCAAGAAATGCCCAAGAGCCAGGGAGCACCACAAGAATGAACTAGCAATGGACTTCATGTTAGAATTAATAAATATTAATATATGTGGCATGGGTTGTAATATTATAGAACTTTAAGACTTATGTTGTAAAGGGTTTTATCTTGTATAATCTAACGTAATGGATCAATGGTTGGAGAAAAATAATGGTGGCAATTCATCTCCCCTGTTTTGAATGAAAAAAACATTTGAGATCTCCATGATTATCACCTAAGATCCAAAAAGAAGATGGTGTTTTTTTCTATGAAAAAAAAAGACATTGACCGCTTCCTTATGTGTGCTTCCAAAATTACCTATGTCAAAAAAAACTAAAATACCCAACAAAACAGGAATAATGATGGAGTGCATTTGAAGTTGAAAAAAATATAACTTGGTTGTCAAAAGCTATGAGACATTTGAAGAGTTATAAAAACATTACGAACACCATTTACTTATTTGTTATATACATAATTATTAATAAACTAGTTTAAAAATAAGAATAATGTTTATGGGCACCATGCCCTATGAGCACCATTAATTACTTTCTTAAAATAAGAATAATGTTTATGGAAAATCTCGTTATTGCAACTTCAACCAACAAGATTAAAAAACAAAATTACATTAGGTATCCTGCATAAGTTCTCCAATCCACCTAAACGAATAAATAAATAAATAAATAAATAAATAAATAAATAAATAAATTATATACATTTTTTTTTGATAAAAGTGGATAAACCACATTCCTTTATTTAAATTGTAGATAGTTGGTTACATATGTGGCCTATGGAACGCCATGTTACATAAGATCATATGCTCCCTAAGTGCCCGGGGGGCTACTAGTCCGCTTGGCCTTGTCCCGGTGTGTCTTCAAAACCGTCCCCTGGAGAGAGCTGCACCTCCTCCTCCTGTGTGAACGCTAGACTCCTCTTAACAATGGACTCCATAGCGATGAGCTTCGGCTTTTTTGTTGCGTGAGCTGCATCAAGCCAAGAGAGGATTAGGAAGTCAATTTCACGAATTGTTTTCCTGTAAACGCGTTGTTTGTCTTGAAAACATCTTCGGTTGTGTTCCTGCCACACAATCCAGGCAATGGCCATTGAAAGAAGGTTCCAGCTGTAGCGGTCCTCGTTGGGAAGTAGGTTGGTGATCACCATTCTTCCCCATAGGTCTTGTGTCCTTTTGGGGGTGGGGGCCAGATGAAAGAGCTGCGCAAACTCCAGATGTTTGCTGAGTAGGAGCAGCCCATTAGTAGGTGTTCGACCGTTTCTTCCTCTTCGTTGCATGGGTAGCATAGATGTCTAGTTCCTCTCCATCCATGCCTCCTGAGGTTGTCTAGGGTTAGAATTTTATTGTCCAAAGCTAGCCACATAAAGGCTTTCACTTTGTTAGGACATGGTAGGTTCCAAAAGCTCATTCCAATTTCCAGCCGGGTGCCCCCATCGGCTAAGAATTGATAGAAGGAGTGCATTGAGAAGTCGCCTTGGGTGGTGAGCTTCCAGTGCCTCTTGTCTCTCTCCATTTCTCTCGAGGCATTGATGTGGGCTGTCATTTGCTCCAGTTGTACACTTTCCTCTAGAGTTAGTGGCCCCTTTAGTAGTAGAGGGATCCCGGTCGTGAGCTGAGTCCTTGCCTCCTGTATTGTGCTCCCTGGCTGTCGTGCAATGGCGTACAGGGTCGGGTAGTTCGCCCTGGGTGATCTTCCATCCATCCAATTAATTAATTTTTCAATACAACTTTTTTACAATGTAACAGCTAACAAGGGACTTCTAATAAACATTACTTTTAGTTCAGCAATTACAATTCCTAACTAATACCAAAACCAAAATTTTTATTTTTTAACAAAAAAAATTGCATGAAAAACCAAAATTTCAGAAAAATGTCATGAAACCAACCATCCAAAAAAGATGAGAAGAATTTCTAAAAATTGCATGAAAACTGCATGCACCCAAAATTTCTAAAATTTTGGGTCGTGAGGAAACCAACCATCCAAAAAAGATGAGAAAAATTTCTAAATTTTTTTTAGAAATGTTCACAAATTGTCAGAAATTTTCACAAAAACCAATAATCAAAATAGGAAAGGAAAATGGAGATGAGAAGAGAGTTACCTTGCGTTCAGTGATGCTCAAGCTTTTCGGATCATGAGAAGTGGAGATGATGCCCTAGCTCCCCGTTGTCAGTTGATCGTGATCAAGAAAAAAAAAAGGGAAGAATGTTAGAGAGAAGGGAGAGGATCACAAGATCCTTTTATCAAAACCTAATTTTTTTTTTGAAAAATTTCATGAAAACCTAGCCATCCATGTGTTCAGAGATGTGAAGAGCGAGGAGAAAGGAGATGAGGGATGGACTGGAGGGTGATGAGTTAGCAAGGCTTCAGGGCACCGGAGGCGCTCAAGGTTTCGCGAGGAGATGATGCCTTAGGACTCGCACACGATCAGGAGGAAGAAAAAAGAAGGTGAGGGGCTAACCTGAGTGCTAACGTGAGGGTCACACGCCGAATTGGAACTTTGGTAGCCTAGTTAAAATTTACTGATTTGCAACAATTAGCGGCGGTTCTCAGAAAACAACCGCCAACTACATGCGATTCATAATGTGTAACACCTGCCCCGCAACCTAGGGCAAATTCCACACCAGTTGGACTGGGAGTGCACCCAACCCATAAGCTGTGTAATTTAAACCTGATAACAATGATAATCAAACTAATGCTCATAAGAATTAAGCAACTTGTTTAATCTTATACATAGTTTACAAATTCTTGCGAAAGGGTTCTAAAAGTCTAAACATCAATTACAAACAAACTCTATCCTCATCTGCTATGTCAGAGCCATCTACAGAAATACTCAGTCTTGTACACCTGCACATTTTACTTGAGTGCGAAGCACTATACAAGGAATATACACATATAATATCAGATACATGATACCAAAATAATGCTAATCATCTGCATTATCTTCAAATCACTTTAACATGTCAAGCAATTCAACAAAATCCGGATAAATCCACTAACACATGTAATCATGGTGTTTCAGCACCTATGTAATACTGGTATAATATCGACCTCACATGCACTACCTCAATACCCTGGAATGATACTAGATAAATCCCGGGCGGAACGTATCACCGTCCCCAGCAACCTTCTGGTATAAACCAGCTTTTCTTGATTAAGGTGCACGTTTGCCGATATTTTATATATCATCTATACTGTCGATGTTGTATCATCTATACTCAATGTCATATCATAATCATCCTAAAGGTTTCATATGGACCTCGCATGCACCCCTAACTCAATACCCCGGAATGATACCAGATAAATCTTGGGCGGACCGTGTACCTTTACCGGTAACACCGTATCCCTTCCCAACAATCTTCTGATATAAACCGGCTTATCTTGCATAGGGTGCACCTTTGTCGATATTTCTAACATCTCTTTTGTCTTATTCCTGTTCTCATTCTTTATTTCCTTTATTCACATATATTTTCAATTACAATACATGAATTAAACAATCAAGACGCTAGTAATATGATCATAATATCAAACCAGTGACATTGCACAAACTTTGATATAAAATCCATACAAAACCATAGAAACCAAACCATCGGTAAAACTCAATCATGAAAAACATCCAAGTATAGTGTAATCACTCACATGATATACCAACTCCGACTCTCCCGCAAGGTCCACGACGCCTTTACTGTGTCCTATACATGATAATAAATCATATATTAATATACCGCATCATTCGGATATGATTTAGATATAAAAATGTACCATTCTAACTAAACCTTGAAAAGTCGGTTATTTACTTTATAACCGACTCTAGAAAGGTCTTAGACACCTGCACTATTTGATTTCATCACTTCTAATATGCTCCTTAATTATATGGAAAACTACCAATATTTTACATAGACCCTTATTTTCTGCAGCTACAGTAACTAAGAAACTCTTGGAATCTAAACCTCAAATTGAAGCTCAAAATCTTTACTATTTCTTCCCAAACTTCAGGTACATTATATTTCTAATATTATCTTTTATTTCCCCAAGAATTGGGCTCATTATCACCCCTACATGGCCCATGTTAAAATGAAATTAAATCGATGTTCTGCAGGTGCTACAGTGTTTCCTGCAGAATTCCTCTACTTGGAGTTCAACCTCTACAAACTTTAATTCTTCCAATTAATGATACATATTTTTCATAACATTCTATCGAACCAGGAATTTAATCTATCAAACTTTTCAAATGTTCTATGCATCTTCCTCTAACTACAATATACCTAAGTTGCCAACTAGTCATCATGCTTTGCTAGTTGGTAACTTTAACATCCTTTCTAATCCTCCACGCATACACACAGACTTGTAGATGGACACCACCATACATTTCCATTGTTACAGAATTTATTGAACATTAACTCCTAATTTAGTGTATTTGTATGATGACTAATTACAGTTGACAATGTCACCATACTTGTATTTCATGTGTACTTTTGGCAAACTAGTCAACCAAAACTTAGTGATGTTCTCACAATGCTACAGATTGTATCTCAGCTTGCTAACCCTTCCAATGACTTCCTTAAAATAGAGCAAAAGTTCACATTTCCATGTTCTGAAATAGTTCATGATATATATAAACTCATGAAGAGCATTAACCATGCTCATAACAAAACTCACCATGAACTATTAACTTCAGTTCCCTTACTAGCCATGGGAACATGGGAGATAAATCAAATAAAATCCATGGAATAAAATCATATAAGCCCAATTTATCATCCAAGGGTTCTATTAAGCACAATAGGTTTCATACTTGTCATAGTCCTTAATATATCATGAAGAGAGTAAGAGTTCAACTTTCTAAATTGAAAACCCATGAAAATCTGTAGTGCTACAGTAAATCCGAGAATTCCTTCTCCCAAATCAAGCTCTACAATCTATAATTCAATCTCAAACTTCTTATACATTGTTCTACATCCATTTTCACCCATTTATACATGATTTCATATGTTGAAATCCCATGAATGGGTCACATTCATCAATTCATGAACCTATGACATAACATGCATGAATACTCAACTTGAAATCATCCAAATGCTTCTAACTTAGTGTTGAGCTTACCTCTTGAAGATTCAAGCTCCAAATTTCGTATTCTCGGGCTTTACCTCGATTTCCTTCGATTTTCTTCTCCAAGCCCTAATGAATGGATTCAAGTTCATAATCATGCAAATTAGACTCCAAATGGAGATCAAGTGAATTAAATCCACTACCCAACCAATCCTTACCTTCAATTCAAGCTCAATGTAAAGGATTGATGAGTATTCCTCCAAAATACTCAAATTGCTACAGTGTTTCTATGCCGTTGCCCGTGCGAGTGAGAGGGAGTGAGAGAGAGAATTAACTTTTCATTCTCTCATTTCACTTAAATTGGGAAGTGTTGGCTTGAGGGGCAAAATGGTCATTTTGCCTTTCAAGCTTCATTACCTCATTTAATCTTTATAATTAACTTAATTGATGAAATTCCTTATTTTAACCATACATTAGTTAATGATATGTTTTAATTGTAACATCATTTCATTTTGTTCCTTCAAATATTACACTCCCATGTATTCCTTTAACATTTTCTGTAACAACCTTTAAATTAAATTTTATTTATTTATTTATTTTGTTAACAAACCCTAATTAACATAATTGTCCCTGACAATTTTATTCGAAAATTTAAATAGTAATTACAAGAAAGAAAAAAAAGAAAAAAAGAAAAATCGGGGTGTTACACAATGGTTTTCCTGAGACCGTTGCTAAATACAACAATTAGCGGTGGTTCTTAGAAAACCGTCGTGAATTTCTTGCATTTAATGGTGGTTTTACATAAACCACCGCGAAATGTTCACCGTGAAATACCTATTTTCTTGTAATGGGTTTCGACTAATCTCGAGATGTACACGACCTCCATATTGGTTGAACACGCCCGTGTTCATCTAAACATGGCCTTGTCTAGGGCAATCTGGCTTGTTCGGTGGAGTTTATGATTATTGCGTTCTTGGATCGACACGCCCGTGTTAGGGTCATGCCACTCTATATAAAAGTAACTTCTCGTTCAAGGTCCCCATGGACGGCGCCAAACTGTTGTGGCAAAAACCGGTACCTCCTTGAGATTGATTGAGATTTGTTTAGTTGGAAATTAATGGACATCAGCGATTGTCGGAGAGGATAGTAGTGAGCTCTCTTGATTCGTCGGAATACCTACACAAAAAAGGAGACTTAGCGAGGCGGGCCTGATTCTTTGGTGTAGCTCCGACGCTCAAGTCAACTAGAGAGAACTTGGAGGTGGTGGAGGAGTTTCAATCCAAAAGTTGCATATATGATCCTCTTGCTTTCCCCTTCTCATCCCTCTTTGTGGAGGTCGGCGCTCATCTCCTCTATGTCAGAGATCTTGCTTGCCGTACTTATCTTCTTACAACTTACCCCCCTGTCACATTTTCCCATGCCTTTACTTTAACGACCACCTTTTTGCCTAAAGGTGATGTCCAAACTGGGAACTTGTGCTGGCCAGATGGGCGTTCATTATACGACCACGTGTATGCCCCAGATGAGATCACGCGTCTATCCGGATTTACCCATATCATATGATATTTCACTAACTTAAAATGAAATGATGTTTAATTTGTTATACTAATTACCATGAAATACATACAACAGGAGATGATGGAGATTAGTGAACATAAGCCTTTATTGAAAGTCAAAATTTGTTATTGTTCAATTTGGTCCATACAAGACCCAAGGAAGTATCAGCATAAACTTTCAGAGTAGCAAATTAATTTGTTACTTGATTTCACTGTCCTTTAGGAAATATTCAATGGCGTCTGTCATAGCCACTTGTACACAACACCTCCTCAACAAACAAGCAGATAAGCAGATACCTATGTCGAAAGAAAAGAAAGCAAATCTCAGTCATACTGTTAATGTCACTCTTAAAGAGAATATCTATACTTTCAGAAAATAGAATCTCATTCTCCATTAATTACCCCATTTAATACGGCACTGCACGAGCCTAACAACCACAACAACAACAACAACTTGTTTTTTTTAAAAACAATAGACTAAATACAGAGGAAATTAAGAACCACAACATTCAAATGCTTTCATTAGACTTGGATCGATAGCAGGCACAAGAGAGGAACAAAAAGAATCATATCATTAAAATAAATCAGTACCTACACTTAAAGCTCTCATCCAAGCACTCCTTTCTGTTCATCAGGTCCAATATGGAAACCATCACAAACCTACAACAAGCTCAAATACAGAGTATAAGCTACTAATGCCCTGAAAAAAAAAATAAGTATGATAAGAACATCGATCGACTCACTGTTTGAAATCATATGAACAAGCCACTAAAACAACATTGTAGGCGTCATTTGAACCCGTCAGCCTCTAGCCTCTCTTTGTGTAAAGAATGAATTATCAACTTTTTTTTGGAAGATTAGTAATGGAATAGATATTCATAATGTTAATAAGCTGAATATTTTTTCAATAAAAAATAAAAATAAATTATACAATTAAATTAATCCCTTTTATTGGAATTCATTGGTCCTAAAAATCAAGGCTTTATGCATTTATACAATTTAGGTTGAAATTTTAATTTTTGTGATTTATAACTTATTAGATGTAAGTTGAGAATAGTAGTCAGATTTATTTAATTTAACTTTATTTATTAAAAACCAACATTCAAAGTGAAAGTTGGTTAGTTCATAGAGTAAATTCTATGAGACATTGGATTGTTGGCCAAGGCATATTGTCTTGAGCTTATCTTATGAGTACCACTAGGGTGGTTGTACGGTTTGGGGTCTAGTTAGAGTTTTTGGGGCCAAAGCAATCAAGGTCCCAAGGTATCATAAAGGGCACCTAGTTCACACTCTCACATGATCTCAAGGATAGGTTGATAGTGTAAATCAAACTTGAAATATATTTATCAAAAAAAGATATATATATTTTAGAAGTGAAAAAGAGATTCCTATCCTTCTATCACCTTTTACACAAATAAATTCCTAATTATCCACTCAAATTGATTCCCTCTGTGAGAGATTCATCTTGTCCTTTCTTTATTAAGCACCTCCACAAAAATAAAACAACTTTAACTAAAAAAGATTGGTTAGATGATGATTATTATTATTATTATTATTATTATTATTATTATTATTATTATTATTATATGTCAAATATTAAAAACATTCATGCACATTCACCACTCCATTAGGCACGAAAAGTCTCAAGGAAATAACCTTTAACTACCATTTCTTTTATTTAACTTTTCACAAATAATCTATGTTAACCTAAATAATTCTTTCAACCATTAAATTCTATGACTGCAGTTTATTGGTGAGTGATCTTTCACTGATTGGTTATTTTTACCCGAAGGGGTTGTTTGTTTAGGGATAATATTTTCACATTCCCAGAAACGAAGCCGTAATATGAAAACATTCCACGTTTGACAAAGGTAGTCGTGGAAATAAGTTGATAATCCACATTACCATTTTACTCCACATTACCACCAACGTGGTAACATGGAATACCACCAAAAGATGTGTCTATCCACATTACCAAGTTGATGGCCGTAATTAATGTGGATCCTCATTTTGTCCTCCACCCTTTAATTTCACCATTTTTTTTATATTATGATGATGATGATGATGATGATTATTATTATTATTATTTAATATTATTTTTATTTTTATTTTTATTTTTACTATTATTATTATTATTATTTGATATTTGATCAAAATTTTAAATGCAAGGATATTTCGGAAAAATGTGCCATAGTTAACTTTTGGTATTAAAATTTAATTAGTTTTAATTAAAACTTTATTTTAATTTAAATTTGCTCAAAATTTTATATACAATGGTAGTTTGGAAAATTTGGAACATTATTAAATTGATTAACATGACCAACCAAACATGGTTATCACATATTACCATAATATTCCTATACATATAGCATTCCCGACTCTATTCCCAGACATATCATATTAGCGTGATCATATCTCATATCTCAAACCAAACGGCCTCAAAGTGTTTTATTCATTAAGGGTGTTCGAAAATGAAGAAGTGGGTGGAAGTCCCAAAAGGCATTCATTTTATCAAAAAAAATCTGAAATAAAAAATGGGCTAAAATCTCACTTCAATGAAGTGATTGAAAGTGATGGGAAAGTTATACTTATGTTGTTCCTTTCTACTAAAGTGAGAGAGCACCGAAGTGGGCTGAAGTGGATTTTTATATGCCAAAGCACATTTCATCCACTTCTGTGATAAAAAAAGCCGAAAGGATTTTTATATGTCAAAGCACATTTCATCTAGACCTGTCCATGGGCTCGGGTACCCGCCCGAAAAATGGGCGGGTTTGGACAAAAAATTAGGCCCGTTTAAAAAATGGGCTGGGCCTTGGTATGATGGTTTAGGCCCGGTGGCAGCCCGGCCCGGCCCGAATTATATATAAATAAAATTAATAAATTTATTATTTATAATTATTTATAATAAAGTTGAACAATTTATTTGTATGCTTTAATTTAAAGGTGTAAAATGCTAGTATAATTTAATTTTTCTATCAAAAGTCACTTAGATTTAATTTATATTAAATTATTTTTATTTTAAAATGTAAACTCTATTTTTTTAAAATAAATTTTTATTTTTATTTTTATTTAAAAATTAAATATGGGCGGATTTGGGCGGGCCTTGGTCAGGTGTTTACAAATATGGGCGGGCCTTGGACAAAAAATATAGGCCCGAATTCAATTTTTTAAAATCTTGGCCCGGCCCGAACCCGGCCCTGCCCGGCCCATGGACAGGTCTAATTTCATCCACTTCGGTGATAAAAAAAGCCGAAATGAGCTTAAGTCAAAATGAGAGAAGTGTCGAAGTAAAGAAGTGGTACTTCTCCTATTTCATGACAAATGAACAAGTAAAGTGGGGTAACTCACTTCGGTGATTTCCGTGTTACCTTCAATGAAATGAACGCAGTGGTTGAAAATGAAAGAAAGGTTACACTTTTGTTGTTCCTTTCCATTGAGGTAAGAGAGTATCAAAATATACAAAAGTGAGTTTTTATATGTCAAATCTCACTTTACCTACTTTGATAATAATTAAAAAAATAAAACTAAAGTGAGCCTAAGTCCCCCCAATGATAAATGAACAACTGGAAGTCAACCCGTTTCGGTGACTTTTCCACTACTTTCGATAAAATGAACGAAGTTGAGTATTTTTTTTTAATGTCTTTTCTTAATCAATGAATCAATTAACCATTTTATTTCTCCGTGATTTCTGATCTTCAGACAAACTTAAGCAGAGTGACTTAATATGAGAAGAGAAGGATGAGAACAAACATATTTTCCTTATAAATTAATTTCATTGCTTTTATATTATGTATATTGCTTTAATCTCCATCTGATTAACTTTTATCAAATTTAAGTTCTTATTTTCTTATTCTTATTATATTTTTTTTTAATAAAAACAACTTACTTATTTTGCACCCATGTGTCTTGGCAACATGATCTTTTATGTCTATTGGTTTATCATATAACATACTACAATAATGCAAATAAAATTACATACTTGATCTTTGGAGTTAAATACCCCACTTTTAAGGTCAATAAACCACATTCATTAATAGCTTAAAAAAAGTACAGATTTAGGAAAATACACGTACATATGGACAAAAGAGTCGGCATCGACCCTGGTACATATATGGTTGCCAAGTTAGATGCGCTGCCCTATATAGTTCTTTCTCGCCTGGAGATTGCTATTTTCTTTCAGTAAATTAAGGCCAAACTTCTGTTGACAAGGGATTTGATCGCCGACCACCAGATTAGATAGTTTTGTCGCATAAGCTCCATCTGTTGGGTAATATCAGAAATTATGAATGAAGAAGAGAGAAATTGGAATGTCTAGGTTGCAGAAATCAAACTGATACATTAAAGAGGAAGAAGACAGTAACAAAATATGAGTAATGCCTTAGACTCTCACTACTCAAGCATGAAGGAAAAATACATGATCTTAAAAACCAAAAAACTCAACCGTTACTGCTATCAGACACTAATGCAGCCATAACTCAACCGTTACTGCTAACAGACACTAATGCAGCCATAACTCAACCGTTACTGACCCATTCTTATTGACTTATTCTACCACGTGATCATGAACCACATCAGCTTGCACATGATCTCCATCAGCTTGAATTATCCTCAACACCCCTCGTAATTCATAGCTGCAAACACCCAATAGTCTCCTGAAATACTGATGCTTCTTAGCAGACAATGCCTTTGTTAGAATGTCTGCAACTTGATCACTTGTGCTGCAATACTTCAGAGCAATTGATCCATCAGTCACCAGTTCTCTAATGAAGTGATATCGTATATCAATATGTTTTGTTCTTCCATGCATAACAGGGTTCTTGGTGAGTGCAATAGCTGACATATTGTCACAATATATATCAGTTGGTTCCTGCTGATCTTGATTCAAACTTGATAACAGCTTCCTCAACCATACTGTTTGAAAGGATGCAACAGTAGCTGATATATATTCAGCTTCTGTAGTTGATAAAGCAATAATCTCTTGTCTCTTGGAGCTCCAAGTAATTGCTGCTGATCCAATGTTGAATGTGTGACCAGATGTACTCCTGCGATCTTCTACTGACCTGCCCAATCACTGTCAGTATAGCCACATAATTTAAAATTAGTCACATGAGAGTAATATAGTCCATAATCTAGTGTTCCAGCTAGGTATCTCAGGACTCTCTTGGCTGCACCAAAGTGTTGCTTTGAAGGACTACTCATGTATCTTGATGCAACACCAACTGAAAATGCTATATCTGGACGAGTGTTTGTCAAATAAATCAATCCTCCAACCAGCTTCCTATATAGCTGTGCATCTGCTTCTCCAATATCATTATTTTGGTACAGCTTCATTCCAGCCTCCATAGGGGTTGCAGTCTTCTTGCAATTGTGCATATTGAATCTCTTGAGTAAGTTCTCTGCATAGCTTTTTTGAGATACAAATATGCCACCAGGTTCTTGCTTGAACTCAAGGCCCAGAAAGTAATGTAAGAGCCCAAGATCAGACATCTCAAAGGTGTTGATCATGTTGCATCTGAATTCTTCTGCCAGAACCTGTGAAGAACTCATGTAGATGATATCATCTACATAAAGGCATACAAGTAGAGTATCCTTATCCTGTGCTTTCTTGTAAAGTCACACCTTTCAAACCCCTAATCAATGAAGTGTTGATTGATTTTGTTATACCAGGCCCTTGGTGCTTGTTTCAGACCATACAGAGCTTTGTTGAGTTTATACACATTGCTTTCACTTCCTTCAATCACAAATTCCTCTGGCTGCTCTACGTAAACCTCCTCTTGTAATTCACCATTCAGAAACGCTAATTTCACATCAAGCTGATGAATAGGCCAGTGTTGTTGAGCAGCCAGAGCCAAGAGCATTCTTACAGTCTCAAACATTGCCACAGGGGCAAAAGTTTCATCACAATCTACTCCAATTTGTTGTGAGAAGCCTCCTGCAACAAGTCGAGCCCTTTAGCTTCTGAATTTTCCCATTTGCATCCACCTTAGTTTTGTATATCTACTTGAGACTAATTGGTTGTTTTCCTTGTGGCAATTCAACAAGATCCCAGGTCTTGTTTTTATGAATGACTGAGATCTCTTCTCGCATTGCATCTTGCCACTCTTCTTTCTCTGCAGCCTCTGCATAGTTAGTTGGATCACATACATTTAAAGCAAATGTACATGATTCATAAATCTCTCGCAATGACCTCACTTTCCTTTGAGGTCTCTCATCTGTGAAGCCTGATCTGGATGGTGAATCTTCAGCTGCTGCTCCTGAAGTTGGAGGACTATCAGAGCTCCTGCTAGAGCTCTTGGTTGAAGTGTTGTGAGTGTTGTTGTTGGTGTTAGGAGCTCCACCATCTCTTGAACATGCTTGAGGATCAGCTTCAACTAATGGCAATGTGATCTTTGATTGATCTTCTTCAGTATTTGCATTCCAGTTCCACCTGGCACTTTCATCAAAAACTACATCCCTACTTACAATAACTTTGCTTGTAATGGGATTATACAATTTATAGGCCTTAGATTCTGAACTATAACCTATAAAGATACATTTTTCACTCTTTCTATCTAGTTTTTGATGATGTTGTGAAGGTACTAATGCATATGCAATGCATCCAAAGATGCGTAAATGTCTCACAGACAGTCGCGTACCATGCCATGCTTCGAGTGGTGTTTGATTAAACACAGCCTTGGTTGGTGTGATGTTGAGCAAGTATACAGCAGTAGCCACTGCTTGTCCCCAAAACTGGTTTGGAAGGCCAGCTTCATTCAGCATGCTCCTTGCCATTTCAACCACCGTACGATTCTTCCTTTCAACTATGCCGTTTTGTTGCGGTGTGTATGGAGAGGATAGCTGCCTTCTAATCCCATTAGCCTCACAAAAGCTGATGAATTCTTTGGATAAGAACTCCCCTCCTCTATCAGTGCGTAGACACTTGATGTTGTGGCCACTGTACTTCTCCACAAGTGCTTTGAAATTCTTAAAGTTCTCAAATGCTTGTGATTTACTCTTAATAAAGTAAACCCAATTCATTCGAGAGTAATCATCAGTTAATAACATGAAGAACCGGTTACCTCCAATTGATGGTGTCTGCATTGGCCCGCAAAGGTCCACATGAATGAGCTCCAAGGGCTTTGAGGCTCTCCAGGTTTTTCCAGAAGGAAAAGATTGTCTTGATTGCTTGCCATAGAGACAGCTCTCACAGAACTCAATATCTGTGATGTTTGGCAAGCCATTCACCATGTTTCTGTTGCATAAGGTCTTCAATCCATTGAGATGAAGATGTCCATATCTACGGTGCCATACATTGGTGTTGCTGGGCTCATTCACCATCAAATTAAGATCCTCTTCATTGCTCATTTCTAGTGGAAACATCCTGTTGTTGGTCATGTGAATATTTGCCAATACATGACCTGAATTTGGATCTTTGATGATGCATGCTTCTTTGTCAAACAGGATGGAGTACCCGCCAGTTAGAAGCTGCCCCATACTTAGCAAGTTGTGGGCTAGACTTGGGACATACTGGACATTCTTCAACAGCTTCACCTTGCCATCAACTGTCTTGAGGGCTACTGTTCCTTCCCTTCAACTGGAACTTCTTTGTTGTCCCCAAGCCTCTTTGTCTGCTTCTGGTCTAGATCCAGATCTTAAAAGAGCTCCTTCCTGCTGGTCATATGATTGGAGCACCCACTGTCCACCAACCACATGCTGGAGAGAGCATGGTTAGTATTAGTTTGAACCATAAACATATTACTAACCTCTTCCTCTTCAGCCACATTCACTGCCTTCTCTCTGAATTTGCATTCAGCCATTATGTGTCCATAGTTTTGCAATTGTAACACTGAATGTTACTCTTGTGATTCTTGGAAATGCCTTGCTGCTGTCGTGAATCACCACTCCTTCCTCTGCCTCTTCCTCGAGTCCAACCTCTGAAACCACCTCTCCCACGACCTCTTTTAGTGCCTTTATCTCCTCTATTAGCACCAGAAGCCTCTCCTTGCACTCGAAAGGCTTTCTCCTCGGACTTCTCTGTCGATCTGTTCAGCCGAGCCTCATGTGCTTGCAATGAACCGCTGAGTTCATCAAGAGTGAGTTGAGACAAATCCTTTGCCTCTTCTATAGCTGCAACAATGTAGTCAAACTTGGGAGACAAACTTCGCAGGATTTTGGCCACCACTGTCTGGTCAGTGATGAGATCACCAAACACCCGCATCTGGTTCACTATCCCGGATGCTCGGGAAATGTAAGACTGGACATCTTCACTGCTCGTCATCTGCAAGGTCTCGAACTCCTGCTTAAGTGTTTGGAGTTTGACAGCCATCACCTTGGATGATCCTTGAAATTAGTCTTGAGGATCAACCAAGCCTGTTGTGCTTTTGTAGCTGCTGCACTTCTAGTGAATATGGTTTCATGAACTGCTGATTGGATCAGGAAAAGCGCCTTTGCATCACGCTTTCGATGCTCCTTCACTCTTGCTTCTTCTTCGTCAGTAGAGTACCCAGAATCAACTAAGTCCCAGAGATCT
The DNA here is from genome assembly GCA_026586065.1 of Dioscorea zingiberensis. Lineage (NCBI taxonomy): Eukaryota > Viridiplantae > Streptophyta > Magnoliopsida > Dioscoreales > Dioscoreaceae > Dioscorea > Dioscorea zingiberensis. The sequence continues at coordinate 62,492,651 of CM048818.1, forward strand.
TGAGACTTAAACAAGGTCTGCATCTTGATGCACCAGAACTTATAGTGATCACCCTTGAAAACTGGCAAAGAAGGTTGTGACAGACTCATTGCTCCACCATTACTTGCCATGAGGATTGAATTGAAGCAAAGACAGGATACTGAAGCTCTGATACCACTGTTGGGTAATATCAGAAATTATGAATGAAGAAGAGAGAAATTGGAATGTCTAGGTTGCAGAAATCAAACTGATACATTAAAGAGGAAGAAGACAGTAACAAAATATGAGTAATGCCTTAGACTCTTACTACTCAAGCATGAAGGAAAAATACATGATCTTAAAAACCAAAAAACTCAACCGTTACTACTATCAGACACTAATGCAGCCATAACCCAACCGTTACTGCTAACAGACACTAATGCAGCCATAACTCAACCGTTACTGACCCATTCTTATTGACTTATTCTACCACGTGATCATGAACCACATCAGCTTGCACATGATCTCCATCAGCTTGAATTATCCTCAACACCATCAAACTAAGAGAATAAAATGAAATCAATATTGTGAACTAGTTTAATATAACATAGTGTTTATCTTGAGAACATGATCTCCAATTCCTCTCAAGCCAGAAGTTTCACAAAATGGCAATGACGCCATGTCTCATCCCATCCAAAGGGTTTTGTTAATGCAAATGGTGTGTGCATGGAGTAAGCCTCAAAGATCTTGCATCAACTGAGGGATTCTTATAATCTTTAAAAGGTTACAAAAGTGGCGTTAGATTAGACTTGTGGTCAGGCAAAACAAGAGTAGGTACGTGGTTCACCGATTTATTGTCTTTATTACAAAGGAAGCATATCATTCTCGTCACTACACTCTTTCTTCACTTAGCCAAGTTATCTAGTATGAGAATTTTGTCATCCCATGTGAGCTAGTCGTAAAGTTTGCTCTTTAGATGACACAAACGCTTCCAAAAAGACCTCGAGACGGGGCTTCTTGTGCCCTCGCCAACCAGAAACTGATACAAGGAGTTCGATGCTAGTAAAAATATTGGGTAACCGTGAGCTTCCAATATGTCTGAAGTTGGTGGTAATTAATGTTAGAAATCTTCATTGAAAGCATGCAAAAACAGCTCAAATATTCAGCAATAAATTCAAGAAAACTCTGCAAAGACAAAGGGATTAAGTTGGAATGATCTGGCCTGGGCTTGGCGTGCAAGAGCACTGCCTTAACACAAAATTAGCCTCCCCCGTGCGAGATTGTTGGCCTCACTATTGTGCTAAGGTACCCAAACAGGGAAGCTAGATCGTCTCCTCGCGTAGCACGTTCGGCGACAAGATCGTTCAAGTATCACCCAAGGTTGTGAGAAGGAGATGCAAGCTAACTATGAGATTAGGATTGTTTGTGGGAAACTGAATCTCAGGGAAACTTAGAGCAGGACCTCAGAAGGGAGAAGAAGAGGAGACTTGCACTGTGTGGCTAGGGTTTACCAATACCCTCAATATATAGATGGATAAATCTATCCGTTGAGTTGATCCCACGGACAAGAGTTGTCTGCTGTAAAGAAGTGATGAAAATCAGAAGGAAAAGCAAAGCTGCATGTCAAGTCCAATCAAGCATCTGATAACCAGGTTTGGATATACAATTTAAGTGGGCATGGGCCCCACTATAATTTGTTAGTATTTCTTAAAAAAAAAGTGTAAAATAAAAAAAAAATTAATATACAAGATTATTAATGATTTGGTTATGAAAATGGAATTTGGCATTGAAGCACCAAATGACTAACCATTCTCATATTATAATGAATCAAGGATAGTTTATCATTAGCAAGAAAGGCTCACAGTTGGGCATGGACTGCTTTCCAGATCGATGCGATGGGAAGCTCAGACTGAAACTTGTCGTGGTTGAAAAACAGGTATACAATGAATAGAATCATGCATAAGTCTGTCACTAAAAACCCTAACACCAACAAAAATATTAACTAATAGTGTTTCAAAAACAAAAGCAGATTCTTGAACCATATGCCAGAGCACTAAAAAGGCTAATTCCAGAGGCAAATGAAGCAACACCATACGTACTAAAGGCTAGTTTCTATATAAACCCACTGCAAGCTTATATCTTCAATTCTCTTCCTCATTGATCGATCGATCACTTAGGGTTAATATTGCTGCCATATATATATATAGAAGCCATGTCTGTTGATCCCTTGATCATGGAACGTGTGGTTGGGGATGTAGTGGACCCCTTCACTAAGTTAGTGTCACTTCGGGTTTTTTATAACAACAGGTTAGTTGTTAATGGAACTGAACTTAGACCTTCAGCCATTGCGGCTAGACCCAGAGTGGATTTTGGAGGAGATGATTTTCGTGAATTCTACACACTTGTAAGCTCATGATCTAGAGTTTCTTTCTTGAATCTTGATATATATATACATATGTAAGTTGGATTGCATATTTCTTCACTGTCTTGATCATCTCTTGCAAGGTGATGGTGGATCCTGATGCTCCAACCCCAGCCAATCCAACTCTGAGAGAGTACCTGCATTGGTGAGTTGAGCTCTTCATTAATGTTCTTCCATATATGCCGCTACTTATCTACATATTTATATCTTTTAATTGTTGTTTCTCTAGGTTGGTCACTGATATCCCTGCTTCAACCAGTGCCGATTTCGGTGAGCCATCTTTTTCTTGGAATTTTATCTTTTTCCTAAGACCGTTTATTTTAGGAGCCCATCAAGAATATATATATATATATATATATATATATATATATATATATATATATATATATATATATTGGCACGAACACCCATGTCCATATTAATATAATATTATCCACTCGGACATGTGTTTTTGTTTTTGGATTTAAAAAAAAAGAGAAATTTTAAAAAACTATCATGGTTTGTCGACTTTTTGATTCGGTCGCGATTGAAATTAAAACCACAGCTTACGTGGTTTTGTCAGTTAATCGACTTTAAGTCTGTAATCTTTGCGTTCAGCGGTCGCGTCCGTTTGGTACTGGAGCGTGTTTGAAGGATTTCACCGTATGGATGGGAAGATCATGAAAAATAAAATTTGAGTCTGCCGATTTTCATATAATTTGGTAGCAAGTTTGGTGCCCTCCCATTTAACGGTTGAAATTACCGTTGATTCGCATAAAATAAGAGCAGATTAAGATGAAGGCCTGAGTTAAATTGTATGAAAATTGGCGTACAATTTCATTTTTCGATGATCTGCTTCATCCATACCGATTGGAAATCCTTCAACATCTTTCGAAAAGAAATGAACGTGATAATGAATCTGCGTGTTACTGATATTAAAGTGATTAACAGACAAATCATAAAATTTTTGTGGTTCAATTTTGAACCACATGAATCGAATTGAAAAAGTTACGAATCACATTATAGTTTTTTAAAATTTCTCCTAAAAGAAAAGACCAAGTCATACCCGCATAAAAAAAACAAAACCAAAAGAACTAGTCATACCGGCATACCTTTCGCCAGATGAGACTGAACAACGACATTAGTGGTGCTTGTTTGGGCGGTGGGCCACCAGAGGTGCTACCTTCCCAGGATAATGTTTATGCTTAAAGAAATGCTATTTCAAAAGACGTACTTGTCACCAGCTATCTCCGAAGTAGCTGCGGCCTCTTTATAAGGAATATACTTGGCCGACGAATGAAGATCGGTCCGTCTTTTATAAGCCCCTCACACTTCTCCTCCAAGGGAGAGAGTGACGTGGGACTATATTTAACACCCAACAATTTTTTTTGCAAAATTCTCAGCATATGGAGGGATAGCTTTGCATCTCGTCAATGTCGTCATCCTAGGTTGTCTGATCAATGGGATAAAAGTACTCCAACTTGCAACTTATAAAAAAACATAGTTCCATGCATGAACCTGGCGTGGCGCCTTTAGTTTCCAGTTTCCACTTGGGTCTCTTCCATGTGTTTCATGTTTGGTTAGATATGCAATATCCACACACTCCCTGAATACCATATTTCTACAGAACGCTGATAAATATTCGTGATCTCAGGGAGGGAACTGATATGCTATGAAAATCCAAGACCAATATCAGGAATACACAGGATGGTGTTCGTGCTGTTCAGGCAGCTGGGAAGAGACACAGTGTATAGCCCAAACATGAGACAAAATTTCAACACAAGAGAGTTCGCCACCCAGTATAATCTTGGTTCCCCTGTTGCTGCAGTCTACTTCAACTGCCAGAGGGATTCTGGAACTGGTGGCAGGAGGATCAGGCCGGAAAATTATTAAAACCAAACAATGCAGCTATACCAAACTACATCCATCATAACATATATATAGGTATTTAAATCCTCTATTAAATGCTTCAGCCTTCAGGACTTGTCCTTAATGTAACCCTGAACGAGCTGCATATATATATATATGTGCACCTAATTATCAATAAATACAAAAAAAGATGCGTATTATTGCTGATAGAACTTTAGTAAATGAAAACTTACAGGATGCCATTGCACAGCTGAAAGAATATCTCCACAATCGTCACCTCTCTCCTACGGGATGAGCCTTTTTCCTCTCTCAGAAAAATCGTAGGTTAAAACCGCCGAAGCTTCTCTTATGACGTTGTATTGAAAAGGCCCAAACGGTTCTTTATGTAACACACCCCATAACCATGTTACAATGTTCCTTATGTGCCATTTAACTTAATGTGTTTTATAATTGGTCTAGCCACTTATCGAGTTAGTCAAGTCACATTAGGTTGGAATTTAAACTTGAGATCCAACAATCTCCCACTTGACTTGACAAGCTTATTGAATGCTAGATATCTTTATATATGTGGAGCGACCACATGCCATTGCAGAAACACATTAACCTTCATTTGATTATAACAATCCTCAAAGACACTAATCATGGCGGTAGTACATTACACATGAATGTATGTTCCTTCCATGCATTAAGATATCTAAGATTGAAGTCATAATCAAGCACTTTATATCGCAAACTATATTAATTGAATAAACTTACATAAATGTCATGACAATTGTTTATTCCTTCATTTCCATCCAATGACAGAATAGTAGTTCATGAGAAAAACTTTAAACAAACTACAAACAGAGATCATAGTCCAAATGTGATATCACATAAAACCTATACATTGAACAAATCATCAAAAGAACTGACTAGACCCATATTAAGCACATGTTGTCTGTATGTCCCGGGTGGAAGTGCCTTCGTAAGAGGGTCAGCTAGCATTTCTCCAGTCTTAATATGTTCAATAGACACCAAATGATCTCTAATCCTCTCTTTCACAATTAAATACTTTATCTCCATATGTTTGCATGCCGTAGAGCTTTTATTGTTGTTAGAGAACTTTACTGCTGCATCATTATCACAATATATCCTGATGGGCCTTTGGATGGAGTCTACAACTCTCAAATTTGTGATAAAATTGCAACTGTGATAGCTCTTGGCCGTCTTTGTAAAGAAACAGCAATATATTCAAATTTCCATAGTTGAGGCAGCCACTGTCTTTTGCTTAGTACTAGACCAAGAAATGGCCCCTCCAGCTAGTAGGAAAATATGTCCAGAAGTGGATTTTCTGCTGTCAAGACACCCAGCATAATCTGAGTCAGAGAATCCCACGACCTCCAGCTGATCTGATCTTCTATATGTGAGCATGAGATCCTTAGTTCCTTGTAGATATCTCATAACCTTCTTTGCAGCTTGCCAATGTGTTATTCCTGGATTGCTTTGAAATCTACCCAATAAACCGGTAGCAAATGCAATATCTGGTCGGGTACAAGATTGTGCATAGTTAAGGCTTCCTATTGCTGATGCATATGGTATGTTCTTCATTGCTTGCTTCTCCAAGTCTGTCTTAGGACACTGCAAGTTCCTTAATTTGTCTCCTTTGACAATGGGTGCATTTCCAGGAGAGCAATTTTCCATCCCATATCTCTTTAGCAAATTTGATATGTATGATCTCTGAGACAGCCCAAGCATGCCCAATGATCTATTACGATGAATCTCTATTCCAATAACATAATGAGCTTCACCAAGATCTTTCATATCAAAGTTATGAGATAGAAAATCTTTAGTATTCCTTAACAAGCTCAGGTTGGAGCTTGCAAGCAGAATATCGTCCACATATAGGACAAGCAAAATCCATCCACTCCCACTTTCCTTCAGGTATATACATTGATCAACAATGTTTTCTTTAAACCCAAAGGACTTGATTACTTCATTGAATTTGAAGTACCATTGTCTGGAGGCCTGCTTAAGCCCATATATAGATTTCTTTAACTTGCATACCATATGTTTCTTTCCTTTAACTTCAAAACCATCAGGTTGTTGCATGTATACCTCTTCATTTAATTCACCATTCAGAAAGGCTGTTTTCACATCCATTTGATGTAGCTCTAAGTCAAAATGAGCTACCAAGGCCATGACTGTTCTAAAAGAGTCCTTCGATGAAACTGGAGAGAAGGTCTCATAATAGTCAATGCCTTCCCTTTGTGTGAATCCCTTTGCCACAAGTCGGGCCTTATACTTACTGACTTGTTCCTTGGAATCTCTTTTGGTCTTGAAGACCCACTTACAACCAACTGGTCGTTTTCCATAGGGTAAGTCAACAAGTTCCCAAACTTGGTTGCTACTCATTGAGTCAAGCTCTTCCTTTATGGCTTGCAACCAATTGTTGGAATTCTTACTATTAATGGCTCCTAAAAACGTCAATGGATCATTAATCTCTTGTCCCATGTCTTCATCGGCTAAATACACCACAAAGTCTGAAGAAATAGCAGAACTTTTTTCTCTAGTAGATCTTCTTGGAGCAACCTCTTGGTTTCTTGACTCTCCACAATGGGTGGATTATCTACCGGTTCTTGATGTGGTTGTTCTTGAGTTGGTGTTATAGTCTCCAGATTGTTATCAGCAGGGACAACAATCGGTAAATACACCTGAGTCTCTTCATCAAGTGTGACATTGTTATCCTTAGGGTCTTGATAAGGATTTCCAACATCATCTTGTGACTCCTCAAAAACAAAATCCCTAAGAACACTCCCACTACCATAACCATCCTCAAGGAAAGTAGCTCTATCAGTTTCCACTATCCTTGTAGTATGAGTTGGGCAGTAAAATTTATAGCCTTTTGACCTTTCTGGATAACCAATAAAGTAGCCACTAGTTGTTCTCGAATCTAATGACTTCTCGTGTGGATTATAGATTTTAGCTTCTGCTGGACAGCCCCAGATGTGCATGTAACCCAAAGAGGGCTTCCTACCTCTCCATAACTCATAAGGAGTTTTCTCTACGGATTTAGTAGGAACCTTGTTTAGAATATGCACAGCTGTCTTTAAAGCCTCACTCCATAATGACACTGGTAAAGTCGAATGACTCATCATAGCCCTGACCATTTCCTTAAGCGTTCTATTTCTCCTTTCAGCAACCCCATTCATGTTAGGTTTGCCTGGCATTGTGTATTGAGGTACTATGCCATGTTCTTTAAGAAATTGCGCTAGTGGTCCTGGCCTCTGACCCATCTCAGTATGCCTACCATAGTATTCGCCACCTCTATCGGATCTTACAGACTTAATCGGCTTTCCTAATTGTTTCTCTACCTCCAGCTTGAAGTCTTTAAAAACTTGATAGACTTCAGATTTTTCATGAAGGAGATAAAGATACATGTACCGTGAAAAATCATCAATAAAGGTGACAAAATATTTATGCCCTGTAAAACATGGGATAAAAGGGCCACATACATCAGTGTGTATTAAATCTAGTGTATTCTTGCATTTTATGGCATTTTTCTTATATGTGTTAGTCTGCTTTGCCTTTATGCAGTCAACACAGGTTTCAAAATCGCTGAAATCTAATGATCCCAAAAGACCATCTTTCACCAATCTCTCCAACCTCTTTTGGGATATATGTCCCAACCTTTTGTGCCATAACATGCTAGAATCATTCTTTATTCTATTCCTTTTATGACGAACCAGAGAAACTTCATGCTGAATTAAAGAAGCAGAGATATTTAATTGAAATAAACCATCAACAATAGTAGCTGTTCCAAATGAAATAGAGTTCTTTACTAAAGACATTCCTGAATCAGTAAACAAAATACTGCAACCGTCTTTAACTAATTTAGAAACAGATACTAAGTTTCTCTGAAAAGATGGAATGTAAAAAACATCTCTTAAAAGCAGCAATTCTCCAGATGCCAAGTTAATCCTGCGATCTCCCACTGACTTTACATGCGAACGCATCCGGTTTCCCGAAACCACGTACTTCTCGCATTCAGTTGGAGGCCTTCTGCTCAGGAAGCCCTGAATTCCTTTTCTCCAACCACTTCTTGTACTTTTCACATTCTTTCTTCAAGTGCCCAGCCTTCTTGCAGAAATAGCACTTCATTTTCTTTATGGGCTTTTCAGCCACTCCATTATGGTGCTTCTTTTCAGCATTCTTTTTCTGAGCTTTCTTCTTTTCACCAGACCCGTGAGATGCCATATTCACTAGGTTTATCTTTTCACTAGCCAACCTTTCTTCTTCCTGCACACACTTAGCCAATAGTTCATTTATTGACCACTCATCTTTATGTGTGTTGTAGGAAACCTTAAAAAGGTTATACTCCATATTGGCAGTGACTGTAAGACTAGGTGAACCAAGAGTGAATCAAAGATGTTAATTTTCAGGTCATTTAATTTTCCTGCTAGGTCCCTCATTGTCATGATATATTCTCTGATATTACCTTTTCCATTGTATTTCATAGAGGTAAACTTTTGAATCAAGGCACCTGCTTTGGCTTTATCAGATCCAACAAACTGTTTCTCTATCATGTCCAAGTACACTGTCGCCTTGGTCTCAGGAGTCACAGGACCCCTAATGTCCCTAGGCACATGTGACAATAGAAATGAAAGAGACAGCCTATTGGATCTTTCCCATTTTTCATAGAAAGCCCTTTCCTCAGCTGTGCTTCCATCTGTAGGTCTGTGAGTCGCACTCTAAAGCCATCCAAATCACTAGGCCCAATTGAAACATTCTGACCTCTTACCATTCAATGAAGTTGGTACCATTTAGCAACGGAACTTTTACCAAATTTCTATCAATGCACAAAGCTGCAAAATATATATAGTCTCACATAAATATGTCTCTAAACATGCCATTAACATTCATACATGTCTTAATTTAACAATAGCATCATTATAAATCTACGTAGGCAGAAAAATAACATGCTAGCAGTTAAATAAAATTAATGTGAAATCAAATTTTTCACTTGTGTAAAGATCTATGTAACATGACATTGTAGAATGTTCAGTGTCACATATTCAATACAACAAGGAATATTCATTTCACCCATTTAGATATAAGCATAATAATTTCATGTAGGTGAAAGTTTATTAATCTAATTAATCTAAATGTAATTTAAGAAACACCAAATTTCTTTAAGGAAACAATAAGTTCTTTCTATTCGGTATCACGTAGGTGAGATTCCAAGTCATCCGAACTAAATGTTCTAATAAGGTGTTCTTATCTCTATTCATATCTCTTTATATATCCATTCAAATAAAACTGACTACTTTAAAATTTAAATTATAATGCATAATTAATAACCAGTTTATGAGATATGTATAGACATGATTAACCAATTTATTATATATCGGGAAATGATATGAATAAAACAGGCAATAATATATCCACACATTCATATCTAATAAATTGGTTTTATTAGATCAAATCCATAAATCAGTTTATCCTATAAATATGTAAAACAAAAATACATATTTATCTAAACATGCCTTATCCTTTATAACTGATTTATTATTTATGATTTGAATATAATCATGCATTAGTATATCCGCAGTCAAATAAAAATCAGTTTTATCATATGCTGAATATTTTCAAAAATTAAGAGACATTTTATCTGAAGATATCTTGGGGGCCCACAATATTTAAACTAAATTCCGGATATAAACAACAGATAAGTATTTATTTATTTATTTATTTATTTTTTTAAAATAAATCTCTTAACTAAAATATTCATGAAACAACTTTTCTGACTCTTTCGCGTCGAAATCTGACCGGCACCAAATGGCCTTTTTTTCTGACGGTGAGCAAATCCGAAGGCTCTTTCCGACGGTGACCATTGGAGAACATATCCGGATATCTCCACTAACAACCAACTTCTTTATGGCATTAAACAAGCCCAAAGGTCGAGGAGTAAGGATTTTAAGAAGAAAAATTAAAACTTTAAGCATCCTAGTTCTGATACCAATTGATAGAACTTTAGTAAATGAAAACTTACAGGATGTCATTGCACAGCGGAAAGAATATCCCCACAATCGTCACCTCTCTCCTACAGGATGAGCCTTTTTCCTCTCTTAGAAAAATTAGAGAAGAAAAACCGAACGAGTTTCTCTTATGACGTTGTGTTGAAAAGGCCCAAACGGTTCTCTATATAACACACCCCATAACCATGTTACAATGTTCCTTATGTGCCATTTAACTTAATGTGTTTTATAATTGGTCTAGCCACTTATCGGTTAATCAAGTCACATTAGGTTGGAATTTAAACTTGAGATCCAACAATTGCAACCTTGAAAGCAAAACAAACAAAAGATCATTAGTGATCGACAACTACATCAAGGGAATGGAGTCATGCGCTTCATCTCCGTCTCCACGACATCAAGAGCGAAACCCTTGTCATGTTGCTTCCAAAAATCAGCGTTAGGGTTGATCCACTCCGGCTCCTCCATCTCCAACCTTGACTCGCTGAGCTCCTCTCTAGATATCTCATACTTATCATCGCGAATCTTCAACAGATCCGGCCGCACGGCGCCGGTGTTGACACCCTGAGGAGACATCATCAAGGCTGGTGCGCCTAGTGGTAGCCGATCTCCTCTGTCCACTTGCCAGGTGCACCAGAACTTGCCGTAGGTTTTGGCTAACCCCTTTAGCTCTGCCTTGGCGATCATCTCTGCCACCCTTGGGTGCACCCACAGCCCGGACTTGATCTCGTAGGCGTGAGAGTGCCATAGCTTCTGCTCTTCAGGTGACAGGGACTCGAAGGTCTTCTCAGAGATTATGTACTCCACCCCTGCAACACATGCATATATATATAGATCTATGTGTGTGCATAATTCCTCATGAGAGTGGAAGAGAGAGAGAGAGAGAGACCAATTAGGATAGCAGAAGAGCTGTCGGAGTCGTAGACAGGGCACTGGAGAAAGTCCTGGTTGAAACGAGAGATGTAGTGGTGGGTTTCAATCTGGCGGCTATGGTCGTGGGCGTAGAAAGCGAAGCTGCAGGCGTGCTGCCGCACCTGCCTCACAGGCTTCAACGATTGAAGCATCTTGGCGCCCTTGTCCAGCAGCTGTGAACCCATCGTCGTTTGTTGTCCGGGAGGAGTTGCCCCTTCTCCTTCACCTCCTACTACTGGTGTTGGCCCTGGTTTCTTGTCGCTCGACGCCATGCATGCAAGTATATGCAACCTTGATGTTGCCGATGGATTGGGATTGAAGACAATGAAGTTTGTGTTGTGTTTTCTTTATACATAGTCGGATGGAAGAGATTGGGGTACGTTGATGGATGACACGTTCACTGGGTGCGATCAACGTGGCGGGTTTACGTGGAGGGATGCATGCAGAGGAGGCTGGAGAAGCGGCAAGGTGGGGACCTCTGGTTCTCAAAAACAAAACTGATAAAATTTCCTTGTTTTATTATTTCACAAAGAAAAAGAAAAAAGCTTTTAATGGAAATACATGCAACAGGGTTGAAACACATGCATCAAATTTCTCTTTACATGGTTTTTTAATTATATGGAAGGATGGATCGAGTCACATAGCTAGCTTTGCTGCTTGTACTTGTACCTAGAGGCCCAGAACAAATAATTAAAGAAGTTGATGAAGCAGAGGAATGCAAGTAACCAATAGAACAGGTTTAAGTGGTTTCTGTTGAGATTGTTCCCACCTAGCCACCCTCCCGTTGTTGTGAACTTCTTGGTAGCCGCATTCACCAACTCCACAAGTAATGTGTTCAAGAAATACCCAAGAGCCAGGGAGCACCACAAGAATGAACTAGCAATGGACTTCAACTGCTTAGGAGCTTCAGAGTAGAAGAACTCAAGCAATCCAACGTAGGTAAACATGTCAGCGATCCCAAATATGAAGAACTGGAACGCAAGCCAGAAGCAGCTGATTGGCAGTGGTTGCTGTATAGGAATGGCGTCAAGCATTCCATATCTCTTGGCAACGTTCTTGCGCTTCACTTCCACCAGCGCGCCGATGACCATGGAAATGCATGCAAGGACGAGGCCAACACCGATGCGCTGGAGATGAGTTATGCCTGTAGGGTGGCCGGTGAACTTGCGGATGAACGGGACGATCAACCGGTCGTAGATCGGGACGATGATGACTAAGAACCCAACAGGGATGATTGGCAAAGAAGCAGCAGGGATCTTAAAGGAGCCAATGTGAGTGTCCATGGTTGTGCCTTGCTGGACGGAAAAGGTCTGGAGCTGGGCAAGACATGTGCTCATTATAATGGAGCTTGCAAAGATAGGAAGCATGGCAAGGATGGTCTTTGCATGCTCTACTTGAGTCACCCTGCATAGTTTCCATGGACTGGGGTTTTGCTCTGTAGATCCTCTGATTCTTATTGCTGCTTTGTCTAAACACCTGTACATATCTCGGTGTGGTTGAAACTCTACTTCAGTCCCAGTTCCAGACTCTTTATCTTGTTCAATCTCATGCAGATCTTTGGGGTTCTCCGGAAGCTCAAGATTCCTGTTCCTTAAGCAAGCCACATACACCTGAATGATTTCAGTCATGGGATTAGTTTTTTGAATAACATGGAAACGGTACACAGGGTACCCTGCAACGAAGATGGCAGTTCCCAAGAGGATGGCCACACATGCGACCGCAAAGCCCCAGTCCCAACCCACATTGTCTTGGATCCAGACAGCGAATGTCAAGCTAAACGAGCCTCCAATACAAATACTTAATAAGAACCAGTTGAAAAAGCTAGACATCTGTGATGCCTCTTCAGGATCATTCTCATCAAACTGATCGGCACCGTGGGGCGGCAGCCCGGCCTTCAGCCCTGCCATTCCAGTGGCCACCAGGTACATCGAGGTGTATAGAAATGCAGCGTTGCCGCCTTTCACTTCCTCGCATGTTTCGATAAATATATTGCATGGTTCCGGCTTGAGAGAAGGGAAGTGTGCCTGCACTGTGAACAACACCAGTCCCTGCATCAAATCAAGACACACCATGAAATATATATGATATTAATTCACTAAATTATTAATTTGTTATATTAATTACCATGAAATACAAACAACAGGAGATGATGGAGATCCTGCTCCTGCCTATATAAGCATCAGCCAAGAAAGCACCAATGACTGCAAGCATGTAACCAGTGCCCATGAAGCTGGTGACTCCACTGGAAGCAGTGGCTAAGTCCCAGTGCATCACTGTCATGAAGTATGTCACGAAGTTCACTGTCAATCCAACGATTGCAAAATTGTCGAATGCCACCAATCCTGTCATAGATTTCAAGAATGTTTTTAGATTTAAAGCCAATCTGTTCTTTCTCATGGCCGTTATATAACACTTGCCATGGATGAGCAAAGTAGAGCGAGTTCCTCCATGAACTCCTTTCTTTGCAGGCTGTCCCTTCCAGTCCACTTTCCCCTCCACAACGTCTATTCCTTTCTCCTGCAAGTGAAACATAGGATGAGGTTTATGTACTTCTAAATCAGAGGAAGAGAAGGAAACACATTACCATGATCACTTCTCTTATAAGATGAACTGAGGAGTTATGAGGGAATAGAAGATGGGCATCTGAGTTTATATATATAGATATGATTGTTATGAAGCCTGAATTTGAATGATAATTAATCAAAAGACAGAGACAAGACAGTAGGTGCCAAACGCTGCCGGAACTGGCATTTGGCCAGATGCTTCTGTGTTTTTAAAAGTTAAAGACAGAGTATCAACAGAGAAAGGTTTCTGGATTTTTTTGCTTAGTGAAATTGATTTAATTGACAAGTAGCCATACATTCACTCCAAATCTTTAGCTTTTAGGTAGGAATTAAACAAAGTGATGAAGGTGATGCGATTAAAAGAGTGGAAATTTGAACTAAATGACAAGAAGATACACCCACTATAGTTACATCTGGAAAGGAACCTTGGGTTTGGTAAGTTTTAAATCAAACCTTGTAAGCCCAAGTTTAAATGTTGCATTAAGTGAACCATTCCTATCAATTACAAAGGCTAGAGGGTGAACACTTAATTGCTGGCGAGGTTGAAGCTGTGACTAGTTAATTTGCTAGTATGTATTTCACACTAATAGAGATATTCCATATTAGCTTGCATGGATCCTTACAACCAGAAGATGCTTAAGATTATAAGATGCATGTGGTGACCATTAATTAGCAAATGGCAAAGTAGTGTGCATCAATAACAACTATCATGTTCTTAATTACAAAAAAAAGGAATGCTTTTGGTTACCTTAAAAAACACGAAAGTTCATCGGAAGAGCCAAGGAGAAGAGGAAAACCTAAGGGGGCGTTTGGTTGCGTTTTCCATTTTCCGTTTTCTGAAAAGGTGGAAAACACAGAAAATGGAAGCTTGAGAAAAAACGCAAAGCATGTAAAAAGCTGGAAAATGAAAAAAATTTGTTTGGTTGGAAATTGTTTTTAAAATGGAAAAATTTGAAAAATTTTGGTTTGTTATAAAACTGTATAGTATGTTTTCTGATTATTTTTTGAAATATGTATATACAGTTTTATTTACTATTGTAAAACAATATAATCAATGTAAAATAGAACTATAACCCAACATAATAATTATAATAAACAACTAATAAACATACAAATAAGAGTTCAAACATTTCCACAAAACAAATAAAAGAACTAATAATAGTTCACTTTTCCATAATCCAAATAACAAACCAAAGTTCAAACATACAATAAAACCAAAGTTCAAATAGACAATAAGCAAAGTTCAAACATCATAAATAAAACCAAAGTTCAAATAGACAAATACATATTAAGTCTAGACCAACAATGCCATCCTATGGTAGATTTCTCAACCATGCAAGTCTCCTTTCAAATTTTGGCACTCACGATGAACATGTTCCCACATTACAAGGTCTACAAGTATGATTGCGAAAACTTGGAATACATGTCATCGGTAAGACCTTCCATACCATTCAAGATTTCCATACACACATCAGAGAGAATGGATCATCTTGTTTTTCACTCCCGACCATCTTTGCCAATATGCCTTCAAAAGTACTTCTTAACGCGAAGCGAGCTCTCCTCACATCTTGATTCATTACTTGAAATCCATTGATCAACCAACAAGTCCATTCTGTCCATCTTACGCGGTGTGGATCGACGCTCAAATGGTGATTTTCCCCTACGCCCATCAACAGAAGTACCAAACTTCAAAGGACCATTAAAATGATCACCATCACCGCCATCGGTTTCACTTGGAGCACCTTTGAGCTTGAGAATAACCATGCAAAAATCTTCGCTTCCAACCTGCCTATCTTCATTGAGGAATGAGGCACGTGTGGAGGAATGCCCCATCATACCGGAAGCTAGTGTCCCATCAAACATCTCAACTAGAATACTATAATGCTCACAACCTTCCTTCCGGATGACCTTATACTCTTTCTTGTTTTTCTGCATAAACATGAATGATAATTATAAGAACAACAAGCACTATTAATGAAAACATTGAATTAATACAAATCACATAAGCAAGTTAAATCATACCACATAGAACTCTTCCCAAACATTTTCAGGAGCATTAGCATTGTTTGTTTCAGGGTTCCAAGTAACCCCAGTGTGAGCAAGCAATGCGGCAAAAAGCCGATACTTAAGTCTCAACCGATTCCACTTTGCCTTTAACCGATCCACTCCATAGTCCTCATTGGGCCAAGGGGAAAAGTTCTCTATTGATCGCATCCCAAGTCTCTTTCTTGAATGTAGTTCCTTGAAGCTTATTTTGTTTAACCTTCTCATAGCATATATCGATGAACTTCTTTGTGTTCTCTTTCGACCAGTTAATTGACTCTCTATGTTCATTCGATGTCCCCCGTAGGGAATCTCTGAACCATCAACAAGTTCAAAAGATGAGTATGACTTCGGAACATAAGTTGCAATCATTCAAAAATAAATCCAAATCATCAAAGTTACTATAAAACAAATTCAAGAGATGGGCATAAAGATGCCCTTTAATTCATGGAATCAAAGTTATCTCATTCCATACTTTCCGGCATGATAGAATTTTATCTATTCTAAGATTGAACATCAACTTATATTAAGTTTACGTGCTTTCGGTGACTTATTGTTTAGTCTAGACATTGGAATGGTGGGAACTCAAAACATTCATAGTTACTCCAAAATCCATACAATCCACATCCATTTCCAAAAACAAGTTTCAAGCGATATATATTCAAGAAAACTCTCCAAGGCTTTAAATAAGCTGTCAATTAGTAGCAACTCTCTATGGAACAAAAACAAATCCCTAAAGTGGAATGAACCAAGCAACTCTTTTAATTACTGTTCTTTCAGACAGTTGCATCATTAGATCATAGGCTAACAAACTGTATTTAGCTCAAGATCTATATTGAAAAACCAGCCTGGAGTTTCTATGATTTTACTTAACAAGGAACCTTAGTGCTCATCAACTAGTTTCATGATGTAGCCGAGGTATTTCTGGACAAGGGCCAACTTCTTCAAGACATCACCAAGGACCACAGGGGGTTGACATGCATAATGCCTAAAGGTAGAAGTGATTGGTGCCAAAGCTAGAATTAAGACACTCACATCAACCAGCGGACAATTTAAGATGTCATTAGAACAAAACTTCATTCAATGAGAATATGACTTGCACCATCTGCAGATATTCAAGCAACACGGAGAAACAATCAAGGCCAATGTTTTCGATTCTTTTAACCGATACTCACAACATATAATACATGCAAGAGAAACTAATAGATAGAATAATTATTTTACTAGCAAATTTTCAAACTTACCCGATAAATAAAATTCCAAACTTGACAATGGACCACACAAGCATGGAAAAAGATATACAGGTGATGAATGATATCAGCCAGAATTACCATTTCACTTCCACTACTATTGATATGAATGCTATTCATGTAAAGTTAATAGAAAGAGTTGAAAGAAATGCAACAGCAAAAATGTAATTTTGATCTCCAATTCCCCAGGGTATCTCTATCAATAACTATTTTTCTTACAATGTTCATGATTTCCTTAAATCCATGAACTCACAACAAAGTGAGGTTCACATCCTCCGCTTAGGTATTGAGAAGAAAAAAAGTGGGGGCAAGCTTTAGTCTAACACATGTCAGAACCAAGCAATCAATGAATAACTCTGCTTATCATCTACACCAATGAAAAAAAGGGGTAAGCTTTAGTCTAACCTTATTTTCGATCTTGATTCACATCATATGAGATTTACAAAAGCTGGATTCACATCGGATGGCGCTCGTAGCCGGACTTGCCTTGCCAGAGGCGGAGAAGGCAGGCATATCAAATGGCGACCAAGCTTCGATTGAGACCTCTCAAATGGCAAAGCTAGAATCACGGCCTCCCTGGCTCGGATCTCGATGGCGCCAACCTCGATCGCCCAACCTCTTTTCACGCATCGGAAGAGTGGAAAACAAAAGTTCGGTTTATTTACACTCCATGCCACCGCGTTTTCCAGATGTGGAAAATGATATTTTTTTCATTTTCTGAAATCCATTTTCCAGCCCATTATATTTTCCGCGTTTTCGCCGAAAGGTTCGAACCAAGCAGCGTTTTGCGTTTTTTCAGCGTTTTACGAAATGGAAAAGAACGGTGAAAACGCCTCAGGCAGCGGGCCAACCAAACGCCCCCTAAAAATCTCATATGATGTGATTATCAAAGAGGAGGAGGTCTATTGGAGGGAGAGATCAAGAATCACGTATCTCAAAAGAAATTGATAGAAACCAAAGTTCTTCCACCGTTCCATATCATAGCAAAGGGTAGAGAAAAACAAAAACTGGATACAATAGTTGCTTGTAGGAGAGCATGTTGTCCAAGACAAAGTGAAGATTATCATACCAACTTTCACAAGGAATGTTGGTAACTCATTTCTATGGCGATCTCCGCTATATATATATATATATATATAAAGCGGAGATTGCCATAGGAATAACCAGACATTTCTAGGGCCTATTTGGGAAAACACAAGTATTAAGATACAAAACCAACTGACAAATATTATTTACACACAAAGTAAGGCCGGATCTAAGCCACTTGGAAAGCCCTTTCTCGGAAGAAGAGATCGAGGTTGCGGTCAAGGAGTTAGGGGCATACAAGGTTCCAGGGATAGACAGTTTGCCAATGATCTTCTACCAAAGAAGATAGAACATTGTTAAGGGCGATCTCCTCAAACTATTTGAGAACCTATATCACTACCGTACTAACTTGGAAAAAATCAACTGAGCATTTATATGCCTGATCCTCAAAAATGATTCACTATAAACTAATAATGGCTATAGGCCAATCAATCTCCTAAACTGTTCAACCAAGATAATTTCTAAAGTCCTCACCAAGAATCTAAGAGGGTTATTGGCAAACTTATAGATGAATCACAAACAACTTTCATCCAAAAGAGATCAATTAATGATAATAAAGTTACAACAGAAGAAATAATACACGGAATGCAGGACAATATATGGAGGCACCTTAATAAAAGTCGACTTCGAGAAAGCTTTTGACACGGTCGATTGGGACTTCCTTCTCAAGGTTATGCAGGCAAGGGGGTTCGGGCGCAAATGGATCACATGGATCAAGACTATGCTCAACTCATCCAAGGGAAAGGTCCTGCTAATTTAGAAAGCAACACGATATATCATGCACAAAAAGGGCTCAAACAAGGGGAACCCCTCTCACCATTACTCTTTGTGATAGTAATGGATGTTCTTAGCACCATGATGATGTAGGCAACGATGTCCAATATATATCTTCAGGGGGTATTAATTGAGCAGTCGAGAAGAGGACACAAGAACTTCATCCCTACAATATGCAAATGATTTACTAGTTTTCTTACCAGGTGATACATCTCCTCTCAGAGTTTTGAAGCTCATCTTCTACCTCTTCAAGGGTCTCTCAATGCTGAAGATTAACTTCTACAAAAGCACAGTCATGCTGATAAATCCCTCAGCCAAGACCCAAGGGAACTAAGAAGAATTTTGAACTGCCCCCTACATGAAAACTTCCTATCAAATACATAGACTTACTAATCTCTGATCACAAGCCTAGGAAAGAGGATTGGAATCTTCTAATCGAGAGAATAAAGCAGAAAACCGCCTCATGGAAAGGGCAATTGCAATCCACTGAAGGAAGAATAACACTGATTAACATGGTAATCACCGCCATCCTCAATTATTGGATATCAATATACAGCCTCCCGGACTGAGTAATTAAAGGAATTGACACTATACGAAGAGACTTTTTTGGGAAATGAGGCAACTAGGAATCCGGAGAATATCGGTTAGCCAATTAGGACAGACTTTGCCAGCAGAAGGAGCAAAGGGGTTGGGGTATCATCAACTTACGACAAATCAATACACCCCTGCTAAGGAAATGGTATAGTGGCAAATCCTCAAAGGTGAAGCATGTATATGGGTGAAGATTATATAGTACACATACCTCTGAAGAGACAACCTGAGTCCGCTCGGCCATACACTGGCCCGGTCGTCCTTCTTCTTGATGGGGATATGTAAACACCACTCTATTGCCACAAGTAACTTTATAGTCTAGGCCGACAACGCCTCTAAGATCAGCTTATGGTACGACAAATAGGTAGATGGAGAAGCTCTAGGGTACATCTTTGAGTCTATATGGCATATGGCAAGTTATTAGAACATTAGTGTGGAGAGAGTGCGATACTACCTCACCAGGGGGTTACCAATTCTAAGACCCGACCCTCTTACCAAGGAAGATGCTAGGAGCTTACAGACACTATCCAATAGCATACTCGCCCTAAGGAAAAGTGAAAAGGACCAAAGGCTATGAAAACTGATGCTCACGTCATAGAAAAGATTCTTTGATCTTTGTATCCAAAGTTTGAGCACATTGTAGTGGTCATTGAAGAATCTAAGGATCTTGATACTCTAAGTATTGATGAACTAATGGTCCCTCTACAAGCACATGAAGAAAGATATAAGAAGAGAAATCAAGATTCCATAAACCAAGCTCTTCAAAGCAAGCTCACTTTGGGGAAAGAAGGTTATTTGACTAAGTTTAGAAGAGGGTGTGCTCAAGGTCGAGGCTTCATAAATGGAGGAAGAGGAGTATTTAACTCAATCGCAAGAAGAAGTTGCTACCCCCACCAACATCACCTTCAAGAACAGTTGAAGATCCTTCACCATCAAGCTCATCTAAAGCAACGCTTCGCACAAGAAATCTTTAAGATCTCTATGAGGTAACCCAAAACTTAAATGATGAGCTAACACTATTTTGTCTCTTTGCCGATTGTAAGCCCATAGACTTTAAAGAAGCGACACAAATGAAAAATGGAGACAAGCAATGGAAGAAGAAATCAATACAATCTAGAAGAATGATTCGTGGCAGCTTATATCACTTCCCAGAGGACATAAAGCTATTGAGTCACCAAATCAAGTTTAAGTGGAGGTGTTAGTGAATAAACTTGACTTGGCCCATAATGTTTTGGGCCCAAGAGGTTGGACTAAGAATAACTTTTGGCCCAAATTAAGCTTCCTCATCTAGAATACTTGGAGAAATATCTAGAGCATTCTAGAATAATCTTTTCTAGAATATTTTAGAGAAATTTTGTATTGTAAACATTGAATGTCCTAAAATATGGAATGTCCTAGAATATGGTCAAAAAGTCTCTTAAGGTCCCTATATAAAGAGGTGGGGACTCTTTTTGAAAGAAGTCTAAGAAGTCCATCAAGTTCCATAAATGTAAGAGTTACGCTTCAAAGTGAAATACAAGTTTCTTCTTGAAAACTTCTCCTCCTCCACTCTTCTCTAGTCATCTATACTCCCAAACTACCTCTCTTATTCCAACATGGCCGTTGACAAGGATGAGAGGAAAAGTCACATACCAATGTGTTGGAAATGTGTGATTCCTCTGTGTTTTCCGGTGAGTTTTCGAGCTAAGGGGACTAAGAGCCGGTTATAGAGAGGGAGGAGGATGATCATGAAGAGGAAAGGAAGGATAGGTTGTGCTGTGACATTGAAGTGAGAAGTTATACTTGTGTCCATGGTAGCTGGATGGAGAAGGCCTAGAGCTAGGCCAAGCATGTGCACCTGAGTATAGTGCTACAAAAAATGGGGATCATTCCCAAAATGATCTTTGCTTTCTTTATTTGAGTCACCCTGCATAGCTTCCATGAGCTTGCTTTTTCTGAGTTCATAGTGATTGCAACTTTGTCTAAGAACTTGAACTTGTAACAATGTGGTATGAACTCTTCTTCAGGGGAATTTGCTCGATCAATCTTATATAGTTCTTCAGATTTCATGGGGATCGAGGTTTAGCTTTCTGTTCTTGAATGATATTACAAAAACCTTCCAATGATAAAAGATAATTTCAAAATCAAGAAGCTAATGGGGTTTAATTGGAGTTAAGTATATATATTTTCATACACCTTGATTATCTCAAGAATAGAATCATCTTCTCCAATGACATGAATTCAGT
This sequence comes from Dioscorea zingiberensis, assembly GCA_026586065.1. Lineage (NCBI taxonomy): Eukaryota > Viridiplantae > Streptophyta > Magnoliopsida > Dioscoreales > Dioscoreaceae > Dioscorea > Dioscorea zingiberensis. Next base: position 62,514,335 of record CM048818.1, read on the forward strand.
ATCTATTGTGGACGAAGTTCAAGACCAACACAGGTGGAGGCTCCTAGAAGCAGATCCGAGATCTAGCTGAGCTCTGGCCAAGATGTGGTTTAGCTCTAGCCAAGCTCCTCGGAAGCAAAAAGGCAGAGTTGAGGCTGAGCTGTTGGGAAGTAAAGAACCAAGCTGAGGCAGAGCTCTTGGAAAGCAGAGCCGAGTTGGGAGCTCCTAAAAAGAAGATAAAAGGTGGGGCAAGTAAGAAGGTGAAAGTAAGAGAAAGCAAGAACAAGAGAAGAAGTTGAAGAAGGGATTTGGGAGCATTCTTGGTGGGCTTCTTCACGACAAGGACGACAAGGAGGGCTCTCACACACCTTCTGTCTCTATAATCAAGAAGATAAGTGTTATTCTTTAGATTGTCGTAAGAGTTTGATTGTTAGAACTTCAGTACTCAAGACTTGTATCTTTTTGGTTAATTTCCTCCTTGTATTAGTGCTATCTCAAATTAGGACATCAACTTGAGATCTAGAACTCTGTATGTTTTTATGATTTTTAGTGGATTTCTTGCTTCTTGAAACCCGTGGATTTTCTCTCGATTTTGGAGGATTTCCATGTAATCTTTGGGTGTTGTCCCTTTGTTTATGTTTCTCTTTTACAGCTGCATCTTTCCTTTGAGGTTTTAGATCCGGTTGTTCCTCCCCTAACAATATCTTGGGAATCTAGAAGCAAATATAAGAATGCATGAGAAGTTGATCATGGTTGGGACTCCGATTAATCCCTAGTCCCATCAAACTTTGGTTTGAATCCACACTACAAAGATCAAGCTTAAAAAGACTCCAATGCCTGAGCTCAGTGATAGCCGCGGGTTGAAGAAGCTTGACATTTGCTTAGTGTCTTGTGAATCTTTCTCATCAAATTGATGATCACCACCATGAGAAGCCACACCAGCTTTGATTCCACCCATGCCAATGGCCACAAGGCAGTGCTTTCATGAACTTTCTCACATTGAGATTTCAAGTCATGGAGGTTGCATGGTGATGGCTTGATACCTGTCATATGTGCTTGACTGTTAACAACAATAGTCCCTAGAAACACAGAGAGATGAATATCTACAAGTGATGTTGATAGCATGTCAAAGAAGGGTTTTTTTTTTTTTTTTGGTGATAAATGTGGACAAGCAAGTAGAAGCACGCCGTAGGCATGATTCGAACCCTCAACCTCTCCTTGTGAGAGGGAACGAGTTACCAACAAGAAGTTAAAGGTAAGAATACCGATATCTCAATGACAACAGACAAGAGAATAACTCAGTTAACCCGAAATCAAAGTCATAAGATATGTTGTGCTAACGAAATTAGTATGAGTGGTGGAAGCATCAGCCAAGTTCAAGTGCATCACTCCAGTGAAATAGGTGACCAAGTTTAGCATCAAATTCCATGGAGAACTGCAGAAAAATTAATACTGTTTTAGTACTAACTGGCAGTGTTGAACTAACTTAATTCTTCAACAAAATCAGTAACCCAAAAATTTGTCACCTAGTATAAACAAGGAACTTTGAATACCGCCATGCTTCCCTTATAGGGCTGGCCTTCCCCTCCAGTCCATCTTCCCTTCTATCACTCTGGTATCCTGAGATACAATTGAATGATCAATTAGATGTATAAAAAATATAGAAGAAATATAGTAGAAAACAGAGTACCTACCATTTCCTCCATTGCTCACTGTGACTGTTTTTCCTTTGCTAAAAATGGAAATGAATCTGGATTTGACACTAATGAAACAGAGCTTAACAGCAACTAAATTAACACATTTGGCTGTTTCTGTCCAGATAAAGGACTTTTGTCTTCAAGGAAAACAATGAGGATATATGATACAAGCATCAAATTAAATCCTTTTTGCAATTGATTTCTGAGTGATTGTTTAGCATTGTTGAACACCCTAGTGATCAGCTATGTATCTAAAATGGAGATTTACAAAAATGTCCAACTGTTTTATTCATGCTCAAGCAATCTAAAAAGACTCACGCGTCACGCCTTAATTTCATATGTGACTTCAGAATCTCACTCCCTTGTGAATTTGTTGACTAGTTGTTGATGCATATAATTCCTCCTGGTTCTCAAGTTCTCGGGTGAGATCATATGCCAGTTCTATCTCATTGAAGGCACAATGTCAGAAATCCAGGTAACCTATTCCTTTCAAACATCTTTTAAGCAGGAGCCATTCTGTGGCATTTCTGATGAGTGGAGTCATAGATGTACCTGATCATTAATATTTGAATCAATCTATAGATCAGTTACTGAGTTCTGGCTGGTCATTTTTTTGCTTGGCTCTTTTTTCTGATTTCTGAACTGTCAGTTGTCACTTCCATGATTGAGATTGTCTTTTCATGTTTTGTAGCAGAACAGTTATGCTGTAAATTTTATCATTTGGCTGTTATACAGCCTGGGAGTTCACATCAGTAAATCAACAAATGATACAAAACAACAAATAAAATGACAAAGAAGTTCATGAGCACAGTAGTTGATAAACATCATTTTTGCATGTACTCCAACAAGCTGGTCACTTTCCTTCTGAATTGAGCCTCCTACTCTTTCTCTGGATAGGAAAACAGGTGATCGAAGAGAATTCATAACATCATTGAATAGAACTCCTGATTATCCTTAACTGAAAAATTATTCAGGTTGTATAAATGACTACTACTAATTCTTCGGTTGTATAATTTTATTCACGCCTCAAATTGATCGGCATACTCTCTAATTTCTCTAACTTCTCAATGTATTTGCTGTGCTTCTTAAGAGGCCTGCAAGAATATTTGCAGCAGAGATTTCTCAGCATCTCTCACTAAATTTTGGTGATAAAATTGCCAGGACCCACCATCTTTGTTCAAATCACCAGGTCCACAAATCATGCCCCTCATATATATGTTCATCTTCAAGATTACTGTCATTATGATTCTAACTACTTTTAGAGCAAAATAGGTTAGTTAGTTACTGGATTAGATTCCTGTTCTTCATTTATAATGATAAATCACTGGTTTGAGATGAATAGATGAATCCAGGAGCCACCCACCACAATTGTCTCAATCCCTCATCTCATTTGGATACTGTCTTCCTGTACCCTACATGGTTTCAAACATGAGGACCCCTCTACCCATGCATCTTATCAATCAAATCAAACATCCCATCCCAAGTCCAAAACCATCCACCTCCTCTCATGCTCTTCCAATCCAAACACCAATATCACCCATGAAAACTCACCCACTGTGTAGAATTAGAACAAAAAGGGCTTTCCTCCCTTCCCTTTCCTCAAGACTCCAAGATGTCATTTTCCCTTCAAACCATCCTCCTCTTCCTCTCACTGGCTTGCACCACCTTCTCAGTCCACTCCATGACCATGGACTCCTCTGAGAAGGAGACTCTTTTCAGAGTCATGGAGACCTTGTCCTCTGATAGGAACTGGAAGGCCTCCCACCCAGAACCATGCAATCCTGGATCTTCATGGCCTGGAATTGAGTGCAAGCCTGCAGGGAGAGACAACCACCTCCATGTCACAAGGCTGGACTTTGGAAACCCCCCTAACCCAACCTGCAAGAAAGATGCCACCTTTCCTCCTGAAATCCTCACACTCCCTTTCCTCCAATCCCTCTTCATCTTCAACTGCTTCAAAACCACAAAGACCACACTGTCAATCCCCTCCAAAGCTCATAAACTAGCTCTGCAGCAGCTGACCCTCAAATCAAACCCAGCTCTGGTTGGTGTCATCACACCCCTCATCTCCTCCTTAACATCACTCCAAGTCCTCACATTGTCTCAAAACCATCTCTTCGGCAAGATACCAGAAGGCATCTCAAGCCTGACATCTCTCATCCACTTGGACCTCAGCTACAACTCTCTGTCAGGCAGCATTCCCAGCCAGTTAGGCTCTTTGAGGACTCTCACAGGCCTTGACCTCAGCTACAACTCTCTCTCAGGACCCATCCCGGCATCACTCGGCCATCTTTCTCTTCTCCAAAAGCTGGACTTGAGCTCCAATTCACTCACCGGACGCATCCCTGACAGCTTTGAGAGCCTGAGCTTCTTGTCATTCTTAGCTCTCAGCAACAACAAACTCAGTGGCCAGTTCCCTAGAGGTTTGCCAAAGCTAAGGAACCTCCAGTACTTCATTATGGATGACAACCCTATGTTCACCTCCCTTCCCTTCCAGCTAGGAAGGCTCGCCAAACTCCAAGAGCTACGACTCGCCAACTCCGGCTACTCAGGCCCCATTCCCTGGAGCTTTTCATGGCTTACAAACCTCACCACATTGTCCCTAGCGAACAACAAGCTCTCAGGACCTATACCTGCTGGTCTCAGCGAGCTTAGCAGGATATATCACCTCAATCTTAGCAGGAACTCACTTGGTGGTGTAGTTCCATTCAATGGGACCTTCTTGAGGAGGCTGGGGAGGAATTTGGATCTCTCTGGTAACCCAGGACTGTGTCTTACTGGGTCTCAAGTCACTGAGACTGCCATGCTTGGAGTTGGCATCTGTGGTGGCGCTAATAAAAGTGTTTCAACAATGCAGCAGCCATTCGGGAGATCAAATGGAGCTTCACTCCATTGCTCTCTTCCCAATCTTCTTCTCTTCACTCCTATATGTTTCTGGTCACTGTATCAATTACTCCTATGATTTAATTTTTTTTTCTTTCTTTCTTTTCTGGTTACTTCTTTTACTTGTTTCTGAATTTGTCCATTTCGGAGGATATGATCCATAGCCATAGGCATATGTTCTCATGTGATTAATTCTTTTGGTCTGGTATTCCTTGAATTGAATGAGTTCTTCTTCATTGGAGGAGTAGAAACTGTAGAATCGGTCTCTGGTTTGCAGGGACTTCCATTCTGAGGTGATAGGGACCAAATAGTCATTTCGCAAGAGGACAGGACATCTTTTAAAATTATTGAAAGGTGATAATTCCACGCTCATCTTTCTCATGATGCACTTCAGTCTAAAGACATCACGCTCTCCAAGAGGTGAGACACTGTCTGTGTAGTACCTGTGAGTAGCGTACAATTATTAAACTTAAACGTATCCACGTGGCGTGCATTACTCACAGTCCACTGAGAAATACTTATAAAATTACGGTAAAAGATGCAAAAACCATCCTGTGCTTTTTATGAAACCACCTAATGATCATCGTTGGCTGACTCAAAGACAAAAATCACCTACAACTTTTCAAACATAGTGCAAACCAATTCTTTTAATAGATGGCGTTTCCTAAAAAAAAGGGCTCATTGTGCAAAAGATCTAAACATAATAAATAGCATCGTATTATCTAAGCACATACAGATTGGAGCTTATAGAATGATTTCATTTTCATTGTTTTATTATCTTCTTGTTTCAGATGATAATAACGAGAATGATGCTTCCATAAATTTGTATTATCAATTTATTATTTTTCAACTTTAACTTCTTAGTGAGATTAAGTTTTTTATTTTAGAGTTTTGAGAGAGAGAGAGAGAAAGTATTTAGTTTATTTATGATTTTTTTAGTTTTTAATATATGTATTTATAAAAGCACACATATCCAAGATATGTTATAAGGGTTACCGTTTTTGAAAAATTGGAGATGATTTTTGAGCTGATAATGACCATCAGTGATATGTGTGCTTTTATAAAAAGCTCTACCTTTTACCTATAATTATCTTATAAATACACATGTCACATAACCTAGCTATTGGATGTAACTCATTTGGTACAACCCCCTGAACAGTCAACACTACTACTAATTGTCTAATTGACTCTCATATATAAGATAAGATTGGCAAGATATATAAGTGAAGACTACCTCCAGGCTCCAGACCTAGCTAGTATCAAAATCAAAGTTTGGAATCCAAAGCCAAGGAAAGAAAGTCACACCCCCGTGGGTGTCTTTCACCAATGAGGCACTGTGCTTGCTTTTCCGGCAACCCATTCTGGACTCAAGTTGTCCCCAGTGCACCACTATACATTCAGATGCATTATGGGAGCATGAATGCCTGCAGTTCAGACAACAGAAGTAGTAATACCAAAAGCAACACATGACTGCATACATGAGTGAGAGACTAATCTGACAACCCCCATTATAACACAGAGAGAAAGGGATAGCTTTGAGTTAAATAGAGATGGAGAGTGAGTACTGTAGTTTGTGGTAGTGGTAGTCTGGCCACAGTTTCCAGCAGTGGGGGAACAAAGGAGGGCCATTGGCTCAGGCTGCACGTGGAAAACCTGCAGTTCTGCAGCTTTTGTTTTAATGAATATTATTTACATTCACACCTCCAGTTTCTTCTACATTGTTCGTCCTCTAATCTACTCTATATAATTGAGGTATTGTGTATTTTGTCATGAAGGTACTATCTTTGATTTGGATGGTTCAATGCTAACTTTGGGTGTTCTCCACTTCTGTATCAGTACTGTCAGGGCTTTCACGTGAAATCATTCATGAAATTTTTGTTATGTGAATTCAGGCAACAACTAGATTCATTCATTCATTCATTCATTCATTCATTCATGCCTTCTGAAATGAGAGCTGTGAAGCATCACTTTCTTGAGGAGGAGTTCTTGTATGTTAATACATTCAGTAACCAAGTATGTATACACTGAGAGAAATTTAATAAACCAGTAAGGCTGCAAGAAAGGACACGCAGATTTAACAGTGTCAGTCAACAAGAACAAAGGTGCTCAAAATCAGAGACAATGGCTGCCAAAACAAAAAAGTAATTGGCATCATATATCCCATGCTGTACAAACTTATTCCCAGCAGAAAGATTGTTAGTGCTCCTGCAGAGAAGACTGGTTTTAACAAAACGCTAAGAATGTGTTACTTTTCAGTGTTAAAAGATATACACTGTTCATAAATATACGAAGATACAGACTGGGAACAGCCCAATTCACAAGATACAACAATGAATGAAATACAGAGAGAACTCTCCTAAGGAGCTAACAACAACTAAGACTTTACAACCAAAAAACAACCAATCCCTGTGCAAAGAATGTCTCGTAGGTTGGTGTGTGTGGTCTTAATATTAATAGTTTAGTATGGAATACTTTGCACGAATGACGATCTTTCCCTTCTCGACCCCGAGCTTCGCGCCGGTAACTACCCAGTGTCCTGGTGTGTCTTCTGGTCCTCTTGACATCTCTGTTGAATCCACGATCTTTGACAGCTTCCCTACATGAGTAGAGCTATCATTTGAGGATGATGCAGCTTCATCTAATCTCTGCAGTTGGACGGCACTGGATGGCTTGTGATCCCACACTGATCTCCGAATAGTACACCCTGGAACCTTGGAGAAAAGAAGTTTAAGGTGCAAGACACTCTTGGCGCCGAAATCCCAAACACCCAGCTGAGCACCCGTCACGATATAAACACCAGAAAGATCTCCAAAACTGGTTTCAGTGTACTCTATGGGAGCTGTGCTCACATGTGCAAAATTCTTCCATTTGATTGGTTCGAACCACCGGCTATCTTGTTCCTCTGGTCCTTGCCACTTTGGTGGCCCGATTGCAATGTGAGAGTCCCAGTGAGGTTGGAGTAGCTTTGGCAGGGACCCGAGGTGCTTTAATTGGATGGCCAATCGGTTTTGCTTGCTTCCTTCTAGGCACAGCCTGAGGCCCGTTACTGGCCTACGACCAACAGATATCTGCATCCATTTCCTACCTCGAGTTAGAAGATAGAACGTAATTCCAAAGCCAGACGAACTTGACCGACTTCCAGCTCTCCGGAGTCAAACCCTGGACCGGACAGAGCCACTATAATAAACAAGTGTGTTGACTATATGTCAAATCTAAAATAGTCCTCAGATAGTCAACTGATTGAACTAATTAAATCCGGTTACCTTGGAGCTTCCCATGCTTCTGTTGATATCAACAAGCTATGTTTCAAAGCATGGAATTGACATCTACTGTCAGAAAGGTTTGTTGGGATTCTATTTAATGTCAGAAAATGATAGCTGAATGTTTCAAAATAAATCTTGCGCAAGATCACAAGGTTATTTTTCTCTATCCGTGATGGTCAAAAAGGCACTGACGTTGGATTTCATAAATTAGTTATGTGGGGCAAAAATCATGAGGGTGTGCCTACTCAAACAATAGGAAATCATTACTAAGAGCCTTCCTCAGCTGAAAAGATTCACAGCACAAGGAACATAAAGAATTCTCCATGTTAATTAGAATATCATATTGCTATTATGTGTAGTGAAGAGGCCAATTAACCCAAATTAAAATCAAAGGAACAGGACGACTGAATTCAATTGAACTAGTGAAATAAACAGATCTTATCATGTATCCAAATCAATCAACGATAGTACATCCCAACTGAATAGAAATGGAAGAAGATATTCCAGAGGTGGTTATTGGTAAATGGTAGTGATACTATCAAGTGCCATTGCCTAAAGAATACACAAGGTATGTGATTGGTTGAAATCAAATGTGAAATAGTTAAGACCAGATCAAATAAAGAAAATTCTGGAGACTGACAAAGAAGTTCAACATCTATCTGAACAATTTTATTGTTGTTTGGTGCTCACAGACCTTTCATGTGCTTTTAAGCAAAGATGATAAAGCAAAAAAACAAAACAAAAAAAAAAGGAAAAAAAGAAAAATCTACAACTACTACTGTAGTTAGTGGCTAAGTTGCATAACACAATGAAGTGTTTACAAATTCATCTTTCAGAATCTTTTATCAAGGAGATGCAAGCGTTTAGACCTATTTATTTATTTGTGCTCTAGCACTTATCTTTCGGATGCTAATTCTGATTGAATAATGCAGTACCTAGGTTTCTAAACAGTATGAACCTGTAAAAACTAGGCCACTGTATATTATATATCTGAGCATTTCGAGCGATAGAATTACCAAGATTCCCCTCTACCATTGACCAACGTACCACCTATTATACACCTTGCTTGATAGTGTGTAAGGATGATGTTAATTTCTTCATATAGCCATTACAACTTGATTCCATAAGCAATTAGAGAAGAGCAAGAATAATTCAACCAACGGATAGTGGGTACCTGCTCTGAACTGATATATAACTTGGGACCCATCAAACTAAATTGAAGAGAAGGGCATACAGGTTCTTTCCTCTGGTGTCCAAGGATATTGTCATGTGTTGGAGCCCAAAGTTGCTGAATTTGGAATTCCAAGAAATACTGCAGTTCCTCAATAGGCGGTTTATCTGAAAAGTGATGAGTGATTACATATAGTAATAGGTTTATGAAGTTTGATATTGTAATGACACTCCAATATAGACTTCAATACAAGTCCAAAACATTAATAATACATCTATTAAATAGAAGAACTTAGTGCTTCAAATCTAAAATTTTTAATAAAGCAAAATATTCAATAAAGCCTTACACTCTAAATAAAGATCAACTGCTCGAGCCAAATACTTAATTCCAGGCATTCCCTCTAGAAGAGAAACAATGGGCAAAAAAGTCATGTTTATAACATCTGGCGATGAGGGTACAGTGCTTGCCCATTCCATATGATTTTGAACAAGATCATCACCACCTCTCCTTCTAAAGATTACTGTGACATCCTGCATAAAAAGTGAACATTTTTGACTCAGATACTGAAATAAATAAAATAAAAAAAATTAAAAAAGTCACCATACAAGATTCTCGTGAAGTGGCACAAACGGATGATTTAAGGCATCAACCAGGTCAAGGTGCTGAATAGAACATGTAAAGGAATGATTGTTCTTTAGGAATGATAAAATACCTTATGTTGGTGAAAAAGTGGAAAGGACAAGATTCACACACAATCGCACACGGACACACATGCATGGCAATAACTTGAAATCACCAAAACATAAATATATTCCAATAGTGATGTCAAATGTTATATGGGGAGTAGTTTTTGCAATCAAAGGCATTGATGTAAACTAGAATAAGAGTACATATCAGGAAAAGGATATTAGAAACACTTGCCTCTTTTCCACTTAAATATGGCACAGAAAATGGTTGTGGATTCATGTCATGGACATGCTGTGACGATGCTGCTGTAGACTGTGCATGAGAAGATACTTCAGCTTGCTGATTGATGGCATATAAACCAGATGTTGAACCAACGCACAAGAAAAAACATAAATACTTCTAAAGCACTGACCTTGCCTTTAGCTACCTCGGGAGAAGAAGTAAAATGGCTTTTTAAAGTCAAAAATCTTTGATCTCCTATATCTTTCACATACTTCTCAATATCAGGTGAAGATAAAGGTGATGATATGTGCTGCTTGATATAAGCTTCATCTCTACCACCGATTGTAACAGAGGTAATGATATGGGTACCAAAATTCTCAATAAAGCTGGAAGGAAGTATGGAAGCATATCTAGTCAATTAAACAAGATGAAAGACGAAAACCAAACCAAGGGTGTTCCAGGTATCAACTCAAACAAGAGGAAAAAAACACATCAATTTGGTTTGTAATCTGAAATAATAGCTAAAATCTTGTGGCTGTGTGGTGTGGAGACACCTAAAATGTTCACTAACCTTGACAATGATTTTGGATCCCAACTTCGTGGTGCAGCACGCTTGACCTCCTCTCGCAATGCTAGGTCAATTTTCTTCAATTTAACCTTGAAAAGAGGAATGAAATAACTATCCATTGCAAGTGCTTTCGTAACTGCAGCATCAGTCTTCCATGAACCAGTGAAGCTGAACATGGAGTTAAAACCACCAAGGGGTACTTTTTCAGACAATCCTGACTTTGTATTAAAATACTGAGCCATCTGAAGACAGAAAGGAATCAAATTAGATCTCCACAGGAAATTCCATGATGTAGAAATGAACCCTGAAAGATGTGATATAGTATAAGACCAAAGGATACAGTAAAAACGTGTTATTCATGGATTTACACATTTGAATTCAAACTTGGAATTCAAAAATGGAACTTATAGAACACATTTTCCTTAATCTAATAGATATGCTGACTATCTCCATCTATTAGGAATGTCATTCCTCGTTTGAATAAACTTTCCATTTTCCATATGAGTTCTAACATATGTGTACCATCTCCAGTGCTACAAAATTCAGAGTAAACAACTAAAAACTTCATTTTTACAAAATGTAACAATATATTGGAGCTCTCCATGTTCTTCCCAAAAGGAAAATTAATCTTAAGTAGATGACAATATGTTATGCTTTCAATTATAGGCAGCAAAGATCAGCAGCATCTGAAAATCAAAGGAGCAAATTCAACTTGAAATCAACACAAACTAATTAGAACAAAAGCAGAGAACCAAGCAGTCAACTGCACAAACAATTCCGGCTCAAACCAAAATAAATAAATAAATAAATAAATAAATAAATAACTCCATAAACCAAAGGAGATGGCTTTACAGACATACTTCATGGAAGCTACAAACAGGGGTTGTCTCCCGCCTGCTCCTTCCTCTGGAGATATCAACATCATCGGGAACACCGCTAAGGACAGCGCCAGACTCGGAGAGAGCCAAGTCTCCCGCGCGGGCTTCATCAGGGCGGAGGAGCAGGGAGCCATGGGCGCCCTTGCAGTAGAGGAGGCGCGCATCAGAGGTGACATCGAAGCCACGGCCAAGGGCCTGGACGGCGCTGGAGAGCGTGGCGATGAGCGCGTCCTCAGAGGCCGGCCGCCGATCCATGCCTATGTAGTTAATCACGAAAATGCCACCGCAGTCGCTGCTATTAATAATAATCAATAATTAAAAAAAGGAACTTGGCCTGAACTGAAGAAGCTTTTGCTGGTCGAGTAGGTGTTGAATGGAGGGTTTCAAAAGGGGACAAGATGAAGAGAATGAGATGTTTATAAGAAGAATCCATTTGATTTCTTTGGTTTCTCACTTAGAAAATATAATAAAGAACGCGTTTTCTTTTTCCGAAGGGAAGGAGGACTTTGTTTTGTGGGAGAGCTGACTGTTGACTGGTCAACTCTCTTAGGTGGTGTCACCAACCTTGTTATCTTATCTTCTTATTTTCTTATCTTCTTATTTTCTTATCGTGTATGCACACTTGAAGGAAGTTGTTGCCCAAGATTGCCTTGCCAATCAATGTCTTTAGTTGGCCAAAACATGGAACTATTTGGGTGCTGCATGCACGTTCAATGATCAGTCCATGCATGAGTTCTCACTGTTTTTTTTTTCCAAGCTGACTTGGTTTACTAATAACTACTAAGTCATTGGTTAAAGCTGAACCGGCTCTCAACTCTGAATAATATATATATATATATATATATATATATATATATATATATATATATATATATATATTGTTGTGGCTAAAATCGGTGTTTATCTAGAGATCGACACTGATTCCAGATCAACGATTAGATTTATATTTAATTGGGTGGAGCTTGACAATTGCTGAGGGAATCCTTGAACGCCTCCTAAAGATCGAGAAACCTGCACAGAAGAATAACCGATCGGAGTGGGCCTGAATGCCCGGGCTTAGCTCCGACGATCAAGTTAGAAGGATCCTTTTTCTCGTATGAAATGTTTCAAGTATTATCCTCTATTGCTTACCCTCTCTTCTGATGATACCGTCTCATATTTATAGCCTTGGCTGAAGTGATTGGTATCTTATTGGGCGGATATGGTGGGGGCTCTTTGTTATGTTGAGTCGGCTTTTTTGGACCTGTCTCTTCGGTGTCAAGGATAACTTTTTCCCTGTCATGTCAAGAACCAGACCGTTTTCCTCTTACTTTTAGCCCGAGGGCCAAGTGGGATTGTCTTGTCCGTCTGGTCAGGAGCCAAGTGGGCTCTCTCACCCATCCAGTCGGGATTCAAGTGGGTCGTTCCTCTCGACAAGTCGAGAGCCAAGTGGGTTGTCCCCCCGTCAAATCGATATTGGCGCTTGTCCTTTTTGTGCCCAGGTCCTTCATCGACCGTACTTATATTATGACACATGCCATTCAGTCTCTTAACTCCTTACTGTTGCTTTTCCCTATGCTTTGACTTTGGTCCTGATCTCTTGTCAGAGTTAGGGGGATTTGGGTAGGGATTTGAGTCAACTAGAGAGGCATTAGGGGTGTTAGGGTTAATTAGGCACGTGTGGAGTGGGTGAGTGTTTAAGTGATTGCCACGTAGGTAGATCAGATCAGCTAGTTGGGTGGTCCAGATATAGCCATGTGGATGACCGTTTTTACCCTTATCATATATATTTAGGGGGATAAATTGGATGAGGCACGTGGCTTCGACTTAGACATCCATGTGGGGAAATCCAAGGCACTCATCTATGAGATGCCAATCCCTGAATCACAGATCCTCATTAAGCAACACAAGTAGCAAAATCAATCAAACGGTTGGTAAAACCAATTAATGTGGGATAATGGCAAAGCCATCGGGGACAAGCGACTAGGCAGTGATGGCAGGATCCGAGAGAAGGGGGGGGGGGGGTAACGGTGTAGTGTAATAGTATTTTGAGTGTGTGTGTTTTGGATAGGGAATAGTATCCGCCAGGGACTAATAAGGAATTTGCCTATAAAATAATTATAAACTACTAATGCTCAATCTCTTGCAATATTATGATTTGCATAATAATTATAATTGCAAATCAAAATCCACTCAAACTATCAACCTCTCATTTAAAAAGAAATGTTTTAAAATTTTCTTTTTATAAAATTAATGTTATTGAAATTTTCCTCCTCCATCGTTGTCCCATAAATAACATTTGATTTCATTGTATTTAATTTAACAAATTTAAAAAATTTATAAAAATAAAATATTAAAACTGTATTTTTTTAATAAAGTGGATAAACGACATTTATTTATTTAAGTACAATAGTAGAGAAGAAAAGGGTATAGGTCCCCTTTCGTCAATTACATCTATGTCTTGGCTTCCCTTTCTTGATTACATTCCCTATGCATGTGCCTCCCCTCTCTGACTAAAACCCTTGTGGACAATGATGCGGATCTGGTGAGGCCACCCCTAGATTTTAGGGAAATTTTTAATTTTCTTCAAATTTTACAAAATTTGAAGTTTCCCCCTAAGTTTTAATAAATTTTTTAGATAAATATAAAATTTATAAGGGTTTAAGTGAACACCTAAATTAAAACTATCTTCAACCCTTTCACATTTGCAAAATTTCCCATTGCCCCCAAAAGTTTTAAAAAGTTTTTTTATATAAATATAAAATTTATAAGAGTGTATGTGAAAAATCTAAACTAAAACTGTATTTTTTTTTTGTGATATAGATTGCAATTTAAAATTCCTAACTTGTTCAAATAGGTGAGTGGTATCTACATTTTATTTATTTATTTTAGTTCATGTGAACTTATATATATACACAAAAAATGTATTTTAATTTTGATTTCTTCTTTTTCAGATGATAGAAGATTATTGGTACTTGAAATTTAATATTTTGGTATTAGAAGTTGGAAGTACAATGAAATTGTCAAGTTTAGAAATTTAAACTTTAATTTTATTTATATTTCAAATCATAAATATATATGAGTATATATATTCTTTAATTATTACATAATTATAATTCAAAATTGATAATAACAAAAATCTATATTGGACAATGACTTTAGTAGTTAAGCCTAAGTGATTTTTGGATCCGCCATTGCTTGTGCATGAGTATCGTTAAAGTCCGCGCTTGATAGTTGGTGGGATAGATCCTCTCACATGAACTCCAAGCTCCGCTTCACTGTAGACTCCATCACGATCAGCATCGGCTTCTTAGAAGCTTGGGTTGCATCAAACTAGGAGAGGGTTAGAAAATCAAAGTCACGAATTGTTTTCATAAAAACATGTTGTTTGTCATAAAAACATCATCAATTTTATTCAAACCATACACTCCATGTAATGGCCATAGTGATGAGGTTCCACCCCTTTCATGACTCCTTAGGTAGTTGTTTAACAATTGTGCTACTCCCCTATAGATCTTATATCGTTTGAGGAGTGAAGCCCAAGTGGAAGAACTGGATGAAATACAATCATACTCTTGTAGTATAGTAGCAGTGTATAAAGAGATGTTTTACTGTCTTGTTTGTCTTGTCACATAAGTAGCATGTGGTACTAGCTCTGGTCCAATCCTTGCTCCTCAGATTATCCAAGCTAAGGATCTTATTATCCTGAGCCAGCCAAGAAAACAATTTGACCTTGATGAGGCATAATTGTTTCCATAAGCCCATGGTTACTGTTGATCTGGCACCCCTAACCATTAAAAATTGATACAGAGATTTGACAGAGAAGGAGCTCGAGGCCGTGAGTTTCCAAATTCTCTCGTCCTCTATGTTTCCTACTTCCTCCCTTATGAGCCTAATCAATTCCTCGAGCTCTGAAATCCCACCAAATGATAAGGGGCCTTCCATTATCAGTGGCTTGCCTCGCGGTATTGTCTGCCTAGCCTCCTATATCGTGCTTGTCAATTTTCATATCGCTTCTTATAGTGCTGGAAACTTTAGGTAAGGTGATTGGTCGTCGATCCAATTGTCAAGCCAGAGGAAGATGGCGCTTCTCTTGCCCGACCTTGTGGTGATGTTATACATTAGGGCACCACTATGCTGTGAGATCCCTTTCCATAAATGGGAAGCTGTAGCCGACACTTTCCAGAAAGGGTTAGGTTCTCCATGCTTGAAATATGAATGTTTTAGTATAGGGTAGCATATCCCGACCTTCTTGAAAGAAGCCTCCACCACCATTTCCCAAGTATCGCCAAATTAAAGCTCCTAAAGTTGAGAATCCCCCAACCCCTGAACTCTTTTGGTCTATAAATTATCTCCTATTTCACCAGGTTGTATGATTTTGAATCCATCTCAGCCCCTCTCCATAGAAAATTTTGCCGTGCTTTATCGATTTGGTTTAGGACCCACGTTGGTAGGCGATATATAGAGAGCCAATGAATAGGGATGATAGATATAATGGAGTTGAGTAGGATGATTCTCCCTCCCAACGATAATAATCTTCCTTTCCAAGCGGCTATACGACTCTTAATCTTCTAAGCAATCTCCAATCTTCCTTCCTCAGCTTAGTACCTGACAGTGGAAGACCCAGGTAGCTGATTGGTAGGTGTCCTACCTTACAACCCGTGATGTCCTAAGTTAAAACTGTACTTTTGATTAATTATTATATCTATATATTTATTTTGATTAATGGATATAAAAAAAAATAGTTTGGCCTCAAAATTTCTAAAAGAAATAAAAATGAAACATTAGTTTTTTTTTCTTAAATATTCCGGATAAATTTTTTGGGGGTCACTAAATTATGTACGGATTTCATCTCAGTTATCGAACGTTCAATTTGTTTCAAAGCAGTCACTTAACTTCAAGTTGAGTTCAGCGGGCAGTCACCCAAGGAATTCCAGACCTATCCATGTCAGCATCGTCTTCCCCATAACACCCTTTCTTCCCCAATTACACTCTTCATCATTTGAAAGTCTCTTCCTTAACGCTTCACATCATCCAAAATCAAGGGAGAAAGGGAGTTATGAGGAAGAGGGGATCAGTCTATGTGGCTTCTCTAACGTCCACATCAGCATATATAGCGGCGCCAAAAACCCTTGGGTGACTATTCGTTGAGCTCAAATTAAAGTTGAGTGATTGCTTTAAAATAAATTGAAGTTCAGTAACTGAAATGAAATCCGTACATAATTTAGTAACACACCCAAAAAAAATTTACCCTGAATATTCCGCATCTTAAACTTTGAGCATTGATTTTTTTTTTCTCTTTTAAATATCAAATCAAAAATTCAAAATACAAACAAATTATAGATAGTGATATGAATCAGCAAAGCAAAGCAAAGCAAAGCAAGCATCTAATCTAATCCTCTGACTTCATCTCTCCGGATCAAGAAACCAAATCTCAACGCAATCGTGTGGCTACTCCTCCAAGTAGTCCCACGGTCCCACCTCTTGTCATTTAGCATGCGCTCACTCTCTAATCATCCCTATCCAAACCCAGTGGGGCCCACTTCACCAAACCGATCCCATCCCCAAGTTTTTAAAATAATACCCGCGTGTCAACTTCTCATTAGCCAGATCTCATCCATCGACCAATCAGCACCGAGGTCGTACAAAACTCGTACGACCCCAGCCGCAGAGGATCGGATAAGCTCTCCCTCCTTTCTAGAAGGGAATTATTTCCCATCCCATCCTTCGAAGCTATTAACATACACGCGCGCTACACGAAATCTCTCACTATAAATTTCGAAAATTCAGTTAAAAAAACAAGAAAAAAAGAACGAAATTCGTGTAGCCTCTTCTCCGATCCTTGCGATATCAATGGGACCTCGTTTCGATCCCACCGATCTGGCTCGCGGCCGGCTTGCAGTCATCTCGGCTCACCTCGCCGCCCCCTGCATCTCCTCCGCGCCTGATCTCGAGGTCTCTCCTGTTTCCGTTCAGGATGTGGCGGGCGCCCCAAGGGGTCTCGGTGGTGCTTTGACTGTGATCGATCAGAGGACTGGCAAGAAGTATGAGATCAAGGTTTCAGATGAGGGGACTGTCAAAGCTTCTGATTTCAAGAAGGTATCGCTGATCGGTTTGCCCTATAATTTCCTGAATTTAGTATTTTATTTTTGGTTGTTTCCGTTATTTTCAGCGATTTTTTTCCCTTTTCTGATTTTGTGCGCCAAGTGTTAGTGTATTGGAGATTCCTAGTTGTGTTTTTCGCTATGTATGTGATTTTGCTCCTTTTGATTCGGGTAGTTTTATTGATTAAATCGTCAAGTATTCCTTTAACTCACCAGTTCAATTAAATATCAATTGAAAGGCGATCACTTTTTATTTTAATTTCTCAGTTCTGTGGTGTTTCTAATCTGCTTGATTTGTTTGCTATGTTGTGGCCGGTGCTAAATTTGTGATGTTTCATTTGATGTTTTTGTTTTGTCATGAATGTTGTTAAATTTATTTTATATTTATAATTTTTTTTTAAATTGAGCTGTATGGGCTAGAGAACAGTGACTGAAGGACAATCGTTTCTTAAATTCTTATGGTGCTTCAGGGTTTGTCACTCTTTTATATACTTCGCAATCCTACCATTTTAGAATTTTCATGATCTTGAGAACTTGGTTTGATTTCTATCATATGGGCTGTGAATACGTGTGGTCTTCTATTGAGATTGTTAGTAAAATTGTAAGATAATTGAGTGGAGCAATTCTTGAGATCTTCTATGGTAGATATCCACTGGAAATCAAGACAAGGGGCTTAAACTCTATGATCCTGGCTACCTCAACACTGCTCCAGTGAGGTCCTCCATCTGTTATATTGATGGAGATGAAGGGATTCTGCGATACAGGGGCTACCCTATTGAGGAGTTGGCAGAGAGCAGCACCTTCGTTGAGGTGGCCTACCTCTTAAGTGAGCCCTCCTTACCCACTAAAGAGACAGTCTGATAATTAGCTTGTTTTTAAGGGTTTTGAAAAAATTAACATGCTTCCTTTGCAGTGTATGGAAACCTGCCATCTCAGAACCAGTTGGCCAACTGGGAGTTTGCAATTTCACAGCATTCTGCGGTTCCTCAGGGTCTTTTGGTGTGTTGTTGTTGCTCCTGAACTCATGCTTGCTTGCTACAATCCCTTTCAAAATAAATATGGTGTCCTGGATTTAATTCCTGGAACTATATTGTTCTCTTTTGTAGGATATTATACAGACCATGCCCCATGATGCACATCCAATGGGTTTACTTGTCAATGCAATGAGTGCACTCTCTGTGTTTCACCCTGATGCCAATCCTGCTCTCAGAGTAAGTTTACAAACTCATTAATATTTTATTTTTGGCGTCAGAGTTTTTAGTTTTCATGAATGCATCGCTCCACTTATTTTATGTGGTTTCCTGAATGATAAGTCTTGACATTCTTTTGCTCTTGTAGGGCCAAGATCTTTACAAGTCAAAGCAAGTGAGGGACAAACAAATTGCAAGGATACTTGGAAAGGTATGTGGTACACCCATCTTACACTCTGATAGTTTGAAAATTTTATTTTGCTCTAACGTGGATGGTTGAGTTGCTGTTTTTTTGTCTACTAATCGCATAGTACTGATTAATTTCCACTTGTTAATTAATTGTAGTTCTTTTTTTATTTCTGCAGGCACCAACAATTGCAGCAGCAGTCTATTTGAGATTATCAGGGAGGCCTCCAGTGCTTCCATCTAACAGTCTTTCATATTCCGAGAACTTCTTGTACATGTTGGACTCCTTGTAAGAGTCTTGTTTCCTTCTTGCTCTTATTAATTAAAGTATTTTATGCATGGTATATCTTAAAGATCATTGAGTGAATTAACTGTTATTCTCAATTAAAAATAGCTAACACGTCTTGAGCAGAATATTGATGATTGGATCTTAATATTTATTCACTTCAGATTTGATCATAATGCAGGGGCAACCGTTCTTACAAACCCAATCCTCGTTTAGCTCGAGTACTCGACATTCTCTTTATTTTGCACGCGGAACATGAAATGAACTGCTCCACAGCTGCTGCTCGCCATCTTGCATCTAGGTATGAAATATTGGCTGAAGCTTTATATCAGTCATGTTTGAGATGATTTTCCGATTTTTTATTTTTTATTTTATTTTCAGTGGTGTGGATGTCTACACTGCTCTTGCTGGAGCTGTTGGAGCACTGTATGGCCCACTTCATGGTGGGGCAAATGAGGTGTGGAATTATTCTCTTTATTTGATGACATTACTAGTGATTGAGTTAGAACTTTCTATGTTCAAGTAATCCCATCACTTGTTAATTTCTTTCTTTTTTTTATTTGAGAAAAAAAAACTTATTAGTTCTTTTGGAAACAAACTTGCTATAAAATATATATCTTAAGTCATTCTAATTCTTACTCTGCCTGATATTGGTCAATGGAACTTGAATCTTTTCTCTTGAAGCTAAATCTTGGAATATAACACTGTTATCTGGTTTATTATGATAATTATAGGCTGTTCTTAAGATGTTGAGTGAGATTGGAACAGTTGAGAACATTCCAGAGTTCATTGAAGATGTGAAAAACAGGTGTGGGTTGCTTTTGTTTTGTTTGTCTATTCAAACTTATCATAGGTGGCTTATAGTTTTCTTTCCTTCAAAAAATTTCCTTTTCTAAAACTCTAATATTATTTTTAATCTGGATATAAATAGGAAGAGGAAAATGTCAGGATTTGGACACCGTGTGTATAAGAATTATGATCCTCGTGCTAAAATCATCCACAAATTGGCTGAGGAAGTCTTCTCAATCGTTGGACGTGATTCACTAATCGAGGTTTTTTCCCCTCCTTTACATTATGCTTTATATTATTGGCATACTCTAGTTTTAAATTTGAGGCATGTGTCTAACCTGTAACAGTTTAGTCTCTCCAACAGCTGACTGCTCCAGTGTACTGTAATTTAAATCGGGTGTTAGTTTGTGTTTCTTTCAATATTATCATATAGAACACCAAATGGCTTAATTGAGGCCACCTGATACTTTTCCTGCATTTGCTATTGAAAATATTTTTATCAGTTTAAACATGTCTTAGACATGACAACTCATTTTCCATTAATGTTTCAGTAATGTGATTAAATTAGATGTCATTCAGTAGTGCAGTAATGAACTGGAAACAGGAGGCTATTAGGATTCAACATATGACCATCAAAATCCTTAGATATTTAGCTTGCAGCTTCATTTGATATCCATCACTTCCGCCTTCTTTGTTTAGAGTGGGTCGCCATAGCTATCTATTGGGAGTGGATGCTTGTAAGACAAAATTTTGTTTGAACTTATACATGTTTCACCTCAGTTTCCTCTTTATGTTTGTTAATGAGAAAAATGAAAAGAAATCAAATCAAGAGCCATGAACCCATATCCACATATACAGTTTGTTGGGCATAATAGCTTATTTGCACATAGTTGATGTAGAATATGCACATTTTGAATGCTGAACTTTAGACCAGATCAAAATTCTACTTTGGATCCTTTCCTATGGAAGTATGCTTATTTCCTGTATTCAATTGCTTGATTTTATTCTTATCTGCTGTATTTGCAGGTAGCTGTTGCATTGGAGAAGGCTGCATTGTCAGATGAGTATTTCAAAAAGAGGAAGCTTTATCCTAATGTAGATTTTTACTCAGGCTTGATCTATAGGTAAGCCCAATATATGCCTTTCCTTTTTGAAGTTTTGAACATCTGCAGTTCGAATAACTATTTTGAAATTAGGGCAATGGGATTTCCCCCCGAGTTCTTCACTGTTCTGTTTGCTATCCCTCGTATGGCTGGATATTTAGCACACTGGAGAGAATCACTTGATGATCCTGATACGAAGATCATGAGACCACAAGAGGTTAGTTGAATGATAACGTAAAGGAGCTTTCTTGAATTATGGCAGTAGCAGAATTTTAACATCTACCATAATAGAAAAGTCTTTCTTTATAATGAAAAGTTGGGAAAACATATTCTTCTTCAGAAAAATAAACCACCGTATTCTTCTAGTTAAAAGGCTGTTCGAGCTCATAGAAGAGTCATTAGCAGTTCCCAAACACAGAACAATGGCAGTGCATTTATAATGATGATAGCAGGCAATAGTGCGTCATAATTGTCTTTACTTTGTTAAAATGCAACCCATAAAAGAAATTGACTTCTACAAAAATTTTGCTTAAGAATTTATATACAAAAGTACAGCTCTTTGTTCCATTCTTTGACCAGGGTAGGGTGGATTTGACTGATATTCATTATGGTTCTTAGTAAGCAGGAAAGCACTAGGTTCCGTTGATCTCAAACAAGCCCATGAACTACTTACCTAGTTGGTTCAAAGACACAGAATTTATCCATAATAATTATATTTATTTCTCAATCGTAAGTAAAAAATGGCAAAACATTGTAAACTTTGCTGATTGAATTTCTCTTGCTGAAAATCATTTTAGTTATTGTTGTGCTGTGTTCATGACCACCCTAGTGTGTGGACCGATAAATATTTCCCTCTCCAACAAGTTCACTTTCATGGTAAGCCATTTGGAATTATAGAACTCACTTTCAGAAACATGACCATTACCAGTTCTCGTCACAGGCAAACTTTCTTCGCCAATGTAGCATCAAGGAAGCTGCTGGTTTTTGTCTGTTTAATATATTTTGGGAGAATATATTCTCATGGTTCGAGTGTTCCAAGATTTGTGTTTAAGATGTTTCTTATATACCTGATAACTGTTGTCCCAGGTCTACACTGGTGTGTGGCTCCGACATTATACACCTGTCCAAGAACGGGTCCTAGCTACTCAGGCTGATAGACTTGGTCCAGTGTCTGTTTCAAATGCATCAAGGAGGCGGCTGGCAGGTTCTGGTGTATAACTCAAGGTAAACCGGGGAAAAATACATTATCATAGTAAATAAAAATGTTATGGCTCTAGTTATCCTGATGCCATGGCTTGAAGTGCCCAAGTTAAAGCATCAATCTAGAGTTTCAGTATCTTCTTGGTCAGACATCATGGCTGTAATCCTTCCTTTTTTTTTATAATTTTTTTCCATGTTGAAGATACCAACATTTGTTCTATGCATAACACATTCGGAGTAAAAATTTAATAAATCATCAAGGGTTGAGTGCAGGAACAGGAAATAATACAACTCATGTTTTTATGGAAAATAGAGTTTATTGAAACCTGACTATTGCATGCTATGGCCAAGCCTCAAGCCCTTCATCACCAGATTCTCTGTGGGTTCAGTTTTTTCTTGTTAATTGATGTGAGATTAATGGACTTCCAAATTTTCTGCACTGTTGTATCTGATGAACACTCATCATATTTCTGCTGCTTATTAGGTTACAACATTCAGCCAAAATAAGACTAAATTATTCAATATCCTGCAGATCTATGTTTTACAAGAGTATTGGAAACTTGTTCCCTGAAGACTCTAAACTTCACAGAGGAAAAACACTGCCCCCAAATAGGTTGATTTAATAAATGTTGATATAAATTTTTGGGTTAAATCGAGCTTGACTATTATTTGCATGAACCCCAGAAAAAAAGTACTTGTATTCTGCAACAAAAGAGCAGTTTCCCTATCACTCAAAAATGGTTTGCATGATCTTATCTGGTGAATGCTTGAAGAAAAAAAAAAGGTTCAGAAATTATGTTTGTAAATTGTACACAGTCAACCAAAAGGCTCATAGCCTAGTGGTATAACCTTGGGTCCTGTGTGTTGGATAATTCTTCTCGAATAAGTCCTCGTAGCGAGTCCCCGCCCCCGTAAATGGAGGGAGCAAGCTCGAGTCGAGTTTATTCTTCGAGGATTGTACACGCACGGTGAAAGGTCAAGGGCGATCGAGTGAGTTTACTTCTCGAATGCCATGATCACGTCCCTGACTGACCTGTATTGGGGGTCTTCATGGCCTATGTCAAATATATATATAGAGTAGTGATAGGATGAGGACTTATATATAGTATATATATATATATATATATTATTTTTTATAATGTTATTAGATATATATTGATTTATCTATATATTTTAAACAATATATAAATATGTATATATAATTTTTAAATTATCTTATTCTTAGAATACATGTATATATTATGTATATATAAATTTAAAAATTATATATACATATGTATATATTGTTTAAAATATATAAATAAATCAATATATATCTAATAACATTATAAAAAATATAATATATATTTTATATATATATATTTACTCTATATAAGTAGTGATAGGATGAGCCCGGCCGGCCTCATCCTATCACTACACTCTCTCTCTCTCTCTCTCTCTCTCTCTATATATATATATATATATATATAGACATTTTATAATAATATCTAGTCACAATCTCATCAAATTTCAATACTAGTAGTCCTTTTCCTTTGGCTGTTTTTTTCTCCATTGTTTTAATTTCTTTGTCAAATTGGTATATGTCTTTCCAGAACTCCAAAGTTGAAAGTGATGCGTAGCCAGTAGTAGTTCAATACTTCATTAAGACTCTTTATCTGTTGAAAATTGAAGTGGAGAACTATCAATTTGTTTCCGACTAAAGACCAAGTCAGCAGATAACTATCAACTTGTGGGCAATCTGATTACGTTAATAATGAAAGATAAGCTCAATGTGAGTTTCATCCAAGTGACTTGGGCACTCTTAAAATGTCAACAAATGACTCCCAATGTTACTGTGCATTAATCTCTAACATCCCAAAATCATTATACTAATAATTAGGATAAACTCACACTTTCAAATCCTTCATTAATCTATTTTGTGATTTGATCTGCACAAGAGGACAACCAACCTCCAAAAACTCGCCAAATTTCATATAAGAAAAGTAAATTATAATCAGTATGTAAAGATCAATTGAGCATATATTTATATTAAGGCCGAATAGGTATAGAAAATAATTAGTAATAAAATGATAATTTTGAGTTAAATCACTGAAGTCCACTAATCGGTTTCGTTTATGATTGATTGAAAATTTTACAGCATATTTAAATCTAGAGATGCACTAATACTCAAACAAATGAGCCTCTCCCAATTCTCTAATAGATGATAACTGGATTCTAGAAGAATATAAATTACTTGTATAGATTGACAGGAGATTGAAAATTTCCACAACTTTCTTTTGAAGAATTGATTTGAGATTTACCTTGATGACATCATAATCATTATTTATCAATAACAAATAACAAATAATGTTTTATGGGGTAACTAAGACTAATTAGTAGCTAATCCATTAGCAAGCCTCAAATAAAACATTACAGAAAGGGCCTCAAGAAATCTGCCATTTTGTTATCTTCCCTGCTCCATTCAAAATTGGCAGCTGAGTCGGCCTGGCCAGCATTTTACAGTTTCTTTGCACCTTAAAGATTGGCTTTGATGAGCATCATTAAGCACTTGAATGATAAACAATGTTAGAATGCATACTGGTAAATAGCCTTTGCGACACCATGTTCGTCATTGGTATCACCAATCACATCAGCCACAGCTTTAGCCTGATCTGACGCATTTCCAAGTGCAACTGCTAATGATGCTAATTGCAGCATCTCAACATCATTCTCTCCATCACCAATAGCCATAATCTGTTTGCAGATGCAGTAGCTATGTAAAATTAATCTTCAAGTGTCTAATAAGGTTCAATTTGTTAAAAATGGGGGTAAAGTCACTCTTGATCCTTAAAATGAAGGTTGATGCTCAAATTCGTGCCTTGAAAAAAGATAAAAAAATATTTGTTCATTTCATTCTTGAAGTAGAGGATTTTGCTCATTTTTGTCTTATGCACCATGGGACTAACAATGTTTTAACTCTTGTTTATAAAACAGAGTTTACTGGTGTGACAGCTGGGATGATAGAATTTTTAACCCCAACTGATGTGGTAGAAAGCATCACATGGTCATTGTACATGGTTTCTTTAAGTCACTACAAGCAAATAGCCATATGGTAATTGATGTGAACAATCTGTCCATGTGTAATGCCATGTCAGCTACTACATCATTATATTATACCGCATAAATATAGGCGAAATAGTGTTATTATATGGCAAAAAAAAAGATAGAACTGAACAAAACCTTCAATTTCAGGGATAAAATGAACAATTTTTTCAGTTTAGGACAAAATTTAACATTATCCTTTATTTTAAAGGCCACTAGTGTCCTTATTCCTTAAAAATAAGGGTGCGACCTCTAGTGTAAGTTCATGTGCAACTGGAAATACTAGATATACTTTCAAGCTTTTGAGTTTTCACATGTTATAGAACAAATTAGAGCAAGACTAAAAATTCAGTTAAAACATACCTCTTTAGCAGGTATTCCAAGGTGATCCAGCAGTATTTTAACACCACAGCCCTTGGAAGTTCCAGCAGGGACAATTTCAAGCATATCTGGTTGTGCTTGGACAACACCTGCCAGACCTTTAGTCGCTTCTGCCCAATATGGTCGCAAAGTAGATGAAACTCCCTCTGCAGTATCGAGAAAGAGCAATTTCTGCGACATGGAGAAACTATTAATAATGAAACCTTTGTTTTGAGATGATTTTGGAAATGCAAAACTTCAACATAGCAAGAACAAGGAAGTTAAACCTCATAATAATTTCATGGACAGGATTTGAAAGTTGAAACAAGTGTCAAAATGGGGTCACAGTAAGACTCAACAACCATACATGAAAATTAAAAAACAATGAGGCATTCCAAGATCATGTGATGGTGGTGAGGACATATGGGATGAAAGTCAGGGCAAAAGAGAATGACAATATTTGATTTAAGAAAAGAGGTCCGACTACATGTGCAGAATTGTTAATCACAGTATTTCGTTTCCTTGTTCTTCAAGACCTTATTCTTTAATTGCTTAAGCAATTAACAAACATTGGGACCTTTTCAGAACAGACCTCTATCAGTGCAGCACAAAGGAATGTGATGCTTCACTGTGTAGTTCATATGAAGAACATGATCCCTATTAGAAACCAAGTCATCAACAGAAATTGACAATTACTTACTAAAACCATTCATTCTTGAATCTTTTTCAAAATTTTGTGAAGCCTTTGTTAACCAGGAATTTCTAGTTTCTCATATGCATTATAACTTTGGAATATTTCATGCAGGTAAACATACATGCGCTAAAAGTATTCACTCCATGACCAAAGGACAAAATTTAGGCTGTTGCAGACCTGTGTCTCTGCAGCTGCCACAAGGTGCTCGACTGAAGGTATCACCTCTGCCTGCATGGAGAAGTACTTAAGTCCACACAGAATATGCAATAAAAAAATACTGAGTTGTTCATATCCTACCATACCTTTGGTTCATGATAAACCGAATGCAGTGAATCAACCAAAGGGTGTTCAAATAAAGTAAGACATCTGTCCTGGCAAAATGCTATCAGAGGAACCTCATGTTCCAAAGAATATAAAAAAGCCTGTGGTAAAAAAATAATAATAATCAAGTACATAAATTTTCACAAACATGGCGTCTCTATTAAGTAAACTCATATCTCAAACATGCTTTGAAATTCCCCAAACAGTAATATGAGATAGAAAAATATATAACAAAACCGCAAAAGATAGTATTTCAAAGATCAAGTTAAAATTAAGAACCGCACAAATGTGAAAACAGCAATTTTACCTCTCTACAAACATTTTGGTTTAAACTTCTTCTAAAAATCTCTCTACCTTGTCCCCCATAAACAAGCGAGCCCTGGAATCAAGAAATAAGAATATAATCAATCAAGTTCTCCATAATGTGATTATTCAGAACTCAAAAGAAAAGAAGCCTAGAACCTTAAGAATACACTACTTAAAAACCAAAACAGCCTCTAGGAGCATATATTAAGATTTCAGTAGCATGGCATATTAACGGCAGTTTGGATTGACACCCCTTTAGGCTAGCAATAAGACTACCATCTGATCATATTCATTTACATGCATCTGTACACACATCATATTCATTTACCCAGTTTGGGTTGACACCCCTTTAGGATAGCAAGCTCCATTTTTCACATGTACCTTCCACCAAATAGAAGCACAAGAACTGCGAAAAGTTGCTCAAACAGGATACGTCAAACACCATTCTTTTTAGCATAGGAAAAGAGCTGTTAAGTCACAGGAGCTGAATCTTGCGAGCAATAAGTAAAATCCATATAGGTACTTTTGCTACAAAGAATAGTATTACTGAAGCATGATCACATGATCACACTGCAACGGCGTCAGAAGTGATGAAGTGATTGGGTGGAGCTAGCATCTATTATCTTTTGAAAGCAAGATGGTTGAAAAGTTCAGAAGAGAACCTGTAGGAAGACGCCAGGTGAAACTTCAGAGACAACACCACCTTTTCCTGCCAGGCCAACCACCTTCAAGGCACTTATAACAGCTGGACGAGTCTGCAAAAATAAATCATGTTAAATGGATCAGAAATTACAATCAAATCTTTAACAAACATAATCACTACAAGTTAATTTCAAAATTATAAAACTAGAAGGGGGAAAAATGGCAGTAGGCATTATCTGCATCATTGTTCCTTCTATTGGCTTTATTCTCTAATCAATCAGAGTGCACCTTAGTAATCCCCAGGAGAAGGGTAAGGTGAGAAACACTGAATGACTACTAAGCAACTGTACCACAAATAAAAATAAAGTAATAAAATAATAAAATAGAATAAAAACCCTTAAGCTAACCTTTCCGGTAGCTATCACAATGTTCACTCCTCTTGAAATAGCTTCCCTAAGAGCTGCAACATTTTCGGTACTGATTTGACTTCTAGTATTCAGAAGTGTTCCTTTAAAACAATAGTAGTTATCATAATTAGTAAATGGATAAGTTGAAAAATTCAAGCATAACAAAAGTGTCAAATGACAAACAAACTCATTGCATGCTATCCCAGCTCACCATCCATATCACAGAAGATATAGCTGAATTTTGGTTTATAAAACCGCAGGCTGCCAGCTTTCTTGGTTTCCTTGTTGGCATTCCCTGAGACAATTTTAAACTACAGACCCTTCTATAATTCAATCATGCATGTCATTAGCAAAAATTGTACTCATAACCAGAAACATACCATCTGCTCTTCCTGACTGAAGGCTTCTAACATGTACATCACCATGTGTACTCCTAATTAGACCTTTCCCTTTCCACCCAAGACTCTTTAAAACAAGTTCTTCTTCCTTCTCCATTTCTGCTTCAGCCTCATTACTCATCTCGTGATCAAAACCCAGCAGGTGCAATAAACCATGAATCTGGAAGATGATGGAATTGATGTGTAACACTTAAATTCATTAGTTTGTGTCTACGCACAGATATACATGAAGGGAGGTTGTAAATTTTGTCTAGTCCATATTAATAGCAGTTACGATATAGACTTGAAACCATTGAAGTTTCAGATGGGTTTAATAAGGTTTAGAATTTAACTTGTAACTAATTCTGTGTTTGAACTCAATCTTAAAATTGAATAGATGGATCATTTAAATATATAAATACATCCTTTTCTTGTCTAATTGATATGATAAATCTGTTAGCTATTCCTTGACTAAAAACAAATCATGCTCAAGTGCCACTATATGGAAACATCCACTTCAACCGAACATTCCAAAAGAAATATAATGAAATTTAAAACACACATACCAGAAGGTAACTTTATCAGGGTAGTGTATGAAATTTAGAACAGTAAAATATGAGAATAATGCCATTGTAGGAGCAAACTTTCCTAAATAAACTAAATTCTTATAAATAAAAAATGGCAATTCCTAGGATAAAGAACACCGAATTGCAGAATAAAGTATTGACACAAATAAAGAAAGGAAAAGAATAACCATGAGAATTCGAATTTCATCAATAAGTGTATGGCCTCTCGCCTCAGCTTTCCGAGCAGCTGTTTCAACAGAAATTATGATATCGCCCAACATTAGCTGCATAAGCAAACAATCTGCATATAAGTAGAAGAGATAATAGTAAAATTGATTAAAAAGTTAAATATATATTCCATCTGACCTAAATATATTTTCTTACAATGGGTATATCAAGTTGAGGAATATGCTGAGACATCGATAGAACATCCGTAGCATAGTCTTCGTCTCTCCATTCTTTATTTAGTTTACAAATAAAATTGTCATTGCAGAGCAACACAGATAGCTCGACCTTTTTATATTTATCGACATCATCTATAGAAGTATCCCTGGTCTTATACTCTGAATCCTTGAGGCCATCAAATGCAATCTTCATTGCCATGGGAACATTCAGCCTGAGCATTTCTGCTATGCTCTTTTTGGAAAAAGCATTATAGAAGAAACTGTTAGAGAAGCAAATAGAAAGCATGCATATCGATAGCAATTCAATAGGTTATTGGTTCAAATATAATGTGAAAAAGAAAATTTATGAACAGCACCATATACAAATAAACCTGCATAAAGCTCCACCTAAGTAACAATGACAACCAAACAATTGTATGCAGTGAACACCAGACTTTTCAAGTTTTAAAGACCATTAATTCATAAGGCCTCTAAAAGAAGTATCCAGGCATCTTATTAGCTGCAGTTTGCACAAGTGCGAATTTTGTATACAATAACAAATGAAGGTTTGGAACAGATTTGCATCTCTTTATCAAAACTTTAGAAATACCATAAGTCTGTGAAAAGAGGCAATTTATCAATTATTAAGGAGTTGGGAAACTAATAAATACAATATTATCAAGTTAGATTATACAGGAGTTAGTTCAGTTAATTACAGACTTCTAATATTTGGGCACTTCACAGTTGATCAACGTAGAACTCATAATCAAAACCACCCAATATAGAAGGCATACCTAACCACAGAGCCAGAGATCAATACTCCATGACCTCTGCATGTTCTATAGTCTTTCCATTCGTTGCTTTGATCTCCATCATTTCACCTAATTATTTAATATGAGTACTTTGATTCATTCCTAACATACCACAAGTAACAAAAAAATGCAAGTTCATAATAAATGTTTCCACCATTTAATATCCATGTTGACTGTTGAGACAAATTAAATTTTGAGAGAAGTGAGTAATAGATGTCAAGAGTGATTTGATAATGATTCTATCACCCAGAGATAAGCATAGCAAACGCAATCCAAGTCACAATATCACAAATGAAATGTTTACAGGTAAAGGAACATCAAATATCCACATGTCGCTGCTTTCTCTAAAACCTTAGAAAGGAAGAGTCCCCATCTCCACGTCCAAAAAAAAAGGGGATGCAAAGACTATGCTGAGAACTGTCCTCTAAACGTCATCTATATATCACCTTCGATGTTAAGTTCATATCACCGAACAAATAACAAAAAGAAAACTGCAAGAATCCACAAAGGAACACCAGAAAAGAAGAAAGCAGCGACCAAAAAAATCCAGTTCTTCCAAGGAAAAACCTTCCGAAGCTTCAATCTTTCTCCATTCTAAGCATTGAAAGCTATAAAAACAAGCACTTTAAAGAAGAAGAAGACGCATTTCCAAATCGAATTATTACCAGAATTTCAGGATCGTCAGGCATTTCCTCTTCGACGCAGATATTGACCTTGAGCTCGAGTTGCTTCTCCTTAGGCGCCTGTTTCTTCCCCGTAGGCCGCCGCCTCAGTTTACGGAACCCACGGAGGGTCGCGAGGAACCCCGAGAACGGACCAGGCGATGAAGAACAAAGAAAAGGAATGCGGAAACATCTCCACTGAGTTTTGGAAGAGAAGGAAGGGAGGGGAGAGAGGAAAGGCAGAGGGAACGAGATGGGCGACGCTCTCGACAAGCTCGACGAGAGTGCAGAGGAAATCGGTGGAAGAGAGTGAAGAAGACGGGCTCTGGCGGCGAGAGGGAGTGCGGCGCGGACCACGATCTTCGCCATTGGCATGGGGGAGATGAGCGGCGTCGAGCAGCGGGAAGAGAGAGCGTGCGTGTCCTTCGTTTTGGTTTGGTTGGATTGATTCGTATTGAATTGGACCAACTACATGATTTAGGTTAAGGTTATGGCTCTGGGTTTACTTTATTCTTGGATTTGCAGTAAAATTAAAACTTTTGTGTTTGTTTTTGCAATTTTTTTTTTCAAAACAAAAATTAGTGGAAAGCAAGTCAATATACTTTAAACTGGTTCATCAATTTTAAAACAATTTATACAAGATATTCTACTATTTGAAGCTGGAAGGAACTTTCTCTTATCAAGTATGAATAGACAATTAAAAATGATCACATAGAAACAGATGTTTTCTTACGAATCATCAGCACCACTAACTTTTTCTTTTTTTTATTATCTTAATTTGATGCAAAAAATACCTTAAACAAAAAATTAAGATAGGAGACGGCACAAAATCTAATTAAATAAAACCTAGAGTTAACAAAAATATATCCACTGGAAGAGACAGGAGATGACAACCCTAGGACATCCCGGTGACAGATGAAAAAACTGAAGACCAAATGTGAGACAAACATCTGGAGTTACTCGGAGCATTTTATAACTCAGCATCTCACACCTTCAGGTGAGATATATCTGAACTGGATACTGAAAAGTTACAAACAGAGTCAAAGAAAGAGGTGACTCTCATACTCTGGCATATATACGGTCGCCTCAGATGTCTCTTTGAGAGTACTTAACCAAAAAAGGGATAAAAGAAAAAGAAAATGAAGGTGTTCCTTCCCAAGTAACCACAAAGACTACAGCATAGAAGCAGAGTATTCAAGAACTTCATTGGCTGCATTTTATTCTCTACAAGAGGTTGTTTCGTCAGTTAGCACTGATGGCTCACTCAGGTCGCTGTGATCTAGCAAGCTCTTATCTCGGGGATACGGCTAGCAACAGGCGGGCAGCTGCTGGAAGCCTTCAGTGCGGCAAAGAGGCATGAGAGCCTTGCTATCATGGGCTTGGCAAGAGAGGGCTTGTACAGGGAGATGCTGAGATCCTCACGGGAATCCTTGCCACTGTCATAACCTTCAAGATCTGCTTCAGTGATCAATACTTCATCTCCCATGGGTGAACTTGGTGGTGTGACTGTTGTCCAGGTTCTAATTGCAGGGGACTCTAAGCCTAACTTGAGTTGGCTATACTCCAGGACAGCCTGTGTAGATAACATGCAGATGTACAAGAGGGGGGAAATTAAAATTATGTAAAGAATATAGTTGACACATCATAAAATAAGTATACCCTGTATTTGGAAAAGATGGGCTGGTGTTGTTAGCAGTTGGAACATAGAAATAATAACTATGTAGTTCTACAACATAATACTACACACACATAACCTACTAATCAGTGCTAGTCATTTCTAAGATTGACCATGTCTACAGGATTCCTAAACAAAAGCTAAAACTCATACTTAACTTTTATTTTTTAATTTTATTTTTTAAGAGGGGACCAGTAAAATAAGCATCCCATTATCTGTAGCACAAATAGAACATTCTGTCTGAAGGTGAAGACTCTTCCCCATAAGTCAAGGCTTATGCAGAAAAAAAACTAGATTGGTACATACCCTCCACTGTGAAGGAGCCAATAGCACACGGGATCTTTTTGATCGCACATATTCCAAAGCAGCTGAAGGTGTCATATTCTTATACTTTACCTGAGAAATTTAAGAAAATCAGAAACAAGTCCAGGGCTCCCTAAAGGGAATTACTCATGTAAAAATCATTTACATATTTACAAACTACTCAGAAGTGCACACTACATTAGCTAATTTAATGCTCAATAATGAATTGAGGAAGAAGACAGTTGGAAAAATGTAGCAATCCTAAAGTTACCAAGTAGCACAAGACAATTGTGGTACTTCGTCCCCTCCCAGCTTTACAATGAACATAAGTGGTTCTCCCACAAGTTGTGTTCCCTGAAAAAGAGTTCATAGAATAGATTAGCATACTTGATGACATATGATTAAGAAACAAGTATTTCCTTGTCAAACAAAGTTAGCTTGTGCTTAATTTTGCACTATCTCTGTTATCCTTAAAGTTCCATGACCTCCTTTACGTACATCAATACATTCGTCTAGCAAAGCTCCAAGTCCGAAAATGTATAAGCACTTAAACCATGATAAGTTAGCAAGGCTCCAACCCTGATGCTGAACCAGGGAAAAAAATGTGTCCACATTAACTATAACAACCCATTCCCATCTCTGGTGAATGTTTTGCCTCACAGAATTCACCTTTCCAAGTTTCATAATTTGTACAAAAGAAATTTAACAACGCAAATCACTTAATCTTATATTAGTTTTATAAATGATATCATCCTTAACCATCATCCAGAAAGAGGCAGGAATAAATATAGCACATACCAGTACATGAAGGCAACCAGAAATGAAGAGATTCGCTTACCATGAATGAAATCCACTGCTCGGCATATGTCCGCATGTGATGGAGCAAAAAGGTAATCTCTTGTGGGTATCACAAGATGATCAATCCCATGGACCTGAAACCAGGAAAAAAAAACTGAGTGTAAGCAGAAAAGAGGAAACATTAATACCAAATTCAGAAAATATATATATATATATATATATATATATATATATATCTCAAAACACAGATTAACTTATGCTAGTAAACCGTTAATTCTAGATACCAATAAACACTTGAAGGGTATAATTATAATAAAACAAATGATTAAAAAAAACTGAATTTTATGAGCTGCAAGCCTGCAATCATCATTTTTTTTCTTTTTCTTTTTTTTCTCCAAGATTCCATCAAGAACTAATAACTAATTCAACAGTCAAAAAATAAGAAAAGTATTAGCAACAATTAATCCGAGAGTACAATTTACAACCAGGCCAATAAGCTTTGCATGCTTATAATTAGCATATGATGAACAGATAGGACACTCCATGAAGAGGGCATGTAACATGCCATTGTGAAAACAATAATGATACAAGAAGATTTGAACACTGGTTGGATTAAAATTTCTATATCTATTTTGTTGGTAAATCTGCCAAATAGCAAAATGAAAACCATGAAACAATATCCTGGAAAGAATTCATGACAAGGAACACTTGCCTGATATAAAGATGATGGAACTAAGGTCTCATATGGTTCATTCAAAGTAACTACTCCACGAACACCAAGCTGCAAAAGGCGAGGAACATCCTTGGGAAACGGAACAGCTCCCAGCAAAAGAAACTGCAATATCAATACAATGATCAATATGAACAAAGTGGCTACTCATGACATAATATGTTACAATATAACTAGGATAACAAACATACTACAGATCTGTGAACTATAACTTACAATAGATAATTCACACACAATTACCAAATTAAATTGTAGATTAGTAAAAAGAAATATCAGATGTGGAGCAAATAAACACAAAACAATAGATTTTTTTTATCTAAATTAAACTTTCAATGACATGTAAATCAAGCTACTGAACTTTGTTGCATGAAGTTATTTACGGTAACTCTAAAAAAGGATAGCCCGGTGCTACAAAACTCCCGTTATGTGCAGGATCCAGGAAAGGGTCGAACCACTTGGGTCTATTGTACGCAGCCTTACTTGCTTTTTTTTGCAAAAAGTTATTTCCACCGCTCGAACCCGTGACTCAAGTCACATAACGACAAATTTACCGTTGCGCCAAGAACATAGACAGAAAGTCTATGTTCTTTAAATGTATAGAGCCAAGGTACATGTAAAATATCTTGATGTTTGATAGAATACAATACCATTGATTTCTCAATAATTATTATAAAACAAATAACTCCTGTTCACATGTAAAAAATTTCACTTGTCATTCCCATTAGACTACCAATTTCTAAAGCATTATTCTCAAACATCAGGTAAAACCTTGTACGGATATTAAGCAATAATCCAACAATTAGAATATGGAACACAATTATTCGTATTGATGCAGAGGCAGTAATTAAATGATTGATCAACAGATACCAATGTCACAAGAAATGGATAATTTGAGTCAATAAAACAAAATCAAGGATGATTAGGGGTCAGAGAGAAGCCGAAGACCTCATCAACTTGGTCCCACCATCGGAATTCGGGCTGAAGCTTGTTCCGGAACACATTGTAGAGCAAGGTCGGATAAAAAAGAATCCGCGCCCCGGCTCCGACCAACGCTCTCTTCGCGTTGACCCTCACGATCTCCCGACTGGAGGACTCCTCCGATCCCCCGTCCCCCAGCTCAGTGATTCTCATGCTCTGAGTCCCAACCAACAAAACTCAACAAAGAAAAATAAAATTCCAGATAAAAGAAAACGAAGCCCTAAAAACCCAATCAGTTTCTCGATCTACAACAACAACAAAAAGACCGATCAGCGCCGATCCGCGTTGCCCTAATCCTTGGAATCAAAGGGAAACTCAATAGACACATCATCGATCGGAGCTCTGAGGACAGTATCTCCGCCGACCCGATTGAAAGATAGCTCGATCGAAAGCTGGTGACGAGGTGATAGCGGATTCCGAGACGTAATCCGTCGATCTGGCTGACGATCTTCGAGAAAACGGGAATGGATCGAAAGGATATGCGATGAAATAGCGATTTCGAAGCGACGTAAAGAAGAGGAGGCGATAGACACGAACTTCTCCACTACCAACGCGAACATACGCTTTGAGAGCTTGGATTATTTATAGAAATGCCCTTTTTCTTGTAACTAAGTTTAGCCGCGTCTAGCTTTCTCGCGGAACACCGTTCTTAAATGGATCCACATTTCTATCCACCGTTCGTATTTAAGAACCGATGCGATAAATCGACGGTGATGGGAAGCCGAACGTGATAAGCTTGACGAGTGAAGAGGTGCAGATGATGAATTGGATGTAGATGGGCAGCATGGGCTTCATTTGTATTGAGTGTGGGCCCATGGGTGGTTTAGTAATTTTACACATAAATGGACCAGGATTAAGATAGGGTGTGGTTGGTTGATGGGACCACTAACAAGATTGGTAGTGGTAGGTTTGAGCTGATTCACACCACTTGAGCTTTATTTATTTAAAATGATATCCAATAGATAAGTTTCTCTTAATCATAACATATTTAGTCCATAAATTAAGCTATTCAACTAGAAATGAAATGATACACCTTAGTTGATCTTTGGATATACATGTATGTTCCAAGAACAATGCACATTATCAGATGCAAAAGAATACAAAAATTCAACAATATAATGCCTCCTGTTACATATGGATCTTTTCTTGTATACATAATGGTACCTGCAGCAAATTATAATTGCAGTACTCAATCTGTTTTTCACATTGAAAATTGAAAGGATTTTGCATATAATTTGGAAATTGACATAAAGGATTTGTTTGCTGGTTGAAAATTAAACAGATTACACATTCCAGTTCAAAATCACATGAATTGCAAGTTGCAACAATTGGATGAATTCCTTTCTTGAAGAATTTCTGCCGATGCTTAAAGATAATCTTGAATACAACTTCTCATCTACTTCACTGTCTTGAACCTACGCAAGTCAATTAGTGAGTACTCAGAGCAGGTCAAAATCGCTTTTTTCTCATATAAAAAGTCTGAAAGGTTTACATTAACCAATGCAATGATCTAATTAAGCAAGAGAGAGATACAGATACTCACCATGATTAAATGCATCCAATTCCAGACAAGACTTGTTGAATATCAGAGTTGCTTATTTTTCTGATGTTTCAAGTCCAAGATGTCCATGTGGAAGGTTCAAGCCATAGATGTCATGCAGTATGTCATAAGGATGATATTTTACTAATGAGCAGAAACCTGATAAGCTGAATTGCAGAGGTAACCTCAAGTTCTGCCTTTCCTAAAAGGTTTTGACTGATTTTTATAAGATGAAAGAAAAGCATGCACGATGACTTAAGGAGTAATTAGCTTAAAGAACACAACATTTAACCATTCATGTGATGCAAGCAATACTGCTTAATGTTCCAAAAAATCAAAACTTTGTTGTTTACTTGGCTATCAAATGCATAATGTCAAGTTGACCATGCTAAATGGCTCATGCAGCAAATATTTAGTAAAACTGTACGAACTTATAGGCAGCACTCAGCATTTAACTCGGTGATGTGGGAAGGTTCAGAAGAATCTCTATGGAAGTACAAAGGAATAAGCAGCAGCAAAAATAAAATCTTGATATCTATGCCAACGACCCTGGCCTATTTGCAGACGGTTCACTTCTTTAAGAGCGCCGATCCCCGCGATTGATTGAGGATCGAGCCTCGCCTCTTACAAGGTGTGGCACGCGGCGTTTAGTGTCTGCCCTGACGGGTTGGCACTTGTCGCCTTTGTCAAAAAAAAAAAAAAAAAACAAGGGAAAGATATATTGCTCCTTTTCTTCTGTTTACAATCCCTTAGTCAATTAAAGTAAAGAACATATGGTAACAAATGACCGAATTCTTGACCTCTGTCCAAAGTCATTCATTCAGGTCCTACAAGATTGTTTTCACATTCAAGTGCAGTAAAATTAAAAACAAACAGAACAAGCAGAAAAAGACACCAAACTATACTCTCAGCAGAGATACAGATTCACACACAATATAGTCATCAGTACTTTTCTTTTGAAATCTTCCAGTGCAGACAGTGGTTACTTCCACAAGCTTTTCTATTTCTAACATGAATTTTGATATACACAACACCACAACAAACATCAAATAAGGATTAACACTGCCAAATTCCACTTGAGCATTTTCTCAAGATACACTGACCTCGGTCATCTCCTCAAACAGACATGGACTTCAAAATCTCAATCACTAGTGTAACTGATTTCAAGAGGATACCCACAAAAAAGTATACAGTCTATATTTGTTTCAGATTTGAATACACTATGAATTTAATCAGAAGCATTTCATTCCACTCAAACTCTAATAAACAAGTGCACTTGCCATACCCATCCTACTAGAATGCTCTTCAAAGTGATACCTTTTGGTTGAATTCATGAAGAACAAGATCATCTACTAAAAAAGAAGTTAAATTGCAACATGATTACAAGATCATAACATCCACATAAATACCCAAAAAAAAGGGAACTTGGGATGGGAGTCCAAGCCCATACCTTAAATTCGATTATCAGATGTCTCCTCAAGCTACCATCTTTCTTCGTTAGTAGAACTGGATATGAATCCGTCGTCATTGGAAAGCGATGGATCTCTCTCTGGTTTGGGTTGTGGTTGAGATCTCTCCATCGATTCCTGGGCGCGCTCGAGGAAAGGCTTGAACCCTACCTGGATGGATAGGTATCCGAATGCTATGGCTCCGACGATCACCAACCCCGACCTCATCGCGTTCCGCCGTGCGAGGCTGCGCCCCGCCGCCATGACACCGCCGTCACTCCCACTGCTCGCCTTGGTTCTCGGCTTTAGTGCTACTATACACCCCAACACGAGCTTAAATTTCAAATAGAACCTTGAAGATATATAATTTTATATGTAGAGCTCTTTTGCAAAATTTGCACGCTTTGGTTACTTAAAACGGCGTGTGGCCTTTGTCATTTGCCATCCGAATGAAAATTGAATCCATAATCCACCCACGAAGTACTGAGTAATCTTAAATCTTTGCTTTTAAATTCCTTTTTCAGTGATCATTTCAACAAAGTTATCATCTTTATGGTGTGGGATCGTTTACTTTGTAGCATTTGATACTTCGAAGTGAAAGGTTTGCTTTTCTGTTCCTCTTCTCTCGTTTAGGTGGTTTTTATGCTAAATAACTGGTTTTCATTTGAAATTCCAACCAAATGGCAAGTTTATTGATGATGGGAATGCTTTTTCAACAAACTGGAAGAACATATAAAGGATCAAGTTTGATTCTTTAGGGAATGTGATACATTGGATTTGGTATTTTGAAGGATCTCTTTGCTTGTGGCTGCCCTAGCAAGTCACTCCACTGATCACCAGAGCTCCCATGAATCCTGTACCCCTTGGCCACCAACCCTGCTCGTTTTGACGATTTGTACTCTTTGGCCGACTTCCCAGTATCCGTAAGATCCCTGCATTGGCATCCTCCAACATGAGGAACACTTTGTTGTAGTCTAGAGATTTATAATGATTCATACATGCCATGAATTTTAGCTCAAGATGTGCTTTGAATGTGAGGAATGACAGAATGGGGGTGATACCTGAGGATTAGCTTTTTCCATGAATGATAACCAGCTGAGATTAAGTTTTGCTCAGTAGAGTTGCGATGTGTTTCCTTTCGCCCTGTTAAGAGGATAATGTTAAATCCAAGTCCTTGGAGTTTCTTGTACAGCCATAAACTCCATGGCAGAGCTGGTGCCTTTGCTAAAAGTGCCCATTGTTCGAATGCCGTTTCATTGTCAACTTTTGATCTACAAGAAATTCGGTCAAGAGAAACGATTCAATGAACAAATGTATATCAAATCATTTAAAGTTATTGGGTAGATTAGTGTTGTTGGTACAGTTGCTGAACTTGTGCAGTATGTTAATTATTAGTTCTCATTTAGTTGAATGAATCAAATTGCGGGATGCATTGTATATTGTTAGATCTCTTTCACCACTTGAGATAAACTAAATGAGTCGACTGCATGATTAGAGCTTTGCATGCATTCTTTTTCTTTTTTTTTAGCTCCATAATAAGAATAAAAGCTACACATGTAGAATCACTGGCTGCCTTAAAAGTACTTGGTGATTAATGATTATTTTTTCCTTATGTTTTGCAAAATATGTACTGAATGCAAACTGCAGAAATTTAGTCGGAAAATATATGAGACTTGCAGATTATTTTTTTTTTTGACATAGGGGATACAACAACAACTAAGCCTTAGTCCCATACTAGATGGGGATAAACCCCTCCAAAGAGGGACGTCTTAGGTGACGAGCACCCTTGACCCCTCACCATGCGCTTATTGATGTGGGGACTCGAACCTGAGAGCTTTGTACTCACCAAATGAATTAACCAAACTGCTCCCCATTTACGGGGACTCAAACCTCGAGGCGTCTTCAATCGCTGAATTACCCAACACAGAATCTGGTGATACCACTAGATCAATGGTCTTTTGGTATGAGGCTTGCAGAATTGAGTAATACCCTATGCCTCTAGGTGAGCTTCATCTATGAATCCCTTGCATATCCTAACATTTTCATCAATGTTTGTAGTTTATCACAACCACAATAAAATTCAATAGTAAGCGATGCAGCTTCTTAAATTATATCTCCTTGCTCACAGGCTGCTGATGGTTGCAATCTAACAGAGGGATCAAATGGAGAAGTTTTAAGTATGTCCATCAGTGTATTATTTTTCTAAAAAAAGAACAGAACCAATACCTATATCCGTC
Source organism: Dioscorea zingiberensis (assembly GCA_026586065.1). Taxonomy (NCBI): domain Eukaryota; kingdom Viridiplantae; phylum Streptophyta; class Magnoliopsida; order Dioscoreales; family Dioscoreaceae; genus Dioscorea; species Dioscorea zingiberensis. Next base: position 62,554,840 of record CM048818.1, read on the forward strand.
AGTAGTGTAATGCTGGAGATTTGAAATCAGAGTTTCATCGACATCAAATATCCAGACATCTTTTCCATCATGTCGTAGCGCAATTGTCTTGGCATAAGACTGGGCATGCCGTGCCACCACCTTGGAGTCAGTTGCATACTGCTGTCCATTGACATACTCCTTCACAAGGTCAGTGCACCGGTGAGGTATCTTATGCCAGTCCCCAGCATTGTTTGTCTCCACTGATAAGCGCCAACTCTCACAGTACACAGTGTTAGGAGGCTTTGGATCTTCCCAGTCATCATCATAGTGACTCAAAAAAGAGTCATCTGAAGGTAGCTCGAGAAGGTTTTGCGAGACAGTGGTGGGTGCAAGGATGAAGAACAGGGCCAACAGTCGATTAAGGAGCTGCATTTGTTGTTCTCTCTACTTGTTTTCGTATCCAAAAACCAAAACTAGAGGGGTGTATATATTCAAATGTTCTTGTTTGCTTGAAGTAACTCCAGATGAAGAGTGACCCATATGAACCATCTTTATAGTCCATTTCATTTTCAGTATTTTCAGCATGTTCTTGTGATATACTGATATCAATGTGAAGAATTAAACGAATGCCGAAAGAATGCTCAAGTAGTCCAAATGGCTTTACATGATGAATGATTGTGTACTTGTAAACCTCCTGGAAAACATGCAGACCATGAGGAAAACACTCACTCTCAATGTGAGTTCATGAATTAAGCTTCTATCAGTTCATTAGTACTTGTAGGAAGGACTATATCAATGGATAAGCATCCAATATCAGTGGTACCACATTTTATGAAATTTTAGGGGGTTTAATGAAAATTGTTATTTGGGGATCTGTAAATAATTCAGGATTTTGTAGGGGTCTTTGTGCAAATACAAAATCCTTGTATATTTTGGAGAAGATCAAGGAGATCGATGGATCTATTGGCGGTGATCATCGACGAGGACGAAGGATGGGGATCCGGTTCGTGCTGCTGGTGAACAAGCAAGGCCAGACTCGATTGGCGCAGTACTACGAGTACCTTACGCTCGATGAGCGCCGCGCCCTCGAGGGCGAGATCGTCCGAAAGTGCCTCGCCCGCACTGAGCACCAGGTTTCCTTCCATCCAATCGTCTTGTTGTTTGTGATCTCTATGATTTTTTAATTTTTTTAATTTTTATTTTTGCAGTGTTCGTTTGTTGAGCATCGGAATTATAAGGTCGTGTACCGGCGGTATGCGTCTCTGTTCTTCTTGGTGGGGGTTGACAATGATGAGGTGCGGTGTTGTGTTTCCCTCTGAATTTCTCTGGTTTATGTTCAATTTATTGTTTTTATTTCTGGATTCTTTCTGATTTTGATTATCGGATTGGAAAATTTGTATCTTTTCTTTTTGGAGATGTGAAAATGGGAAGATGCAATGCCAAAATTTAGTGTGTGATCACATAGAATCTACTGCAAATATATATATATTTTTCCCCCTCAATGTGAAGAAGGTGAACCTTATGTTCACAATATGTGTCAAAATTGGGAATTGAATGCCAATTGGGAAAGAATGTGGACAGTGGAAGTGTTCTGGAAGTGGAACTTTTCTTTCAGAATGTTTTTAAGGAGCAGACTTGTTGTAGCACCTTGGTGTTTGAAGTAGAGTAGATGAGATGCTTTCTTCTAAACGCCATTGCTTATTTGGTAATTAGACCAAGTGGTTGTTCATTGTGAGTACACCTAATGTTCCTTGCATCCATGAGAGAAGTAAGCTGATTGCTTTAAAGAAAATAGTGAAGTTCAACGGTTTTATCCTCCCTGGTATGTGAAGCTCAATAGATCACCTAGCATATGAGGGTAGAGTTTGGTTGTGTAGTACTGAAATTTGAGAATTCCAGTCATCTTATCCTAATTGGAAAAGGATCCAGTTGTGCCAAAGTTATACCCCTTTGTTGAGTTGCCGCTAGTGCCTTTTTCATTTGTAAATGACTTTCTGGTGGCCAAGACTTGAATCATGTGTAGAGGATATATTTTTGCCTGTTTGATTTGCAAATCATGGCATTCATTCTCATGTAAATGAATGTAAACATTTTTTTTTTCTAAAGGTGTGGATAAAATGTAACAACTAAAAAGGCTCATTATGATTTATGAAGCAACTCTAACCTGTTTTATTTTTTTATTTCTCCTCTTCAGGCATTTGAGAAACATTAATTCCAAAAGAGAAAGTACTGTCCTTCTTCTTTAGAATTTAGTGGTTTCAATGGTATCTTTTGAAATGGAAAGCTATTGGCTCGAAAGTATTTAAGTTCCTGACAGTCTTTAGTAATTAATTTGCAATTTTGTTTACAGTGGTGCACAGGGGTTATAGCCTTATAGGAATAGTTTGATATTATCAAACATAAGATACTTTTGCTTCATAAATTATTTCATTTTTCAACCATGGTCTTCTTGCTAAACGCAAGCTTTAGTGAGAATGTTCAACTAAAGGACAATGGAAGATATACAAGGTATCATTTGGTGACAAAGATGATTATTATTTACAAGGGCAGTACTCCTTGGATAAATTGAAAGAAGTCTTAAATTCTTCCTTTTTCCCTTTTATACAAGCTAGATCTCATAGGCAGATTCGTGAGGAATCTGAGATCAAATAGAACTTTATGACATATAGCTCCTTGATTTGCAATTCCTACACCTTTATTCAAGTTTAAGACGTCAAGCATATTTGGAAGCTTTTTTACCCCTGTATTATAGTATTATTCTGTGGCCCACTGAAGATTAGTCATTGGATATAGCCTTAGAGAACTCAGAAATAATTGTGTTGAGACCACCTACAACATTTCAGACATAGTTCAGAGAACTTGACCATAAATCTTTAGAGAGAGGTTTTAGTTCTTGCAGAAGTCCATTACTCTTGTGTGTGCACGAGTATCGCGGATCATAGTATATACTCAATAATTTTGTTGCTGTTGATGTTGTTGAGTTCAGTTTTGTTATGCATGAATCCCCTGTGATCAGCATTGCTCTCTATCACCCAACTTTAATGTGTTTGCAGAATGAGCTAGCAATTCTGGAATTCATACATCTTTTGGTTGAAACCATGGACCGACATTTTGGCAATGTGGTATGTCCTTAAACCAAACTTCCTGTGTATTTGTTTTTCCTCTATATACACTGAAGTGATACTATCATCTTTCAACCCTTCCACAGTGCGAGCTTGATATCATGTTCCACCTTGAGAAGGCACACTTCATGCTTGAAGAAATGGTCATGAACGGATGCATTGTTGAGACAAACAAGCAGAATATTTTGGCACCAATTCAGCTCATGGACAAAGCTTCTTAGCTATCTTCTCTTCATGCAAAACCAGTTCCTTTGAGTATCATCATGTTCCTGTTGCATGTAAACACAACTGATATGTGACCTTATTTCTGAAGATAATTCTTGTTAGCTGTGTTCTACAGTAACCAATAGTAGTTTTCTACTTTATGGTCCTCCTCATCAAATGTCTGACATGCAGATATTTAATCAAACATATGGCATCATGTATGAATTAAGATATATGATTTCCATGAAACCTGAGGATTTAGCAAGTTTGGCATCTCCTTAAGCTTTGGAGGATATATACCGCCAATAATTGATTCCTAGAAAGCTGATTGTAACACACATGTGACGGGTAGAACTCACTCTTAAATTAATCGTTAAGAGGAAGGTGCTCACCACATATATGTATACTACATCTTCTTTAATTATTGGACTATGAGAATCGGACTCTAGGGTCTGTCCTGCTTGACACCCTTGGATCTGACTCTTGACTCTGGGGCTCTTTCCAGCTCGGCACCCCGATTCGAGAACGACTCTGGGACTCGCCCCGTTCTGCGAAGACGCTCCGGTGCCTGACCACAGGGGCCAACACTGACCATGACCCACCCGGGCAGCTGTTAAGAGGAGGGTGCTCACCACATATATGTACACTACTTCTTTAATTAGTCGATGTGGGAGTTTTCTAAACTCTAGTGAGCCAATGACTTGGAGCTTGATTCCCATCGCCCTCTGCTTAATTAACTTCTAATATGGTTAACCTTTATTGACTGCTATACAAGTCAGAAGGTACTCAAGAGATTGATGGAGATACATGAGTTTATTTATACCTACAATTCAGTTGACAAACAGCACCGAAGTTAAGTTGCCTATCCTCGTCACAATTGATTGAACATAGCTTTCATCAAGACACACATCAATAAAGAATCACTATTAAATGAAAAAAAATAAAATTATTAAGTGACAAGTGAGGCCAAGGGATTGAGTTTCATAGTGTAAATTAATTATTGTGTCATTTAGTTGTTAATTAGTATATTATAATCTTTGTCATGTGATTAAAGCTAAGGTTTTTAATCCTCTTTTGAATATTACTTGATTCTAAAACTTAGCCGACCATCAAAAGGTTCATGAATGGAATCAAACCATATAGTAATGCTTTACACCTCTTTAATTAGACCTTTTCACTCGCCTACAACTACAAGTCTTTGAGAGTATGAATATGATCATCAGCTAGCTAGCAACCGTTCTAAAGAGAGACATTTATTAATAATGACCGACTTTGAGTCCTTATCCTTCACATCACATCTTTATTTAATCAAACATGACAATTGATTAATTAATTAATTAAGATAAACACTTGTGAATAAATTTGTGTGGTGACAAACATTAGTGAAGCTTCCCCGAAATTGATACTCTTGACATATATATATATATTCAAAGTTGCACACCAAGTCCATGCATGAGAAAGTAATAGAAAATTCAAGAGAGTTCGTACTAGATTAATAAGGAAAGGTGGCAAAAGAGTAATGGAAAACAAAGTGGGGGAAAAGAGATAAACATAGAAGAAGGAATCTCTATGTTTTGAATACTTCTGAAGAGTAATTTCCTTTTGTTTTCCATAGCTTTGAATGGTCCATATTCCACTGCTCATGCAGGTCTCATGACTTCTGAGCAACCAGGTGAAATCAGAACCAGCTGATGATCATGCCCACCACCTTCATGTTCATCTCATGCCCACCAACAAATATTCTCATAAATCTCAACAATATATTCATATATATAAATATATATAACAGTCACCACTAAATGAAGTTAGAAAGAGATTAAGGATACATGCATGAGAACTAATCTAATTAAGAGCTAACTAATTAATTAATCTAAGTCTGCTGCCATTAATTTGCTGCTGAAGTACTTGTTTCATGGATCAAAGCCTCTCTCTATCTCTCTGTCTCTATGAGTATGAGAGACTAGTGTCAAGGAATGGTGAATGGCATGGAGCTCCCATGTTCTCCTCCATCTTAATCTCACTGTAACCATAACCACCAAGGAACTCACTGAATGATGATCCAAACCCTAATTCACTGAGCAACACATCATCCACACTACCAACTCCACCAGAAGAGCTCCACTTGAAGTATCCACTGCTGCTGCTGCTGCTGTTCTCCATAGTAACCGAAGACGATGAAGCGTCAGCAGGAGAATACCCTTCCACTGGAGCTGGGAATTGCATGAACTCAGAGGGAACAAAGCCAAAGCCAGGAGGCATGAACAACTGATCATGATGATGAAAATCACTATAGTTCTGCAGTCCTGTTTCTTCTTTGATGTATGAAATGGATGAAGTTGAAGAACTAAGAAGAGGAGGTTGTGTTGGTGGAGCAATGCTGCTGCTGTTGCTGCTGCAAGGCACCATCAACTTCTTCTTCAGCTTAGTGTTCCAATAGTTCTTCACATCATTGTCAGTCCTTCCAGGCAAGTGTGAAGCTATAACAGACCACCTAAAACACATAATAAAAATAAATAAATGTTAATAATTAGAAGAACTCTCCTGCAATGCAGTAATAACTAGAGTGTATATATATATACATACCTGCTTCCAATGTTGTTATACAGAGCAAGGATGATGTTATCTTCTTCTTCAGTGAAACCTCCATGTTTGATGTCTGGCCTGAGATAGTTCAGCCATCTCAAACGGCAACTCTTTCCACAACGCTTAAGTCCTGAAAGCTTGAGAGTTTAATGTTTAGATATATATATTCAGAAACAGTGGAAGAAGTTGAGGAAGAGATTGAATATTTACCTGCTTTGAGAGGCAGAGCAATCCAGTTACCACCAGTTCCATGCTTCTCCAAATAACTTTTGAGGACTGCGTCCTCTTCAGGAGACCATGGACCTCTCTTCACGTTAGCCTTATCACAGCATGGAGCTCTCCCCATGGCCTTCAAAGGTTGTAGCCAGTGTGGGGATGGAGATGGAGATGGAGATGGAGATGGAGAGAGAGGTGTGGGGACTTGGGTAACGGAGTATATATTTGTTAGGGTTTTGTCGGTTTGCTCGGAAAGAAGGAGAGAGAGAGGTTGCCTTGGTCAACGTGGGAGGTTCTTCAACTGAGGACTTTCGGGATCTGTGAGTTCTGGACCGTCTGATGAACTGACAAAGTGGATCAGGCTGTGTGGGGCCCACTGGCCCAGTCACATGGTGGGTGGGTCTTCTTCTTCTTGTTCTTGTTCTTGTTCTTGGGTGGGGCCGAGTTAGCAGTTTCTTCACATCCTCATGCATGCTCTCCTGTTTTTGATGTTTTGTGGAGACACATGATATATATATATATATATATATATATGTTTGGTAATTAATAACTTATTTAGTTAGTAATCTCAAATACATAGATTTTCAGTTACAATGTATTTATAAATATATGATTTTCAAAATACAATATATGCAATGTTAGATAGATGTAACTAGGAATCGAGATTATAAAATTTTATCTTTAATTGGAAGGATTTGAAAAACTAGTGTTTGATTGAAGATTTAAGATTTGAGAGCATATTTTTACTTGGGGGAGAGAAAAAGGATGACCACCTAAAGCTCGGGAAGAAGAAGAGGAGATCTTGTGAATTCTAAACAGTGGCCTACGACTCAGGAAGAAGGTGGCGACCTGGGCTTACCAAGAAGAATAGGGAGTCAGCGACCTAGGGTTAGGGGGATGGAGAGTAAATCCAAATCATGGATTTCAGATTACATCCGTGAAAGTAAATTCAAATCGTGGATTTCGGATTATATCCGATTTGAGTGTAATTCAAAATCCTCTATTTAAAGTTTTGAAATCCCTTAAACCAAGCATTAATTTTTGAAAATCTGGTATTTTGAATTACATGTAACCCAAAATCCCCCCGATCAAACACTACATTAATATCAATGCTTTTGTTTTTGTTTGATTATAAAGTTTTCTTTTTCCGGTTTTATAATTATTGGTTAACTCTTGTTAATATTGGAGTTTATTTTGGTTAGTTTAATTGAACTAATTAATACATGAAAATGGTATCATTTATAGATATTAATATCTCTAATATTAGCGTAATGAGTGAATTAAAACAAGTGTAGGGACGGCAACATGCTTGGATGAAGATAAATAAATCCATTACAATAATAATAAAACATTAATTTAATTAAATCCTATAAAGTACTATTTGAAGGTAATTATTAATTATGCTTTTGATATACTCAACTTGGATGTAGACACTAAGCTAGAACTTAAATATAAGACAAATATTGTGTTATTTGGGAATAATGTTTTCATCTACTCATGTAGAGATAACATGAGAGACAAATTTTGATAATATTACATTAACATAGGATGAGAGATAATTAGGATTTATGTCCTTTCTCTCTTTTTCTTTTTTTTAAAAATAAAATATCATATCTTATCTCAAGTGTTCTTTAGAATCATCTCGATTTTTACGGTTCATGTGAAAAATTGTATCATATTAATCTTTATTTCATAAAACTAATCGCATTGACATCTTACCATAGACTTTATTAATTGACGACTTGCTAAGATTTAGAGCATGTTTGGCTATGGTTTTCCAACCTTTGAAAGAGCTTTTATTTATCATTTAATAATGTTATGAAAAAGAATACAATGAAAAATAAAACCTAATAACTAATAGGGAGGAATTTGGATGGATACGTGGCCTCGATCCAGGTTTACACGTGCAGGAATCTGACACACAAATCCAAACATTTCCCATCCCGAGTCGCCGGCCCTGTTATGGCAAGACAGTCGGCCAGGTCAATAACAAGAAAAGGATCTCGACGAAATTCTAGGCGGAAGAGTAGGGCGAAGATCGTGGGATTGAGGTCCGCTAATAGCTCAACAAGCATCCATAAAGAGGAGGAAAGGGAGAGAGCAAGGTATGCCATCTTCTCAAAGAACACCAACTCTCTACTTTAACCCTCTTTGAGCCTCCTAATTCCTTGCTAATTTGAGCGTCATAGCACCTTTGGGTGACAGGGTCGCCCCTAAGCTCACTGTCTTTTGTCTTGGTGCAGGTTGTCATCATCTTCCCCGATGGTGATTGCAGTCCCATCTCAAACAAATTTAACAGTTGATCAAAGAACTTGGTCAGATCTCGAGGGAGAACCGGTTTTGAGATCAACAATAACTTTCTTTGTTAATATTCTTCATGTCACGGCGTTTGGTACATTTGACTAAACAACGCACAATTAATACATACGAGCAAATTTCTCTTTTATGGTTAACTAGACAATGAGATAGATAGAAAGTTCAAAGTATTTTCAAAGTCTTCTATAATTACTACGAATAAGATTACAAGTAACTTTTAATGTTGTGTTTATCTATGTTTGATTGGAGGACATTGAACTGAATTAATGATTTAATAAAAACTTGTGGAAATTTTTTGAGAAAAATGTGAAAATTAAGACTTGGTCATGGCCATGCATTGGGCATGAACTTGCTCTTTAGTACTTGTTCTTCTGACTTTAGGCTTTTCTACTTGGAACAAGGTTCTATTAATTAATGGTCATGCAAAAAACAGTGTGTTTTCTATTAATAATCAAAGTGGAGACTTTTATGTTGTTTTCATCCGTTGAGAATGGTTGGTGGTGTTGTGTTCCTATAGCAAGGTCTATTAAAAAGTATTAGAGCAATCAACTACTCCTTTTGGTTAGGGATTAGTTAGTTGAGACAAGATTTTTTTAGGGTTAATAAAATATTGTAAATTTACTTAAATTAGTATTATTGACTGCATGTTAACCAATTAGTTCAATTTGTCAAAATATAGCAAGGAATCAAACTTTAATTAATTAATTAATTAATCTTGAATTACCTTTCATATTATATAATAATATAAATTATTTTTTTTTATAAAATTATGGGGGTAAAGAAGTTAGTCCGATACATGAGCAGGATGTGGTGTTAAATGTGAGGTTCTCGTCTTGAGTGATGGCCGGTGCAGTAAGAAGTTGAATCCATGAGTGTAAGATTAGGATTGGTAGTTGGAATATAGGATCTTTTGTGAGAAAAATCTATGGAGTTAGTTGATACTCTAAAAAGGAGGGAGGATATATATAATATGTTTTGCGAGGATCTTGGGTGGATAGGAAACAAGGCCAGATTTAGAGATTAGTAACTTAGCGAGGTTATAAATTATGGCATTGTAGAGAGGGATAAACACGAGCGAAATGGTGTGGGTATAATTGTGGAACCAAAATGAATGACAAAGTGGATTTGAAGTGAAAAGGGTAGGAGGCGAGGGATTATACATTTGAAAGCTAGTGCTAGGAAAAGAAATAGTGCTTAACATGGTAGTGTGTATGCCCCTCAAGTAGGCTTAGGAGAAGAAGATAAGGTCAAGTTTTGGGAAGATTTGGATATATGGTAGTTCTAGGGATTCCAAGTGAACAAGAGCTTTTATTGGGGGTGATCTTAATGGACATATAGGTAGATTTGAAGTGATGGCTACTGAGCAAGTGCATGGAGGTTATGGATATGGCAGGGGAATGAGGAAGGAAAATCTATATTAGATTTGGCTTTTGGCTCATGATTTAGTGTTGACCAGTACACTTGCTTCAAGAAAAAGGAATCACACTTGATTACCTTTAAGAATGGGGTAATGTGTAAAATTGACTTTCTTCTTACAAGAAGAAGGGATAAATCTATTTGTAAAGATTGCAAGGTTATACACGGAAGCGTTAACTTGCACAACATAGGTTGGTGGTGTTGGATGAAGAAAAAGGGCGTAGTAAAAGCGAAGGAGGGTTAAACAAAGTAGTATTATTAGATGATGGCGTTAAAAGGAACCAACCAATTAACATTTAAGGATAAAATATGGGAAGAAAGAGGCAAATGTGAAGATGATGCAAGCGCCTTATGGAAGGAGATGTGAATCGTATTGAGAAAATAGGAAGTGAGCTCCTAGGGGTCTCTAAGGGGAATTTGGAACCTCGCTGAGGAATTATGGTGGTGGAATGAAGATGTTCAAAAGGCTATTAAAGAGAAAAAGATATTGGTATAAGAAATTACCCACAGCTGAGGATGGAGAAGTCTTTGAAAAGTATAAAAAGGCAAAAAAAGAGGCCAAGAAAGCGATTAGCGACCTAGCTGATTTATACCAAAAGTTAGGGACACGAGAAGGGGAAAAGGAAGTATACAAGATAGCAAGGCTAAGAGATAAAAAAGGGAAAGACTTGAACCAAATCAAGTGCATTAAGGATGAATCTCAACATGTCTTGACAGGAGATAAGGAAATCAAGGAGAGATGGAGAAACTACTTTGATCCCGACTTGTTGTCAAGTCGTGAGGATAATTTTGGATTTTTATGCATCCAAGCGATAGAAAGGAACTTTAGCTATACGCACGTAAGATCGGGCCTGAAGTCGAGGAAGTGCAGGGAAAATGAAGGCTGGAAAAGCTTATGGCCCGGATGACATCCCAATTGAAATTTGGAAGTGCCTCTAGAGGTGGGAGTAGAGTGGTTAACCAAACTCTTCAACTCTATCCTAAAGGGGAAAATGCAGACAGGAGAAGAGCATTTTGGTTCCTATTTATAAGAATAAGGGATATATTCAAAATTGCACTTCCAGGTGGTATTAAGTTAATAAAGTCATACTACGATGAAACTGCAGGAGAGGGTAATAGAGCATCAACTGGTATATCACAGCAAGGTGTTAGAGAACCCAAATTTGGTTTTATGCGGAGTAGATCCGCGCGAAGCCATTTTCGCATTAAGAAACTTGATGGAATCTATAGAAAAGAAGAAGCATCTCCGTATATGGTTTTATTGACTGGAAGCGTATGACGTAGGTACAAGACAAGTCCTTTGGTGGTGTGGAGAGGAAAAACATTAAATGTAAAATATATAAATATTATAAGGATGTGTATGAGGGAGTGGATTCTGAAGTGTGAAACGATGGGAAGCGTCTGAGAGGAGTTTCCTATAACGATTAGGTCTACATCGAGGGGATCGGCCTTAAGCCAGCGTACTTGTTTACCCAGTAATGGATGAATTAACTAGTTATATCGAGATGGCGTACCATGGTGTTTGTTGTTTTAGAGATGATGTTGTCACAGTGGATGAGGCTAGAGATGGAGTAAATCAAAAGCTAGAATTATGGAGAAACACTTTAGAAAGTAAAGGCTTTAGGTTAAGTAGAAGTAAGGCGGAATATATCTTTGTAATTTTAGTCTAAGTAGGAGAGATGAAGGGAAGTGAAACTTGGGGGGTGATAGTGCCTAAGGTTAACCATTTTATTATTTAGGTTCCATTTTCGGGATAATGGGATGATAGATGAAGATGTAACCCATAGAATCAAAATTTGGATGGTTGAAATAGAGAGTACTCTGGGGTGTTATGTAATAAAAGATGCCTATTAAAATAAAGGAAAAATTTTTATAGGGCAGCAGTTAGGCCAAGCGTGATATACGGGAGGCGAGTATTGGGACAGTAAAGTTCAACATATACATACATAAGATGAATGTGGAAATGAGGATGTTAAGATGGATGAGTGATGCATACAAGATTGGAACAAGATTAGAAATGAACACACATCCAAACCCAGAGAAGGTGCATATTCGCGGTGAATTGAAGATAAAATATCTGAGAAGGGCGTTTAAGATGGTTTGAACCACGCTGTAGGAGACTAAGTGCTCGATTCGAAAATGTGATAGTTTAGTTGTAGAAGGTAAGAGAGGGGTAGAGGTAGGCCTAGGATTACGTGGAGAGGTGGTGTCTGGGGCCTCATTATGTTAGATATTGGTAGGATCTTTGTGAGGCGTGACATGGGGACAAAAATTCATATAAGCGTAGGCCAGCTAGTATAGAATTACCAGATAAATTCTAAAAGGTTTTCTTTTCATTAGCTTAGCTTTTGTTTGTAGGGATCTTTGTTACCTTTAACATCCCAATCTCTCATAGAATTATTTGTTGTTATTATTATTTATTTGTGTATTTTTATTTTTAATTTTATTTCATTTTATCTCAGTTTATTTTATTTTATTTTATTTTATTTTATTTTATTTTTATTTCATATTTGAGAGCGACATGAAAATAGAGAATCCATATAGCGCTTAGTTGTTGTTGTATAAAATTATGGGGGTGTTTCGATGAGTTTTTTTTTCCACCAGAAGCGCTTTTTTAATAAGGTAAGCACTTTTAGAAGAAAAAAAAAATGTTTGGATGGTTTTTCATAAAAGCAAAAGCTATAAAAAAAAAACCTAAAAAATTGATTTTTTTAGAAGCCAGTGATTTGTAGCTTGTGGTAAAATTTGTTTTGTAGAAGCTATGTTAGAAAATGTCAATTACCAAAACACTCATCTCAAATATTTTAAAACCATTTTGAAAAATGTCAATTACTAAAACACCATTTATTATTATTATTATTATTATTATTATTATTGTTATTATTATTATTATAAAATTAATTCTAGATTAACCTATCCAAATAAAACAACCCTTTTTGAAAAATCTTTTTATCAAACTGAAAAAAAAAGTATTTTTTTCATAACTCAATCCAAAAAAGCAATACCTTTCTGAAATCGTGTACATTTGTAGTGGATTTGAATATTTATTTTGTATAAAAAAATATAAAATATATATATTTAAGATAAAAATGGTTAAGAATAATATTTTTGAAATATTTTATATTATTTGCACATAAGACAAAGATTTCATAGAGTTAAATGCTATTGGGCTTGGATTCGGGCTCTTTAATTGGGCCAAAATGGGCCCAGCCCAGTTGAGTACAAGTCTTCTGATAATAGCGTGGCGTGGGTCCCACGCGAGGCGAGTTCTCAAGCTTGAGAGTCTCCGCACGGGAACCTTCACCGAAGACGAAGGCCAATGGCGGCGACGCCGGCTCCGCCACCAAACGTGGCGGCGGGGAACCCTGTTATCGATGGTGCCTCGGCGGCGCCGCCTCCTCCGGGGACGGACATGACCGGGATCTGCTTCCGTGACCAGCTGTGGCTGAATAGCTTCCCTCTCGATCGGAACCTGGTGTTCGACTACTTCGCCATCTCCCCCTTCTACGATTGGACCTGCAACAACGAGCAGCTTCGATCGCGTTCTATCCACCCACTCGACCTCTCCCATCTCTCGTATTGATCTTTCTCCATTCGGTTTTTGCCTTAATTGGTTTTTTGGTAGTGATCTAGCGGAGTTCTTTGGTTGTTTGGTAGGAAGATGACGGGGAATGAGTACATACTGAGCGAGGTCATGGAGCCGCATCTGTTTGTGATCCGGAAGCAGAGGAGGGATGGACCCGAGAAGGTCTCGCCCATGCTCACTTACTATGTTCTCGATGGATCCATCTACCAAGCACCCCAACTTTGCAATGTGTTTGCTGCTCGAATAGTAAGTTCTTTTTTATTTTTTGTTTGTGTACCTTTTACGTTATAGTGAATGATGATATGCACCAGTGAGCAAATTTGTTGAATTCTAGTTTTGTCTGATTGGTTATGTATATCTGGGTTGAATGGTTGAAAAAGTTGCAATTTTTCTTTCAAAAGTTGTAGTATACGGAAACTAATTTGTTGGATTTCGTGAAATTGAGAAAGATCTTCTTGAATATAGCAACTTGTTGTTCACGGTTCTAGGATTTATATGAAAATGAAGTCATGGTTGGGGAGTAGGTTTGGAAGAGAGGAAGAAGATGGAGATGTGCGAGAGGATTGATTGATAGGGTTGCAACATGAAGACTTAATGTGGGGTGAGCCCTATGTACCTGAGAATCCTAGGTGACATAGCAAAACCTAGTATCTAGCATCCGACTCATCTGTAAAACTTGAGAATGAGGATCTGCCTCATGTTGTGTTGGATGAAAACCCATGCATCTTGATCTGCTCGTGCGCATTGTTTAATACCTTGATCACTCAAATATCTTCTTGGTTGACAAGAGGCTGTGGATGCCACCTTCATGCATGATTATGGATAACATAGTTCCACCCATAAGTACCAGTACATAAAGTTAGTGGTGTTCAGACCCTAAACTTGAATGCCCCAAGTAAAATATAGACATCTTGTGAATTATTGATGTTTATACTATAAACCAAAAGTCATAGGTTAGTGGTTGCTTAAAACTTATTGAAATAACTTGGAGATATAGAGAAATAATCTCATGCTTTTTTCCAATTAAATAATTAGAATTAGCCCTACTTATTTTGAAATTTTTTTTACTAACAATTATAAGCACTCATTGCAGGGAAGGGCGCTTTATCATATCTCAAAGGCTTTTACATTAACAGCATCAAAGCTGGAAAAAATTGGATATGGTATTGATTACTAAAACCCACCCTCATGCTTACATTACTTTTATGTTCTGATTAATTGCAAGGAACAGTTATCGTGCTATCCTTTAGAGTTATCAAGTAATAGTTAAATTTGATTAAATATAGGTTCTAACTTCATATATTTTGCTAGCCAGCATCCATGGTTTGTCCGATTTATACTGTATTGGACTTTGTCATTTATCACTCCCCATATATAACTTGATAGGATAAGCGTATAATTTAAATTAAAGTTAATATGTTAAACATGTCCTGTAGTTCAGTCTGAAAGCAACCTGTGTTTTGATGAAAAAGCACCTCTTAATTTTTTCTAAGGGGAGCTCCTTTTAAAATTTTAGTCAAAGAAAAATTCTGCATGCCTGAGATAATTGTTTATGTTGCCAAAATTCAGGCATCAAATGTCCTCTTGGTTTTTATGCTCTCACGGAGTTTAAAACTCATTGCCAAAGAAAAAGCATGGTGGTCAGAATAGTGCAATTGAATTAACATTTGTATGTTGTGGTTATTGTTCATCATACTAAACGAACCACCAATATAGTGGACATTAGAAACATTGGATACTGAATGTTAACCAGTTTTAAGGATATAATGAAACCTCTTCCAAGTAAGATTCAAAACGATTATGTTACATGGTTTCCATTTTATGTCATGTGATATTATCCTATTGTACAAAATATACACGCATCAATGTTTACTCTGATAGATATGCATACATGCTTGCAACATGTCTATCATTTGTTATGAATCCATGCATAGACAAGAGTGTTACATAATTTCATCAAGTCATTTTCACAGTTTATGTGCTAATTTCATGTTACTTGGTTTACAGTTGATGCAGAAAATGAAGGAGCCAACCCTGAGGGAAAGAGTGGGAAGGAGACCATTGACATTAAAGAATTGAAACGAGTTGATCATATTCTTGCATCCTTGCAGCGCAAGGTAACAAAGTTCTGTTTTTTCATTAGGCTTTCTTCATTGGTGATGTCTATTATTATGTGTCTTTTGAAGTGGTAGAGATACCTGCGACTTTGTTTTCTAACATGTGAAATAGTAGTTATTGTTGCTTGTCTATGAATGAGGCTGCATACAGTCATCAAAAGGAAAAGGAAAAGAAAAGATATTTCCGTCTTCTTAATTATGTTGATGCGGACTGTTAGTTAATAATCTAAAGATTCCTGGATAATGTTATCCACACCACAACATGACCCCATGTGTCATTTTGATGTTTAGGTGCATGTCCTATCTCAAAGAAATTAATTAGTTTCCCATGGCATTGGTTTGATTGGCAAATTTGACATTTGAACTAATGAGCCAAAAGTCCAACAATGTTTGACATGAAAATCCCGCCAACCTCCACCCTTTTTCTTCTTATCTGTTTCATGGAAGAGAGGAACTTGGCTATTGTCTCCCTGGTTTACCTACCCTCCTTGCCTTTTCATTCCTAATTTGCTTAAACTCCTGAAGTGTTTACCAACATGCTATCCTAAATATAGGAACAATAATTTTTCGTGTAACTTCCACAATATCAGCTAACCAGCTGCACTGCAAAAAAAATCCCAAATAGTTATCAGTTAAAATTCAAGAGAAATAAAAGGCCAAATTTTGTTTAAAATAGTACACTACCGAAACTATTTAAATTTTAGCTTCATGATATGAGATTCAAACACATAATACTGTTTACTTAGACACCATCAAATGATCATATCTGATGTTTTTCAACATTGTGGAAACAACTCTTCGACTGACAATTTTTTGAGAAGATCCCTTAGCTTTGATGCTCCATTCCCATGTCTTCGTATGCATTTTTTTTCCTTTTATTTGACCATTTTTATCCGAATGTTCAACCAGTTTCCCACCCCTTCGAAGGGATCTGAAATAGGCCAAACTTTCCATGTTATCCCAATGTACACCAGGGAAATGCTTTCCATGAATTTGCACTTCACCTTTCCTGTTCTTTTTAACAAGTGTCGACTACTGTGCCATTAACCAGTGACATTTTTTTGACAACATCAGTCACAGTTCTTGTGTTTAATCTTTTCCCGGTCAGTTACCTCTTTCACAGCGCATGAACACTCATAAGCACCCCAGAACAGTATACCACCAAAATTTAGGCTGTCAGGTTCTGCATTCTTTACTGGCCGGATAACTAGCCATCAGCTCTGCCCTTTTATTTCTGTTATTTTTCTGTAAAAATATTATGTGATTCTTCTATTGGGAACATGTAGCAGGTTAGTTTGGATGCCGGTCAACAGATTGAACTTCTTGGATTTCTCATATTGTTCTGCAAAATTGACATTACATCAAGCTGTATATTATTTTTTAAACTGAATTTCTAACATCTTATTCCATTGAAACAGCTTCCTCCTGCTCCACCACCACCAGCATTTCCTGAAGGCTATGCTCCGCCTTCAACTTCAGAAGCAGAGAAAGGCGCCGAGGACCAGCAAAACTCAGAGCCTCAGCCTCCTTCAACAGATCCTATCATTGATCAAGGCCCCTCCAAAAGACCTAAATTTCAATAACCCTGATAACTTCCCATCCTTCATTCTAGTTCTTGTACTCCTACCCCTCTACACTAACATTCATTTGTAAAATTGCTAATAGACTAGGGAATCAGCTTATGGTCCAGGCTTGAGTTTTTTCTTTCCTCTCATAAATGCTATATGTTTGCTTTGGTTCAGTATATTTACACTCCTTTTTAATCATTTTTTTTTTAAATTATTATGTTTTAGCCCCTAGTTTTTATCAAAATGACTTGGGACTGTTTAGTTAGCATCTGGGATGCTGAATGTATATCGTCTAGAATGAAAAAAAAACATTTAAATAATTTTTTAGGGGTTTTAATAAAAAAACATATTTTTTTTTTTTCAGATGAAGCTAAATGGTCTTTTAAAAACTGTTTAACTTTAGATTTTACAAATAGGCATAACAATCATTCAATTACGAGTACAAGAAACAGATTAAGCATAGCAATCATTCAATTATGAATACAAGAAACAAATTAAGCATGGATACAAAACAGACCTAACAGTGAGATAGAGATCTAATAGACTGCCTCAACAAATTATAACACACGATCTAATAGGTTTATTGGTATCGAGTCTTTTGTGTAGGGCTTCGTTGGTTGGGACAATCTCAAGTTTGAACCTCCACAATCATAAAGTGAAGGCACACATACACAGGTGCCGCGTTGTCCACCCCTGACTTTCGTGTGGCATTCGTCGTCTTTGTTAAAAAAAAATGTTAGGGGAAAGAAAGGAGAGGACAGGTGGTTTAATTGAAAATATTGATTATTTTTTATTTAAGTCATCCAAAAATTTAATCTTACTTTTAATTCTAATCAGTCTAGATAGTGTAGCACCGTTTTGACAAATAAAATAAGTGCTAAAAAATAAAAATATACAATTGAAAATTTGTCTTTTATTTATATAATATTGTTTTAATATAACGCATTCCACGAGCTTCTACAACTTTTTTTAATTTCTATCTTCTGTTTATTCAGCAAGCATTGAATTAAATGATCAATAATAATGAATTATCATATATTTCAGATGTGAAATCGAAACAAGACAACAGAAAACACGCAAGAAATAGAAGCAATTCCATCAGCCAGCTCATGATGTGCCCCATGGATGTATCCCTATATCTGTTTTGGTTTGGTCGGAGGTTACTTTGAGGTTTCAAGCTCACATGATGTTATATCATATATATATATATATATATGCCATTGGGCCTATGACTATGATCCTATCACTCAGATTTTACATATATATACCCTTAATATTATATGAAAAATACATGTAAAATAAATAATATAAATATTAGGATGGCGCATCAAATCAGGATAGATCCAAGCAGGAAACATATTTGACAATGAAAAAAAAAATATCAAAACAAAAAACTTCCTTAAAAATGAGTTACTATTATGATCCATTAAACCCAAATGTACTATAGTTTTTTTTTTTTAAAAAAAAATGGGATATACCATGTTTATTTAATTGATGATATAAAGTCAATCACAATACTTTGGTAGAAAGTAATACAAGTACAAATCTCATAATGAAAACCACTATTTTCGAAGGCCTCATTGCCCCCTTCAGTTTGTGTCGACGTGTCATTGGTGAATTTGAGGCTTCCCTTTACTAAGTTGTTCGTCATCTTTAGTTTTGATCTCTTTAACTGTGGAGCTGGATGATAATTTTTTAAAAAATGTGTTAATAATTTTAAAAACATCGTAAATTTTGTTCTTATGCACAACGTAATTGTTATCACACCAGTTAAAAATTGAAGTAAGGATTTTTTTTTCTTCTAATTTTTCTCAACAATCTTATATTTTTAATACAGTAAAAAATTATAGGGGAAATTATAAAAAAGTACCCTGTGGTTTGTGACTTTTTCAATTCGATCCTTCTGATTCAAAATTGAACCACAACGACCCTGTGGTTTGTCCGTTTATCACTTTAATACCAGTATCATTGCATTCAAGCTTACGTTTGGCCCACAGAGCATGTTTGAAGGATTTCCAACCGTATGGATGGGAAGATTATCGAAAAATAAACTAGTCAATTTTCATACAATTTGGGAACTTTGTATCTTCATCTTAACTGCCTTATTTTATAGGAATCAATAGTAATTTTAACCGTTAAGTGGGAGGCCAAACGGTTCCAAATTGTCAAAATCGACAGCCTATTTATTTTGATCGTTGGAAATCCTTCAAACATTCAAAACGACATTAATGCATTCTGAATGCTTAAAGTGATAAGCAAGTGAAAGTCGTTGTGGTTCAATTTTAAACCATAAGGACCGAATTGAAAAAGTCACAAACCACGGGGTACTTTTTTGTAATTTTCCCAAAATTATAATATTTACAAGATTTATTTCTTAAAAACCAATAAAATTTCCAATTTTCTAAAAAAAGAAAGACCGGAATTTTGCATGGCATGCCATTGCCACCTAACATTTATTAAGGGAGATGACCGGGCACCGGCTGGCAACCGTGATCCTAATGATGCCAAAACGGCCTCAGGCTCTTAGCTGCAACTTTCCATAAACTTGCAGATTGCCACGTCAGACTTTGGCCGTTTCCCATTTCCACTGTCCAGAAAAACCTCCTCGCTGACGTGTAATCCACTAAACATTTATTCATTTGTACGGCTAAATTCAATTCCTTTTTTATCCCTCACCCCCATTTTAATCATCCGAATTACCCCTAATTTAATCCACTCCGTGATTTTTCCATCACTTTCAATAAAATTAACAGTCTAATTGATTTTTTAAATATTTAAAATTAATTCAAACTTAATTTAATTAAATTATCCCTTTATAATCCATTATTTTGATTCAGAAATAATCCAATAAAATTAGTTAATGTGATCAGAAAGACCTTATTAAAGGGAAGTCAGCAAGAAAGTGGTAATTTGTAATTTGGAGAGGATAGGAAGGTTAAAATTAGAAAGGTACGATCCGGATTCGGATCGGGATCCGAATCCGGAAAGGTACTATAAAAGCAGCTGTTCACGCCTCCTCTTTTCTCACGTCCCACTCAAACCCTTCTCTTGTTTTCATTTCCCAAGATCACAAGAACTCCCATTTTCAAAGCGCTCTATCGTCACCATGACCGTCATCGTGCCAGGTATCACACTGACATCAATCTTATCTTCTTTTTTTTCCCTTTAATTTTCTTTTATTTTGATATAAATTCATCATTTTTTTCTCTAAATTTAGAGCCTGTTCTTGAGGATAATCATAGAGAGGTGATTGACGGCGGAGCTTTGGATCTTGATGGAGGTTTCGGCGTCCCTGATAGCAACGCCTTTGGGCATTCTTTCAGGTTTTTTGTCTTCTCAATTTTCGTCTTTTTTTTTCTTAAAAAGAGGAAATTCACAATCATGGTGCACTGGTGCATTGATTTCGGTGAGGATTAGGATTTAGATCTAGGGTTTTGAAAATGAAATTTCGGAAATTGTTTTTCTTGGGAAACGATGGAGTGCAGGGACTACGAGAAAGAGAGCGAGAGGAGGGCCTCTGTGAAGGAGTTCTATCGGACCAACCACATTAACCAGACTTTCGAATTCGTAAGGATAGCATGTGTTTTCACATCAATGCCCTGCTTTCTTGCCTCTGTATCTTAGAAAATTGCTGGGTCTTTTTCATCCTTTGTTTCTCCTGGTTTTGGAAATTATGTTAAAAAAATCCAAAAAAAATAAAATTGATTTTAAAAATTTTTGGGTGGAGTTTTTTTTTTATATATTAAATATGGACACATCATTAGAATCATATAGAGGTGATTTGAACTCGTACTCTCTTTTTATAAGAGAAATAAGTTATCAATTGGTATGAAAATACTTTTGAGTCAATTTTTTTAGCTGTTTGTTTTGTTTTCCGAAAAATTGTAAAAACAGTGGAACCAATTTTACTGTTTTTCAAAAAGTGTTGGATAGGTGTTTGTTTATTAGAAAAATATTTTTTCAAGTTTATATTTTTTTTTAAAGATGAATTTTTTAATATATTTTAATGAAATTGTTTGAATACATAATACTGTTCAATTTATTAAAAATGTACTTAAGAAAATTTAGTAAGTATATTTTTAAGAAGTCCATCCAAAAGAGTTCATGTAATGAATTAAGATTGTCATTAGAAATGTAAACTGATATGTTATGGATGGCACAGGCAAAGAAGAAGAAAGAGGAATATGGGAAGCTGAGCAAGGGTGAAATGAGCATATGGGAGTGTTGTGAGCTGCTGAATGAGTTTGTGGATGAGAGTGACCCAGACCTCGATGAACCTCAGATTGAGCACCTCCTCCAGACTGCTGAAGCCATTCGCAGAGATTATCCAGACCATGAATGGCTCCATCTCACTGCTCTCATCCATGGTATATCACCATGCATTACATGCCTCTGTTCAGTTTGCAATATTAGAAAATAGATGTCAACAGCTGTTCTCAATCTTCTTCATCTGAGCACTCTGTTCATATCTTTTGTCAGATCTTGGGAAAGTCCTTCTGCACCCTTCTTTTGGAGGAGAACCCCAGTGGTGTGTTGTAGGTGAGCCTTTCACTCTCTTGTTTTGGATCTTGTGGAGCTGTAATTTGTCATTTAATGTGATAATAATCTGCACTGAATCTGGCAGGTGATACATTTCCTCTCGGGTGTGCATTTGATGAGGCCATAGTTCATCACCAGGTCTTATATTCTGCCACCTTTTCTTTACGTTATTTGCATGATGCCCTCCAGCTTGTACAGCTCTCTCTTGTTGACAACTTGTGAATTGTCAGTATTTCAAGGAGAACCCTGACTACAATAACCCTGAGTACCGAACCAAGCTGGGGATTTACTGGGAGAACTGTGGATTGGACAAGGTCACAATGTCATGGGGCCATGACGAGTACATGTACCTGGTGTGTTCCTGGTCCCTGTTTAGCCACGTCTTGGCTTTGTCTGTCACCTTATTCTTTCTTTTAATCTTTGATACGTGTTAACATAATACTCGGAATCAAGCAGGTGATGAAGGAGAACAAGACAACACTTCCACCAGCTGCACTCTTCATTGTCAGGTTCCACTCCTTCTATGCATTGCACCGCTCTGGAGCTTACACGTACCTTATGGATGAGGATGACAAGGAGATGCTCAAGTGGCTACATGTCTTCAAGTACTCAATCAAATTTGATGTTCAATTCTCTCTCTTAGAATGTCCAACAAGACCAAAGGCTTAATAGCCTAGGGGTAAATCCTCGGGGGGTCCCATGTGTTGGAGGTCTCGGTTTCGATTCCCCGGCCCCGTAATTGGGGTGAGCATAGTCTTGAATTGAGTTTCTTTCCTTGAGCATGCAGCGTGGTGAGGGTCGAGAAGCGATGAGTGAGTTCTTTCACTACGGGCGTAGCATCCCCATCATACCAGTGGAGGTCTTTATGGCTGGAGTCAAAAGAAAAAAATGTCCAACAAGTGTTTTGATTTGTATTTCATTGTGGGTACTTTGCAGTAAGTATGATCTTTACAGCAAGAGCAAGGTCAGGATTGATGTGGAGAAAGTGAAGCCTTATTACATCTCTCTCATCAACAAGGTACACAAACCGTCAGGTTCATTTTTTGTGTATGTTTGTCTTCTTGTTATGGACTAACATTTTTTTTTTCCTGGTTTCTTTTGGCTTTGTTTTGCAGTACTTTCCTGAGAAGCTGAGATGGTGAATGGTTTGTTAGACTAGATATGTGGGAATAAAATGGGGTGTTTTTCTTATTTGGGTGTTTGAATGTGTCCTTTGTTTCTCTCTGTACTCTTGTGTTTAGTGTATTATGTAAAACATAAATAAAGTGAGGGGTTGGGCTGCTCCTCTTTACTCTTGATCCTTGTGTTTTATATGAAACATATGATACATCATACATGGTTGGGTTTTATTCTTTCTTTTAATGAGAAAGAGAGAGGGGACCAGTTTCTGCCAAACTTTGTCAACTAGCTAGTCAAGCTGTCCATTGAGGTCTGGGTAATGTCAGCTTCAGTCTATCATTGTTGAGGTCTAACTATGTAATTTATAGGAAAGTCTGTGTTTGGCTGGTTCTTCTGATGAAATAATCATAAGAACGTTAACTCATATTGTCCTGATGCTTAAAGGGTAAATAAAGAACAGAGTCTGTGATGATAAAAAATGCTTGCTGTCATGGCTAATTGGAGAAAGTTTGAATGAAATTGGTTGGTAAATAGGGAAAAAAGAAAAATTAAACAAATGATGCTGCCCAGGATCGAACTGGGGACCTTTAGTGTGTAAGACTAACGTGATAACCACTACACCACAGCATCTTTTATGATCATTCTTTGAAAAACAATTTTATCTTAGATAACATAGTGACTTCAGCTACTCAAATCACAAGTTTAAAAAGATTCACCAAAACCTGAACCATCAGAACCAGAACGACAACCCCTGGCTAATTTACGAATGAGGGAGCAACTAATACAGGATCTGCACCTAATCGATCCACCATTCTTTGGTCGTAAATACACATAGACTAGTGGGAGAGTGGCACCAACAAATGCAAGATTAGGTAGATTTTGATCACCACCGAGTGGATTGCACTATTCCCCAGCTATTGGCACACAACATTGCCAAAAATCCGATTGGATTACCCCTCACTCAACTTGGACGAATGAGGGAACCATAACCCCCTAGGTGCAGAAAGAAGGCTTCGGAGACATGATCAAATAATGGTGGCAATAACAAAGCTTAACAAGAGAGGGTGCCTTTATCCTTGCAATGAAAATTGCCTTCCTAAGGAACAAGCTAAGGCGATGGTAGAAGGAACAACACGCCACCCAAATCAATAGCAAAAAAGACCTCCTAGCAACAATCAACAAGTTGGATATCAAGTAAGAAAGGGAACTCGTCGCAGAGGAAGGCAAGAGGAGGAGGAGAAAAGGCTGGAATATGAAAAAAATCATCTTGGATGAAAAATCAACCTGGCAAAAATCGAGAATCAATTGGCTACAGCTAGAGGAAAAAATACCAAATTCTTTCACGCAGTAGCAAATCAAAGAGGAGATAGAAATTTGATCTATCAACTAAAGGCAACAGAGATTCAGGTGGCAATCACGACGTACTTCCACAAGCTCTTTGAAGAAGAACGAGAAATAAGGTACAAAACCTCCTTGGAAAGGCTGTTTAGACACAAAGAGCACCTTGACCTATCTTACTTAGGGAATCCATTCTAGTAAGAAGAAGTCAGATTGACAGTATATGAGCTAGGGGCTGAGAAAGCGGTAGGGTCGAACAACTTCCCCATGACTTTCTATCAGCATAGCTGGGAGCTCATCAAAATGGACCTAGTGAAACTCTTTGACTACTTTCACTAGGGAAAAGCAAACCTTTAAAGATTAAATTGGGCAAACATTTTGCTACTCCCCAACAATGAAACACCGTTGTCAATTAAAGACTATATACCCATTAGTCTCCTAAACTGCTCCATCAAGATCATCTCCACGGTATTGGCAAACCGACTAAGTAAGGTAATTGGTAGCTTTGTGGATGAAGTACAAACAACCTTTATTAAGGGTCGGATGATCCACGATAATATTGTAATAGCAGAAGAGCTCATCCATATGATGAAACACAACAACACAAATGAGACCTTAGTCAAAATTGACTTTGAAAAAGCCTTTGTACACGGTTGGTTGGGACTTCCTTTTACATGGATCCAAGCATTACTCTCGACGTCAAAGGCCAAGTTCCTCATAAATGGAGCCCCCACCGAGTATGTGCTAAAAAAATGAGGGTTGCGACAAGGAAACCCTCTCTCCCTACTACTCTTTGGGTTAGTCACGGACGTACTAGCCACAATGTTCAAGGAAGCAACCGGATCAAACATATACAAGGGGGTTTAAGTGGGGTGTAATCGGGAGGACAACATCACCACACTCTAGTACGCAGATGACCTACTAGTCTTTTGCACGATCGATCTCCCTCAATTCTGAACAATGAAGTTTTTCTTTTTTCCTCTTTTTAAGGTCTTTCTGGTTTGAGAATAAACTTCCAAAAGTGTGCGATAATTTCACCAAAAACCCAAGTGTTCACATCCCAGAATATCGCACAAGTTATCGATTGCCTAACTATCGCCTTGCTAATCAAATATCTGGGAAGATCACAGGAGGAAGTTACAAGGAGGACTAGTTTGTGCTAATCTCGAAGATTAGAAACAACTGAGCTTCTGGAAGGGGCGCTTCTTATCCATGGGTAGTGGACCAAATTGAGGCCGTAAGAAGAGACTTCCTCTGGGAGCAGGCCAAATTTGACTAACACTTACCTTATGGTAAGTTGGCAACACCTATGTCAACCAAAGGAGTAGGGCAGATGGGGCATCTTGAATATGCGAGAGTTTAACGGAGCACTTTTGGGAAAGTGGTGGTGGAGACTTCTTACTAGAGAAGCTAACCTCTATTGAAAGATTATTACACAAGCTTATTACAAAAGAAGATTCCTTGACGCGCACAAGAAAGCCCCGACATAGGCATCTTTTTTCTGGAGAGGAATTTGCGGAGAACGACCCGCGACCTTACACAACATAATCACTCAACGGGGTGATGGGAGCTCCACAAACATGTGATTGGACAAGTGGATTGAGGGACACTCATTGCGGGGCCGTTTCCCCTCCCTGCAGCAGCTAATGTTGCAGAAGACTATATCAATCTAAAAAGCACAGGAGAAGTTGCAATGGGACCTACTACTGCTCATGCCAGGACCATTAACATTGAGGGAATTTGAAGAGTATCACTTACTACTCCAAAACCTAAGAGATGTTTGGGGAATTGGGGAAAATTTGAGGACATGGCGGCTAACCACAACAACGACTTTCACAGTCAAGTCATTATACAATTTTCGGATCGATAATGAGACTCAAACTGACTTGAAGATGAGCTGCTAGAAGAGCCCTTACACCCTCAAGATAAAACCATTAGCATGACTAGCTTGAGAAGGATGTATTCTCCCTGGACAACCCCCACATGAGACATTGGAGGGGTACTCGAGTTTTATGCTATATATGTGATATAGAGAAGGAGACAATTGAACACCTTTTCTGCAAATGCCCCTTAGCTAGCTAGCAGAATATGGGAACACTACGGGAGGATCTTTGATACACACACGCCCCTCACTCACATTGAGGGTATTCGTAGACCTCTTTGCGATAAAAAATCTTTTGGTGATCTTTTGACCACCTCATCCATGGTTACTATGACCCAAAAAAGTGGATAGGAGCTCGTGATGATGGCAATCATCTGGACATTATAGGGAGAGAGGAATATGCTATGTTTCCAAGACAAATAACGTGTTTTCTGGCAACTCATTCGTGACACTAACTTTCTCCTATTATCTTGGCTTGATGCAGCTCACCGTCCAAGAAGTCGAAACTTTAGGAGGCCTAGAGCTTGGTCAAAAGGAGTTTATATTTCTTGCTAAACGCCCCCAGGGATCTGGTGGCGACGAGGCTCAGGAGGGAGGCTAGTGGCGAAGATGGTGGCAGATGGTGAAAGTTATAATGCGTCCCTGTCTTGCTACAATATCTTTGTAATCTTTAGAACCACACAGGAACGGTTGTAACACTTATCATGTACCCATTCTCATAAATAAATATGGTTTATCCAATTTTTTTTAAAAGTTTCAAATAAATATATTAAAAATAATGGTGTAATATTTATGATACCAATAAGAACCCCACCACTACTTAAGAATCTAGTCCTAACATCATAAAACGTGAGGTATGCAACAAATAGGGGTGTATTTGAGCCGAGCCGTTCATGAGCTGCTTGGTGTTCGGCTCGATAAGAGCTCGTTCGTATTCAACTCGTATTGAAATCGAGTCAAGCTTGAGCTTCAATTTCAAGCTCGATTAATAAACGAGCCAAGCTTGAGCAGAGGAAAGCTCGGCTCATTTTGACTCGCAAACACAACTCGCGAACAAGCTCGTTTATAGGCTCGTTTGTATATATATATATATATACAGACGTGATATCACACGGTCTGTCGGATTACTATGTATTCCCACTCGTCTCCTGTTTGACACCTGGAGCATGTTTGAAGGATTTCCAACCGTACGGATGGGAAGATCATCGAAAAATAAGCTAGCATGTCCATTTTCATACAATTTGGTAACTGTTTGGTTCTCCCACTTAACGATTCTTATTGTATGAAAATAGACATGCTAGCTTATTTTTCGATGATCTTCCCATCCGCACTGTTGGAAATCGTTCAAACATGCCTGTCGAAACAAACGGACGATGCACGGTGAATCCGTAATATCGACCCTCTCTCTCTCTCTCTCTCTCTCTCTCTATATATATATATATATATATATATATATATGTTGAGTATGTGGAGTCTGATGGTTGCCTTGACGACCTTGACTACTTCGCTTGCGGGAGTCCGAGGGCATGAGCGCCTCGGTGGGGGTTTTTAAACAAGCTTTTAAACGAGCATTTAGCGAACTCGAGCTCAAACGAGCCTATAAACGAGCATTTAAACGAACTCGAGCTCGAACGAACCAATAAACAAGCTTTTATGAGCCGAGCTCAAGCCGAGCTCGAGTTCTGTAATACTTCAAACGAGCTGAGCTCGAACAGGATTTTAGGCTCGATACGAGCCACGAGCTGAGCTTGAACTCTTCTTTTTAGTCAAGAGCCGAGCCTAAACACACGAAAGCTCGGGTCGGCTCGGCTCGAATACACCCCTAGTAACAAAGAATAAACCATTATGGGTAGTATTTTTGAATAAGGTGATGAACACCCCCACAAGGATTTCAAAGGACGTGTACATGAGTGGCTGCTCAATCCCGTAGGCTTGTCCCCAGGAGAACAACGCCACACCTGACACTCAACTTGCAAGAGTGGGGATTTGATCACAGGCTCGTCCATAGGAGAATATCATATGTTAGAAAACGACCCGGATACCAATAGACCCTTAGGTCATTGTTATTATGGGTATAGTATTAAACACTTGAGTTTATTCATTAAAAAAAAATTAAGGATTAAATTTGGGTTTGAATTTAGTAAAATTTTATTTACATTTTCTACACCCTCGAAAACCAATTGATCTTCTCACTACTCCCCGCACTCATGGCCTTCACGGCGTCGTCAGGCTACGCCCAGCGTTCGTACGAACCCAAGCCACCGCTTCACTCGCCGGCAGCCACCATTCATCAGCCGCCACTGCACGGCGGCTCTCTCGATTCCCCATCGTACCCCCCGCCGCCGTCTTATGACCCTGGATACACCCACCACCACCATCAAACGGCGCCGCCACCGCCGTTGGTCCACGCAAACCCAGAGCAGCAGAGGATCCATTCCCTCTTTGTCTCCGGGCTGCCTGATGATGTTAAGGCCCGTGAGATCCACAACCTCTTCCGCCGTCGCCCTGGGTTCGATCATTGCCTCCTCGAGTACACCGGCCGTGGCAATCAGGTCGATGTCCCATTCTGCTTCTCTTGTTACTTTTCGGGTTCTCGTCCTTGATCTTTAGTGCTTTTCTTCATTAGCGAGAAGCATCAGTCAGATTTTTGAATCCGACATAGAAGTGAGATCAATTTCATGGAAAAATTGCTTCCTTTTTTTTTTTTTTTGGGCATAATAATAGCAGAGTTACCCTTATTTAGTTTCGAAGTGAAACACCTATGGCTGGAGATTTTCATGTTCTCATCTTAGAAGATTAACACTGTGTTGGAATAATTTGAAGTTTTATCCTCTACATCCGTATTTTGATGATAAAACCATGCTTGATGGTTATAGGCTTTACTTCTCAGTTAGTAGACATAATATGTTATAGGTGAATATTCATGGAAGAATGTCCTATACTGATTTGCTTCATCTTCTTCACACTTTGATTGATTGAAGAGGAGGCACAAAATGGTGAAATGTTATTTCTTCCAGTCACCATTTTTCTGACTCTCAGATTTCCTTCTTATGTTACAGGTTGTTGCATTTGCTACATTTTTAAATCATCAATCCGCCATGGCAGCGATGAACACATTAAATGTAAGCAGCTAGATCACTTGATTGTTAGCTTGTGTGAGTCATAATTGCAGGATAGAATGTCTAATACTTCTCGTTTATCTGGTGTGGGATTGAATAATTTTCTTGCCCTGTGGCACTTTTTAACTAGTTTCATACAATGTCAGCGGGCTTGATCTGACTGTTGGTAGGAGTTGAGACACAGATGAACTATAATCAAGGCTAATACTTTTTATTTAGAGCTGTATTATATCATTAAGATCATCTGTTCCTCACATAATGATGTTATGTGAGGTAGGGGAGCTTTGGCGTAATATTAAAGTTGTCATCATGTGACTTGGAGGGCACGGGTTCGAGTCATAGAAACAACCTCTTGCAAAAAAATGTAGCATAAGGTTGTGTATATTAGACCCAAGCAGTCCGACCCTTCTCAGACCCCACATATAGTGGGATCTTCGTAGCGCCAGGCTGCCTCAGACAACCACCCCCCACCCCCCCTTCTTTGTTTTTTTAATGATGATATGTGAGCTTTGGCTAGAAAGGTGATCATTTTGTAAAATTTTTATTTATTACTCCTGATTTGTAGAAGAACCCTTAACTCACCTAGGAACTACTATAGTTTGATTCTGGTGAGTTGAAAAGTAGAATGCTAAAATGTTGTGGTCTATGCTGCCTATTTGACCAATTTTATGGAATGCATTTTCCTTTTCTCTTGGTGGTGAATTTTAGGGAGTGGTATTTGACCCGCAGACAGGGGCTACTCTGCATATAGAGCTGGCCAGATCAAATTCTCGGACAAAAAGGCCACGAGGTACTGCATCATATGTCAAGATGGTCTCAATAGTTATTTTTGGAATTCTTTGCCTTCTTGAGCTTTGCATTTGAACTTTATTTACCACCATGAATACTAGTCTCAAAATTGAATAATGTGAGTTTTTTATTTGCTATAGAGGGTGGAGTGTATGTTGTTATCGATAAACGAGCTAAAGTGGCAAACAATGACCATGAGACGTCAAGCAATGATGGTAATGGAATAGATAAACATGGTTCTTGACAGAAAACAAGCATCCCATCATGATTATATTCATATTTCTGGAGAACATTCTTTTAGTAATTAAATGCAACATGTATAATTCTTATTTAGCTTTCTTTCACATGTTTTGGCACACCTTTGTGTCCAGAGGATGGTCGGTCTGATGAAGCACCGGACACATATTATGATGATGCTTGTGACAAGATTGCTTCAACTGCTGTAGAGAGGTTGAGATGCAGTTGAAAATGTCAAAGCTTGCTTAATAGGATGCCTTTTTCTTAAGTTTGTATTACTTGTTTCCTCCTAATTTTCTCACAATTAATTTTAGCATAACTTGATTGAATTTCTTTTTCTCTTTTGTGGTTTCCAGTGGTGACATGACTATTAGCATGGTTGATGAAGTTACGCCAAATGTAAGTAATGGTCATGAATTCAAAGTTTTATTATGATTTGAAACAGAACTACTGTGTTCTGGACCACAAATAGAACTGCAGTTCTTTATGCATCAGTTCAGTCTTTCAGCTGTCTGGTTATTCATTTTGTACCACATAAAATAGGAATTATCTTCATGTGGTGGAAGATATGACAAAATGCTTATATCCAGACCTGTTGATTTTCCTGAATGGTAGTTTAGCTTTCTGAAAGGTTTGTTTTCTGGTTATGGGAAATCAAATTTTAATGATAACTGTTATGTTGTTTTAATTAGATATTATTCATGGAGACATGCAAGACTCATCCTTAACTACATTTATCTATTTTTATGTGTCCTATCCAATTTCTTTATTTTTTCCATTAAGAATATGGCTTTCTCTATTTGGATAATAGATGCAATTTGGAAGCTTGTTTTCCTTTTGACTTTTAGTGGAAAGCTTACTTTGGGGGTTATAATTGTGATACAATTCACTTGATAGGACATGCATTCAATGTTGTAGGAGCGGCCTGAAAAACCCATTTCAGGTGACATTCCACCTTGCTCTACTCTATTCATTGCGAACCTTGGTCCAACATGTACAGAAGATGAGCTAAGGGATGCTTTGTCCAAGTAAGCACATTGTTTTCTGTTTACTTGGACAAAGTGCTTTTTACTTTTGTTTTTCTGGGATGTGTCATTGATTGAGTAATTGCTCAGCATATGGGTGGTAAACTAGTATCTTTCACCATTTGTCACAGATTTACGGGTTTCCATACTCTTAAAATGCGTGGCAGGGGTGGCATGCCTGTTGCTTTTGCTGATTTTGAGGTATTGCAATCTTATCTCAAAAACTTAATTTAACATACAGTAAATCATGTATTTTTGCCTGAAGAGATATAACAAATTATATAATCAAGTTAAGTTTTTCACTGTTGTACAGTCCTTAGATGATCTAGCTGAAGAATGCAGTTTCATCTGACATTTCTTCCATTTCCAGGACATTGAATCATCTACAGAAGCCATGAACAGTCTTCAGGGCGTATTGTTGGAATCTTCTGATCGTGGTGGTTTGCATTTGGAGTATCCTACTTTTTTTATGCATTATTTTCTGGTTTTATTGGTTCATACTGACATATACACTTTCATATGTTCCTCATGTAATTTGAGAGCAATTATGTGGTGGTTTTCTGCTATTTTACCGACCTGAGTGTCCTGGTATTTACCATGTAAACATTGGCAAAGCGAACACAAGATCATCACTTGATAGTCATTTTCATTGGCTTCATACTCATCATTTTCAAAATTCTTTCTGAATTGCATGTTCTCTTAACTTGGTTCCATCAGATATGCAAGATCGAAAATGAGGAAAGGCTAGCATCGGCCATCATTGTGCTTAATATCATTCAACCAAAAGCTATTTCTGTTAGCTTCAGTTGCATTAATTCTCATGATGTGTGAAATCATGCTTAGTATCAGCACTTGGTTCCTGATATAAGGAGCACGATTCATCTCTGTATTTGTTTGTGTTTGTGCTGAACTACCGGCCAATGTATGGGAAACAGTATATGCTGCATTTGTTGAAATTGAGCAACTTCGACAATGTGGAATCCTGTCAAACATGCTGCTTGTGTCAAATGGTTATATATATTTCTTATTTCATTGTGTATTTTATTTGTAAAGTAGACCATCATCTATAAATAATATAGGGCTTTTTGCAGGTGTATCTCTGAATAATTATTTACCCATGAATAAAATATAATTACATACAAACCCTTAAATAATAGGTATAATTGCGTATATACCTATGGGGTTAAAATCAGATGAAAAACTGTCCGTTAACAAATGGTAAACATGTAAAATGATAATTATACCCTTTGCATATATACTCTTGAAAAATTTGTTTCACTGTAGATTTTTTTTTTTTTTTAAATAAAGTGGGTGAACCACATTCTTTATTTAATTTAAAAGAGAGGAGTACATAATAGATAGCCGTTCTGTTTTACAAAAGGTCCCTGGGTCCCTTGTGGGCCTGTGGGATTTGGGGTGGTGCTCCCCACCTGTGCAAACTAATCCCCTAGGGGTGGTTGGCCCTGAGACTCATCCTCGAAATCTGCATCTGGATGTCGCTGCACCAGCGAGGCGGGTCATGTTAAGGCTACGCTTGGCGAGGTCCTTCAGCGCTTGGAGTGGTGTTTGCTTGGATGGGTGCGCCCCGTCAATCCATGAAAGCATGAGGAAGTCCACTTGTCGGATGATTCTCCCATAAACGCGATGTTTATTATTGAATCATCGTTGGTTTCTTTCCAGCCATAGGCTCCATGCGATTGCCATAGACAATAATTGCCAGCCCATACGGATGTCTCTCCCTAAGTTCTTGTCGAGCGTTGGCCCTCCCCATACATCTTGTATCTTGTTGGGGGGTGTTGTGAGGCCCAATAGTTGTACGTAGTGGGCCCATATCCCGGATGAGAAAGGACACTGTACGAAAAGGTGGTCGGTTGTCTCCACTTGTGCATCACAGGATCTGTTTCCTTGCCAGTTTCTTTTTGCGAGGTTTTGCAGCGTAGGAAGCTTGTCTTCCAGTGCGAACCAGGCAAAGAGTTTGACCTTCAAGGGGGCTACCTGTTTCCAAAAGGATGGTGGGAGGTGGCTCCTCAACCCTCCATTGATCCGGAACCGGTAGAGGGATTTGACGGTAAATTCTTGGTTGGGGGTGAGCCTCCATCTCCGTACGTCTTCTTGTTGGTTGTCATGCTGCGCTAGATGCTCTTGTAGCCCTTGCAGCATCTCCCATGCCCCTTGCGATAGAGGTCCTGGCTTTAGAATTGGCCTTCCCCTGTCAAGGAGCCTCTGCACCTCCTGGATGGTGTGATCTTCTTTTAACCATAAGTTATGCGTAGTTAGGGAATCGCGCGGGGCTCACGAGAGGAACCAGTTGTCCCACCAAATCCTGATAGTATTTCCTGTGCCTGGTGTGGTTGTCACATTTGCCATGGTAATGTCCCTTTGTGCCATTATTCCTTTCCATATAAAAGATGCCCTGCTGGGGGGGTGTTTGTAGGGGTTGACCTGCGAGTTCCTGAAATATGCCTGTGAGATTATTTTGCCGCAGAACCCTGTTTGACCTTTTAGTAGTCTCCACCACCATTTGCCTAGGAGGGCTTCGTTGAAAGCTTTCAGGTTTAAAATCCCCCAACCCCCTAGATCTTTTGGTCTGGTCAGGGTTTCCCACTTGACCAGGCGGTAGGCCTTGGATTCGGGGTTTGCCCCTCTCCATAGAAAATCCCTACGTATGCCGTCGATCCGTCGTATCACCCATTTGGGTAAACTGTACATAGACATCCAGTGGTTCGGGATCGTCGATAGGACTGCGTTCAGTAAAGTGATTCGACCCCCCATAGAGAGTAGTCGTCCTTTCCACATGGCTAGCTTGTTCTGCACCTTGATGATGAGATTGTTCCAATCCGCCTTTTTGGGTCGGCTTCCTGCTAGCGGGATGCCGAGGTAAGTAATCAGTAGTTGGTTCAGTTGGCATCCCATATCTTCCGATAATGCCTTGGCTTCCTCCTCAGGGACTCCTATTGGTATGAGGGCGCTCTTGTTGTAGTTTATTCTTAGGCCTGAGAGTCCCTCAAAGAGATGGAAAATGAGTTTCAGAGTTCTAAAATCCTTCCTTTTGCCAGAACTGAGGACTAGTAGGTCGTCCGCGTAGAGAAGTGCCGGTATTCGTACCCCGTAGGCTGATCTGACTTGGAACCACTCGAAAATGTGTTCTCTCATGGCGTGTGTCACCATTGTGGTAAATACGTCCATGACTAGTATGAAAAGTAGTGGTGATAGCGAGTCCCCTTGCCGTAGCCCCTTCTGGTGTCTAACATAACCAGTGGGAGATCCATTTATAAGGAAGTTTGATTTTGATGAGTGTAGAATCTTCCTTATCCATCCTGTCCATCGCGGCCCAAAACCTCTTGCTTCGAGAAGTTCCATGAGGAAGTCCCAGTCCACCGAGTCAAAAGCTTTTTCAAGGTCGATCTTGAGCAAAACCCCGCTTTTCCGCTTCATGCTATTTATTATTTCCTCTGCTGCAACGATGCTGTCTTGGATACATCGACCCTTGATAAAAGCCGTCTGATTTTCATTGACCAGCTCTGGAATAATCATTTGGAGGCGGTTTGCTAGGACCTTGGTGATGATCTTTATGGAGCAGTTCAGAAGGCTAATCGGTCGGTAGTCATTGATCGAAGCCGCCTCCCACTTCTTCGGAAGTAGTAGGATATGCGCCAAGTTTAGTCTTTCCAGGTCTACGGTGCCATCGTATAGTTGTTGAAAGAATTGTATGATGTCATCCTTTGTGAAGTTCCACCCTTGTTGGTAGAACGTCATCGGGAATCCATCTGGACCCGCGGCTTTTTCCGGGTTGAGCTTTTGGATGGCTGTGAGAATCTCCCGTTTCGTGAATGGGTTGTCCAGTTGGGACAGATCTGTTTGGGTTGGTCTCGGGAACATGAGAGACCAGTCCGTGAGGTATCTGGTTGGTCGCCTGCTACCGAATAGGTTGATGAAATGATCCGTTATTGTTTTTGCGATCTCGGAGGGGTTGTTGATGACTTGCCCATCGACATTTAGCTGGTGGATCCAGTTTTTGTTTTTTCTTTGGTTGGCCATGGAATGGAAGAATCTTGTATTCCTATCCCCTTCCTTGAGCCAAGTGATTCTTAAGCACTGCCTCCAGTGTTCCTCCTCCGTTCGTATGATTTCATCGAATTCATGTCTGTACGTGTGTAGTTGTTCCTCCTCCAGTGCAGATAGTTGATTTTGCTCGCTCCTGATATCCAAGCCTTCAATATTCTTAAGCAGTTCTTCCTTTCTATGTCGTATGGCTTGATATTCTCCTTATCCCAACTTCGTAGCCTGCCTCGTATGAGCGTGATTTTTTTTTACCATGTGTATGTTCCTGAGCCCATGTAGTCTGTTTGTTGCCACCATTCTTTGATAGTATCCCAGAAACCTTCAATCTTCCCCCATCCTCTGTTAAAACGGAAGGGGTATATTTTGTGTTCGTAGTTCCCGCATTCCAGGACAATGGGTACATGATCCGACCTGATGCGCGGGAGTGTTGTTTGCCAAATCCGGGGGTGTGTTATCAACCACTCTAGTCATAGCAGGAATCTATCCAACCTGATCATTGTTGGTGTTTGTCTGCCATTCGACCAGGTGAACCTTCTTCCGGAGAGCGGTGGGTCGTAGAGTTGGAGGTCCGCTATAAAATTGTTGAAATCCTGTTGGTCGTGGCTATCCCTGGAGGCTGTGTTTCTGTCGTCCAAATTTCTTGTAGCATTGAAATCTCCCCCTATCATCCAGGGCCCCTGCCAACGTAACCTTATCGCCCTTAGTTCCTTCCAGAATAGTCGTTTGCGGTCTCTCTCGCATGGACCATATACCGATGTGATCATCAATCTGCTCCCAACCGACATGTCTTCCCTGCGATCACGGAGAAGGTGTCGACGTATTCGTTGATCATCTAGAGTGTTGTTGGGTTCCAAGCAATGCAAACCCCTCCGCACATGTTGATGACCTGTAGTACAGTCCTTCCCATATAGTCTGTCACTGTAGATTTTAAAAATACCCTTTTAAAAATCTGAAATTTAAAATAGTTAAAATATATAAAGAGGGGTATTTTGGACATTTACTAATCCTTAATCTAAGTTGTAACCATGGTTAAGAGTATCTGGTTAACTTCTGTCAACGGACCCTAACAGCAAGGACATATCCGCAATTCAACTTGTTTTTCAAATGTATACAAGCAATTATGATTTTTTCAGGGGTAAACATACAATTATGAAACTTTTGAGAGGTATATAACCAATTTCCCCAATAATATAAAGGTCACCAAAACAGTTTGAATTACATGTCCAAATTGTTTCTTTAAGCCTGATGTGTCATGTGTATGTGAAACTATTGAAGAACAACTCTCCTAGTAGCCAGGAATTAATTTGTGTCTTAATGGGAGCTTCATTAGCATCCGATGACAAGATGAATAAACTAACAGTTCTTATAATTTAAGATTAGGAAAAATTAATAATAAAGGAAGAAAGAGTGGCCTGACAATAATGAATTGTTTTGATCTCATTTGATTTATTTGAAAGAAGAACAAGTGAGTGTCGGAATACGTGTCTTCCATGCATTGATGAGTGGGTTATTATTATATTTTAAAATTTAATTAAAAGTTTTGACGGAAAACACTTTTATTGGGAATTGTGTTATTCCTTTGCGGTTACAACAAGATATGTCTTTTTTTTAACTCACTTGATGAATTTCATCGAAAAGAAACAACAAACCAAAAGATTAAGAGTTGACACTTCAACATCACCAAAAAGTGCCTACAACTTCTCAATCCCACTTATGCAGATGACTTGGTTTGACACAGATGACTTATCCAAGCAACCGAAATTATTGGTAAAGAAAAGTCTAGTTTTCACCCGAAATAATTTAGTTCAGTCCGGAGGAGATGAAATCTACATCAAAGCAGATAGAATCATATTTAATATTAATAAGATGTGATTTATCCATTTTCATTATAAAAAAAAAGTGAGAATGTAGAAAAATTTGAGATGTGTGCTAAGTGTGCAGGGCTTGGTTTCAATCCTATTATGTTTTTTCTCCTGTAAAAAAAAGATGAATTTAAAAAAAAATTCATGTGGTTTCACAGATTTGTAAATTAGGGAAAGTGATTTTTTTTTTCAAAAAAAAACCTTATGGTTTCTCAAGTTAACGAAAAAGGGAAAACCCGTTAACTCCCGCAAACGATGTTAAATTGGCAAGGGTATTTTCATCAATTTTTGTAAAATAGATGCTGAAATTGTATGAAAATTGTCCTAAATTGGATTTCTTTCAAATCTCATCTGTTTGAGAGATCAGAACCAAAAAAATTGATGAAAATACCCCTGCCAACTAAGCAAGGTTTAACGCCGTTAATGGGAGTTAACGGTTTTTCTCTTTTTGTTAACTGGAGAAACCACAAGTTTTTTTCGAAAAAAAACACTTCCCTATTGTGCAAATCTGTGAAACCACATGATTTTTTTTGAAATTTACCCAAAAAAAATCATATTATGTTTTTTTCATCTTGAGTGTTCATACATCTCATAGGATTATTTGACTCACATAAATACTTTTTTGTTGTGGATGTTTACTTGATTTTATAGTAATTGCTCAACACATTTTAATACAATATCACAACAGTTAATTTACAAATTCTATTTTTTTTTAAAAAAAACTATATGATAATCACAGTTACAAATTCTAAGAGAAGTGAAGAAATGGAAGACAAGTCAATGGAATGGTGGTCACAGGAGCTCCCAAGCGACAAGGAGTGAAGAGCAGGAATGTTACGGAAATGGACCTCAAAAGAGGATGTAAGCTCTGTGAGATTGAACACAAATGAAAAGAGATAACACACACAGATGTACATGGAAACCCTACAAAACGAGGGGAAAATCACGAGGCACCGGCAGACAGATAACTCACTAAAACTTCAAGCAAGAAATACACTGACTCTCTTGAGTTGATGCCCAAACTCAAGATTACAACAGCAATAGGAAGAGAAAAACAAATCAATGAATACTTAACTTAAGTGAACACTTAAGCAAATAAACTCCAACCACAGTTGAGCTTCAAAGTCATTCGTCTCCAAACTTCTCCTTCCTATTTCCTTCTTCTTGCTTGCTTACTGGTGCTTTGGTTCTCTCTTGATTTCACACTCTGTTCTAGCTCTCCCTCACCAGGGAGACTTCAACCTTTTTCTATCTCCCCTGGCTGGAATCCCAAAAACACCTTTATGCAACTTGTGTAACACTCTACTATCACACCATTCTGCATGCCATACTTCTTGTAGTTCCAAGACACCTTTTTCTTCTGACATAGCCATTCCTCTCTTGGGATTGGTGCCGTGTACTTCCGACTAGCCAAAAGGTCCTTTATGGATCTTCTGTCGAACAACCATCCTTCGGCCACACCTCGTGCTGTTCGGTTCGCCTATGCTTTACCGAACAACAACTGCTCGCTCTAGTACACCTTGCCGAGCGTCTGTATGCTACCGAACAATCACTTCTTCTGTTGATCGTTCGTCCAGTGCTCATTTCCGAAGGACTCTTCGGCCCGCTTGGCTAAGCTGCCGAATAACTATTCTTCTGACAGGTTCTCTTCTTCTTCGGTCTTAGACTACTCGGCCTAGCCTTCTGCTCGGCCCGCTTCTTCGGCCACTCCTTCTCTTCGGCAACCAAGTTTGGTCTTGGACCTTCAAACCCAACAAGGAAGTTGGTCCCCATTAGAACAATATTGACAACTAAACTTTTGTTCTTTATCAGTATTCTCAAACTTCTTCCTAGGGTCCCTTGTGTGTTTTTTTTATTATTTATTTTTATTTATTTCTTTATTTACTAAGGCGACAAGCACCCCCGAATGAAGTCAAGGATGTGTACAGGTTCGGCAGTGCAGGAGCACAGAGACTCGGTAAAGATCCGTTCACCTGACCCTCACCTTGCAAGGAAAGGGTTCGAACTCGGATCTTCCACAGGTTTACTATCCATCACTTAACAGGGTCCCTTGTGTTTATCATTATATGAATGAAAGGTTGGCAAAATGACTCTTTGGATGACAAGGATGATGTGATGGCCTCTAACCTCTAGATAAACAACCATCACCATTACCATCTTATGATTCTTATCCTTCATAGTTCTTAAAAGCTTTGGGCTTGAGAAAATATGAATGGAATACTTTCTTCTTCTTCTTCTTCTTCTTCTTCTTCTTCTTCTTCTTCTTCTGTTTTGATAAATTAAAATAAACATGAAATTAATCTTCTTTGCAGATCTACCTACCCAATCCCAAGTTGAGGAGTGGTAGGGGCAAAGGTTCATAAAAACCATGCTTTAAAGATTGCTTGTCCTCTCCAATAACAACTCACTCTAAGAAAATATATATCATTCAGAAAAGAAGATCATCAAACTGTGTTGTCTCCTCTCTAAACAAATCTTAACAATATTTGTCCCATGAAGAGCTCAGACATGAAATACTCAGCTCTAGATTAGTTTTCAGCAATGAATTAGAAGATAACTGTGCTAGAGGTCTAATCCTTGCACTACTTGAGGCTGAACATGGTGGTAGATTGAGATCAAGCTCAGTGCATGACAATGGAGGTTCTTTAACCTGAGAGAGGATTCAATTCATCAGAAAAAGAAAAGAAATGCAGGTTGGTACATATTTGCAATTAGAACTAGTAAAATCTATCAGGTGTACCAGATCAAAGAAGTTGGTTCTTCGCCTTTTTGTATTCATGTTGTGATTCATTGGTTGATTGTGTTAGTGCAAATGCACATATGTTGGCATTACTTGACACCATGGTGATGTGGCACAAGCTGACGTGGCAAGAGGTTGACAAGTCAAAGACATGATGTCAAGACATGGTTGACAAAGACACAAGGTCCAAGCATTGAAGAGGTTCATATGTATGCGAGTACATTTATGTCTTTTGTCTATGAGCACATTTATGTTATGTCTTGAGTCATAATCAGTTATGGTACTATACACAGTAGGGAGTTGTAATGGGTTTTATACCCAAGTCAGTTATGTTGGTCGAGTTATGATCAGTCTTGTGTTGTAGGTATGTTGTAACTAGGAGATGCAACCAAAGGTCAGTCTAGCAAGCTTGAAGTATGATGTGACCAAGACATGGAGTAACGCGATCAAGTCAATATAGTCATGCTGATGGCAAGTCAATGATTCAAGACTTCAAGGGAAGCTGATTGGGTGCAACCCAAGTTTGAAATAGATGCTAAAGAGTTTCAAGTTGGCTTGGAGAGTTCATTCTTGGAAAGGAAGCATCTTCAAAGACTGATAGGAATCAAAGATTGAAGATTCCATGCAAGAAGATGATCATGTGGTTAGAGATTACATGCAAGCCATTTATGGAGAAGATTGATGCGTAAAGAGGCAATCTGGGTGCAGTCCAAATTGGGAAAGTGATTACAACCAATATGGAAGCAAGATCCATCTTGGAGGGAGAATATTGTGCAGGCCCAAGTTAGTAAGCAACCGAAGATTGTATTAGAGATTGATACGGGCTACATGCAGAAGGAAGCATCATCAAAGGTTGATTGAAGACTCCATGCAAGCAAATCTGATTGATTGAAGATTGGATGCACATGCATGCATGTTGATTGGAGATTCTATGCAAGATTGCATGCATGCTGATTATGAGATTTCATGCAAATGGCTACATGATTGAGATTCAACATGCATGGAGAGTTGGCTGATTTGGAGCTGATTGGGAACTGATTGAGAACTTGATTTGGCAAGCTATATTGGTGATTGATGAGGTGCTGAATTGAAGCCAAATCAAGAAGTGATTGAAGACCATATTTGGTGTTGATTGAAAAGCAAATATGGTAGAGACCAATGGAGCATGATGGGCCAAGTTGTGACCAAACTTGGAAAGAGATTGGTGGAGCCAATCTAACAACACAACCTCGCATAATCAGAGATGGAGGTTGATTGAAGAGCTCGCGCCATGGTGGGGTGCGACCGTGATGGGCTGAGTACGCGACGGAGAGGTGGATCGGCTAGTTGCGTGTCGGGATCGGGTGGATCTGACGTAGTAGACTCGAAACTCAACCAGGAGGGTTGGAGGTGTGTCGAGGTCGAAGAAGTGCAATGGATGCTGTAGCCTTGGTCAAGTTCGTCAGCTGGGCCATGTTGCAACTCAGGTTACAACTAAGTTGCAACAGCTAAAATTGGAAGGAGTCCAATTTGGCAAGTCGCGGAGAATCCTGAAGGTGGAGGCGGGTGCTGTGATGGCGTGAAGACAGGGAGACGTCTATATAAGACCAGGACTTGGAGGATTGAGGTGAGCCGTCTAGAGTAGTCCCTCAGGAAAATAGTGATAGAGGTCATTATCAATCAAGGAGTGGAGGTGCTTATGATAGATTGAGTGAGGAACTCTTGTACTCCTGTTTTTTCCTACACCTTTAGTGGATTGTCTTCTCCGGGCTTGGCCCCCCAGATGTAGGCTTGGTTAGCCGAACTAGGTAACCAACTCTTCTGTCCCTTTGTTGTCTTGTGTGTTTACCATTGAGTGTGTGAGTGCCACGAAAAACCTTAGTGAGCAGAGTGTTACACCTGAGTTATAACACAAGTTACGACAGGCGGACAACTGTACCAGACGGCTTGGGGAAAAAAAAGTAAATTTTCAATGCATAAAAAAGAAAAAAAAAATTCTAGCAAGAAAATAATTACAATCAAACAACCACAATTTTGATTTCCACGGAAAATGTTTTTCTTAGAAAATTATTCCATGAAAATATATTCTTTTCCATCCATTTTCCATCGTGCAATCAAACATGACAGTGCAATTATCAACATGAAGAAAATCGAGCACATAACATTAAAATCTAAGATCAATGGTTTTAGTCTTTTAGATACATTTGATCAGAATATGGAGAATCAACTTTATTCAAATCACATCTATGAGGTGCTTCTAGTGGTTTGTCCACATTTATAAAAAAAAAAAACATTACAGAAATGGCAACAAATAATGTAACATTACAATTACTGGTCAAAAGATTGGATCTTATTATACATGATGATGCTGGTCTCTGGCACAAAAAATTTGATATAAAATTTCAAAGTTTCCATGAAATATAGTGACATGCACAATACATTCACAGCCTAATACAATGGATGAAGAAGATAACCCCTCTGTAAACAAAAGACCTCACCTCAGCCCCTAAACACCACAAATGGCCTTGCAACTCCAACTTCCCCTTCATGCCTGTTGTTTCCCATACAAACTTGTAGACCCCAAGAGCTCTGCTCAACTGCTTAACTCCACTCCACAACATCTCCTCATCACAGCATGTCAAGATTTTTCCAACATTCAAACTAAACTTGTCATCATTCACATGAACACTCTCACAAACTTCAACTTCAATGTCTCTAACACTGCCATAGAGATAGTACAACAGGAGTGTGAACAGACACTTGGAGGAGTGCCCCAAGCTCTTGGTTAGCTTCCTCTGAACCAAACAGTCCTGCCTCCTGGCTTCCTTGTAGCTGATATCTCTCTCAAGCAATATGTCCTTGATTTGATAGAGCCCTTCTCTCATGACTTCAAGCTTTGTAACATGTTGTTTTAGTCTCTCTTCCTGTGATAAGCATTGTGATAAGTCTACAAACATCTCTAGCACCTCCTCCCATTTCCGTGGAGACACCTGTTTCTCAATCTTCTTTATTGGTGCCGGCCGCATCCATGAGGGTGTCTCAGAGTCAGAAAGTTCAGTTGCATCAGCCAAAAACTCAATACAGCTGGATGCTATCTGCTTTGCCATTCGAAACGTCAGTGAATGACA
Source organism: Dioscorea zingiberensis (assembly GCA_026586065.1). Classification (NCBI taxonomy): domain Eukaryota; kingdom Viridiplantae; phylum Streptophyta; class Magnoliopsida; order Dioscoreales; family Dioscoreaceae; genus Dioscorea; species Dioscorea zingiberensis. The sequence continues at coordinate 62,597,748 of CM048818.1, forward strand.
TTTGAATGAGTCGATATCTGATTTAAGATTGATAAGGATCTGCTCTAGTGCTCCACGCCATATGTAGGGTCAGAACGATTAAAATTTGCTCGCTGAAAGTGAGATCGGCTTCGGTAAAAAGCTCGAAGTTCTATTTCGAATTTCGAAGCTTCAAGCTCGAGCTTCAATTTCGAGCTTGAAATTAATTTCGAGCCGAGCTCGAGCCGAGTCGAGCTCGATCGAGCTCAACTCGAAAGCTTGAAATTTAATATTAATATATTAATATATAATATAAATATTATTAAAAAAATCAATAAAAATTAATAAAATTAGTACAAACTAATAAATATTATAATATACGAGTAAAATATTTAATATTCAGTATTGACATATAATATATAATATAAAAAAATTAACTTATAAATAAGTTTTTAATTTCAAACTAAATAAAATTATAATTAAGTTCTTAATTTCGAGCTTTCGAAATGAGCCTTTCGAGCTTCATGAAATTAAAATCGAAATGAAATGTTCGAAGAAACTTATTCGAAATTTAATTTCAAGCTCTAGCCCAGAGCTTCGAAAGCTAGGCTATTTCGAAATTTGAGTTGCTGGCCGTCCAATTTCGGTCCCGTTCTGACTAGCCATATGTGGTGTTGTGTGACTTGAGGACAGATTGTTAGGCGAAGGGTATGGTATCATACCATACATTAGTAAACCATAATTGCACTAGTCCAAACAAGGCCCAAGGGTATGGTATTAATCACTTTTTATTCATCAAATAAATAAATAAAAGAAAAATGAGGATTTTCTTAATTTTGGCAAATTTAAAATTTTATTTACAATTTCTACCCCCTCTTTTTAGATCTGCTCACTACTCCGCACTCATGGCCTTCACGGCGTCCTCAGGCTACGCCCAGCGTTCCTACGAACCCAAGCCACCGCTTCACTTGCCGGCAGCCACCATTCATCAGCCGCCACCGCACGGCGGCTCTTTCGATTCCCCATCATACCCCCCGCCGCCGTCTTATGACGCTGGATACACCCACCACCACCATCAAACTGCGCCGCCACCGCCGTTGGTCCACGCAAACCCAGAGCAGCAGAGGATCCATACCCTCTTTGTCTCCGGGCTGCCTGATGATGTTAAGGCCCGTGAGATCCACAACCTCTTCCGCCGTCGCCCTGGGTTCGATCATTGCCTCCTCGAGTACACCGGCCGTGGCAATCAGGTTGATGTCCCTTTCTGGTTCTCTTGTTACTTTTTGGGTTCTCGTCCTTGATCTTTAGTGCTTTTCTTCATTAGCGAGAAGCATTAGTCAGATTTTTGAATCCGAGATAGAAGCGAGATCAATTTCATGGAAAATTTGTTTTTTTTTGTTTTAGTTTTTGTTTTGGTTTGGTTTTTTTTTTTTTTGTTTTTGTTTTTTGTTTTTGCATAATAATAGCAGAGTTACCCTATTTAGTTTCGAAGTGAAACACCTATGGCTGGAGATTTTCATTTTCTCATCTTAGCAGATTAACACTGTGTTGGAAAATGCATTTAATAGAATAATTTGAAGTTGGATCCTCTACATCCGTATTGATGATAAACACCATGCTTGATGGTTATAGGCTTTACTTCTCAGTTAGTAGACATGATATGTTATAGGTGAATATCGATGGAAGAATGTCCTATACTGATTTGCTTCAAATCTTTACACTTTGATTGATTGAAGAGGGGGCACAAAATGGTGAAATGTTATTTCTTCCAGTCACCATTTTTCTGACTTGCAGATTTCCTTCTTATGTTACAGGTTGTTGCATTTGCTACTTTTTTAAATCATCAATCTGCCATGGCTGCAATGAACACATTAAATGTAAGTAGCTAGATCATTTGATTGTTAGTTTGTGTGAGTCATAATTGCAGGATAGAATGTCTAATATTTCTTGTTTATCTGATGTGGGATTGAATAATTTTCATGCCCTTGCAAACATGCTAGATGGTACTAAAATGTGGCACATTTTAACTAATTTCATACAATGTTAGTGAGCTTGATCTGACTGTTGGTAGGAGTTGAGACACAGATGAACTATAATCAAGACTAATACTTTTTATTTAGAGCTGTATTATATCCTTAAGATTATCTGTTGATAATGATGATATGTGAGCTTTGGCTAGAAAGGTGATCATTTTGTAGAATATTTATTTATTACTCCTAATCCGTAGAAGAACCCTTAACTCACCTAGAACTACTATTGTCTGATTCTGTTGAGTTGAAAAGTAGAATGCTAAAGATTTTGTGGTCTATGTTGCTTATTTGACCAATTTTATGGAATGCATTTTCCTTTTCTCTTGGTGGTGAATTTTAGGGAGTGATATTTGACCCTCAGACAGGGGCTACTTTGCATATAGAGCTGGCCAGATCAAACTCTCGGACAAAAAGGCCACGAGGTACTACATCATATATCAAGATGGCCTCAATTGTTATTTTTGGAATTCTTGCCCATCTTGAGCTTTGCATTTGAACTTTATTTACCACCATGAATACTAGTCTCAGAATTGAATAATGTGAGTTTTTTGTTTTCTATAGGGGGTGGAGTGTATGTTGTTATCGATAAACGAACTAAAGTGGCAAACAATGACCATGAGACGTCAAGCAATGATGGTAATGGATTAGATAAACAGGGATCTTGACAGAAAACAAGCATCCCATCATGATTATATTCATGTTTCTGGAGAACATTCTTTTAGTAATTAAATGCAACATGTATAATTCTTATTTAGCTTTCTTTCACATGTTTTGGCACAATTTTTTGTCCAGAGGATGGTCGGTCTGATGAAGCACCAGACACATATTATGATGATGCTTGTGGCAAGATTGCTTCAACTGCTGTAGAGAGGTTGAGATGCACTTGAAAACGTCAAAGCTTGCTTAATTGGATGCCTTTTTCTTCAGTTTGTATTACTTGTTTCCTCCTATTTATCTCACAATTAATTTTAGCATAGCTTGATCGAATTTCTTTTTCTCTTTTGTGGTTTCCAGTGGTGACATGACTATTAGCATGGTTAATGAAGTTACACCAAATGTAAGTAATGGTCATGAATTCAAAGTTTTATTATGATTTGAAACATAATTACTGTGTTCTGGACCATAAATAGAACTGCAGTTCTTTATGCATCAGTTCAGTCTTTCAGCTGTCTGGTTATTCATTTTGTACCACATAAGATAGGAAATATCTTTGTGCAAATAAAGGTGGTGGAAGATATGCCAAAATGCTGATATCCAGACTTGTTGATTTTCCTGAATGGTAGTTTAGCTTTCTGAAAAGGTTTGTTTTCTGGTTATGGGAAAGCAAATTTTAATGAAAACTGTTGTGTTGTTTTAATTAAATATTATTCATGGAGACCTGTAAGACTCATCCTTAACTACATTTATCTATTTTTATGTGTCCCATCCAATTTCTGTATTTTTTCCATTAAGAATTTTGTTTTCTCTATTTGGATAATAGATGCAATTTGGAAGCTTGTTTTCCTTTCGACTTTTAGTGGAAAGCTTACTTTGGGGGTTATAATTGTGATACAATTCACTTGATAGGACATGCATTCAATGTTGTGGGAGCAGCCTGAAAAGCCCATTTCAGGGGACATTCCACCTTGCTCTACTCTATTCATTGCGAACCTTGGTCCAACATGTACAGAAGATGAGCTAAGGGATGCTTTGTCCAAGTAAGCACATAGTTTTCTTTTTTACTTGAACAAAGTGGTTTTTACTTTTGTTTTTCTGGGATGTGTCATTGATTGGTTTTGTTGATCATTTAACTTGAGTAATTGCTTAGCATATGGGTGGTAAACTTAGTATCTTTCACCATTTGTTCCAGATTTACGGGTTTCCATACTCTTAAAATGCGTGGCAGGGGTGGCATGCCTGTTGCTTTTGCTGATTTTGAGGTATTGCAATCTTATGTCAAAAACTTAATTTAACATACAGTAAATCATGTATTTTTGCCAGAAGAAATATAACAAATTATAGAATCAAGTTAAGTTTTTCACTGTTGTGCAGTCCTTAGATGATCTAGCTGAAGAATGCAGTTTCATCTGACATTTCTTCCATTTCCAGGACGTTGAATCATCTACAGAAGCCATTAACAGTCTTCAGGGCATATTGTTGGAATCTTCTGATCGTGGTGGTTTGCATTTGGAGTATCCTACTTTTTTTATGCATTATTTTCTGGTTTTATTTGTTCATACTGACATATACACTTTCATATGTCCCTCATATAATTTGAGAGCAATTATGTGGTGGTTTTCTGCTATTTAACAGACCTAAGTGACCTGGTATTTGCCATGTAAACATTGGCAAAGCGAACACAAGATCATCACTTGATAGTCATTTTCATTGGCTTCATACTCACTTATCATTTTTTAAAATTTTTTCTGAATTGCATGTTCACTTAACTTGGTTCCATCAGATATGCAAGATCGAAAATGAGGAAAGGCTAGCATCGGCCATCATTGTGCTTAATATCATTCAACCAAAAGCTATTTCTTTTAGCTTCAGTTGCATTAATTCTCATGTTGTGCGAAATCATGCTTAGTAGCAGCACTTGGTTCTGATTTAAGGAACATGATTCATCTCTGTATTACAATCTGTTCTCATTGTTAGTGGTTGTGCTGAACTACTGGCCAATGTATGGGAAACTGTATATGCTGCATTTGTTGAAATTGAGTAACTTCGGCAATTTGTAATCCTGACAAACATGCTGCTTTGTGTCAAATGGTTATATATATTTCTTATTTCATTCTGTATTTTATTTGTAAGTAGACCATCTATAAATAATATAAAGGTCACCAAAAACAGTTTGAATTGCATGTGGAAATGGTTTCTTTAAGCTTCTTGATGTGTATGTGAAACTATTGAAAGAATTAATTTTGTATCTTAATGAGAGCTTCATTAGCATCCGATGACAAGACGAATAAACTAACAATTCTAATAATTAAGATTAGGAAAAAAAAGAATAAAGGAAGAAAGAGTGGCCTGATGAATTGGTTTGATCTCATTTGATTTATTTGAAAGAAGAACAAGTGGGTGTCGGAATAGATTTGTGGCACTTTAAGGTTTCAACTAGGCATGTCTTTTTACAGCTCACTTGATGAATTTCATCGGTGGAATAAAAAGGAAGAAATAACAAACCAAAAGAGAAAAAAGTTGACACTTCAACATCCCCAAAAAGTGCCTACAACTTCTCAATCCCACTTGACTCATAAAATGAAGAATCATTAATTTTATTAGGTTTGTTGATCTTATTAATTTTATTTGGTTTGACGCAACCGAAATTATTCGTAAAGAGAAGTAAATAATTTAATTCAGTCCGTAGGAGATGAGATCTTTAAGGACAACACTCCGGAGCAGTTAATATCGAGTACTTGCGTTGTTCATGTATTAGAACACTGATATTCTCTAAATCTTTGCTTTTATTTCCATGCCTCCGCCTCTGTTATTAGTATTTAATATTAATAAGATGTGATTTATCCATTCATAGACAAAAAAAAAAGAAAAAAAAATCGCTTGAATGCAGAAAAAGGAGATGTATGCTAATTGCGAAGGGCTTGGTTTCAATTCTATTATGTTTTTTTTTTTCATCTTGAGTGTTCATACATCTCCGCCGAACATTATTTGAGCCGCATAAATACCTTTTTTGTCTTGCATGTTTACTTGATTTTATAGTAATTGCTCAACACATTTTAATATAATAACACATGTGTTAATTTACAAATTCTAATTAGCTTTTTGAAAACACAATGATAATCACACTAATTACAAATTCTAAAAGGAGTGGAGAAATGGGAGACAAGTGTGTCTTCAATTGCCAAGTAAAAGGAATGGTGATCACAGGAGCTCCCAAGGGACAAGGAGTGAAGAGCAGTAAGTTGGTCCCCATTAGAACATAATATTGACAACTAAACTTTTGTTCTTTCTCAGTATTCTCAAACCTTCTTCCTGGGGTCCCTTGTGTTTATAATTACATGAATGAAAGGTTGGCAAAAGGACTCTTTGGATGACAAGGGTGATGTGATGGCCTCTAACCTCTAGATAAACAACCATCACCATTACCATCTTATGATTGATCTTATCCTTCATAATTCTTAAAAGCTTTGGACTTGAGGAAATATGAATGGATTAATATTTCAGAAACTTCATCTACTTTCTTCTTCTTCTTTTCTAAATTAAAATAAACAGCATGAAATGAAATTAATCTTCTCTGCAGATCTACCAACCCAATCCAAGTTGAGGAGTGGTATAGGGACAAAGGTTCATAAAAAACAATGCTTTAAAGATTGCTTGTCCTTACCAACTGCCTTTTGACCTATTAGTATTGGGTCCTTTGCATAGGGTGTTATTGTTTCGGAAAGATTTCGGGTTCAACACCACGCATGAGTGAGGGCGTCTTGCCGCGTTAAATCGCGTTATTGACGGGTTGGCGCTTGTCGTTTTTGTCAAGAAAAAAAAAAAAAAAACCGAAGAAGGTTGCTTGTCCTTTCCAATAACAACTCACTCTAACCAACGACCTTATGGCCTATTGGTATTGGGTCCCTTATGTAGGGTTTCGTTGGTTGTAACAATCCTAGGTTCGAACCCTCATAAGGTGAGGGCATGCGTAACGCATGCCGCGGATGTCGTTAATAAACCGGGAGGCTTTATTTATGCTTTGTCAAGAAAAAAAAAACAAAAAACAAAAAACTCTAAGAAAATATATATCATTCAAAAAAGAAGAGCATCAAACTGTGTTGTGTCCTCTCTAAACAAATCTTAACAATATTTGTCCCATGAAGAGCTCAGACATGAAATACTCAGCTCTAGATTAGTTTCCAGCAATGAAGAAGATAACTGTGCTAGAGGTCTAATCCTTGCACTACTTGAGGCTGAACATGGTGGTAGATTGAGATCAAGCTCATCAGTGCATGACAATGGAGGTTCTTTAACCTGAGAGAGGATTCAATTCATCAGAAAAAGAAAAGAAATGCAGGTTGGTATTTGAAATTAATTAGAACTAGTAAAATCTATCAGGTTTATGTACCAGATCAAAGAGACTGGTTCTTCGTCTTTTTGTATTCAGGTTGTTCATTCTCAGAAAATATTTCTGAGCATGGCTTGCTACTTGTGTTGGTGTTCTTGTTGTGACAAAATTCCTTGAGATTCCTCTCCAATCACCTTTACCTAATTTCTCCAGACCAACAAGAAAAGACCTGTGCTCTTCTTCACTCCATGGAACTCCTGTGAATATATATACAAATTAATCAACAGTAATATATATAGAGATATATTGATATATAATCAAGTGCAAGAGAAGAGATGAGAGGTTGTTCAGTACCTTTTTTCCCTTCATGAATTCTGGCCATAAGACCATCAGAAAGATAACCATTGGAAACCTTTTCACCAGTTTCGTCGATTGAAACAAGAGAAGAAGATGACGAAGATGAAGCTGGAGAAGTAGAAGAAACATGGCAAGAAGAAGAAAACTGAAGAAGCTCCAAACTGAAACTCTTCTTCAGTTGAGAAGCCATTTGAAGCTGCACTCCAAACAGCCTTGTTCCACTTCCATCCTGATCCCCACTTCTTGGATTACTGCAAGTCCTTGAGTTATGCCCATCATTCCCACAATGAGAGCATTTCCTCCCCATCTCCACTCCCTTCAGGCTAAATACAACTGTTTAATTGTCATCTAAGATTGGATATGGTTCATATATATATATAAAAGAAAATCCTAAAACCAAGGGGATATGCTTTCATCCTTAGTGTTGTTAAACTAAACTCAATTACTGAATATATAAAAGTAAACTAGATAAAAATAACCATATATATATAACTAGCGATTGAAGAAGAAGAAGAAGAAGCAATATGAAAAGAAACAAACCAATTCTACACTTGTACCTGTGTTGAAGTGAGGACTTCCTTGAATTTAGTTTTGTCCTCTTACATGAGCAAAGTCATTGGAATGAAGAAAAGAAGATATTCTATTGCCATGGACGCAAGCACAGAGGGAAAAGAACTTGCAACTTGTACTTGTTTTTGAGGATATTTTTTCTTCTCTCCTTTTTTTAACTCCCTAGGAAAAATGTACATATATAAATTAATGTCAGGTTGAGATTGTTTGAATTCATTAACTCATGCAGTATCACAAAGAACACGCCACATATCTACAAACATAGCATTATCATGAATGGAATGATGCTGAACTAAGTGTATTCTAATTAAGATTTATGGGTAATCTCCTCAACTTTCCACTTTAATAATAAAATAGAGGCATAATTAAAGTTATCTCTATTCACCTATGATTGTGGAGATAAGATGGCCACTAACTTACTTGATTTAGTATATTATAAACACGGCGATCTAATTATTAATCCTCCTAGATAATTAAAAGTCAGTCAGTACTTAATGATGTTAATTTCTATATGTAGAGTAGGAGAAGCAAACAAGTCCAATGACAAGGAAATGTATAATTTTCTAATCGTTTACAAAAAAGATATTATGTGCACTTTCCAATAACTTAATAACTAGACTTAGTTGTTCATTATTGTTGTTGCATTAATTTTTTGCTGATTGACAAGGACTTCCTACTTTCTATACATGGTTTGCATGAGAAAACATTCACATTGGTGTACTTCTTAATTGATAAAACAAACAAGAGATCGAATTGAAACAAAACTTGAGAAATTAAGTTATCAATAGATGGACATTTGATGAAGAGCACCATCAAACCGGTCTCATTCATAACTCCACTACCTAACCCACCCACAGCTTTTTTGATAAAGGCTTGACCAAATCTTTAGTTTGAAATGTGACAAGATTACCATTTGCATGTCCTCGATCGATCAAGTTATGATTTAAAGGAAACAAGCATGATTGATTCTTATTGGCTCATAAGAATTTAAGTTGAAGCTATGTAATTAACCCCAATTATCTTAATAAATAAATATGATTTATCCAATTATTAAAGAAAAAAAAGAATTTAAATTGAAAACACTTTGTTCTCGACTTTAAATTCTTTGTTCCATTAAGCTAAATGAGAAAATAAGGTGACTTTTGGTAATCATGTCATTTCATTACCTAATGAACAATCTGATGTTCTAATCATAGTCTAAACAATCCAATTCTATATTAAAAAAAAAGTTAATGAATCAGTTTGATCATATGGAAACTAAAATGGCCCTGGCGTTGCTCATGATTTTTTAAAAAAATATTATTTAAATATTATTAAAATTTTAAAATGTGGTATCGATTTTCTGGTAGTGATACATGAGGCGGTCGTTTATTAGCGTAGCCCCTCATCGTTCTTATTATATTTATATGGGGTTTTCCTCATGAGGGTTGCAACTCTTTATACATGTATATATGTAGAACTTCAATAAATTATATTTAAGCAATACCATATATAAAAATATAGTTTTTACATAAGAGATACATCTTTTTAAAATTTACTCAAAGAAGCTGTTAATTATATTGTTCCTTTCAGAATCTATTTTTTTTATTTTTTTATTAAAGTGGATAAACCATATTCATTTATTGATTAATAATAGATTCAAGGTTAATACATAGATGCATAAATAGATAAACCCCATTTGGTTTTTAATTGAGTTCTTAATTTCGAGCTTTCGAGCCGAACTCGAGCTTTCAAAATTAAAATCAAGCTGAACTCGAGCGAAATTATTCGAGCTAATTTCGAGCTCGAGCTAGGCTATTTCGAGCCCAGCCCATCAAGCTCGGCCCGTTTACAGCCCTATGTGCCGGGTTGGATGAGAATCTCATGAGATCGAGGTCAACCCGGATCCGACCCGATAAAGTTCTCACATCGATGCAAATACGAACCCGATCCGAAAAAATAAATCCTTGACCCGGATCCGAAAAATTCATTATATATAAACTTTGAGCCCACCCGATCCATTATGGATTGATCCTGGCCCATTTACTACCCAAATGTAACCCATCAAATCTTTTTATGAATTTTTTTTTTTGAAAAAAATGGATAAATAAGGTTTTATTTAGGATTTGGATAATAGGTTACATGTCTTGATGACTAGTTTAGGAAAAAGAAATAGGGCCTGTTTAGATTTTATGAAAAAATGGTTTTTTTTCTTCAATTTGATAGAAGGACTTTTTTTATAATAACTTTTAAGTTATTTTTTGTATTCGGATATTTTTTATAATTTAAAAACTCCAAAACTCTTTCTCAAAAGGGGCTTTTTTTTCCCAGAAGCTTGAACCACCGAAAAAAATCATTTTTCTCCTTTTCTAACCACTTTTCCATCTTAAAAAAAAAAAAGCTCATCCAAACATATAAAGCTCACAAAAACCCATAACTCTAACCCTGATTCTATATTTATGATAAATATATAAGATTCAAAGTTTGACTAATTAAATTGATGTCATGTTTTTCAAAATCATGAAAAGGAGAATTGCTGAGTACAATTTTTACATTTTAATATATTTGTGTTTTATTAGGAATATTGTTTACCAAACATACAAAGGAAACAATGTATTCGTTGTTCATCCATGCTCTCTTTGTTGTGAGACATTATCTTAATGAGTTCATCCAACTCCAAAATTACTCTTTCATATCACATTTTGTTAATATCTCAATTATAAAAAAATATTATAATTTATTAATTACATGGCAAGATCCATTAAAAACTTCTTGAACTGTTGAGTTCTAATGTCTTTCTTCAAACCGTGTGAATTGCAAATGAAATAGTGGAGCATTTGTTATTTACGTGTTCATATGCAACTAACATCTGAACATACTATAAATAACTCTTCGAACGGCCCTTAACTCCAAGAACTACTAAAGACATTTAGAGGTTAGAATACCCTCTCAAGAAAAGTAGATCGAAGTCTCAAGGAGGGTTGGGAGCTTGCTACAATGCCCATCGAGTGGAGCATCTGGATCGAAAGAAATAGAAGATGATTAAAAAAAACAACAACGTGTTTTTTTAAACCTAATTCAAAAAATCGATTATCTTATGCTATTTTGGTTTGGTGCAACTCATCTCTCAAAATGAGCACAATTGAGGGTCGCGAATAACCTCATCAAAAGGAGTCTGGAGTTTGACGCAAAGTCCACATCGAAGCGAATGAGTGATGAAGGCGACCGAGCTTTTGAAAGAGGTCGACGACAATTGCAAAGCTTCAGTTGATTTGGAGGGAGAAATCGGTTATGGTAGATGACTTCTCGTATAGACTCCTTCATGCTCACATACTTCTAGGACAACAGATTGGACAGTCAAAACTCCACTGTTGTCCCAATTTCTCGTCTTTGTCAGGGTTTTGAAGATCAACACCGTGAGTGTCACCGGAGCCGCAGGTATTACCGAGTCTCGCCGGTTCTGTCATAGCGTTCAATCGTTGAAGTCATGAGCCCTCGCTTAAGATATTATCCTCACTCCTCTTTCGTATTTTCATTGTAATGCTTGAAGTCTTCTGTATTTGACAAACAATCTGGGTTTAATTGTTCTAAATGCGTTCTCTTTCTTGTTAATATGGAAATCTCAAAGGCAAAATGTTGAAATCTTGATACTCGTTGCGCAATTAGAACAAATTTTTTTTTTCTTTTCTTTGTTTTCCCCCTTAGTTTTCCTTGTGTGTGTGTGTGTGTGGAGAAACATAGAAAATGGAGAAGATTGAGGATGACAAATGTGAGTTTATGATGTTAGTGGGTTAGAGAATCATGAGGGGAAAACCATAGAAAGAGAATTGTTTTTGGTGAAGGATATTGTTAGTATCATATTGCAACCTGCGCATTTCTTTAGTTATGAGCAATTGATAATCTACTACTTTCTCCCTATCTATCTTTGAGGTTGTTCGTCATGGAATGTACTTGAAAATTTGACCCAGGTGATCTTTAAATTATTAAGTGAGTACGCCTTACAATTTTCTCGGTATGATACCTAGAAGAAATGCAACCTTTGATTGTTTACCCTGCTCAAAATCACTATTTTCTTATTTTTTTCCTATTCATCAGTGTTCTCTGCATTTGGACAAGTCTTTTGCTTAAAAATCTATGTCATGTTTCATTTCCTTAGGTGAGAGTAGGACATAGATCTCATAGCAATTGAATAAGGTTGATGGGTTCTCTATATTGGTTGGTACTAAGAAAGATGCGAGCATTTTTCACTTTGATACGAACCCCGCCAACTCCTGACAAAACCCGTAGCAAGATTAGTTCCTTCAATCGTTCTACAATCAGGTTTGGATGAAAACCGCGACCTGTTGTTCAGGAATAAGCAAGAATCTTGGTATGGTACGAAGGATGCCACAAACAGGATGGAAAATTGGTTGATAAGTCAGGATGAACGCCACAAGAAAATCTTGATAAGTTCTGTAGTTCTATGACATAATGTGCGTCGTCTTTGTCTTTATATTAACATGATAAGTGTGACAACCATGGTCACCACCACCGGTATTTTGATGTTGATGACATCATGCAAGGTATCCCTAGCCATACTAGACCTACAAATATTAAACTTTTTTATTTTATGTGAAGACTCTTTAAATAACCGTCAACATATAAACATTGGTCCCCTAATTATAATTAAATAAAAAGTATCCAACCAATCAATTAGAGTATATAAAAGGGTTAAACACTGGTCCCCTAATTATAGTGTCCAACCAATCAACAAAACCAATAGCACCAAACAGTAAAATTAAATAAAAAAACACAACAAAAAATTGTTAAACACATTCTGTCTATTAAAAAATTATGTATGCACTGTTTTAAATAACCTTTAAGCACGAGATAATTAAAGGCACCCCCACTATAAACTTGAGTAGCAACATTAATGACTTACAAACTACAAACATTCAACATACAAGAATTAAGGGGCTGTTTGGTTACCCGTAAGTGGTTGTGATGTGATTCCATTTACAGATAAAACTCACTTTTCGACGTTTGGTTACCTGCAAAAGGCTGACTTACATATGATTTGTTTTACTTCTCAGCCCTGTTTTACTGTATTTCAACTCACGATTAAATTGGCCATGAGTTGAAATGTTGAATAACTTTATTGTTTACAATCACCTCCTCACTCGTACGCCTCTCTAATCCTCTCTATCTCTCTCTTCTCCCATGCCAAAAACTTCTTTTCACTCGTCTGTCTCTCTAATCTTCTCGATTTCTCTCTTCTCCTTTGCCGACATTGACGCCGACAGGATAGTGATTAACCTACGGGCAACAGCAACCAGAGGATTATCAAGAAAGCAAGCAAGGGGGAAGACAAAACAGAGAAGAAAGTCTCTGAAGCTTCAAAGGAAAAGTATTATTCAATATTTAATGAATAAAATTCAACCCATAAGCCGGGTTTAAATAGCTTCAAAAAACTAACCTAGAAACCTATTAGCTTATCCAAATTTACCAAAATTGGCAAATTTTTATTTAAAACTAAAACTTATCTAATTTAAAAACCCTAAACAAATCAAATAACACCTAAAAATCCGAGACCAAATCGGATTCAAATCCAATCCTAAATTGGTATACGAAGTATTACCAAAAATAGAAAAAAAAACACTGAAATATGAAGATACGATAGGGAAAACAACAGAATTTGATACGATGGGAAACGAAGATATGACGAGCTTTCCGAATTGGGGTTGAGCGCGCGAATCGCCTGTAGCCAAAGTTATGGTTAAAACACCGAACTGTGTCCAAACATGTTCCCCATTCACGGAATTGGCTTGATCACCTTCCACCTTTACGTTGGTCCGCTAATTCATGATATGCCAAAGCATGTATGATGCAATCAGATAGTTCAACATCGTTTGACTCGAGCTCTTCTGCATTAGAAACCTTAGCCCCTCTTTTCACTCTAATCCTCTTGATCTCTCTCTTCTCCCTTACCGAAACCCTAGCAACGACATCGACGATACTTTCAGGACGCACATCAACATGAAGGTTTTGAGGCTGGGGATGCTGGGATCCGCCGTGGGGTCGGTGATGGGTTGCGTGTTCTTGTTACTCTCGATGGTAAACATCGTGCAGGTGCGGCTGGGGATGATATTGTGCGCGAGCAAGGCCGCCGTGCGCGCCATCGCGGCGCAGATGCCTCCGGTTTCTCTTCTTCAATTTTCAATTTTCAATTTTTGTTTGTTTTTGTGTGTTTTTAATTTTTATTGAGGTTGGCTGCTTATGTATTTATTTGGAGTTTTTTTAATGTTGCTTTCTTTTAATGTTTATTTTATATATATATATATATATATATATATATATATATATATATATATATATATATATATATATAAAATCCTGATACAGTCAGGTCGGGCGCCGCATCACTGTGCAAGTAAAGTCGACTCATTTTGAGGCATTTGGAGAGTATTTTTTTTTTTCCAAATCCAACAGTATGAATGGAAAGATCATCGAAAAATAAGATAACATGTCGATTTTCATACAATTTAGTGAGATGATGACTATTCATCTTAAAAGGTGAAATTTTATAGAAATCTTATCGGTTCAGAATTTCACCTTTAAGATGAATGATCATCACCTCCCTAAATTGTATGAAAATCGACATGTTATCTTATTTTTCGATGTTCTTTCCATCCATACAGTTGGATTTGGAAAAAATACTCTCCAAATGCCTCAAAATGAAGCAACCGTAAATGAATAGTGATAAGGCCAATCGAATTGTATCATGACTATGTATATATATTGCAAATGTTAAAAGTTTGGACTAAAGTATAGGGTTAAAAAATAATTTATTTTATTTTAAAAAAATTATGTTGCTTATATTAAAGGATTATCTTTTACAAAAATTATATATAAAATTTGGATTATATAACAACAACAACAAAATTTAGTTTAACCAGAACAAATGAAAGGAGATGAACTAAAACATCTATTTAAAATCACTATTATAAAATTCAATTCAAAATTGACATATAAAATGGACATGATGTTTTGTAGGTTGGTGCGATATTAAAATTCATTTTAATATTTCTATTATAAAGTAAATATGAATATTAAAAAAAAATTTAATTATGAGGGTAATCTCACCACTTATTTCACAGAGTAACTGTATCACCCAACTTCAAACAAAACAGTGAAAATGAAATGCAACATTTACAATTATGGGAAACCAAACAACCTTTGAGATAAATCAAAATACAATAATCCAAGTTACATATGTGATTCTACTTACACTGTGATTCCACTTACGAGTAACCAAACAACCCCTAATAATCAAACTCTGAAGAAAAATATATCATCTTTCTTTTTAAGAAAAAGGTAGGCATATTAACAACAGAGGAAGCAAACAAATAAACCATTCAAACAAATCAACATCTCATAACAACTACCACGAGAAATACCAAATGCCAAGAGAAAAATTTTTGGGAGCAAAAAATTCACATAATAAACATAAGAAAGAAGTAAATTCAACAATTTGTTACATGTAGTGGGATTTGGATTGACATTGCTGAAAATAACAAGCAAATTCACAATTATTTAAGTTGTCACTTGGTCTGCTTGCATTAAATAGTGGATAACCATAATTCAAATGCAGAATCCTCTCAATATCAATCTCTGTTTGAATCTTGCATTCATACTGATTTGTTTGTAATGTTGTTTGACTTTTATTTCAAACTGAATGGCCAACTAGTTTGTAATGATGTTGTTTTGTTTTGTTTTGTTTTTTTTTATTTATTAAAGTCGACAAGCGATCCCCTAAAAGGATGAACCCAGCTACACGGAACACCCAAAGGCTCACATGCAGCTCGCAAAACACCCACAGGCTCATGCGCGCACTGTGCACTCACCTTGCATAGAGGAAGATTCGAACACAGGACCTCCCGATTGAACACCTCTTATGTAAGAGATCACAGACCATTTGGCCCCTCATGTTATTGGTAGTTTGTCATGTTGTTAGACTTTTATTTAATGCAATCTAGTTGGCCATTCGGTTTGAATCCTCAATATAAATCTCAGCAGGAAATTGTGAAAGATGAAAGCTAATAAACCAATAATATTATACAACAAAGCAAAGCTCATACAATTTCACTCAAAAACCAATGTCAAATTGAATAAACCCGCAACCCAATGCATCTTTTACTTATCAAACGACCAAAATATTGAACCCTTAATCGTCCATCTGCGGGAATAGGGTTATACAACTACCATAGCTCTTAAATCTAGCAAAATTCCACAGTTACCAACATAAATATAATGATTAATTAAAGGCCTGAATCTAAGAAATTCCAAGAAAGAAAAACATTATCATCTTGGATTCACCTAACTAGAAGAGTACGCTCATCAAGTCAAAATTGAGCATTTCCAAGTACAAATCAAGTCCCTCCAAAACCACTTTTCCATCTCATGAAAGCCCAAAAAACAAGGATAGGAGAACACCAACACCATATTCAACCAAAAATCTAAAAACAACCATAAAATCGAAGAAAAACATGAAATTTCAAAGGGAATATACAAACCTTAAAGATCAACCTCAAAGCAGCAAGCAAATGGTGGAAAATGGGCTAAATTTAAATCTGCCCTATTATCCAAAACTGCTCGAGAAGGGCCCTACGAGGAAGAGCAAGAAAGTATGAACAAAAACCCTAAACCAAAGAGGAAAAGTAAGAAATTTCAGTTGAAAGTGGCAAACCTTAAAGATCAACCTTAGAGCAGCAAACAAATGCTAGAAAAGGGACCGAGATCGGTCGAGAAACGCATTCGAGAAGAAGCCGGTGAGAAAAGCAAGAAGAAATCAAATCAAAACCCTAAAACTAAAGATAAACAAACATGAAATTTCAAAGATAGAGGCATACCTTCAAGATCAAGCCTTGCAGTAAGAAAGTGTTGATGCCCTAATTGAAGGATTATTCGGTGTTCAAAACACGTAGCGGGAGGCGAAATAATCCAATGAAAGATCTATTATTGCATTTAAAATTTATTTAACTTGTTAAAGATCGGATTAAAACATACCTTGGAAGCTGATTCATTTTCTCTCTATACCTCTTCGATAATGTGAAGACTCGATGCGTATCCACACCGAGACCAACCTTTGTTATTAGCTCTTTGATAAATGGAATCGATGAACAAATTGAAATAAATGGTTTTAACTCTCAAAACTCACTTAATGGATTGTATCTCTTCTTTGTCTTCTTAAGAACTCTCTACAAGCTATGCAAGCCTAACCATTATAAGTATTTGCATAAGCCTTTAGGTTTCTCAAAACCATTTGAGTTTCCAAAACCAAAACCAAAACCAAAACCATCAAGCATGCATATGACTTTTGGTTGGAAGAAGTGAAGTTTTTGGGACATGCGGTCTCAGCAGCAGGGATCTACGTGGATCCCGAGAAGATTGAAGCAATAGTCAACTGGCAAGCCCCAACCACAGTTAAGGAGATCTGGAGCTTCCTGGGGTTGGCCGGTTACTACAGGCGATTTGTGGAGGTATTTTCTTCGATCGCCCAGCCTATGACCAAGTTACTGCGGAAGAATACCAAGTTTGAGTGGACCGAGGATTATGAGCAGAGCTTTCAAGAGCTGAAGAACCGACTGGTGTCTGCTCCCATCCTTACTTTTCCTACCGCAGGCATAGGATTTGAAATTTATAGTGATGCTTCGTATATGGGATTGGGTTGTGTCTTGATGCAACAGAGCAGAGTTATCTCCTATGCATCTAGGCAGCTCAAGACTCACGAAGTAAACTATCTTGTCCATGATCTAGAGTTAGCAGCAGTGGTCTTTGCATTGAAGATATGGGGACACTATTTGTATGGTGAAGCCTGTAAAATCTTCACCGACCATAAAAGCTTGAAGTACTTGATGAGCCAGCAAGAGTTGAATATGCGGCAAAGACGGTGGATAGAGTTGCTGAAGGACTACGATTGTACTTTCGAGTACCACCCCGGCAAGGAGAATGTTGTAGCTGACGCCTTGAGCAAGAAGATAATGGTACGGTTGGGGACCACCAACTTTGCCCAATTGCACAAGTTGAGATACACTAGGGTCCAGCTCTTAGTGGATGAGCTGGGGGTGTTATTAGCAAATTTCCATCTACGCCTGACGTTATTGTCCCAGATTAAGGATATAATACCCTGATTTTTTTTCGACTTCAATAAATCACTAAGTGGAATGATAGATTGAACAAGATGAATAAAAGAAAAGAAGAATGACTAATTATGTATTTAATGAAGAGAAAGGAGGTTTGGGATTTAATTGAAGTATAGGGGTTAAATTGCAAAATGTCAATTTGGGATGTTATAGGGGTTAAATTGCAAAATGTCAAAAAATCTCTCTTAACCGCCAGATCACATGTTTCCATGAAGTTCCTTCTCTTGTTAAATTGCTATGTTGCCCTCATCTTTTCTCAAAAACATTGAAATGCCCATGCCCCTCCTTCTCTATAAATAGACACCTCTACTACTCAATACTTAGCATGTTCCTCTCTTGCTCTCTTGCTCTCTTCTACATCCTCTAAGTTCCATTGGTGAAGCCCTGCAGAAATCAAGAGTCTCTTCAAAGAACAAGAGTCTTCAAGTATTAAGTTTTCTTTTTACCAAACTTTCCATAACCATCCATAAGAATGAGCTATGAAGAGTTTTACAATGGTTTTTCATCTCTTACACACCATCCATATGAATAAGTTTTCCAATGTTATGAAGAGTTTTACAAAGGTTTTTAATCTCCATAGAGGAACATAAATGTGTTTTAACAATCAATCGTATTCCTACTGTCTTTCTCTTTTCTGGAGTAGTAGACGAATTCTTTTTCATAAACTTTGTATACAAAGACTGTAGATCATGATGTCTCCTTCGTGACTGCAAATTTTCATACTTTTTCATAAAAAATCCAGTTTTTAATGATTTTCCAAAGAGGGACTGCTGGTCTATTTTTAGTGCAAGTTTGCTACTGGAAACAAGACCTTGTCATCTCTTTCTGGAGTAATAGAAGAATTATTTTTCAAAAACTTTGTGAACAAAGGTTGTATATCTGGATGTTTCCTTTATGCCTACAAAATTTCAGAAACTTTCATGAAAAATACAATTTTTAATGATTTTTACAAAAAGGGCCTGCTGGATCTGTTCTTCTGCTGGAACCTGAACATGTCACCATATTTCTGGGGACCATCCAGTGATCTTTGGAACTGGATACAAATAAGAAAGTTTTAGTAAAAGATGTTATCTACCACATACAAAAATTTCAGCATTTTTGGACATTTCCTCAGACTTGTGTTGAACTTTTACCAAGACTGCTGCAGTTTTACGAACCTGCTGTGAATACATTTTTTTTGACCTCTTAAATCTATTCATATTCACAAGATCCAAACCTGGAATGGTACTCCAATGGTTATAAGTACATACGGTAAATTTTCATGGATTTTTAGGGTTAAAATCAATTTTATATGGAATCTACAAAAGACTACAGTAGCTTGAACAATCATGCTTTTAAACTATCTGCAGTGAATGAAAGATTTGAAGCTTGACAATGACCTCCACTTTTATTATGGCGTAGAAAATCCACAAGGGGGTTGACAATAAGACAAGAATTAAGAGCGAGCTAAGGTAGGGATCCACTTTTTGTGAATTAAAGTTAACCCTTTTCTTGCGATTATTTTGATTTCTATGGGTTAACCTTGAAGCTTTTCCATTGTTGAATTCTTTATATGTGCTCTATGGCTATATTTTAAACTTACTCCTTATGAACAAGGAATATTTTGCAATCCTTTATTTTCTTTGGGATTCAATGCTTTATTTACTGCTTTTTATTTAGTGCGGATAAATGTTATGTTGTGGGTGGGCGGAATTACTCTGACCCTCAATGCATTGGGTAAAAGCATATCCTTGGAATTGGTAGACCCGATGGATAATAAGTATGGTGTATCGTGGCGGTTAGCCACGACACATTTATGAAAAGTAAGAATGAAGTCACGCGGTTAGCCTTGACAAGTTTTATGACATCAGACTATTCATGATATCTTTTCACATTTGATGCTTATGTTTGATGTTTAGTACCTCCTATGACTTTGTTATTTCAATGACTCTACTTTCCTCGATTCATGGTTTTACTCGCACGGTTCATGTTTACCTTCTTTGGGCTATTTCAAACTCACCCTTTTATTTCTTTGATTCCCACTTTGGTGAACTAGAAGTCTAAGGAGGAGAGTGGCGAATAGGGCCTAGCCAGTCTCAAGACACTTTACGTTTATGTGTTTAGTATTTGCTTATGTATAAAGGTTGTAATAATGTATATGGTGTCCTAAACTCCTAAACTCCTAAACTTTTGATATGATCTTGGGAGATGTAATAAAAGTATGTAAGGATTATGTATGTTTTACGTTATGTTTTGGATTACTTGCTTGTGGAGCTCCCGGATTTGGGGGCGTTACAAAGGAGGCTCAAATGCGAGACCCCAAGTTGATGAAGCTAGCTAGGAAGCTACAAAAGAGAAGACGTGGAGACTATTCTTTATCTTCAAAGGGAGCGGTGATGGTAGGTGCTCTAATTTATGTGCCACGCAATGAGGAAGCCCTCAAGCAACTGATATTGGAGGAAGCTCATTGCTTGGCTTATGCTATGCATCCAGGGAGCACAAAGATCTATCGCAACATCAGAGAAAACTACGTCTGGAGGAGAATGAAGAAGGACATTGCTGAGTACGTGGCCAGGTGCTTGATCTGTCAGCAGATCAAAGCTGAACACAAGAAGCCACCAGGGTTGTTAGTACCTTTGTGGGAAAGGATAACAATGGACTTTGTGACCGGTTTACCTCGAACTAGTCAAGGCAAGGATGCTATCTGGGTGATCAGTGATCGATTGACCAAGTCGGCTCACTTCCTTCCGATTAAGATGACTTATTCTCGAGACCGGTTGGCACGGCTGTACGTGGACCAGATAGTAAGACTACACGGAGTACCTGTGTCTATCGTTTCTGATAGGGACCCGAGATTCACCTCCCATTTCTGGGAGAGTCTGCATAAAGCTTTGGGGACAAGACTGAACCTTAGCTCGACATACCATCCGGAGTCAGATGGACAGTCAGAGAGAACCATTCAGATACTTGAGGATCTACTCCGAGCATGTGTTATGGAACTTCCCGGGAGTTGGGATGAGAATCTGGGACTGTTGGAGTTTGCCTACAACAACAATTACCAGACAAGCATTGGTATGCTACCGTATGAAGCATTATACAGTAGAAGATGCATGACACCATTATGCTGGGATGAGGAAGGTGAAAGAAAGATCTTAGGCTTAGAGTTGGTACAAATCACCTCAGAGAAAGTCAAACTCATCAGAGAGCGCATCAGGAAAGCTCAAGACATGCAGCCGGGCTACGCCAACAATCGTCGTCGAGATTTAGAGTTTGAAGTAGGAGACGAGGTGTTCCTTAAAGTATCCCCATGGAAGGGTGTACTTCGATTTTAGAAGCGTGGGAAGCTGAGCCCACAATACATCGAGCCGTATAAGATAGTCGACAGGGTAGGTCCTGTAGCATACCGACTTATCTTACCAGAAGCGCTGTCGAGGATACATAATGTTTTTCATGTATCGATGCTGCGGAAGTGCATCAAAGATCCGAATCAAGTTTTGGTAGGGTCAGTTGTAGAACTAGCACCAGACTTGAGCTACATAGAAGGACTAGTACACATCCTTGACAGGAAGGAGCAGGCATTGAGGAACAAGACGATACCTCTAGTGAAAGTGCTGTGGAGTCATCACCAAGTGGAAGAAGCCACTTGGGAAAGAGAGGACCAGATGAGGGAACAGTACCCTCAGTTGTTTTAGTTATCTATTGTAAGGAAATTTCGGGGACGAAATTCCTAAGAGTGGGAGAATTGTAACATCCCAAAATTTTCTAAGTAAATTTCAGTAAATTTTCAAAATTTTAAATGAGGTTAATTAGCTCAAAATCAGATTAATCATTATTAACCTCAAAGTTAAAGGAAATCAGAAATTAATGGACCGAAATCCAGCCTTGCAACTATAGGGCCGAGAGAAGGCCTTATTGGGCCAGGCCAGAGTTAGACAGAATAGTTGGAGGTGGATGGTTGGCAGTATTCGATTAATTAAACCAGAGATTAATTAAATATTAATTAATCCAGATTAATTAAATAGGAATATTGGACAAAAGTTAGAGTTCCGATAAAGTAGATCTGGCTGAGTCAAAAGCCGAGATACACGGATCTTGGTCGGGAGAAGGGATGACCCGTGATGCTACAGTCAGCTCATGTCAGTAGGGTCGTCTGACTCGGGATTCCCGGATCTGGTCGGAGATAGAGACGAGTCAGATAATATCATTAGTCGCCCTCGTGACGGCACAGTAAGAAGATAGAATCAACGAAAAGTCTTTTGGCTTGTAGTAGAAGATATTTTTGAAGATAATTTTATTTAATCAATTACTTTTTAAAAGATAGGATATTATAATGATTTAATTAATAAAAGAATTAATTAAATTAAAAGTATAACTTATATATATATATATGTCATATGAGAAGAGAGAGAGAATAATTTTTATCTCTCTCTCTCTCTCCATCAAGCTTCAGAACCTTTCCCCTTTTCTTCAATTTCTCTCTTCCCTTACCCACGCCGGCGAGCTACTCGACGCCAGGCCACCTCCATCGGCGAGATCCCGCCACCGGCCGCTCACCTCGTGAGTTCTCCCCGCCGGCAGCTGCCCGCGTGAGCTGCTCCGCCTCCTGGCCCCGCGAGACCGTCGCATCGTTGCCATCTCAGTCCGACGCCCAGCCGTCCCACGCCAGCCGATTCACCGCTCCAGCCCAAACGCGCCCACAACTCTTCGGTTCACCACAAGATGCCGCACTCAACAATGAAGCTTTCGAGCCACATCAGCCCCCATCTTCCCTATTGTGAGCTTCTTGAGAACAACCCTACAATTAACTAGCTAATTGAAAGATTAAAGTTGGGAAGCCCTATTGAATTCATGAATCTAGGGTTGGAGATGGATGATGATGTTCATGTATAAGGGCATGGAATTGTTAGATTGTTGCCATGTATTATAGAGTGTTAATTAAGTAGTTATGTGTGAATGTTGTAGTAATTTCGAAGCCCTACAATTAGAGGATGTGTTGCCGAAATTTTGACGATTTACTTAGATTAACCATGCCTTGATTAGCAAGTAATTACCTCAATAAAAGCATGATAGTAGTTTCTAAGATATGATAATGATGGAATAAGTTAGTAAGAAGTGTAAATCCCGTATTTTACCGTATTCTATTTAGTTAGATTAGAGTACGGGTCAAGAATACGACCTTCGTATTTATAGATTTCATTTTTCAATGATCGGGAACGGGCAAAGGCAAGTCAGCCACTGCCGAAGGACCGAGCCAGACTTAAGCTCGGACCAGACTCAGGTAAGGGGAACTAGCTGTACAGTTTCGCCTATTTTACAATATTTTTATACAGTATGGATTTCAGTTTTGAAAAGCATGAACTAGGAATTTTATGAAAATTTTTAGAGTTTTATAAAACCATTTCATGCTCAGCAATCAGTAACAGAAAAGAGAAATAGATACAGAAACAGATAGATTACACTTTATTGATATGCTTGTATGGACCAGTGGTGGCTCGTGTAGAGCCAGAGAGTACGGCACTAGGTTAGGAGAGGGGTGCCTTAAAACTCTGTTTTTAATACCGAACTATCTGTTTTTAAAACACTTCCATTTTATAAAATCAAAACCCCATTGCCATCCTTTTGGGTGCTTAGTGTAGGTATATAGATGACCTCGTGTATCAGATATACTCGTTGGTTTATAGTATAGAAGTAGATGTGTAGTCAGAGATTTTAGTCTTGTGATTATCAGATGATTCCGCATTCCTCGCCTTCTAGAGATTGAGTTTATCTCGGAGAGAGAGGATGCACAGGTACAAATTACCCAGGGGGAATGTCGGTTTCATAAATAATTCACAAGACAGAGAAACAAGAAATCAGATATGCATATTACAGATAATACATTGACCAGCATATATTTGCTCAGTATTCATTTCAGATTTCAATATTGAAATTCAGTTATTTCCATACATGCTTTTTACTTCATATTTACTGTTTTACTTTATTATACGGGTACAGTTTACACCCGACAGATATGTTCCCAACTCACTGAGCTATAGTAGCTCAGTCCCTTTCCTCTTAACATTGTGATTGCAGGCGATAGACAGGAGACCGTATAGAGGGTTTGTCTGGTCGCGAGTCTAGTGGAGACGACCTGTAGCTGGCTCTGACTCCCGTGTCTAGTTATTTTGTTATGTTTGCTTATGAGTGTTTGTGAGACTTTATGCTTAAGACAGTATTTATATGGTGTTGTATTAAACCAGTTTGAAGTTTGAGTTTTTAATATATTCAGTTTGCATTACTTAGCTTCCGCATGTTATTAATTTTACAGTTAATTAGCAGTTTACAGTCTTAGGTTTAGGGTTCATTTCCTAGACCCGGTTGGTGTGACACGTGTCCCCTGAAAAGGAGATGGGTGTTATAAAAATCGGAAAGAAAATTCGAGAGATGAAGGTCTTCCGGAAAGATGCATCGTGAGGGGTCACGAGGGATCTTGGGACGACCAGCGTCTCAAGGTGGGAGATGGTGATTCTAACCCCTCATGTGAACCCACATGAGGGAAGTTAAACTGAAGTGGGACTTCGGTCTCCAAGCCAAAAGTGACTGAAGTCCCACTTCATCATTTCTTAGACGGAGTGACAATGGGGAAGTGAATGATTCTGAAGTGCGACTTTAGACTTCCTGCACAACATCCGCCAACCAAGCACATCAAAATGACGGAATTGACTTCACTCTCGTCACTTTAGTCTTCAGTTGTGATAATCAAACATGCCCTTCGCTATTTTAAAAGAGAAAGTGACCGCAATACAAAATAGTTGCTGTTTCTGTAGTAGAGGAAATGTTACTTACCCACTTCGGGACCAATGAACGGTGAAGTGGGGAAGTCAGCCCACTTCCCGCCACTTCAGGGCAAAATGGCAGCATTTCAAGATGTGGTGTTATGAACAGTGGTTTGACGAAAACACCCTTACGAGAACCGTCCGAGATTTGAAGTAATTCCCGTAAATTTGTTTATTTAGAGACTTAATTTCGTCTTTTTTCTTCCAATTAGGTTTAAATATAAAAACCCGAGGAAAAAGAGGGATTCGTATGCACTCACTCTGGACTCTATTGCGGCTAGGGTTCTTCAGCTTTCTCTTTTCTTCTCATCAATCCTTCTCGTCGCCGCTCCAAAACCCTAGCACTGCTCTCCTTCAATCTCTGGATCCATGGAGATCGAGTCGATGAGGATCTTATCTCGTTGCTAGGGTTTCAGCTAGGCCCTTCCCATCCGGCGAAGCTCGGACCACCCCTCTTCGGAGATGGCCTCCACTAACCCCTTCGATCTACTTGGGGATGACGACAACGACGATCCCACGCAATTGATCGCTGCAGCTCAGCTCCAGAAGGTTGCCGCTAAGAAACCCGCTGCACCGGCCGCCTCCCCTCCGGTCGCCGCCAAGCTCCCGTCTAAGCCTCTGCCACCCGCTGAAGCTGGTGATTTATTTATATTTATAGTCTCTGTTTTTATTATTCTGCTAGTCCGTGTTGTTTTTCCTCCAAAACTGTCGGTCGGATCTAGGGTTTGGTATTATGATCGATTTTGGGGAAAATGTCTTCTTTCTGAAGTTCTTTGTGGTATTTGGGTTGGTATACAGTAAAGGAGGCGAGGAGCAATGCTGGACGAGGTGGTGCTAGCCGAGGTGGCTTCGGCCGTGGTGGTGGGAGGGGAGGGCGGGGAGGTGAACCTCGCCAGAATAGGGCTTCGGGGAACGAGAATATGAACCCTAATGGGTATTCAGGAGGCTATGGTGGTGGCGCCGGAGGAGCTGGAGGTGAAGAAGCGGATGGTGGCAGGGCAGCTGAGAGGGAGCGTGGGCCGTACAGTGGGCCACGACAGCCATTCCGTGGTGGCCGTCGTGGTGGGTATGGAAATGGAGAGGCCGGAGGAGATTCTGAGCGCCCCCCACGCAGGGCATATGAGAGGAGAAGTGGCACTGGCCGTGGTTATGAGATGAAGCGTGAGGGAGCAGGGCGTGGAAACTGGGGAACACCAACTGATGAAACCTTGGCTCAGTTATTGTCTTGCCTTTTAGCAATTTTATTTTTTTAATGTTCATCAAGTGGATTGCTCTAATTCTTGGATTGTTTGGAGTAGGGAGACTGAGGAAAAATTTAACATTGATGATAAGATTCAGAGTCCTGAGAAGAATGCAGAGAAGGATGATACTCCGTCGGCTGAGGTTACCAAGGATACAAAGGAGGGTGTGACAAATGAGGCAGAACAAAAGGAAGAGGAAGACAAGGTTGTCCTTTCTTGCTTAATAATTATGCATTCTTGTTTTCTACTGGATGATGCTGTAGATCTAGTGCCATTCTATGAATGGGCTTTTAGATATAATGAATTTAGTTGCATATCATAATTTGCGTTGTTCCCTATAATTTCTTGATATGCATCATGCGTCCCTTGCATCTTCCAACGTGTTTAATGATGGTTAGATAAAATGTGAAAGATGTGCATGCAGATACTAAAGATTTTTATATGAAACTCTTTTATAATGTCAACCTATAATCTGGTCAATGGACATTTATGACTTTCACAAAATTATGACTCATTATATATTTTTGTTGAGACATTTTGGTCATTTATATGTATTTTTGCACTAGATTATGTTTGTAAAGTAAATATGCTTTCCATTTATTTTAGCAACATTGATGTATGGCTGATTGATTGTTGAATTCTGCTTTCAGTTCTTCTATGCTGGCCATCCAATAGATATGGGTTTCCATGTTTAGCTTGCTGAAGTGAAAAGTAATTATTGTAATCTTGTTTCTTTCATCCAATTGAAGGGCCTTATTATTGAAAATGACATTCGTGTTTCCTTCATCAACGTCTGATATTATGCTTTAGGTAGAGTTTAGGTTTTACTTACAAAAAAACAAATCTCATTAGCATGTTGCTATTACTGAACTGCTCAGATAATCTACCCATGGTCTGCCCGCTCTGGGAACCTCATTTTTTTTATTCACAATTTGTGTTTGTGAGGTAATACTTCAACAGCATTTGGTGTATGTGCATTTCTATTTCTGTTTGCTGGAGATCCTTCTTAAACTGTTCCTGTTGCTCATGGCCGATCCAAGGGGTCTTTTATGATTTACAATATGAGGGTACTCCATTTCACCCGGCCTATAGTCATCTGTGTATGTGGCAGCATCAAGGATTTGTCATGCTTTATGATCGTGTTACATCTCAGAAAGCTGCCATATATAGTTGACCTCATGGAAGTAACTTTGGCTGCATCTTTAGCCCATTTATAAATTTTTTTCCCTATATATCGCTGTTTAATTAATAGATATTCATTTATTATCAACTTCAATTGTTATCACTTCATCCACTAATTACACCTTTATGACTAATGAGAGTTTTTTTTTTGGGCAAATTCCCTATTATTCTCTGACATTATTTGACACTATTCACCACCCAAAACACTATTATACTACACCCCAAGGCCCCCCAACCCACCCAAAGGACCTATAGGCAATTTGGGCACTATTCAAAGGACCTATAATTAATTACCAGTTTTTTTACTCTTATCATTATTTTTCTTTAATGTTCTCTTTTGGTTATACAATTCATTTTTGAATTCTCATCTCTTGCATTGTGGTTCCTTTCTTGGCTCTTTAGATTATTTTCCCGGATGAAGCTGGTTTGGTGGGTATTGCTTCATTTCTCTCCTCTTGCATACTGCATTTATGTGAACAATATTTAACTTGTTTCCTGTTACGAGAGGCATAAACCAACCTTGTATCGGCATGTTGCTCCTAAAGGTTGGTTGACTGGGACATGGGGAAATTATATTTCACCAAAATAGTCTACAACCATTCTTTCTTTCTTATAGCTATGTGGTTATCTTCAGTTAAATAATATGAATCTGTTTATTGACTTCATGTTCCATCTGAATGCCATTTTCAATGGTTGGTTAGCAGTTAGCATCTTCCTGTGCATGATCCTTACTTCTTCAATGCCTTTAGCTATTATTCCTGTTTTTTTCCAGTCTAGTTAATGTCTTTCCTTCTATTCAGTGGGTGGATATATTTGTGCTCAGTTTGTAAGAAATTGGTAGTCCTACAAATTTTCAAGAGACCATTTGAGATGTAGTTACACACTAATCTGGGAAAAATAAATCAGTACTTTCTGGTTCAGTTCGATGTGTGAACAATTACTCTAGTTCAAGTATTTTTCATGTATTTTACTTAACATGAAGGGATGCCTTCCATCAAATAAATCATTTTGTGATGTATTGAAGTTGTCCCAAGTAACTTCGTGATGTTTTGTCCGCACCTAACAAGGCCTTCTCAAATTCTTTTCTTTTCTTTTGACCTTGCCTGACAGGAAATGACTTTAGAGGAGTATGAGAAAGTAAGGGAGGAGAAGCGAAAAGCCCTGCTTGCAATGAAAAGTGAGGAGAGGAAAGTCGACGTCGACAAGGAATTTGAGTCCATGCAACAACTTTCATTGAAGAAAGCAAATGATGAGGTCTTCATTAAGTTGGTATGCATGCTTTGCTGTGTCATTCAAACCCATGATCCCCCTTCTCATTTTGTTTTATAACTCAATACTTCTTTCAGGGTTCTGACAAGGATGCAAAAAGAAAAGATGAGCGTGCGAAGAAGGTATCTTCTACTACTAATTGCTAATTCAATGGTTCCTTGTATTTTTGTTGTTGTGCATGATAAATTAATCTTATTTGGCAGTCTGTGAGCATCAATGAGTTCCTTAAACCGGCTGAAGGGGGGAGATATTATACCCCAGGTGGCCGGGGCAGAGGAAGGGGACGTGGTGGTGGGGATCGTGGACCTTACCAAGGTGGCTCTGGCCCTGGTGGCTCTAGCTACCCAGCTGCTGCTCCTTCAATTGAAGACCCCGGACAGTTCCCCACACTGGGTGGCAAGTAGTCTGTTTGCTTGCAAACTTGTGCCATTTTATTAAGTTCCATCTTTTATTTACTCCACTTTCTGTTTAGGAGAATTGTTATCAGGACTTGCTAAAATAATGACCCTTTTTTTGTCTTCTAATTTTATTTTTGTTCTCTACTTCAACTCTGTACATGTGTTAGTGTGTGCTGCTACAATGACTGGTTTGGTTGCAGTTTGCTGCTACTTGTGCCCATCTTGCTTTTGAGGTCACTGCTAAAATTACATGCCTGGCTGTGTTCATGCTAAGCTACTGATTTATTTCTTTGATATTCTTGTTTGAGGTTCATTATATGTTCATCGGTTAATTTACGAATATGGAACTCACAAAAGCACCTGAAAATCTACATTTTAAAAAAAAAACAGATGCCAGATATGTACATGGTATTAAAGATAAACTCATAAACCTCAATTTTTGTTTTTGTATTATTTTGATGTTTTTGTTTGAATATGTATGGTAAGAAAAAATTTACCGCATTTTGTTCGTATGTCATTTGTGTTGCACAAGCATTGAGTTAAAATATAGGGATTAAAAATAGCTTTAATTCTAATTTTATGAGATGATTCTATGGAATTGAGTTCACGTATGATCTCGGCCAAAAAAACACCTCGGAATGTGTGGGTGGTACACATCTCGGGGTTTTTTTTGGGCGTCCTGAGATATGTGGCACCCACATATCCTGATACATCATTTGTGGTTGAGATCATACATAGACTCAGGTTCCATGGGATGGGATCATCTCTCATTAAAGATATTCAAGTGAACTCAGAATATTTCTAGAACTTATAAAGACTGCTGGAACAAGGGTTGTTGCCTGAATTCAACTGAAAAAACTTCATTGCCTCCAGAAAGGACAATATAACATACATCTGCTTAATCGAACGCTAAATTCACAACATTGATCGACCAGAGTGAGTGATAGGCCATGCTAGGCTGTCTAGCAAGGGAATACAAAAAGCATGCAAAATGATACAATGAAAGGTTGTTCATCATCTCTGCATAAGGTTTCCATCTCCCTTGTTCTCACAAGCTGTTCTCATGGCTTTAGATGCATACTTGCCACCCATATCCTCTGAAGCCACACTCCAGATTATACCCTTGCCTAGCTCCTTTTCACGATCAGTACTAACCTCATTGTCATGACTTGGTGTTGGAATAAAACGAGCAGGTTCTATAATCATGTCACCCTCCAATATACGAAGTATCTGTTTTTATTATCAACATGAAGGATAAGCAACGCAGACCATTTCACCATTACTCAGCAAGTACTTTTCCAATGAATTATAACACAAAGTTGGGGTGATACCTGAGACATTCGAGGCCTAGTGACCGGATTTCGCCTGATGCACAGTGAAGCTGCAAGCAACATGCATTTCACTTCTTGTTTGCAGTAATGGCTCTTTATATGTGGGTCCATGAGCTCATGTATTGTTGCATCCTGCTCTAGTAAAGGGCGAGCCTGATCCATATATATATCGTAAACAATGAGAATTTTATTAAAGCTTCTCTCATTTTTTCTATCCATCCATCAAGGTATATAACAGCACACTAGTTGCAAGAAACACGCCCTCTATCTATCCTGCAGAATATTTTGAAAGCAATTTACCCATTCAGTGAGGCATTGTTGACCCTTTGCCCTGTTGATATCAACAGCTTTCTTTCCACTGATAAGCTCTAATAGTACAACACCGTAGGAGAAGACATCTGCCTTTTCTGTGATTTGGCCACTCTGTGCATATTCTGGCGCTAGATACCTAAACCCTTATGAGAAATAGTTCAATTTCATCTTAAGATAAAAGCTACAACAAAAAAGGTATATATATTTACACTGAGGTTTTACCCAAAGGTGCCAATAACTCGTGTGTCAACTGCACTGTCTCCATTAGGCTGCCATCTTGCCAAGCCAAAGTCCCCAACCTAAAGAAATAGCAACCCATAAAACATTTGGAAATTTTATCTCAATGATTAATCAAGTTGGTTCTACAATAGGAAGTATGAAATTTCTCATGGCTATGGCTGTTTAAGCAGACATCAATGATATTTACATGTATAGAGAGTTGTACTACTATACCAGTGCTTCAAAATCATGCGTGATGAGGATGTTATTTGGCCTCATGTCACGGTGGACAATGCAACCAACTCTGCATTCTTCATGCAGGTATCTCAACCCTCTTGCAGCTCCAACAGCAATCTTCTGTCTGGCAGACCATTCCAGAGGTCCTTTATCACGGTCTACATGGATCCAGAGTTTTATGTTCAACAGATGTACAACAAAACATGATTAAACAAGTTTATTCAGAAGGCAGGATACTTTACTGTTCCTAAAGTCATCATTATACTGAAAAGGCAGCTCAATTATAACGAAGAAACAATGTTCAAAATGAATGCCAAGTAATAATGGAAATGTATTTGACCCTATTAGCACAAGAAGTTGGCAATGTTTGAATATGTTGCAAATTGGCAAGCATGTGATAAGGATATAAAAGACATTATGTCAAAGGAAGGAATGTAGTTTGCTTTCAGCTCTATTATCTGGAGCAAAGCAAGATTTATAGATAGTGAATGACAAATGAGAATTTATACTCTTGAGTTTTGGATGAACATGGAACAGTATGGGATTCTCGCATCTAAATAATGTTTGTGCTCTGCCTGCCACTTCAGGGAAATTAATATCAAAGACATTGACGAATGCACAAGTAAAATCCACCTTCCTCAAATCAACAAGAGTGAACAAGAATTACCATAAAGATGGGTATCCAGTGAGCCATTGCAGATATATTCATAAGCCAGAAGCTTTCTTCCATCTTCAACACAGAACCCAATAAGCATCACAACATTGCGATGCTGTGCGCAGCTCAAAACTTCTACCTCTGAGCAGAACTCAATATCCCCCTGAGAACTTGCCAATTTGTGCTGTTTGATAGCAACTACCTGGCCATCAGGAAGGACACCTCTGTGAACAGATCCAAACCCACCCTCAGCCAGGAAGTTAGCATCGGAGAATCCACCAGTAGCGAGTTCCAGTTCATCATAGGAGAACAACTTGGGAGGCTTACCAAAAACAGGTGCTGTGTGCTGACATATTGAGCATAGAGGAGGTGATCCTGAAGCTATATTTCTGGACATTAACATCCCTTCCCTGTTGTTGGCATTGATGCCAGAATCTGCACTATGTCTGAAGTCAATGCTCCTAGTTCTCATATCAAGCCTATTAAGTTTCTGTGGCAAGGATTTGGATATTGAAAAATGAGAATTGCTATTGCATCTCTGCGAAAACCCCTCGACTTCATTTTGGGAATATTGCCTCCCACTGAGTATCTCAGATAACAATTGTTGAAACTCCTTGGTTGGTGGAGTTGTCAAGCTTTCACCATCAGAGTCAGAAATCCCAGCATCTGAATTCCTATTTTCATATTCACTAATTGCCCCCACTTTCTTGAACCCAAGATTTGCTTCAGAAATAAATTGCAGTGAGGTTGGCTGATCTGAACTTGAAGTTGATGATGCTCCAATCTCAATCACACTAAATTGTAGCCCTGTTTTGGGACTGCAATCTGAAGTCACAGCTGCTACTTGACTTAAATTTTGAGAATCATCAGTGTGGTTTGAATTTTTCACAAATGACTTGTATATCTTAGGAGGCAAAGACCCAGGAATGGGTTTCATCTCACATGAAGCTACAAGGTTCAGTCGAAGAACTTTTGGTTGAGTACGCTTCATGACAACAATGTTGCACTGTAGCTCCTCCACACATTGCTTCTCTTCTTGCTTCAGTTGTCTGTATATGGAGGTTGGAATTTAAAGATTGTCATAGGAAACAATACTGAAAAATTGAAGTAAAAGCAGTTACCCTACAGTTCAAAATTCTTGCAAATAGATTTAAATAAGTCAATTGAACACTAAATGCCTGTAATTCATAGAGAAGATGTTTATAGATAAGTCACAGCATGCCATTCGACTGAAAAATGAACCAACCCAAGATCATTACTTATCCAAAACAACCCAATTTGCTCGTGCTTGGTTGCATTCAGCAGCTACTGCACCACAAGGTGATCCAGAAAGGATCTTCACCTTAACATTAATCTACACAGTGAAGGATTAACTTGTTAGCTTAGATTGTAAATCATAGGTAACCTGGACGAAAGAGGCATCACATTTAACCTTATTTTGATGATAAGCATCTTGAAGTTGAAGCATTGTCTGGGTACAAGAATCTGTAATATCAGATTTCTGCTCAGCCGAAGCTCCAGAATTCAACCTCCGGTGAGCATTGGCACAATCCCCGGCAAATCTTGGAAATCCCCACAGCTTTCTACCTAAAAGTAGAAAGCAAAGATCATGATCAAGAAACTTGGGGGCTCAGGTCCATGCTCTCATTTTTTAACACAATAATTTCCACACTAAGTCCCAAACAAATGGAGGAAACAACAAGAAAAATATATCAGGAAAGCTGGTTCTTCAGTGATTAAGAAAAAAGAAGAAAAAAAAATGATAAACAAGAGAGATATTTTGAAATAATACCTGAATTATGGGATGGAACAACAACCAACAACAATATACCATCACCAGGGTGAACAACATGGGTTAAAGCCCACACAAGGGCAGTCTTCGGTATCTCTTTGGAAGCCCTGACAGCCACCACAATCTTCTGAGGAGATTCCAATCCATTCTCAGCTTTCCCTTGCTTGGTGCTCATCTTTTGAACGGCAAAACTTACTGTTCCTGTCACCGTTTGAAGAGATTGAAAAGAGTACTTCTATGAGAACCCTTCTGAATTCCCCAAGACTTCATCTTCTTGCTCGGCATGGAATTACAAAAAATTCATAACAAAATCTCTTCTTTCAACTGAAAATGTTTTCATTTTCGTCCAGAAAATCCGGAGAACACGCAAACAAACAGTTTCACAAAATATGCAGATAAACAATCAAATCCATCGATCGAAAAAGCAGTAAAAAAGCAAACAGAAATCCCAGCTTATGTTCATGATAAACAACCAAACCAAACATCATCAGTGACTCACAATTCAACAGTAAGAAATCCCATCTCTAATTTCCACTGTTTCACCGGCAGAATTCACGAACTGGATGAAATTTTTAATCAGAAATAAGATAAGATTCAAATCAAACATTTACCCTAAAAGCGTATTGGCGCCAGAGATCGACTGTGGAGTGAGAAGAGACAAGAGACCAAGCCTCGGAAACATCCAAATCGTGGGCCCATAGCTTTTAAACACGAAGAGAAAGCTCCATAAACCCTAACCCTAGCTCCGTGGGGTTGAAAAGGGCATCGTCGCCATCCATGGCAGCGACCAATCCCTTTCGATAAAGCGAGACCAAGAGACGCTGTGCTGCTTTCCCGCACTTCGCTTCCACTTTGAATGCTTTGCAGGCCCCCTCTTTATTGACCAAAATACCCCTCCCTTTTTCCTATAATTACATTAATTATTAATAAATTATAAATTATCAAGGATTAACTCACTTGATAATGATACCTCGCTGTTGTGTCTTATAACCAATAATTTTGTTTTTTTAATTAATTAATAAATAAATATCATTTATTGGCGAGTTTGAATTGAATTTCTTCAAATTGACTCATTTATTGATTATCCAGTACACGACATTGATGGTGCGACCAAACCACGCATTTATGGCCCACCCCACCCCGTGAGTACACCTGACCTGTCTCTTTGGCTTGATGGGTCAACATTCATAACTTCAAATAAAAACCACTTGGTTGTTGTACCGGAGACATGTTACATATGCTTAGACTTATGAATTTAAATTTAAATTTATTTAAATTAATATAATGTGGCTTTTCATTTGATCCCTTACCCGAGATCAATTACAATGAATGTCGTATATATGTAAACTAATAAGGAAAAATTGCTTCTGTGTCCTACAAATAATGATATTTTCATGCAAACTACTAAAAACATGTTTTATTGTTTATGTATCTCTACTATCAATCAAAGTTAATTTATATTAAAATTTGAAGTTTTAATTATAGTTACAACATAATCATAATTAAAAAATATTTAAATTATTTTTAATTTTTTAGAAGTATTTAAATAATTCTAAATTTTTATGGAGTATATTAATAAAAACTCATGAAGATATATTATCAAACCCATTTTAATAATTTTTTCTCATTCTATCAATTAGTTTGACACTATCAATAATCAACCATGTAGATATATATTAATAAGGATAAGTTTGGAGGGACACATGGAATGAACCCAACATGACACGTGGGAAGAATTTACCCCCAATTTCATCCAACCGGATTACTACGCAGCCCCTCGATTTTAGACCTCCTCGTGACGTAAGACAAACTCACCCTCGCAACTTCACTAGGACCTTGATCTTTGGACACCCACAAGTCTCACACTCCTTGGATTTACGAGATAACTACTCCACGGTTCCGAGGAGATTACCGAGGAGCCTTAAATTCTTCTAGAAGAGTTGGCAGTCGAACGAGGGGAAACCGAGGAGGGCACATCAGAGATCTATAAATAGCGAGTACCTCACACCTGTAAAGGGACTCGATTCTTTGAACATCCATTCCCTTTCTTTCCCTCTCATGTACTCCAAGAAATCGCCCATAGTGAAGTTCTTTCTCACAACACGGGAGATCCATGGTTTTTCCCTCAATTTGTGGGGTTTTCCACGTAAAAGTTTTGGTGTTCTTTTCCCTGATTCATTCTCTCTTGATTTTCTTGAACTTTTTCCCCAAAATCCTTTACAAATTCAAGCTTTAACTAGATTCAAGAATTTTCCTGGAATTTGCGTTAACATATATATATATAAAGAAATCTCTGCCCAAACATTTTTTTTATTGCCAAAATGGGCTGGAAGT
This sequence comes from Dioscorea zingiberensis, assembly GCA_026586065.1. Classification (NCBI taxonomy): domain Eukaryota; kingdom Viridiplantae; phylum Streptophyta; class Magnoliopsida; order Dioscoreales; family Dioscoreaceae; genus Dioscorea; species Dioscorea zingiberensis. The sequence continues at coordinate 62,633,574 of CM048818.1, forward strand.
TGCTAAGGAAAACAAGGGCGTGCACCACCCATACACAACCACTGCTCAAGACTTGGACAATTTCTATTGTTTACCATGGCCAAGCTGTGACAGATCAGAAGGCAGTTTGGAAAGAACTTAGCAAACTAACCAATGCAGTCGGGCCGTGGCTTATCATGGGAGACTTCAATGCAGTCAGGAATCTGGAGGAGAGGAAAGGAGGACGTACAAGTTGGCAGGCAGGTATGAAATCTGATCTCTTTAATTCTTTCATAGCCCATAGTAATCTGGCTGAACTCAAGTTTTCTGGTTCCCCTTTCACATGGTGTAACAACTAGAGATGGCAGTCAAGAATATAGGCTAGGTTAGATAGGGCTTTATGCAACTATGACTGGTTAAATGAGGTGTCCAATCATCAGATGACTCATTTGGCTAGGTGTCAATCTGATCACACTCCGCTTTTAATATCATGCCATAAATACAGTGATATTAGAGAAAGAGTGTTTAAGTTTGACAATAATTGGATTCATCTCCCAGAATGCCATGATAGTGTTGCCAGTATATGGAGGATTAGAGGCCCTGGAAATCCCATGCATGACACTAGTCATAAAATGCATAACCTCAAGAAACAACTAAGCACAAAATGTAAGGGATACTCTCAAAAGTTAGATAAGGAAATCAAAATGATTGAGGAACATATAGCCTCAGTTGAACATGATGAACACAGGCACATAGATAGTGGCAATCATTGGAACATCCTTAGACCATTGTATAATAGACATAAAGCACTGTTAAGGCAAAACACAGTCTACTGGGCTCAGAAATCTCGAATGCAATGGCTTCAAAATGGGGATTGCAACTCTAAATTTTTCCACCAAATGACTAAAAATCATAGATATCATAACAGAATCACTCTAATTAAAGATGATGCAGGTAATGTCATTACTGACCCTTTAGAAATTGAGGAGAAGTTTATTGAATTCTATACTAGTCTTTGGCAGCCACAATCTACTCAAAACTGTATTAGTGTAGCACAGGACATGCCAGATGAGTTACCTAGGTTGAGTGATGCCCAAGCTGAGTCACTGATAATGCCTGTAACTAAATTTGAAATTTTTCAGACTTTGAAATCAATGTCTAGAGGGAAAGCCCCTGGACCTAATGGGTTAAACACTGAATTTTTTAGGGCATTTTGGAACAGAATTGGTAATGGGATATCAGAGGCAATTGGCTATTTTTTCATGCATGGTAGACTTCCAAGGGATTGGAACCAAACTCACATCAGTTTGATCCCAAAGAAGGAAAATCCTCAAAAAGTGACTGAGTTTAGGCCCATTTCTCTTTGCAATGTGAACTACAAAATCATTGCAAAGATCTTGGCCAATAGACTTAAATTAATCCTTCCTTCACTTGTTGGGAAAGAACAATCTGCCTTTGTGGGGGGCAGAAGCATTTTTGATAATATTTTACTCACTCAAGAACTTACTCATTCATTAGAATTTGATACTCAGACCAACCCAATGATGCTAATTAAGATGGACATGGAGAAGGCATATGACCTCATTAGGTAGGATACTATCATTAAGGTCCTAAATTGTATGAATTTCCCTGGTAGGTGGATTATTTGGAACAAGGACTGCATAGAAACCACTTCCATGGCCTTCATGATTAATGGTAAGAGAGGAAGATGGGTGATACCTAAGGCTGGTTTAAGGCAAGGTGATCCCCTTTCTCCTTATCTGTTCATCCTTGTGTCCCAAGTACTCACAAATATACTGAACAAGGCTGAGTCCCTTCAATTGATCAGGGGCTTTAAAATATCTGACTCCCTCTGTGTCAACCATCTACTTTATGCAGATGACCTGTTAATATGCTGCAATGCATCCAGGAAGAGTGCTAGAAACATCAACCTGTGCATGAAGTTGTATAATGCTCTTACTGGGCAAAGGTCCAACATGGCCAAGTCTGAAGTTTACTTCCCCTCTTGGCTGAATTCTAGAATGAAAAGATCTATTTCCAACATCCTGTCCCTAGAACAAGGGGTCTTCCCTTTCAAATACTTGGGATGTTGGGTCTTTCCATTAGAATCCCAACTGTCTACTTCAAACCACTAATTACCAAGGTTGAGGGTAAGTTGGCTCATTGGAAAACTATGTATTTGACTATGGCAGGTAACACTAATGGCAATTCCTAATTATGGACTCAGTACCTATATGATCCCTGATAGCATCCTTGATTCAATCACAAAACTGGTCAGGAAATTTATATGGGCCAATGATAGTAATGGAAAGGGATTACACCTCATTGGTTGGAAGATGGTTACCACTCCCAAGTCTGAGGGTGGTCTTGGTATAAAGGATTTGAAAATAATGAAAAATGCACTACTCTCTAAACACTCACTGGAATTGATGAATGATGGAGATAAAGCTTGGATAAAACTTATGATTGGAAAGTATGGGAAACTTGACCCCTGGCAAACATCATCCTTCAGTAAAGTCTCATGGACTTTCAGAGGGTTAATGTATAGTGCAAGGAAGATTAAACATAGCATCACCCAAATGAATGTTATTAATTCTAACCATGTTTTACAAGACCCTTGGCTATTTGATGTTCCTTTAATTATGATGCCTACTTTCATTAATATGCATTATGATATGTCCTCATTGTTAATCAGTGATTTGAGATTGACAAATCAATGGAACTGGAATTTTATCTGTGAATTATTTCCTTCAACTATTACTGCTATGATTGAAGAGAAACAGGTACAAGACGATGATGTTATGGTGAAATGGAAGTTTATAAAGAAAACTGAAGGGAAAACAATTACTGCAACTATATATGAAGATCACAGACTCAAAGATAACTATGCTCAATGGAGTGGGTGGAAGAACCTCTGGAGACTGAATGTCATTCCAAAGATTAAAATTTTCCTATGGAAGCTGATGCATGGCAGACTCCCCACTTCACAATATCTACAATCATTGGGATTTGGTCTCTCTAACCTCTGTAATCTTTGTAATTTAACTCATGAGAATGCCTATCATCTATTTGTAGAATGCAGGTCAGCTCAACTGATATGGAACAGGCTAAGAAATGATGGAATCATTCACCCATGGTTTCTTATTAGTAGTGATATTATTCAAGGAAGATGGCTGGAATTTTCGGGTGCTGGCAACATACCCAGAATTCCAGCTGCTGAATTGATTGCACACATTCTGTGGGCCATTTGGATTAACAGGTGTAATCATGTTTTCAAAGCCAAGGGTTTTGATCCAGATTATGTTGCAAAACAAGCAGTGTTCATGTATACTGAAAAACAGGAAGCAATAAGCTCTATCAACAATTTGGAAGAGAGGATAATCAGAGAATGGAACTTGACTAACTTCAAATACCACATATTTGTGGATGCTTCATGGAAGAAAGGTGAGGAATGGGCAGGCATTGGGTGTATTATTTTAACTAATACAGGTTCACTTTGTTTGGCAGGCTCAAAGTACTGCAAGGCATCGTCAGCGTATGAAGGCGAGATGAAAGCTCTCAAATTTGGGATGAAAAAATTACTGATGATTCCCTTAGATGGAGGACTGATTCATACTGACAACCAATTCATTCCCAGATGGTTGGCAAGCTCTAATGAAGGGATGGAAGGAACTAGCATAGATCTAATGAGGAAATGCAAAGAGCTCAGGGCAAGAATGATGAAATGTGAGGTTCAGTTAATCTCCAGGGAACACAATCAATGTGCAGACGGCATGGCCAAGATAGCCAGGAGAGAGAAGAGAGGCTCCAACATGGTTAATGAAGAATCACTCCCGGAGTGGATGCTGGGGAACTTTAGGATGTTACAATTGTTTGTATTAGGCTCTATTCAGAGATACATTTATTTTGATTAGCTGAACTTCAGCTCTCAATTTACCAAAAAATAAAAAAAATGTGTCTTTACCTGTGAATCGAACTCTCACCATTGATGAAGAGTTCTTGCGGGGGATCTGGATACCAATAGACCACCTGGTCATTGGTGAGACAAAGACATGTTAGTTGGTATGCATCATGAATAATCTGACCAACCGCCTGACGTGCATTAATTCATGCTTTTACGTGACTCCTTTTAGTTCACATGCTTCACAAAATACAACTAAAAATCACCACTATAATCTCTTTTGGAATTAGACCAGTACTCTGCAACCAGCTTTGCAAAGTAAGAATCACTCCTTTCCATCAAAACTGAAGGCTTCTCATATTCCACAAGTTTTCCTGTAATTCATATATAACAACAATAATCACTTAAATTAGTTATAATCTGAAGAAAAAAAGAATGAAATGATATATAAATTATGAAAATTAATTAAGTACCATAAGAGAGGACCATAACCATATCACTGTCTGTAACAGTGGGAACTCTATGAGCAATGGTGACAACAGTGCAGCTTGAGAACTCCTGCCTGATGATCCTCTGCAACACTGCATCAGTTGCAGAGTCTATGGATGCTGTAGCTTCATCAAGAACCAGAATTTTGTTCTTTCTTAGTAGAACTCTTCCCAGACAGAACAGCTGCCTCTGTCCAGCACTCCAGTTCTCCCCATCATCATTCACTGCCAATCAGATCATGTTTATCACCGGTTTCAGTGAAATTGAAACAAAAGTATTAGAATATTAGCATTCACTGTTAATTTGTGAATTAATTATATACCAGAAGAATCAAGACCAGAAGGAATGCTGCTGATTGTAGCCTTTAATTGGCACTTCTCCAAAGCCTACAGCAGATAAACAATCAGATTATGATAATAATGATCTAATTTTTTCTGTTTATATATATATATATATATATATGCTGACCTCCCAAATATCTTGATCACTATGCAGACCAAGAGGATCCATGTTACTTCTGACAGTGCCTCTGAAAAGAGTTGGTTCTTGAGGAATTATACTGAGCTTCATCCTGAGATCCTTGAGACCAATGGAGCAAATGTCAAGGCCATCAATAAGAATTCTCCCTGCTGCTGGCTCTAAAAGCCGAAACAAAGCACCGATTAGTGTTGTCTTCCCACTTCCTGTTCTTCCAACCACTCCAACCTTGTTTCCTGCCACAATTCTGCAAGTGATTCCCTTCAGAACATATGGCGCAGTTGGACGATATTTCACCTGATGATCATCAAACATACAACATGTTGCTAAATGTTAGCAGTTATCGGTTTATCTGTTATTTGATGATAAGTATAGTTAGATCCATGCCTTCAAGTCCTGGAAGTCTATACTTCCTTGAGACGGCCATGAAGGCAGTGGCCTTCTATCACTGATGACTGCTGGAGGCTCTGGTTCTATGTGCATGAACTGTTTGATCCTTTCCACTGAAATGATATAATTCTCCAATCCAGAGTACCAACGAGTCATAAACACTTGAGCTGAAGAGAGTGTTAGCGCATACGACAGAGCTAAACCCACAAATCCTGAAAACATAAACAAAAGATCAAAAGATGAATGTATTTGTTAATACTTCGAAAACTAGTGAAAAGTCCCAAATTTCAATACCTGGAGCAATGGTTCCCTGAGGAAGCAAGACAAGGAAAAGAGCTGAAGTAAGTATGGTCAAATTCTGAAGTGCTTCAACCCTGATAAGCACCCATTCCATTGCAGCAATAGTGTGAAAAAAGAGTGTTGCATCAGTGTCAATGAGCTGAAGGTTTGTCTGTATAAACCTCTCCGTCATAGCAAAAGCTTTGATTGTTACCACGCCAAGGATGGTCTCTCCGACGTAGTTCACGACCGGTGCCTTGGTGGTTCCATTGATCCTCACAAGTTCCCTTGCGGAAGCTAGATAGTATCTCTATATAACAACAGTAAACCAATGAGATGAGACATCAGATAGCAATCCAATTCAGAGCAAGATGACATTATTTAACTGAGAATTACCTGCACATACACCATAAACATTGTAACTGGAATGGCTACAAGAAGCACTTGCCATGTCACTGTGGACATTATCAGTATGATTCCTATGATCTCAACAGCACCAGCAATCACAAAGGCTATGCAGAATGGTATGTCATAGTCCAGAATGCTCATATCTGAAGATGCCTGCAGAATCAAACAAATTGTAATTTCTTGAATGAATAGATTACTGAGATTGAAAGTGAATTGAATGAAATCATGAATATATCTAACCCTGGTTAAAATCCTTCCAACTGGAGTTGAATCAAAGAAGAGCATTGGAGCCTTGAAAACTGAATCCATGAATGCAGAAAAGAACTCTTTGGAGGCCTTCAATCCAAGTCTTGCGGAAATCCAACTCCTTGAACACACAAAGATGCAGCTGACAATTGACATTGCTGCATAAACACCTACAACTAGGCCTCCACCAATGTGAGTCATTTGAACAGTCACCGCCAACCAGTAGGTTGAAAGGATTTGGAAAACAAAGAATGCCGATTGTGATAAGATGACGAAGATGAAATGAATATAACCCCTTGAGACTTGCAAGTAATCTTTGTATGGTTTCCAACCAACATCTCCGATTTCCGTCTCTTCGTCTTCTGTGATTTGAATTGAAGATGGGGCAGTGATTTCACTCTCACTGCTCTGCTTCAGTGGCTGATGCACACTGGACTCAAACTGATCGCCAAATTCTTGCTTCTTTACAGAGTCTACTGCTGTCATTGAAGACTGATGAGCATGCACAAGTTGTTCAAATGTTGTTCCACTCTTTAGAATCTCCATATAGCTTCCTGACTGCATGACACTTCCGTTATCCATAACCTGGATAAGCATCAAGCAATGAGAGAAAACTAGGTCACTGTAAGCATCTCATTAACAATTCTAAATTAAAGATTACTTTTCTTACCAGAATTCTATCTGTTTCTGCTAGAAATTCCACTTGATGTGTCACAAGGATGACTGTTTTCTCTTGTAGAGCAGACATGACACAATCCTGAATATTTTCAGGACAATTTACAAAGACTTGATATGTAATTCAATCACAATGCAGCATGATTTTTTTTTTAACTTACATGGAAGAGAATTGCACCAGTATGTGCATCCACTGCGCTGAAAGGATCGTCGAGAAGATAAATATCGGCATCATTGTAGACAGCCCTAGCAAGCTGAATCCTCTGCTTCTGTCCTCCACTCATGTTCAATCCTCTCTGACCAATCTCAGTCATGTCTCCATGATCAAAGTTCTCAATATCTTTTTCAAGAGCACAAGCTCTAATGGCCATTTCGTACCTCGGCTTGTTCATTGGCTTCCCATATAATATGTTATCACGAATCGTCCCGCTTTGTATCCAAGAACTTTGGGACACATAGGCAACAGAACCATAGATATCAACCTAGATTCAACAAAGAGAAATAAATCAAAACTTCGTAAACCACTAATAGATCATTGAAACATATTGTTCGTTAGTAACTCACTGATCCTGAGATTTTCGGCATTTCTCCAAGTACGGCACTTAGAAGTGAAGACTTCCCAGAGCCAACTGCTCCACAAACAGAAATCTTCTCTCCTCGTCTGAAATCCAAATTCACATTCTTTAATGTGGGAATTGATGAATTTGGCTCCCAACTAAAGACTCCATTCTCTATCTTGATACTCAATTCAGATTTCATCAGTGGATATCTCTTTACAACATCTTCCTTGACTTCATCTTCCTGCAAGAAAACTTCGATACGGTCTAACGACACCTTAACTTGAATCAACACCGAAAGGACCTCTGGCAGCATTCTCACAGGCTCGGCCATTACTCGTAAGCTTGCTAACACTGTAAATATAGTCACAGCATCAAGAGGAGCACTTCCCATAAATGTAGTTCCAGCAAAAACCACTGCAGAAACAATAGTAGGAGACATCCAATACAATGCAGTACCAAATGTCTTCTTCTCCTGTGTTTCAGTTAACCATTTGAATTCAATTCCCCTCAGAGACTCTATAACTTTTCTGAAATGCTCCTCCCATGACTGCAATTTGATGATCTTCATGTTGTTCAAGACTGCAGATGTGGCTCTCAATCTTTCATCCTGAGCCACCATAAACTTTGATTGATATCCTTGTAAAATCTTTGCAAATGGGACATTAAGAGCACCACAAATGACTAAGGGGACTAAGCCTAGAAGAGCTCCAGAACCGACAGCGCTGAAAAGGATGACTACTGAACAAAAGAGTTGAATTGGAAGACTCCATGCCATGTGAAACCACCACAGAAACTCTCCAAGTCGATATGCATCAACGGCGATATAATTGACGATCTCTCCGGCCGAATGGTTCCTTCGTCCTAAGCTTGAAAGTCTGAATTGTTTTTGAAAAATGGCTGCCATGAGAGCAGACCTCATCCTCATACCACACCTTCTTGAATCAAAGAACCAATGTCTCTGAGACAAAGAATCAACAACCCTGGTTAGAATCAAGCACGCTACTAAAGAGAGCCCCCTGGCGAGATCATCATCTTCGCGGTATGAATAATTAACAAATGTATACAATAACACTGGAGAAGATGATGTGGAGATTGTTTTCAGTAGTGCATATAATCCCACCAAAAGCATCTCCTTCAAGTAACACTTTGCCAAGGCAAAGAGAACCAAGTTCTTGCTCCTTGAATTGTTCTTTTTCTGAAATTCCCATTCCTTGGCAAATTTATGGTAAGCTAGTAGAGCTTCATCTTCAGAATCCAAACTTGGGATGTCACTGAGACTCAATGGTTTACATTTGCCAACTTTGAGCAGAGGATTAAGCCAAGAGAAAGCCAATCTACTGAAAATACCAGCCTTTTTCAACTCAACTTTGTTTTCTTTCTTATTGATCAACAGAGATTGAGTCAAGCTCTCACTTTCCTTGTCTTCATATTCATGTTGTCTGAAATTGAGTCTGATGCTGCAGAAGAGGAGAAACAAGCTCACAAGCCATGATGCAATTTCTATAGTATCAAGACTCTTATTTTTCACCAAATCCTCAACATTAACTGCGGAGTTGATCAAAGAGAACAGGAACCACCAAAGTGAAACTATAATTTCCAATGATCTTCCAGGTTGAATGTTCAAAGACACTGCCAGAGCTATCCAAATCAATCCTCTGACAAAGTAAATCACTAAACTCTGCAGAAAACCAGCAGTAAAGTATACAATGCTAGTAACTGCACAACAGACTGAAACAACCAGAAACACCCAGTTCTTACTCCTGTTCCTGCTAATGTTTTCTCCATTCAGAGCAACAGATAACAATCCCACCAAATAGACAAGAATGAATGCAAGATTAAAAACATCTAACAAGCTTCTATGAGTGCTAGAAAACCAAGGGAGCCAACCTACAACAAAAGCAAACCACCAAGGATTCAAAACATAAAATTGCAAAAATTGAAAACCATCCACCATGAACAGTAGTACTAATGTAAACCAACCTTGAAGGTTGGGCATGGTACTGAAAGCCATGATCTGAGTGGAGGTCTCTGCTTGCAGTCTAGTTGAAGTAACAATGTAAACTTTCACGTGGATATATAAAACATAGGGAAATGGTTTTGCATAGTATGTTCAAGTGATGTTGATTGATAAAAACTTCCACTTTGTTTTTTCCTATTGGACGATAAAGTCATGTTTTTTCCCGGCATTTGTTCATCTTTCTCTCCACCCTTCATCCTTGAACGAAAGAAGAGTCAGTCTTTAATGCCAACGAACGCAATGTCAGCAGCTGTGTTTTAGTTGCAGATCGAGGTGTCTTCAGACGCCAAATAAGAACTCTTCAATGCCACCAAGGTCTCTTCGCCTATTAATATCGGATCCCTTATATAGGGTTTCGTTAGTTGGGATAAATCTAAATTCAAACCCCCCATAATCAAAAAGTGAGGGTATCCGCGTTGCTCGCCCCTGACTTCTGGGGATGCTTGTAAAAAAAAAAGAACTCTTCAACGCCATGCCATCACCAAAGCACCACATTTTCACAAGTTACTCTTTGTTATGTAATCTTAGATCTCATTTTATATATATATATATATATATATATATATATGGGATGATATTATCCGGCCGGCCGCACTTGTGATCGGCCCAATCTAACACCCTCAACAGTAACATTATAACCAACCCAACAACGCACCCTAGAATCTAGGAGAGATAAAATGGGCCAACCTTTAGGATGTTATCAAGGTTATATATATAATGTATTAATAGCTTTGCACTGTTTCCAAACTTCCTTTTTGGTTTTTGGGTGTGATTTTAAGCGTGTAGTGTATAATGTGCCAGTTTGGGGTGTGTGATCCCTGAAAATAGTGCAGGGGACCATTAATTAATTTCCTTTTATAAAATATATTTTTTTAATAAATGTGACAAACTATTTTTTATTTTATTAAAAATATGAAATGTGGTTGAACCCTTAATACCATTTTGAGAGGAGAGCCCGTAGTCAACTTTTATATAAAATATTTTTACAAATGATATAAAAACTTAATAAAATAAAAATTTGAAAAATAAATATTATAGAATGACAACCTTCAGTAGTTTAATTTTTTAAATATATAGGTATGAGATTTAAAGTTTTAGATTTCTCTTTCATTTATTCTAAACAGACAAAAAAAAGTTTATGTTGTATGAAATATTTATTTTAGGTAAATAACTATTCATCCCTCAATAGTAAATTTATTCCCTATAAATCCCTCAATAGTAACTATTCATCCCCCTAGGGTCCTTGGGTAGGGGCTTAGTGTAAATAGGGTTTTGGGTGAGTGGGTTCAAAAGGTAAATAGTGTATGAATAGTGTAGAGACCTATAGGGAATTTGCTCTATTTATTTCTTCTGGTAATAAACAAAACATCCTTCAAAGTTTCTCAAATCCACAAAAAATCCTCCAAAGTTTGCAATATCCCAAAGCATCCCTCCTTTTTGAGATTTTAATTTTTTAATCCTTTTATCCACTAATAGAGCTACTTTTGCCCATATATGACGGAAATGTCCTTCAAAACATTAAAATTGAAAAATAAGGTCAAAGCCGGCCCCCCCAAGACATGGATTTAAAATATTATGGGAGAATAGTATCCAATATTATGAAAATACCCGTGAAAGCATGAATTTAAACGTTTAAAATAATGTGGTGGTTGGGTCGCCCAAAGGCATGGATTTAAAATTATGTGGCTAAATAATATTCAATATTATGAAAATACCCTCCAAGGCACGCATCTGCGGTTGGGCCGGTTGCAATTCTGAGCAGGCTATTGATGCCAAAAAATTTTGAAAAATGTTGATGACGATGATATGGTCACGCTTGGCAGCGTAATCGAATCACTAACAAAATTGAAGCACGGAAAGCCTACCCAGAAGGATGACACATGGGTCATTGAGCAAATAACCGTGGATAATGAAGTTCTGACCACGTGATAAACCAACGAATACCGACGATAAACCACCGGTCATACTTACCTCAATGCCAACGAACTCTAAACCACACGAGATTGGCACGGAATGACCGACTGCCGATACAGAGCCATCGGTTGCCAGTAAAGAACCACTGGCCATACATACCCCAGTGTCGACGGAATCTAAACCATAGGTGATCAGCACAGAACGACCGACCGCTAATGCTGAGCCATCAGTTGCCTATAAAGAACCACCGGTTTTCTTAACTGAACAAACACTTTTCCTCGCCCTTCCACCGACCACCTCTATTGAAATGCCGACCGCGACCGCAACTACTGATCTGGAGACGAACGAAGTGATCCACACAGAGGACTGCATGGCCAACAAAGACACGAATCTAATGAAGACAAATTTTATATCGAAGAAGAAACGTCCTGTCGGTTTCATGTGAATGGACAAACTGGAACAAGCAGTAATTGCAATGTTTCTCAACTTCAAAATTGACAAGTAATTTTTTCGCTTATAATAATTACTTTTCATTTATAATGTCACGTTTCCGCTTATATCTTTCAGTTTCTGCTTACGCTGCTTAGTTTAGGCTTACTTTCAATTGTTTTCGTTTAACATTCAGACTTTCCGCTTAATATATTCCAATCTCACTGGTTGGGGAATGAGGTGGTCAGGGGTATTTTTCATGGGAGTGAGGTGGCTAGCTATGACTTGTTAGTGGTGAAACCCGCCGATTTAGTCCACCATGTGCTTATCACCCAGAGCAGTTTTGCGGCTATTTAATTCTCATGAATCCCTTTTCCATTTACGAGGTTTTGGTCGACTCCGTGTCATGGCTATTTGACTCTCCTGAATCCCTTTTCCATTTATGAGGTTTTGGTCCACTCCGTGTCGCAGCTATTTGATTCTCCTGAATCCCTTTTCCATTTATGAGGCTTTAGCCCACTCCTTGTTGCGTCATGTTATCCAGATATCGGATGAGAACCGGGCCCAAGAGTGCGAGATCGCCTCCTATGCTGTCTTCGACTTCAAGGAATCCGATGAATTCCAAGTCCTGATTTGTGAGGAGGGACGAAAAGGTGTCGAGTAAGGTTTCAAAATCTTTCCAGATATCTCTCGTTGTCATCTCAAGCTAGATTTGACTGCAATGGAGTTCAGGGACGCCCTTTAGTATCTTCCTCCTAGTGCCCCTAGTACCCTTGGTGAAGATACTGATTAAATAGATGTTGTTGTTGGTAGTCTTGGACCCCCTTATCTTTTTCCTTGCTTTGTTTGCATCATCCTTTCTTTCTTCTAGTTTAATGTGTTCAGGGACGCCCTTCAGCATCTTCCTTGATTTGTTTGCATCATCCTTTCTAATATAATGTGTTTTCGTGTAATATAAAAACTTCTTGTTTAATTTAAGGTGTTTTCTCTTAATATCTGGTGTTTGTGTTTAACATAGTGTGTTCCCGTTTAATCTAACGACTTCCCGTTTAATATAAAGTGTTTCCGTTTAATTTTGGGAGTTCACGTTTAATATTATCAGATTGTGTTTAATATCTAGAGTTCCAGTTTAACATACGATATTATTTGATTCTTTATAGTTTTCTGAGCTTGTCCCAGTCACACGGGTGGAAGAAGTCAATGTACAAGCCGCAAGGAGGGACGATTAGTGGCCCCGACTTGAAAGAAATGAAAAAGTTGTCATTACTCCTCCATCCCGTGGCAAGGGTGTCATGCGAAACACGGACAGTGCACGAAAAGGGTCCGGGAACACTCCTAGTCCAGCAACCCCCTACGTACTACCCAACGTCGTTCTTCTACGACCACTCCGGCAAGAGGCCAATGGACGAGGACAATGCAACATGCCTTGAGAAGGCATATGATATCATTTGGAGAGACGTTGCTTGCATCATGTCCCGACATGACAAAATAGAGGGACAGAGACAAGGCATTTGAACCCTCGGCTGCGCCGCTTAAGAAAAAGAAGCTTGCGGCACCACCATTATCATCCCTGCACATTATATTGAAGTGGGTGAAGAAAGTCGTCCATAAGGCCACTAGGTCGTAGAAGTGGGTGACTCAGTCTCAGTCTGTGCAGGCCGTTCTCCTCGAAGAGAAGTCAATGAGGAGGAATTCCCGTAAGGGCAAAACATCTACAAATGTTACTGAAGTCCATCTGTGTCATCCCATGTTGGCGACGACGATGACGACAACTTGGTCACACTTGACAGTGTAATTGAATCAATGACACAATTTCATCATTCTTAGATAGAGTACAAATGGCTAAGGCCCCGCAGATCCTTGTTGGGATGTAATTGTGCCTCAGTTGAACGATATGCTCTTTGAGAATGAATCTCTCATGTTGGTGGATATATCACCAATGAAATTGGGATATCTTAAGCGGAAAATAAGAATGTTAAACGAAAACAACACAAAGTAAGCGGAAACCCATATATTTAAGCGAAAAGTCAAAATGTTAAACAGAAAAAGCAAACACTAAACGGAAACCCATATATTTAAGTGGAAACATGAAGTGCAAGGAATATTAAATGGACATGCTGACTGGTTGGTTGGGTCATCCAAAGAGAAGATATGATACATACGACGGTAATGAGGAGCTTGATGGCACACCCACTGCCTCTTCAACGGGACGGTGGCGCTGTTGAACATGTGCTATATGTGGCACATACGCTGAAAGTTAACCTCGGTTTCAATTGGATAAATAGTTCTATGTACATCCGACATGACAAACTGAACCTTTACAAGGGAAACTTTAAGACCCCATAGATCACATATCTCGGTTAGTATTGACGTCCATGAAGTCAACACGGTAAACTGCAATACACGTCCATCCCCATTATATCTGGTGACTACATAAAAGGTCACCATTGCCAACCTGCAGCAAGAGCTAGCGCCTTTCACATAGTTTTAAACTGCACGAGATATTCAAAAAATTTCTTAGAAAAACGAGGAAAAGAACTCATGGCGAAGGTGGATGTTTCTTCAACTAACCTTGGGTAGTGACTCACCGAGATAGAGATGGTCATAGAGCTCATCTCACCAGGAGAAGAAGAAGAAGAAGAAGAGCATAAAGGTAAGGAAGAAGAAAAACAGAAAGGGAACAAAATAGATTAAGGAAGAAGAAGAGTGGAAAAAACTGGGAAAAAGTACAAAAAATCAGTGAAAAGATGGCAAAAAGGTGAGGAAGTGATAGGTGGAGTGTAGCGTTTAAAAAATCTGACATGACTTGATGTGAAAGCTCTCCACCAACAGCAGGGGTAAAATTGGTATAATAGGGAAAAGTAGCTGATGAAGGGGAGCCTTGGCACAATGGTAAAGTTGTTGTCATGTGACCAGGAGATCACGGGTTCGAGTCGTGGAAACAACCTCTTGTAAAAAAAGCAGGGTAAGGCTGCGTACAATAAACCCAAGTGGTCCGACCATTCCCTGGACCCCGCGCGCATACGGGAGCTTTGTTGCACCGGGCTGCCCTTTTTTAGGGAAAAGTAGCTGATGGAGTGAGGTGGAAGGGCTGAAAAATAACTTTGACATAAAGGAGGGACTGTCTGGGAAAGTTAAATGTCAGAGGGATTGTTATGAAAGTTTTGAAACTTGTAGGGACCTATAAATAATTTTCCCTTATTTCTTTGACGGCCATGTTGATATTGATTATGTTGGAGGGAGACAGGGAGTAACACTGGATCCGCGAAAGTTACCGAAAGTGACACCTCATGTACATTAGTTTTATTAAGAACCAAGAAAGTGATTGAGAAAGTTTGAGAACAAAAAAATCACCTAAGACAAAATGTGATTTTTAATATTTTTCAATAAGCTAAAAATAAGAGTCTGGCCATTGTTAGTTTACACCTTGAAAACAACATTCATGACACCAACGACCTCTTGGTCTATTCATATTGGGTCCCTTATATAGAGTGTTGTTGGTTGTAAAAGATCTCGAATTCAACACTCCGCGACCGAAGGTGAGGGTATATGCATTCATCATGTTATCCGCCCCTGATGAGTTGGTGCTTGTCGCCTTTGTAAAATTAAAAAAAAAAAAAAACATTCGTGACCATAAGAGCTCAGTTTGCTCCTCTTGGAAAAAACCACCCAAGTTTATATGTATATAAAAAGTTAGATTTTCAGAAATATCAAAAAATTGAAAAATTTAGAAAATCAAGCAGACAATTACGAAGTAAAAAGTCTTCTTTCCACAATTGGTGTACAATCGTGTAATAACACACCATGGGGTTGCATATAAATGTTATAATGAAAATGTGCGGAGATTCATTTGTGATTATTCATAAGTCAGGGACTAAATCAAAAGTTTGCAAAAGAAATCCCATCCGCTGGGCATTGATTGGATGAGGTGGAGGAGGGTAAGGGAATAAGAGGTTTTAAACCGTATCTTATTTGATGAAAAGTAAGCTAAAATTATATGCTAATATTATTAAAATATCTTTTAAAGAAATAACTTAATAATTATAAGTTTGAATTTATTTAATATTATTTAATAATATTCTATTAATATTAAATGTTATATAATAATTTGAAGTTTATATACTAATTAATATTGAATTTATTTAATATTTCATCAATAAATTATTAGCTCACTCGTTAGTATTATTAACAGTACTGTGTCTCTATGGCAGTAAAATGTTTCTTCAGCATTATCAGTTATTCTGATTTCACACTGAAGTTGAATGCAACTTTACCAGTTGAAATTGTATAGTAAATGTTAAGAAAAGTATTAGAGTTAACGGATCCGGGTTAGCGGTAACGGATCCGGGTTATATGAATGTTTGTATATAAAGGGTTAGGGTTTGTAAAGTGAAAATAAGAAGATTAATACAATTAGCCGTCAGAGGTTCTGGGGGATCTTCCTCTCCATCTACCTACCTATCTCCGGCCATCTCAGGCCACAACTATTTCTACATGGTATCAGAGCTAGGTTAGACGCCCGGAGCGGATCCAGTCACATGGCCGAGAGGATCCGGCTAAGCGGTTCTTATTTGTCCGTAGAGAAGAAGAGACGCCGCTCGCCCGAGCATGCGCAGGAAGAGACCAGCCGTCGCGAAAGCAGAGGCCGCGGTCCATTGCCTGCTGGCGTGAAAGCAGGGGCGGTCTTGATCTGGCGGCAGTCCAGTGAAGAGCTGGTGAGCGCTGGGCGGAGGATACGACCCAAGGCCAGGCTTTCAAGCAAGCACTCGCAGGGAGGAGTCCATTGGCCGCCCGCATGGGCGCTGGGGAGCCATGACCGACTGTGGGAGAGTTGATCGCGCACCTGGGGGAGGAAGTCCGCGCGTGATTTGTCCGCCTGGGGGTTGACCGGACAGAGATTATTGGTGCTTTGTAGTCGCTTTTTACTTTGACCAAATTCCGGCCGGAGGTGTTTAGGCGTTATTAGAGTGCTTGCTTTTGGACAGTCAGTCAGCTGTTTTTGGTGAGATTCTTAGTACGTGGTGCTGTGTTCTTTTTTTGTGAATTGTGGTGATGGAGAATCCAATCACCGCTTATGATATGAAGAATTTTCTTGAGGAGGTTAGATTGAAGGTGAAGACTGGTGATACATCACCCCCTGTTTGATCTGCATTGGTCGTTCCTGCTCCTGTTACTGATGATAGAGAGTGCTACACCTGCAGAAGAAAGGGGCATCTCAGCTATAGTTTCCCACAATCACGTAATCCTGGTCGCGGTCGTACTGGAGGTGGAGGCAGAGGAGCCTATAGAGATGGGCATGGAGGAGGCCGTGCTGGTACTAAAGCCAACTTAGCAGTTTCTGATGAGGGTCAGTTTGTTGAGATGTTCGTTACTGATGTTGCTGAGTTGGAGGAGTTGCGACAGTTGAAGCTGAGGAATGAGAGTTCCAAGGACAAGGGCCAGGCCACACAGGATCTTGCTCTGACCACCGCTTTCGGTAACTTTGCCAACTATGCCCATGCAGTCTGGTACGTATTCGTGCTCGTGCACTTGCATCTACAAAGAAATCGCATGTAGAAATTTGATTGTAGACTCGTGAGCATCTAGGCATATTATCGGTGCATGTACTGAGTTGGCATCATATTCACCATATAGGCATACTCATAATGAGACTGTCCAAACTGCTGATGGGACTTCTCAACCCATTAGAGGAATTGGCTCAGTCAAATGCACTTCATCAATCACACTCTCATCAGTCTTGCATGTTCCCTCATTCCCCGTTAACCTTCTTTCAGTCACCTCTATTATTGATCAATTAGACTGCCAAGTTCTGTTTGACCGTGAATCATGTTTTTTCCAGGAGAGGCGAACCTGGAGGAGGCTTGGGACTGGCACCATGCGTGATGGACTTTGGTACTTAGATCAGGGGAGTGTTGATCTTTGCTCTTATGCTTGCCGCTAGCGCGTGTGGAGGGAGTAGAGGCCGCAGCCGCTACTCCAACATTGTCGTCTGGGTCACTTATCTTTTGATAGCTTAAGTAGGTTGTCACCAGAATTAATAGACAAAGTAGACATGAGTAAATTTGTGTGTGATGCTTGTGAGTTTGGCAATACACATTCTACTTATTCTAGTATCGTTCTTCGAAGTGTTGAACCATTTGCTCTTATTCATTCAGATGTATGGGGACCTTGTCCAGTTGTTTCAGTTAGTGGATTCAAGTGGTTTGTGACCTTCATTGATTGTTATTCTCGCATGACATGGATTTATTTGATGAAACACAAGAGTGAGGTGCTTCGGTGTTTTCAAGACTTCTGTGCCTGTGTGAAGACTCAGTTCAATGCGAAGGTTCGGATTGTACGGACTGACAATGGAACTGAGTATGTTAATAAAGATTTTGCATCGTTCTTGTCATCTCAGGGGATCTTGCATGACGCATCTTACTTGCCGGCATCACCGCCCAAAATGGGGTGGTCAATGCAAGAATAGACATCTCACTGGAGGTCGCGACGCTTCTATCATGCTCACGATAGAATGTGCCAAAAGATCCTATGGAGTGAGGCGGTGACGCACGTACCGCTTATCTCATCAACCGCATGCCTTCACGAGTGTTTGGAATGAAGACACCATGCGAAACGCTTCTGGGTGAGAACAAGTTTATCATCCCTCCTAAGGTGTTTGGTTGCACCTGCTTTGTCAGAGATCATAGGCCTTCGGTGGGGAAGTTGGACCCTCAGGCTGTGAAGTGTGTATTTGTTGGGTACTCTTCTAGCCAGAAGGGTTATAAATACTGGAGCCCGACTGAGCGTCGACTATTTGTGAGTATGGATGTGACCTTCAGGGAGTCAGAGCCTTTCTATGGTGCGCAGACGGACTTGACATCTCTCTTTGAGGATTCCTCTCCTAGCACAGGCGGTGCTGGTCGAGAGGGGGAGGATCGTAGAGATATGGTTGTGGGGCTTATACCGCGGTCCTCCTCAATGATATGGATCGTGGGCGTGTCAAGATGGTCAAGATGAAACTGTTGGAGTATGTCAAGATGAAAATGTTGATAAAAATGTTGAAAATGGTGATAGTAACCTGACACAAGGACAAGGAGAATTGAAGGTGTACAGAAGGAGACAGACAGGTGTTCAGGGGGAGCATGGAGAGCAACAAGTTGAAGGAGAATTGAAGGTATACAAAAGGAGGCAGATAGGTGTCCAGTGGGGAGCATGGAGAGCAGCAGCCGCAGCTACAGCAGTACTCCACACTCCCTATGATCGAGATTGATGACCAGTCCACGCACGCCACCGTTCCAGACCTCTCCTCAGTTCCTTCTTCCTCAGGTCCTTCCCCGTCTCCCTCTGAGTCGGGTGGTAATGTCTCTATTTCTCTTAATTTGCCTATTGCCCATCGTAGAGAACCACGAGCCAATGCTAGAAAACCTCCAGCTAGGTTTGGTTTTGAGAATGATATTGCTAACTTTGTCCTTATTCTTCATTATCTCATGCATACAAAACTTTTATTGCATCATTACAGTCAGTGCCAATACCGAGTGACTGGCGAGTGGCAAAGCAAGATCCTAAGTGGCAGGGTGCTATGCATGAGGAACTCCAAGCCTTGGAGAAGAATGAGACATGGGAACTTGTATCTCTCCCAACTGGGAAAAAGGCGCTTGGTCAGAAGTGGGTGTACACTGTGAAACAAACTCCTGAAGGGAAGATTGACAGGTACAAGGCAAGGTTAGTTGCAAAGGGGTATAGCCAAACTTATGGGATTGACTATGATGAAACCTTTGCTCCAGTAGCAAAGATGAGTACGGTGAGGACTTTGATCTCATGTGCAGCAAACTTTGGTTGGCCATTACATCAGATGGACGTCAAAAATGCCTTCTTGCATGGAGATCTATAAGAGGAGGTGTATATGGAGATTCCTCCTGGCTTTACTACTCCACAGACAGTTGGGAAGGTGTGTAGATTGAAGAAGTCCTTATATGGGTTGAAGCAATCACCAAGGGCATGGTTTGACAGGTTCAGACGTGCAATGTGTGGTATCGGCTATATGCAGTGTAGTGGGGATCACACTGTCTTTTACAAACACTCCAAATCCCATGTCACAATTCTGGCTGTCTATGTGGATGATATTGTTATTACAGGAGATGATGCTGAGGAGATCTCTCACCTAAAACGAAGGCTGGGTAAAGAGTTTGAAGTTAAGGATCTGGGCCAACTAAGATATTTCCTTGGTATTGAGATTGCAAGGTCTCCTAAAGGAATAGTGCTTTCTCAGAGGAAGTATGTTCTGGACTTACTCCTTTGAAAGCAGGGAATGCTAGGGTGTCCGAGTAGCTTCTACACCAAATTGAGCGTAATCACAAGTTGTGTGCCCAATCGTAACTCGGTGAACAAGGAGCGCCATCGGAGACTTGTTGGTCGCCTTTATCTACTTATGCCACACGAGACCCGATATCGCATATGCCGTGGCGTGGTGAGTAGGTATATGCATGATCCCAAGGTTGAGTATATGGAGGCGTGATACGTGATTGAGATACTTGAAGGGAAGCCTGTGGAAAGGCCTTTGGTTCGTGAGTCATGGGCACTTGGATGTAGAGGGATATTGCGATCTTTGATTAGGCTAATCGGCTTGGATGATAGGAGATCCACCTCAGGTTACTGTGTCTTTATTGGGGGTAACCTTGTATCTTGGTGTAGTAAGAAACAAGAGGTGGTTGCTCGGTCTACAGCTGAGGCCGAGTACAGGGCTATGGCGACTAGTTTATGTGAGATGCTTTGGATGCGGAGTTTGTTGTCAGAATTGTGACTATTTAGAGGCGATGCATTGAAGCTCTGGTGTGACAACAAATCGACAATTAACATTGCTAACAATCCTGTACAGCATGATCGTACAAAGCATGTTAAGATTGATCGCTTCTTCATTAAGGAGAGATTAGATAATGGAGTTTTGAAGTTGAATCATGTTCATTCTGGCGAACAACTAGCTGATTGTTTAACTAAAGGATTAGGTCCTCAAGAGTGTGTTAAAGCATGTAACAAGATGGGAATGATTGATATCTATCGCCCATCTTGAGGGGGAGTGTTAAGAAAAGTATTAGAGTTAACGGATCCGGGTTAGCGGTAACGGATCCGGGTTATATGAATGTTTGTATATAAAGGGTTAGAGTTTGTAAAGTGTGAATTAGAAATTAATGAAAGTAGCCCCCAGTGGTTCTGGACGATCTTCCTCTCCTCTACCTACCTTTCTCCGGCCATCTCCGGCCACAACTATTTCTACAGTAAACACTTGAAATACAAATGAGTGCTATACGCTGATAACATGGACATCATGTCCTGACCAAATTAATTACATGAAATCCAACACAGAAAAACAGAAAATTGAATCTTCTTTCCATATTTCTGGAAAAATCCCATTGATCTCCTCCATTGATTTATTGAGGGATTAAAGCCATTTTTGATCCATGTACTTTGACCAAATGTCAATTTTTTTCCTTATATTTTAAAAATATTTGATATGATCTATGTACTTTGGGTTTTTTTTTTTTTCAAATACGTCTCTGATGCTGATGTGGCAGCACAAGTGGCATACAAACTTAATACAGTTAATTTTTTATTCCATGTGGCATGCCACATCATCATTTTAAAAAAATAATTTATTCGAAATCCATTATATTATGCCACATCAGTGTGCCACATCATCCTAACCATGCCACGTAAGCCGCCACATCAGAAATACTAGCCATATATGATGTCAAGTCAGCACTAGTGATGTATTCGAACAAAACCTCCAAAATACAGGAATGGTATCAAAGATTTTTAGAATATAGAAATGAAAATAAACATTTGATCAATGTACATGGATCAAAAATGGCTTTAATCCTTGATCGAGCAACAGGGAAACAACAAAGATGAGATATGTTTGTATTGCATTGACTGAGAAGAATAGAAAATGCTGCATGTCATGCAATGAATCTACTGAATCAATCAACTAGTCTTCTTCAATTATCTTGTAATTAATAGGTAAAACTTAGAAGTCAAACAAATATGTATCCAACGATAAAGGTGCTAGTTCACAAGCAAATCAAACAGAATGGACAGCAATCTTATGAGTTTCACATGCTCATATCTGAGACTAATCCAACCTTTCATGATCTAATTATTGTTGAATAGTTATTTGTACAGGGTCTTTTGTGTAAAATTCTTTTTATATATACATGGGGTTGTCAAAAAAAAAACCCTTAGCCCTAATTTTTGCCTACACTTTCTACATATGCTCCGAGGCCGTCACGGCCCCACTCCTAATCTCCCCCGTATTTGGCCAGAAGCTTGATCACGTCACCGCCCTCGAAGTTTAGGTGACTGTGGAGATGGCGACACCAGTAACAACTTAGGATATGAACACTACAACAAAAAGAGCAATTTGCGGCAGTTTTAAAGTCATTTACTTTGGGTGGCGATTAGAAAACCACCGCGAAATCTATTGTCAAGAGAGCATTTTGCGGCGGTTTTGGCCAACCTATGGTATAAGCACCGCCATCAACATTATGCAATTCTTGGCAGTTTGTAATCGCACAAAAAGAGCAATTTGCGGCAGTTTTAAAGTCATTTGCTTTGGGTGGCAATTAGATAGGAATGGAAGTGGGGCGGGGAACCCCCGCTCCCCGCGGGGACCCGCCCCGTCGGGGCGGGGATTCCCCGAAATGTCCCCCCGCGGGGCGGGGAGCGGGGAAAAATCCCTCCCCGCCGAGCGGGGCGGGGCGGGGGCGGGGAGAGCACTCCCCGCCCCGCTCCCCACGGGGTTCCCCACGGGGATTCCCCGCGCCCCGCGGGGAATCCCCACTAATATATTTTTATTATATTTATTAAAAAATATTTCAACATAAATATAATATTATTATATATAAAATCACCAAGTATTTGATTTTTTAAAAAATATTTATAATATTTTATTAATAATGTTTTTGTAAATATAACTTTCATATTTACTAGGAATTTACCCATGAGGCTTTTTCATTAATATATAATGCATTCCAATAATAAAAGCTCGATTTAAAAAAAAATCAATTTTGTAATTATGCCTTAATCTCCTTCGGATCCATCTCAACTCAAGTATTGAGGTACCTCCTCCTCTTCTCCTCCTTCTCAGATCCACAAATCCTCCCTCTAATTCCTCCAAAACAAATCACTTACTTCAATCAAGAACCATTTCCAAAGTCGGGAGAAGTGAAATCAGGCCTTATTTTCTTTTTTTTCCTCTCTCTTTTATTTCTTCTTGTTTTGGAGATGCTTTTAGGGTATTATTAATATTAATATTATTTCTTGAATTTATTTCTATTAAGTTAATGTTATTTATGAAAAAATTGCTTGTTTATTTATGTATTTATTTATTTTTGAAGATTCTTGTTTTTGGTCAAGAATTCATCCAATTTGTTCTACATTTGATGAAGAGGAGGATGAGAATGATGAGGTAAATATGTTTTTCATATAATTTTATTTTTAATCTTGATAAGATTTATAATTTTATTATATACTTACAATTTTATTTATTATTGAAGGAGGGGCTATTTTGTCAAGATGCTAGTGGTAGTGGAATCGGATTCTCAACCTAAATGATTTGAAGATAGAAGAAAAAAAATTGATGGAAACATGAAATTATTGTGTTAGTTTTGAATTATATATTTTGTTAATGGAGTTGTGATTTTAATTTAGTTTTAAACTTATGTTATTTGTATTACTTAACTTGCACTTTAATATTGTTGTTTAATTATACATTATATTATGATTTGTTAGGAGAAATATTTGTGTGAATGTTTATTTTATATATAGGATGTTGTAAACAAATTGGGTGATAATTTTTATTTTATTTCATCTTACATTATAATTATTATTATTATCAATTGTATATAGGATTTTCTTTATCAATGTTGTAGGCGGGGCGGGGATTCCCCGCGGGGAAGTGACCGGGGGGATTTCTCCCCCGTGGAGAATTTTGGGCTGGGGAATCCCCACCCCACGGGGAGCGGGGATGGGGATGGGGATCCCATTCCCCGCCCCGCCCCACCCCACTTCCATTCCTATGATTAGAAAACCACCGCGAAATCTATTGTCAAGAGAGCATTTTGCGGCGGTTTTGGCCAACCTCTGGTATAAGCACCGCCATCAACATTATGCAATTCTTGGCAGTTTGTAATCGCCACAAAAACCACCACAAAATGCGTGGGCGTGGGGTGATTTTGCATTTTGAGACTGTTCGGAAACGACGTAAAAACCATCCCAAAAATATTTAGCGTCAGTTTAAATTGCTGCTAAATGCAATCACATTTTTTAAATCATTTTTTTAATTTACCCTTACATTTAGAACCTCTGCTAAATGCCAATCAAATTTTTTTAAAACCATTGCATTGTCCGCGGTTTGAATCACCACAAAATGTCAGCCAATTTTTAATTTTTTTCTATTAACTATTTTTATTTGTAATTATTTTTATTTTTAATTTTTTGACTTTTTTAATTTTTTAATTTTTTAATTTTTTAATTTTTATCCCATATGATTGAACTCCATTAAATCCAAATTTAAAAATAATAAAAATATTTATAATTCACAAATAATTATAAAATTAAATTTTAATTTTAATACCATTGAATTCCATTCAATTCAAATTTGTTTATATATACTTACAAGGAAGAACATATGAAATAAAACAAGCACATGTTCTCATTTCATGTTTACAAAAATTTAATTAAAAAATTCAATAAAAAAAATGTTTAGGAAACAGAGAAGCAAAGATGGAAGGAGCTTAAGTAGGATCACGGACACCTAAAGAGCTTTATTGGACACTTCTTCACAAGCTTTTCCGCATCAACACCTTTTATTTCTTCCAATATGTAAAGTGGAGGTGAAAGTAATTTTTCATATTCTTTACTGAAAAGGTCTATATATATATACAGACAATGCACAGCTAGAGCCTATCTTAAGAAATCGGACAACTGGATATAACTAAATTACTAATGTATAGCTAACACTTCCCCTCAAGTTGGAGCATAGATATTAATCATGCCTAACTTGTTACAGAGATAATCAACCCGAATCCCATGTAAGGCTTTCGTGAAGATATCCCTTAGTTGTTTTCCAGTCTTCACATATCTTGTAGAGATCAGGCCTTTTTGAATTTTCTCACGAACAAAATGACAATCAATTTCAATGTGCTTAGTTCGCTCATGAAACACAGGATAAGAGGCAATATGCAGAGCAGCTTGGTTATCACACCACAATTTTGCTGGTACTTCAGTTTTAAGTCCTACTTCAATCAGGAGCTGATATATCCACATTATCTCACACACCGACTGTGCCATAGCCTTATATTCTAACTCTGTACTAGATCGTGACACAACGTTTTGCTTCTTACTCTTCCATGAGACCAAATTTCCTCCAACAAAGATACAATAATCTGAAGTGGATCTTCTATCCATTTTAGAAAACCTGCCCAATCTGCATCTAAAAAACATTCAATATGAGTGTGCCCATGATTTGCATACAGGATGCCACGTCCAGGTGCTCCTTTCAAGTAACACAAGATTTGCTCTAACGCTGCCCAATGGTGAACTGTTGGAGATGACATAAACTGATTTACAACAGTGACCGAATATGCAATATTCGGGCGAGTCACAATGAGGTAATTCAACTTCCCAACCAATCTTCGATATCTCTCAGGATCTTCAAATAGTTTCCCATCTCCTATAAGGTGCATGTTCGGAGTCATTGGAGCACTACAAGGCTTTGCTTCCAATTTTCCTGTCTCAATTAATAAGTAAAGCACATATTTTCGCTGAGATAGAAAGATACCTTTTTTACTCCTTGTAACTTCAACACCCAAGAAATACTTTAACACTCCCAAGTCCTTCGTGTGAAACTGAGTATGAATGAAGGACTTAAGAGATGAGATTCCTGTATTATCACTACCGGTAATAACAATGTCATCCACATATACAACTAGCAGAATGATACCAGCTTCTGATTGTTTGTAGAACACAGAATGGTCAGACTTGCTTTTCATCATACCAAACTTTTCAACAGCCTGACTAAATTTTCCAAACCAAGCACGGGGGCTCTGTTTCAAACCATATAACGATTTCCGAAGATGACAAACTCGCCTTGACTCCCCCAGCCCAGAGCAACAAACCCAGGAGGTTGCTCTATATACACTTCCTCCTGAAGATCGCCATGAAGAAAAGCATTCTTGATATCAAGTTGATGTAAAGGCCAATGATGAGTAGCTGCCATCGAGATAGACAACAGAACAATGTCAGTTTGGCAACAGGGGAAAAAGTGTCAGAATAGTCCACTCCATAGGTTTGAGCATAGCCTTTAGCAACAAGACGGGCTTTCAATCGGGCAATGGACCCATTCGGATGGACCTTAACTGCTAACACCCATTTGCATCCGATAGCCAGTTTCTCTGAAGGTAAAACAACCAAGTCCCAAGTACCACTGTCATCTAAAGCACTCATCTCCTCTATCATTGCATTATGCCAACTAGGATGAGATAGGGCTTCACAAATAGTTTTAGGAATAGAGATAGAATCAAGGGAAGCAATAAAAGAACAAGAGGAATATGACAAGGCGTTATAAGAGACAAAAGAAGAAATAGAATAAATACTCTTACATTGGCGTTTACCTCTGCGTAATGCAATAGGAAGATCATCGCTCGGGACTGGATCTGATGACGAAGGAGCGGGTGCATGACATGAATCAAGAGGTGGGTCCGGAGAGAAAACTTGAGGAATAAGAGACTGGACAGGAGCTGGTTCCGAGACAGGGGCTGAGGATGTGATAGAATAGACCAAACAATCATCATCCTCCCCCGACACACGGGAATATGTGATGATGAAAAATAAGGTGTGTCTTCCATGAAGGTAACATCAAGTGAAACAAGATATTTGTTCAGACTGGGACAATAACACCTATAACCTTTCTGAAGACGAGAATAACCAAGGAAGACACACTTCAATGACTTGGGATCTAATTTAGTAACATGTGGACGAACATCACGAACAAAACAAGTACTACCAAATATCCTAGGATCAACAGGAAACAAAGACTTACTAGGGAAAAGAATTTTGTAGGGGATCTCACCATAAAGAACAGAGGATGGCATGCGGTTAATGAGAAAACATGTTGTAGAAACAGCATCGGCCCAAAAAGATTTAGGGACATGCATTTGAAATAAGAGGGCGCGTGCAGTTTCAAGAAGATATCGATTTTTACGTTCTGCTACACCATTTTGGGATGGAGTGTCAACACACGAAGTTTCATGGAGCATGCCATTCTGAACCATATAAGATTGAAATAAAACCGATGTATATTCTTTAGCATTATCACTTCTCAAAGTACAAATAGAAACATTAAATTGATTTTTAATTTCAGCACAAAATGTACAGAACAGAGAAAACAACTCGGAACGACTCTTCATTAAGTATAACCAAGTTACACGAGAATAATCATCCACAAAGGTAACAAAATACCTAAAACCAGGTTTAGACAAAATAGGACAAGGACCCCAAACGTCAGAATGAACTTGTTCAAAAGGAGCACTAGCACGTTTATTGACTCGAGGACTCGAACTAAGATGATGATGTTTGGCAAACTGACACGACTGACAATCTAATAAAACCACCTTACTATATTGTGGACAAAGCTTCTTGAGTAAAGGGAGAGATGGATGACCCAACCTACAATGGGCCTCGAAAGGAGACGTGTTACTCGAGCAGGCAAGAGAAATTGGTAGTGGTGTGTCAAGGATGTAGAGGCCTCCAGACTCATGTCCTTTACCAATAATCTTCTTCGTCATAAGATCTTGAAATAAATAATGATCTGGAAAAAATGAGATGCAACAATTAAGATGACGAGTGAGTTGGCTAACAGAGAGCAAATTAAAGGATAAATTAGGTAAATGTAAAACAGACGACAAAGGAAGAAAAGGGGTAGAAGTGATGGTGCCAGACCCACGAACATAAGATGGTGAACCATCGGCTAAAGTAACGGTAGAAGTGGAAGAGTGTGACTGAAAAGTAGAAAAGAGACTAGAATTACCTGTCATATGATCTGTGGCACCAGAATCAATGACCCATTTGGAGGATGAGGAAAGAAGACATGCGTTGGGTTTACCTGAATCAGCAATAGCAGTGACGGAAGGAGATGCAGACTTGAGTGATTCCTGATACTATGAGAACTTGGCAAATTCATCGGTAGAGATAAGGACTGATTTGTCAGAGGTATCCTTAGTGTATGCAACATGGGCCGAGTGTTTTTGCTGATTTTTATACTGAAGCTTTCTACACTCAAACTTCTTATGGCCTGGCGTATGACAGTAGTTGGCACACAATGACACTAGAATCAGGTGTTCGAGTTTCAAATCCTTGTGAGCCCCCTCCTTTGTTTCTGCTATGATTAGTTGATCTCTTAGGCGCATAATTATTATTGCGACCTACCAAAGCACCATTGAGTGGAACAGGTGGAGTACTTTCTGTGTGGAGAATGCGACTGAAGACGTCTTATAAGATGAGATCTTAGAGCCAGAGAGAATTTGTGACTTAGCAGATTCAAAATCAGGAGAGAGGCCAGCTAGAAAGCTCATGATAGCCATCTTCTCTGGTTGGCTTTGTTGAACCTTCACATCAGGGCTAAAGGGCAGCAACATATTAAGCTCCTCATATGTCTTCTTAAACAACATAAAATAGTTTGTAAGGGACTGGTCTTGTTTTTCCACACTGTAAAATGCTCTGCAAACCTCATACATGCGGGATAGATTTCCAGAGTATAGAAATTCCAAATACTCCATCAATTCTTTAACAAATTCACAGTGATTGATCAAGCCCATTACCTCCCTATCAAGAGAATTCCGAATCTGAAGGAACAAGCGAGCATCCTCTCTGAGCCATGGCTGCTTCAAATCATCTTTAGGAGGATCATCAGTCAAGTGATCATCTTTGTCAATACTCCGTAGATAAAGGTGAACAGTCTTACTCCAAGCCAAATAGTTTGAACCATTTAGCTTATGGTCTGTGATTTTAGACATCACCGACACCACATCCGTCACAATAGAAGGTTTATGCTCAGCCATAGTGCCGGAAAGAAAACAGTTGACAGAGGTCGTGCCACGCGAGGACGGAGGGCAGCGGGTTGTGATAGCGCGTGGGATCACAGGCAGGACTTTTGGGTACTAGACTCCAGCAAGAAGAAGATCAGCAGTTGGTCTTCCCCCTAGTCAGGCGGTGAGAGCAAAGGTACAAGCATTCAAAAGCTTGGCAAAGGCCAAAGTCCAAAGCTTTCACAAGACGTGGAGAGATGTTCTTTTACAAAGATTCAAGCTCAAAGCTCCAACAATGGCATGTATGACAAAAGCAACACCAAAAATAAGAGATAATCAACACCAAACTCCCCAAACCCAGCCAAATAAACACCAAATCCTTCACATCTGCAGAGATGCGAAACCCCAACCCTAGTGGCGCTTCTCCTTGGAGAGAACCAAAGGGCTTCAAAAGGTCGGCTACGTAGGCTGGTCGCAGCGGAAGCGCAGGTCGGAGGTTGGTTATAGAAGGTCGGTGGTGGCTGGTTTCAAACCCTAATTTCGAAACCCAAGGGGCGTTCTGATACCATGTAAAGTGGAGGTGAAAGTAATTTTTCATATTCTTTACTGAAAAGGTATATATATATATATATATATATATATATATATATATATATATATATATATATATATACAGACAATGCACAGCTGGAGCCTATCTTAGAAAACCGGACAACTGGATATAACTAAATTACTAATGTACAGCTAACACAATAATATAACCTATCCAAGAGAATCAGGTTAAAAAGATATTAGTTAACCACTTGGCAGAACTTCATACTAAGCTATATGTTAGTATCAAGAAATAGTTTTCACCTCACAAAGCATCCTTATAGCATGTCGTATACACAGGAGACCATTTGGCATGAACTTTACCAATGCCTTTCTGATACGCCCTCGATGCACTTGGGGTATCTTCTTCACAACTTCGAGTGTGTGCTAACTCCAAGAAGAGAGGGAGAGGAGACAGTCAGAGGAGAAGAAGAGAAGAGGAATGTAACAAATCTTTAAGATGGATATGAGCTAATCCCGAGGCAGAAAATGGAAGCCAATCCCGAGGCAAAATGGGACTATTAAAGTGAACAGGAGGCTTGAGGGGAAGGCATCGAAGATCAAGGAAAACCTAGGCTGGACCTCGTAAGAGGAACAGAGGCGCCGGAACAGAGCGCGAGGACTTACTGTCGAAGTGGTCGCCGACGGTGGGGGCTCATCCCTTTAGTTATCTTCTTTCAGTAGCTGTTGAGAGTTGTTTCTATTGTCCTTGTTTCTCTGTGGAACTGGATGTTAGTTGCTTCTTGTTATTAGGTTGAGAGTGTTTTCTCTGTGATTCTCTGACTGTTTGTTGAGATATGAATAGAGGATGGCTTGCATTGCCATAGTTTCCCTCTCTTAATTAGTTGAGTTCTCTGTGGTTTATAGCAGTAACAGGTTAGAGAGCCGTTACAGGGAAGCTGGAGAAGAAGAAGAAAGAAGAGAAACTTCATTGATTTTATTCATTGTCTCATTGACTGATTTCATTCTTGGAGAGAATGCTTGTCACCAAGAGAGGAGGGGGAGTCAGAGGAAGAGTAGGAAGGGCTGAAGCAGGGAACAATAGCGAAGTTGGGTCTGAAGGCCCGTGGGTTTGGTGAGAGGGGGTGGATCTGGAGAGGTGATGGATGAAGGAGGAATGGGGGGCAGTTAGCCGAATGAGATGATGGGGTAGTGGAAGGGTTTCAGAGGTCCGCACAGGGAGGAGAAGTGGTTGGTGGGGCTGGGCTAAGAGTATTGTGAAGGTGGAAGTGGTAGGAGGTGCTGTTGTGATGGTGGTGGTGGTGTAGTTGTGAGAGATAGAGGACAAGGAATGAAGATCCTTGGAGTGGTTTTGGGAGATGCAAAAGGGGGATTGGATATGGTCACCTCGACAAGAGCTTCACATGAGTGCGCCAGGATAAAGGTCTCCACCAGGGTTGAAGGTCGCTTGAGGCGGAGCAACTCCGATGGATCTCTGGTCGCAGAGCGGAGATGAAGTACGAGATCAGCAAGGGTTCTGAGAGTCCGGTGACACCCTGCGTTAGATCTTCAACTTCTGCTTGGAGATTGGCTACCGAGGACTTCTGCGTCAGCTTGGAGATGAAGTACATGGTTGCCCGATGATGCTGTCCGCCGAACTCTGCTAGGTATTGTTGTCAAGTTTCGGCGTCGAACTCCTCCATGGATCCGAGGCCAAGACTCTCAATGAAAGCACCAATGATACTCCCTCGATGAACTTGGGGTACTTTTGCATAACTTAGAGTGTGTCCTAACTCCAAGAAGAGAGGGAGAGGGGACTGTCGCAGAAGAAAAAGAGAAAGGGAAGCCAGAGACTCATTTGCCCATTGTGACCCACCAGCAATTCAAAGGTTGCGCTCATATCCGCATCATTTTGAGGATCGTATCACTTTCACAACATATGCCTCAAGCTCAATTGCCTACAAAAGCAGAAAACAAATTATTGGTAATCTCACCTCAGGAAACATCCTTATACCATGTTCAGCGGCATTTGCATGGATGGTGTCACATAATCAACACCAACATCCTATCCAAAGATATCGTATTTGACCTAAATCAAATTTAAGCCAACTCACCGGATTTGAAGCCGTATGAGATCCCTCCTTCATGGAAACCTAGGGTTTTAGAAGCAAACACGAGTTATCTTTCGAGAAGTCACGGGCGCTCGTAGAACTCCCAATCGCTCACTGACAACCGCAAGTGTCTATTTATAAGCCGGCTGGGCGAATCTAATTAGGGGTCCGATAATGCTCACACAACCGGAAGTGCCAACGTCGGGGTGTTTCCGACGATGGCTTGCGAAATAGGCTCCTATTGCACTTGTTCTCTGGAAATTGAGAGACTGACACAAGTTTTAGGGTTAGGATTTTCGGCAAGGGAGAGAGAACACCAATGGAAAAACTTAAGCCCCAAAAACGCGGTTGTTTTATGAAAACAACATGAATTTGATTCATTTAGCGGCGATTATTTCATCACCGCCGCTAAATGAATCAAATTAGCGTGAATAGCTTGCATTTAGTGGCCGTTATACTAACCGCATTCGTAACCGTCACTAATGCTAAAATTAATGGCTATTTTGTTAGCGGCGGTTGCAAAATGTTCAACGCTAAACGCCCCATTTCTTGTAGTTGAAGGATATTCTCGGGGAACTTGTGAGGATGTTCATAGCCAAGAGTGAGGTCGATGCCTCATCTAATAGGGAGATTGTGACACGGTCTAAGATAGTGCAGAGGCTGGAGCTGATGCCAAACGATGTGAAACTAGAAGGGACAAAGAACTATCTGAGTTGGTCTCGGAGGGCCTGTTTGATCTTGAGCACAAAGGGGCTTGAGTATTATGTACAGAAGACCTGTGTTGAGACTGCAGACAAGGGGAGCGCCGAGTGGAGGACATGGCACACTACCAATTCCTTGGTGGTGGCATATTGGATGATGAGTTCGATGTCTCTGACCATTGCTGGGATGGTGGAGATGGTGGAGGTAATCCGTAATGCGTCTAATATGTGGAAGATGTTAGCCAAGATCAGAGTCACATTATGGAGCAGGGAATGTGATGCTTATGGTTGAGGTTCAGACAAAAATTAAGAATCTGAAGCAGTGGTAGAAGAGTGTCTTCGAGTATGCTGCTGAGCTGTAGCACCTTTGGTTTGACTTGGATCATTATGATCCCTTGACATTTCAGAATACTATATTCGCAGCTTTGGGCAAGAGATGAATCGAGCGCAGGAGGGTGACTCATTTTGTAAATGACATGATTGCAGAGTTTAAGCACAGGAGAGCCACAATATATCATCAATCTTTCCTTTCCACTATGGAGGAGGCTATCGCTACGATAGCCCAAGTAGAGGTTAGAATGAAAGTGATGACTGGTAATACATCATCCCCTGTTCGGACTGCATTGGTAGTTCCTGTTCCTATTACTGATGATAGAGAGTGTTACAACTACGGGAAGAAGGGGCAGCTTAGCTTCAATAGCCCACAACCACGTAATCCTGGTCACGGTTATTCTAGAGGTGGAGGGAGAAGGGCCTATAGAGATGCTCGTGGAGGAGGTCATGGTCGAGGTCATGCTAGCCTTTAATCTAACTTAGCAGTTATTGATAGGGGTCAGACTGTCAAGATGTCCGCTACTGATACTACTGAGTTGGAGGAGTTACGACAGTTTAGGATGAGGGCTGAGAGCTCCAAGGGCAAGGACCAGGCAGCACAGGATCTTATTATGGCCACTACTTTCGATAACTTTGCCAACTATGCCCATGTGGGCACAGGTATTCAGGCTCAGGCACTTGCATCTATAAAGAACTCACATGTAGAATGGATTGTAGACTAAGGAGCATCTAGGTATGTCACTAATGCATGTAGTGAGTTTGCATCATATTCACCATATAGGCATACTTAGAATGAGATCATTCAATATTCACCATATAGGTATACTCATAATGAGACCGTCCAAACTGCTAATGGGGCTTCTTGACCCATTAGAGGGATTGACTCGGTCAAATACACTTCATCAATCATGCTCTCATTTGTCTTGCATGTTCCCTCATTCCAAGTTAACTTTCTTTCAGTTAGCACTATTATTGATCAATTAGACTGTCAAGTTTTTTTTTACCAGGAATCATATCTTTTCCAGGAGAAGCGAACAGAGAGGAGGCTTGGGACTAGCACCCGGTGTGATGGAATGTGGTACTTGGATCAGGGGAGTGTGGATGCTACTCTTGCTGTTACTGTGATTGGAGTAGAAATTGCAGTGCTCATCGCTCTAATATTGTATGCTTGTATGTGATGCTACTCTTGCAACCAGAATTAATGGACATAGTAGATAGGAGTAAACTTGTATGTGATGCCTATGAGTTTGGCAAGCATACACGTTCTACTTATTCTAGTATTGGTCTTCGAAGTGTTGAACCATTTGCTCTTATTCATTCTGATGTATGGGGAACTTGTCCAGTTGTTCAATTAGTGGATTCAAGTGGTTTGTGACCTTCATTGATTGTTATTCTCGAATGACTTGGATTTATTTGATAAAACATAAGAGTGATGTGCTTCGGTATTTTCAAGACTTTTGTGCCTGTGTGAAGAGTCAGTTCAATGCGAAGGTTCGGATTGTATGGGCTGACAATGGAACTGAGTATGTTAATAAGGATTTTGCATCCTTCTTGTCAACTCAGGGGATCTTGCATCAAATATCATGCCCAGATACGCCTACACAAAATGGGGTGGCTGAGTGTAAGAACAAACATCTATTGGAGGTGGCACGTTGTATCATGCTCATGATGAATGTGCTAAAGATCTTATTGATAAGGCAGTGATGACAACAACTTATCTCATTAACTGAATGCCTTCACGAGTGTTGGGAATGAAAACACCATGCGAGATGTTCCTGGGTGATGTTTATATAGAAAATATATATCTTTATCTCATTAGGATTAAAATTCTAATTCTAATGAATTCAACTTATCATAATCCTGGTCAAATCAAGATTTGATAAGAAAGCATATCCCGAGATAAATCAAGGGGTAGAAATTTCATTCAAAAATATATATATATATATATATATATATCTCGAGGTATAATCCACATCCCGAGGCATGAAACCAAATCTCAAGGCATGAAACACATCCCAAGGCATAATATAAATCCAAGGCAATAATCCATATCCCGAGGTAGTGAAACATATCCCGAGGCATTATTTAAAATAATAATAATAATTAATAGTTAATTGGATTAATTAATTATTATTATTAAATTTTTTAAAGAGAGGAGATTTGATCTTATCTCATCTCCCGTTCCTAGCCGGTTGAGAGTTACGATCTCTCGGGGATTTTAACGGGGGACGTGATAAGAACAATCGGAGGGGATAAAAAGGGGAGAAGTCTGAAAGAAGGTGACAGGGAGAGATCGCGGAAACGAGAAGGAGAGAAATTGAGAAGGAGGAACAAGAAGGATCTCAGAGGACAAGAAAGAAGGAGAAGCAAAAAAAGAGGTATCTTCTTTTCCTAAACTTTACATGACAATACTAAAAAAAATAAATAATATAAAAAAAAAAGAGCCAGCTACTTCTCTTCTCCATCTCTTCTCCCTCACGACCGGCTACTGAGAGGAAGCACCGCCCCCGACCGGAGCCGATGGCCAGCTCTTCGCCAAGCATTCTCCCTCCTCTACGACACCTCTCACAGACGTTCTTCGCCCCTTCCAGTAGCAGCCTCCCCTGCCGCCTCGCTTTGCTCGTGATCCGCGCCGCCAACTCGTGGCACTCCCTTCCGCCAAGCTCCGCCCACTCAATCGCCACCTCCCCGACCGGCCGAGGCAGTCGGCAGCCTGGCCAAGCTGGCCAAGCAAGACCGGCCGCTGCTGCCAAGCAGACTGCCGCGCTGCGGCCAAGCAGACCGCCGCTCGCTGTCGCCCCTCAAGCACTACTGTTAAGCCTCTTCTCCCGCTGCCCTCCGGGCGAAGCTCCACCTCCCCGTCCGCCTCCGACGCCACTCAGCGAGCCCGGCAAAGACTCTCCAAAGACTGCACCCTCGAACAAAACCAAGACTGTGAACAAATTTACTTATCTCCCCGACGGCGTCATCAGCTACCACCACATCGACGTCGCCATCACCTACCACCACAGCGACGTCGTCATCAGCTACCACCACATCGATGTCGCCATCGGGCCTACCACCACTTTCGATGCACCGCAAACAAATGGATCGGATCGCCCTTGACGCCGCCATCAGCTACCACCACATCGATGTCGTCATCAGCTACCACCACTCGATGCATCTGCAAGCAGGCGGCTTGTTTCCTTGATGTCGTCATCAGCTACCACCGCGCTCCGCCTTTGATGTCGCTGCAGCCACAAACCTGCATCAGCGCCCTCGGCAGCAATTTGTCTGCACCAACACCGCCCCTGATTGTAGTGTTCTTTGCCACAAGTGAAATCGATCATTGATGCCGCGAGGAAACCGCTGTCGATCTTGTTCTTGATCTCCCCGCTGCCGCCCCCGCAAGAGATGCCGGTGAAAGTAACCAAATAGCCACCGCTTGTTGCCGTAAAGAGTTGTTATTGCCGCCTGTAATTGCTGCCGCTCACCGCCGACATCGGCCGCCAATGTTGTCGCCATGCCGACAATGTCACTTTGGCCCGCACGTAATTTAATGAAGAAAATGCTGCTACATTGCTGTTTGCCAAAGCCATGTTGCTGCAGGAGCTGTGAAGACCATTGTTTTGTTAAAGATAAGGGTTGCTGTCTTAAGGCTGTTGCTGCCATTATAGGCGAAGAAGGGATTGCTGCTTTGTTGTGCCTCATTGTTCGTCTTTGCCAAGAGGAGAATTGATCTTTGTGATATTGCTGCCGCATTGCTGCGTTGTGATGTTAGTGTTGTCGCTCGCCTTTGTGGGATCGTGGTGCTGCTGTCACTGAGTAAGATTGTCGCCACCGCCGTGAAGACGGAGCTGCTGCAGAAATGAATAAGCACGCATTGTCATGGTTCGAAAAGCGAAATTCCATGGATGCTGTCTGGCAATAATGCAAGCTATTGACATTGAGGGCAGAAATCGATTCCACTGCTTGTAGTTGATAAATTGAAGTGTGAAGATTGATTTTTCTGATGTTATGCCCATCACCGTGCTGTCGTGGCTGCTGTGATATCTAGTGGGGCTGCTGCTGCTGTTGGGGCTGATTTGTCGTTGCGCTACTGCCAGGAATGTTGCTGTTTTTGCTGCAAAAATAAAGGGAATACGAAGGAAAAGATGTTGCTGTGTCCCTGCAAGAGAGATATTGGAGATGTCGCTTCCATTTTAGATGAAGGAGAAGTTGAAGCTGCTGCCGTGCGTCGCCGCTGTTGATGGAGCTGCTGCTGCCGCGCGTCGCTGCTGCTGATGGATCTGCTGCTGCAGAAATAAAAATTGTGTTGCTGCAGATTTTTGTTATAAAGGACCTGTTTTCAAAAATTCACAACGTCGGCCAGAGAATTCCGATTGAGACGAGATCCGCGGCGTTGGAAACTAGACATCCACATCTTCAACAATCATATACAGGACGGATCATTTTGGCAGACCGATCAGTGCTTATTTCGATGGGGAAAAGGGATGAACCCTATAGTTCGACAAATTAATTCCTGAAACCTCGTCTGATTGCCCATATTCAAAAATTCATAACTCTGCCTCGGAAACTCCGATTGAGGTGATCTCTGTGGCGTTGGAAATTAGACACCTGGGTCTCCAACATTTATATTCAGCGCAGATCCTTTTGGTGGCCCGATCAGCATGAATTTTGGATAAATAAAAGGGTAGATTTCAGCATTTCTGCCGACAGCCATGCTGATCACCCAATTTCAAAAATTCACAACTTTGGCCTAGAAACTCCGATTGAGGCAATCTATGCGGCGTTGGAAATTAGACATCTGGGTCTCCAACATTCATATACAACACAAACTCATTCGGTGGTCCGATCAGCGTGGATTTTTGATAAATAAAAGGGTAAATTTCAGCATTTCTGCCGCTAGCTATGTTGATCGCCCAATTTCAAAAATTCATAACTCTGGCCAGAAAACTCCGATTAAGATGAAATCTGTGGCATTGGAAATCAGATATCCAGATCTCCAATAGTCATATACAACATGAACTCGTTCGGCGGCTCACTTGTAAATTTCAACGGATAAAATAGTCAATTTCAGCCGACATCGCCGTTGACAATGCCAAGACTCATTTTCAAAATTCATAATTCCCCTCACTGAAACTCCAATGGGAATGAAATTTGCGGCGCTGAAGACTAGATACCAAGATCTTCAATAGTCGTATATAGCACAAGCCTTTTTGCAGCTCGGGCAGTGCATATTTTGATAAAAAAAAAAGGGTTAATGCAACTCTTAAAAGGCGGCTCAGTTGGCGGTCTGAACCTCGGTTACAAGTCTCAAGCGCAAGGCAACCGGTGGATCCCATATGGCGGGGCACAGACTCTGAGGCGGGGGGTGGCGTCATAAATAAACAAATAAACATACATCCATATATATAAACATATGCTGATATGTAACAAATCATATTATATTGCAATAAAATCAATTATTCTTTCTCATTGTCTCTACTTGTATTTTTGCCCTTAATCGGAGGTTCCCATGACATTGTCTGGGGTAATTAATAATAGGGGCTTGCCTCTATTAGGAATAAAAGAACCCACATAATAAAAAATATGACATTTGTGCTTCGACATATCGTCTAGTGTCACACGATGCCAGGCGCGTATTTTCGATCCCACAAATTACTCGCACGCATGACTTATTCCTCCTCCCATCTTTGAGGCAAAAATACAAGTAGAAGCATTGTTCTTGAAATCCATGGAAGAAAACTAATGATGCTGATTTCCTTATCGCAGGAGAGATGGCATCCAAGAACTCAACCACACCCGGAAGCCCAAAACTCGTGATCTTTCTGGGGGAAGGAGCTGAAGTGCAACTACCCAACTGCACCTTCAATACTGGAGCCGCTGGAGCTGAGCTGAGGTTTGGGACGATCTCGGAGTCTGTACAGTTCGTGCAACGACCCGCATCCGTGGCGGAGGACTTGACGACC
Source organism: Dioscorea zingiberensis (assembly GCA_026586065.1). Taxonomy (NCBI): domain Eukaryota; kingdom Viridiplantae; phylum Streptophyta; class Magnoliopsida; order Dioscoreales; family Dioscoreaceae; genus Dioscorea; species Dioscorea zingiberensis. The sequence continues at coordinate 62,672,001 of CM048818.1, forward strand.
CCACGTCTCCCATCTAAAGGTCGTCGCCCCAACGTGATCGTTCCTGCAACTGGCAAGGACATTGCTACTGAAGAACCGCCGAGGACATCTGCTTTCAAGAGGTTATCCCACCCAAAAAAGGTAGTCTCAATGAATGAAGAAGATGATGGACCCACTTTCACTGTAACAGCAAAAGGAAGGGAGAGTGGAATCTTCCAATCATCTGATGAAGATACCCCAAAGAGGAGTGTATTTTCAAGGCTCACGCCAAGGAAGACCAGGATTCCAAAGAAGAAGCTGGATTTCGTATCATTCCAAGAACACAAGGCTGATCAGATGGGTTCATTCAACAACTCATTTGACCCACTGAAGCTGGTAAAGAAGAACGCCACTCACCGCATTTACGTCCAAATTGAATGAGAACAAAGTGGGTAGACCCCCGAAATCCTACCACAAGAAGTCCTTCAACCGAAATCTCTACAAGACTTACACAGAATCAAAGAAGCTGTGGTCGGAGAAAATGACACCAAGGGAGTTCTATCAGAAGAAAAAGCAACTGGTTTCAAATGCAAAAAAAACAGTGTTTGACCTAGCTAACTCCTCGCGAGAACCTGCACTCAAGACTTCCCGCTCTAAATTTCAATGGAGAAGGGAAATAAAGGATGATGACATGTCCGATGCGTGATGTCGAGATACACACCACTGGATGGTTATCAAGCTTCGAGGAGATCCTGCATCTAACAAGAGCAATTGGGACTGGTACAAGATCCCGCAGAGAGCAAATTAATCCCTAAATGGAGAAGAAGGCTCCAGTTACATGCCACCGCATGAAGAGCAGGGGATTGGGACTAGTCTTCCACCACTCCACACGTCAAGGAGACATAAGGAAGTAAATCCTCTAAATGATGATGATGAAGATGAACTTGTCTTTATCCCCCAAAAGGGACATCAAGATACTGAATATAGAAAAGTCAATGACAACATAACAGCGTTAATGGAGTCAATGCGACAGATGCAGAAGCAGATCAACACTTTAATGGAGATTCAGCTTGAACAGAGAGGAAGGTCAGGGAGTCCAACCCGAAGGCCGAGAGAAGCCCCCAGGCCGGTTGAGCAAGGGGCAACCCCACGGTTTCCTGTGGAGAATCACCGATCGAATACAAAGGTCGAGAAGTCCATCCCCTCATCCAAGAGAAGTCTTGAGGGGCCGGATCACGGGGAACTTCATATGTGCCAATTCAAGAACAATCACCGTGGATGACCTCGAGGAAATCCAACGAATGGTTGTTGCTGAATTGAAACACGCTAAAGGAAGCGAGACAAGGGCTGATGGAGACAAGCCCTATCCCAGCTACCATGATATGGTGCCATACCCTAAAGGGTATAATGTCCCTAAATTCAAACAGTTTACTGGGATTGGCAACCCCGATCAGCACCTGGCTCACTTTGTGACAGCATGCGGAGACACAAGTGCGAAGCCCTCACTCCTCCTCAGACAATTCTCGGCAAGTCTCGCAGGAGTAGCATTCGAGTGGTATGCAAGCTTGCAACCCGAGTCGATCCAAACATGGCAACAAATGAAAGACGATTGAGTGCGGTTCGGGGCATAAGTGACAAAATCACAATTGCCCACCTCGCAGCCCACTCGCCAAAATAAAGATGAAAGGGTGGTGGACTACATCATGAGGTGGAGAAACTTGAGCATCAAATGTGAACAACCCCTCGATCGGCCCACAAGCAAAGGTCTACTACTCGAATATTGACAATTTGGATGTCACCTTTCCTAAGTACCTCAAGCATTACTACATTCCGTGAGTTGATATCTCAAGCCAAGAAGTTGGAGAGGACCAACCCAAAAGTGATGACTAATTACCAAAATACCCCAAGAAATGACAGGACAAATCCAAAAGGGCGGGAGGTGTCAAATATACCGCTACAACCTTCAACATCGGGACAAAGGGAAAGGTGTCGTGGAGACCCGTAAACCCGAGCAAATCAAACCACCCAACCTAGGTGCCGAAGTCAAAACCTATTTCCTCTTTGAAAGAAAGGATGAATAGAAAATATTCTTTCGTAGGGATAAGGTGAAAATCTTCAAGGATGCTTTGTGAAAGAAGGTCCGCAACTCCCCAATGCAAGAGGCCGCAGGAGCGTAACAAGAAGGACCATCCCACTATTGCCCATACCACGTAGTCTTGGGACATACAATCGAGGATCTGTTATGTTTTCAAGGACCTGGATCGAATCGACAATATCAAGAAGGGAAGATTACGCCTCAAGAATGTCCTACTAGAGCGGCCGTCCGAAAGCATACTCAAGTATGTGACCTCGGCCAAGACCAAGAGGAGTCATCCCAAAGGGAAGTCACGGTAGTAGGCAACAAAAGTAATTCTCCCGTCACTCCAAGATGACAAGCCTCCCGCTGCCTTAAGAGTTGTGGGAAGTATTTATCTCCAAGAAGTCAAATGAAAATGCCGAAAAGATTGGCCGAACTCCTGTGGATTGCTTGGAGGCGCTCCCAAGAACCTCCTCCCAAAGACCCCAAACAAAAGTCAATGAAGAAGAAAGATAAAAAGAAGAAGCCGAGCAATCAAAGCCGCAAGAAGTCCATTATAGAGGAATATATCGAGTCCCTCGGCGAATATGAGCGTAAAGAAAGGGTCTTGATTACTCTCGCAGATTATTTCCCCAAGGAAGTCAAGAGTTACCGAGGAATTAACCGATGGAGAAGATGAAAATGTGCAAGTAGAAACTTGCGCAGTCATATCTAGAGGAGCGTGCCTCGCATTATAATCTAGATGACTATAATGATGATAGCTTCTCCGAGTCCGAAGAGCTATACATGACCGGTGCCGGCCCTACATCGCCAGGCAGCGTATAGGAAAAGAAGATGGCGTTCAGAGAGAGGGTGAAGAAAGCAAATGCCAAACTCTTGGAGCCACATCAGCAGGAGAGTCCAAAGACTTCTGATTATACCCCTAAGACCCGAAAATACAAGATCTTGAAGAAAGCTATGCCTGCCGAAGAAATCCCTTCTTTCATCCAAAGAGTGACAGAAGAGTCAGCGAACAGGCTGCAACATCTGCATATTGAGGATGCCGAAAGGGACAGGTCTGGGAGATACTCTTCAAAAGCATCAGGGACAAATTTTGTCTCGTGGTTCTCGAGTCTTAAGCCTCCCTACGAGCTACCAAATGACAAAGGGAAATCCACCTTCCAAATCAAGAAGGGCAAGAAGGGGAGCTCTTTGACCAAGTCAGGAAATAGGGATGGAGCTACCTAAACCTGTATAGGCCATGCCTAATGCATCTTGGATACTACCCAAATTATCGGCCCATACCATCGGCTTGTGGGACATACTATTGAAGAATGCCAGAGCTTCCGTATGGTGCGTAAACAAATTTCCATGGGAAATTTGACACCGCATAAACGACATTACTTTAAAGAGCAAGACGCTTGTCGTGCCATAACGTGCTTGGAGGATTCTCGATGATGAGTCAACTTCCCGTGATGAAGAAGGGGATGAGGGAGATGAAGTACCCCTACCTGCATACATCAAATGCAACTCGAGCCGAAAGGTGTTGCGGTACCAAGGCAAGCACCCAACTCCAAAGTGACAAGAACAAGGAAAGGCGATCAAGAAAGGGACTCCTCACCAAAGAAGTCATCAAAGAAGCCCAATTATAATATCCCGGCGCACTTGAAGAAAAGTCCCAAGACTCCCTCGGATGTGTAATGACGCATTGGTGATGTCGGCTGAAGTCAGGGAATCCCTCATACATGCCTTACAAAACCCTGAGGAATATCAAGCATACTTTGCAGAAATCAATATGAAAGAGGCTATGTATGCTTTCCATGCACCTTTGGTTTCTTTCACGGATGAAGATCTGTTACTTGGGACTACCGAACACAACAGACCGCTGTATGTGACAGGTTCTTGTGACGGGATAAAGATCAACCGAATCTTGATTGACCCAGGGTCATCCGTGAACTTAATGACCCTCAACACTCTCCGGGTATTGGCTCTTGAAATATGCCACTTGTCTCAGGAGAAGATCATCATCCAGGGTTTCAATCAAAGATAGTCGAGAAGCTACCGGGTCTATCACTCTCCCACTCAAATTGAAAGTCGATATCCCATGTGAAATTTCATGTGATCGGCATAATGATGCTTCATATAAAGCCCTATTGGGAAGACCCCGGATCCATGAAAATCGTGGTCCCTTCAACACTCCATCAATGTGTGAAGTATATGGTGGATGGAGAAGAATTTAGGATTGATGGAGAGATCCGGCCCTTTGGCATCCATGAAGTCCACTATGAAGATGCAAGATATTACCTTTAGGCCGTCAAAAGGGGCAAAACCCTAGGCCCAAAAGCGAGGAGTCTCTCGGTGAAAGTACCCAAATCTACTCCTATTCCCAAGGGGAAAGTCTGATATTGCCTCATTTTGGTAGTGACACTTTGAAGTCCTCAAAAAGACGAAAGTGATGAGGATACACACTCAAAGTAAAGGCCAAGCCAAGAAGTCCGCCCAAGAAAACTCATTTCACATTACGAGGATCCTCACTGGCTCGCAAATCCTTGGATGATTCAACATTAACACGATTGGAGCAAATCAAGACATTCTATGTCCCACCACATGGAGAGGAGAAGGGCATCCTCTTTTATGAGGCCATGAGCAACAAGGTTGCAGATGATGATATCATAGAAATTGAAGATCTAGAAGATGATGAAATCCAACCCATAAAATTCCCCAGCTACTACCCCGATAAGCCTGTGGCAAATAAATGAGAGATTTGGGGGCAAGATGAAATGGTCAAGAAAGTCATATCAAAGCTTTCATCGACTGTGGAACCCTGCACATGTGGGGAAAAGAGGAATAGGTTACTCTGAACCTTCCAGGCATTCATGTTACACAACTGTATCCGAGGAAGATGAAGGGGATATCAAGATGAAGAATGCGCCACCTGAATTAGAAGACGGGGGGCAGGCGACAATTGATGAATTAGTAGAAGTCAACCTGGGAAACGATGAAGACCCAAGGCCGACCTTCTTAAGTACACAGTTGTCGGAAGAAGAGAAGAACTCCTTTATAGCTCTTCTGAAGGAGTATATTGACTGCTTCGCCTGGAACTACAATGAGATGCCAGGGTTGGATGATGAGGTAGCCATCCACAGGCTAGCTATTGACCCTAGTGTTACCCCGGTCAAACAGGCGCCAAGGAAGATGAAATTTGATCTTGAAGAAAGGGTAATAGAAGAAACAAAGAAGCTGATCGAGGCAAACTTCATCGTGGAGGAGAAATATCCCCGACCGGATAGCCAAAGATAGTGCCCGTGAAGAAGAAGAATGGGCAAATACGGATATGCGTGTATTTTAGAGATCCGGAACAAGGCATGTCCCAAAGATGACTTCCCTTTGCGGTCATGGAGATCATGATCGACAACACCTCGTGGTACGAGATGTTTTCCTTTATGGGCCGGATACTTTGGATACAATCAAATCAAAATGCATCCGCATCGATGAAAAACATACTGCCTTCCGGACGCCCATGGGCATATACTGCTATAGAGTAATGCCGTTTGGTCTGAAAAATGCGGGGGCAACATATCAAAGGGCCATGACCAGAATATTTGACGATCTGATTCACAAAGTCGTCGAATGCTATGTGGACGATCTCGTGGTCAAGACAAATTCCAAAGACAAACACCTTGATGATTTGAGGACCGTTTTCACACGCCTCAGAGAATACAAGCTGAAGATGAACCCCATGAAGTGTGCCTTCGGAGTCCTTTCGGGGAAATTTTTGGGTTTCATTGTAAGACATCGGGGAATAGAGATAGACCCTTCCAAGATAAAGGCAATCCTGGAGATGCCACCTCCTCAAACACTGAAGCAGTTGCGGTCTTTCCAAGGACGTTTGGCATATATCAGAAGATTCATCTCCAACTTATCGGGAAGATGCAAGCCCTTCTCCAAATTGGTTAAGAAGAATATGCCTTTTAAATGGGATGACGAATGTCAGAAGGCCTTTGAAGATATCAAGCACTATCTGCTGAGTCCACCGGTATTGGCGGCCCCTATCCCTGGAAAACCGTTGATCCTATACACTGCTGCGTTAGAAGGGTCATTGGGAGCTATACTAGCCCAGAACAATGAAGAAGACAAAGAGAATGCACTTTATTATCTCAGCACGATGTTGATAGGCGCTGAGAGCAAATATACACCCATTGAAAAGCATTGTCTAGCTCTAGTGTTTGCAGTCAAGAAACTAAGGCACTACTTGCTAGCACATAAAGTTATACTCATATCCAAAATTGATCCGCTTAAATATTTGATGACAAGGCCGTTGCTTACCGGAAGACTCGCAAAATGGGCGCTGATTCTGATGGAGTTCGATATAACATATACTCCCCGTAAAGCTATTATTAAAGGGCGTAGCTAGCGTGAACTTCTTAGCGGCACATCCCCTCCCTGATGATTCACCATTGAACTATGATCTTCCCGACGAAGAGACACTGACGGTGGAAGAAGCAAAGTGGCAACTATATTTTGATGGGGCATCATCTATAAAGCCGGCACTCAGATCCATGGTTCCGCAAATCAAAGCTGGGATAGGACTCGTGTTTGTCACACCGGAAGGAGGGATCCTTAGATATGCACTCTCCCTCACAGAGCCATGCACAAATAATGAGGCAGAGTATGAAGCTCTTATTGCCGGTTTGGAACTGGCAATCAAGATGGGTATCCAAGACATACATATATTTGGTGACTCCCAACTCATCATCAAGCAAGTTGAAGGAGATTACAAAATATATAAACCTGAACTTCTCAAATACCAGAAGAAAGTCAAAGAACTGATGAGGAAAATTCCCCAGGTGCAGCTGAGGAGAGTTCTGAGATCAGAAAATGGGGGAGCTGACTCTTTAGCAAAAGTTGCAAAGGAACTGGCAAATCCAAATTATGAGGAAATACACATAACCATAAGAAATAGAAGGCCCATTGGCACGATCCTTGATGATGTCGTAGAGGAAAATGCTGGGGGCAAAGCGGAAGTCTTCACCCTTGAAATGCCAGAGGAAGATTGAGGCAACCGCTCATGGAGTATCTCAAATATGATAAACTCCTGTGGAATAAATCGAAGGCCTTCAAATAAAACGAAGAGCCCTAAGATACACCTCCCGATAAATGACGATTATACCGCGAGTGTCGTCACGATCAACTACTCCTCGCGATGTCTTTCCTATGAAGAAGCAAAGGATGTTATGCATGATATACACTCGATATGTGGTGCACACCGGTCTGGACCCAAGATGCGACTCAAAATCAAACGCATGGGATATTATTGGCCAACCATGGTTAGAGATTGCATTGATTATGCCGTAAGATGCCATCTATGCCAAATACATAGGGACTTCATCCACCAACATCCAAATCCTCTCAAGATCCCACGCCTCTTCATGGCCCTTCGAGATATGGGGAATGTATGTCATCGGTCCCATAGAACCGCCTTCATCTCTCGGGACATCGATTTATATTAGTCATAGCAATGCATCTACTTCTCCAGGTGGGCAGAAGCTATTCCACTGAGAGAAGTGAAAACTGAAAACATCCTCAAATTCTTCAGGGAAAATATCTTATACAGATTTGGGACCCCAAGGAGAATCATCTCAGATAATGGCCCCGCCTTCCGAAGCTTCAAAATTGGGAGATTTGCACAACACCACAAAATAGACTAGAGATATACCTCTATCTATAATGCTAGAGCAAATGGGTTGGCTGAAGCTTTCAACAAAACCCTCTCAAAGCTGTTAAAGAAAGTTGTGTCCAAAAACAAAAAGGACTGGCATGAAAGACTCCCGGAGATGCTATGGGCCTATCGCACCACCTATAGGACCCCGACACAATGTAGTCCATATTCCTTGGTGTTTGGAACCAAGCTGCCTTACCCCGGAAGTCCGTGATACCTTCATTGAGAATGGCACTACAAAATGAAATATCAAAATGAAGATAATATCACGGCTTCGCCTAGATGAACTAGATTCCTCGATGAGAAAAGGATAGAAGTCCAAAGAAAATCTTGAAGTCTATAAAGCAAAGATGGCTCAGGCTTACAACAAGTTGGCTCGATTCAGAACTTTTACAAAAGGGGAAATAGTTCTCGTCCTTAGAAGACCCATCATCACCAACAAGCGAGCCGGGGGCAAGTTCAAAGCAAACTGGGAAGGGCCGTATGTTGTGGAAATCGTCTACGAAGGAGGCGCATATCAACTCATAGATGCCAATGGAGAAAGGCCGATGCCGCCCATTAACGGTCGTTTCTTAAAGAAATACTATGCTTGATGTAAAAATGTTTGCCTATGACGGAACGTCTGGTCCCTTATAGGGGTAGACTAGTCATGTACAATTAAAATGTACTTCCCGAGGCAAAACATTATCTCCATGTACTTTTGTATTCATTTAATAAAATAAAGAGGCTAATGTTGGTCTACGACGGAACGTCCGGCTCCCTTTATAAGAGAGACTGGTCATGCACAATTAGATGTGCTTCCTGAGGCAAAAACATTAACCTCTTATGTTTCCAAAAAAAAAAAAAAAAAAAAAAAAAAAAGAAGAAGAAGAAGAAGAAGAAGATTGATGTGCTGAGATACAAGAGTTGGATATGAGGAAAGAAATAAAAGTCTAATTTAAAATTTATTCAGTTTCAATGTTCATGCTAAAGTGTCTCAGAACTAGCTACCAAAGTCTAAAATAAAATAAAATAAAAAGGGAAAGTCTTCAATGCCCAATGAATTGCAACAATGCCTTCTTTGCCTTCTCCAACTCTTCGAGCCAGTTATTGAAGGCAACAACATGAAGGGAGTTCGAGTGATCCTCTTGAATCTCAAAGACATTTCGCTTCAATTTCATCCAAGGCAATTGAAGTCTCAGCCTCGTATGCTTTAAGTCTGAAGAAGATCTGTTGAGGACACTATATTTCCATCCAAAACCCTCATCTTATATGAAATCTCGCCAGACTCAATTTGGAGCTTACCAATCTCATTTTGTATTTCATGTTGTCTTGTGACAAGTTTCCGGTATTCTTCTTTATTCAAGTTCACATCACTAACCCAGCCATTCTCAAGGCGTTGATCAAGGCTCTCAAGTGATAAAATTGTCTCTTGCTTGGATGCTTCCAACTTGCCGACCGCCAATATGAGCTTCAACCTTTGGATTCTTTCAAGATTCGCTGATATGAATTGCACCTTAATCGATACCCTTTCTAAAAGTGGCTCAAGAGTAATCAATTCAATACCAAAAGCTCCAAGAAGTGAATCTGATCCTCTTATCTTATCAATCACGTCTTGATAGTTGTGATGGCTCAAAGATGCAACTTGGTTGACCACGTCGTTTCGCATAGCTAATACCGCATTCGGTATATGCATTGAACCTAAAAAAAAAGAGAGATGCAAAGAAATAAGTAAATAAACGAATAAATTAAAAAAAAAAAAAAAAAAAAAACCTTGGTTTTGCTTTGATGAAGTTGCAAGGGCCATGTCAACAGGAGCAGAAGTACCCCCAATAAGTTCCTTTGAAAGACTTTGTCTTGAAGAGCTATCAACATTTTGGGCAGCTAGTTTCCAAAGAAAGTTCATCAGTATATAAAAAAATAAAAAAAAAATAAAATAAAATAAAAAAGAGACCTTGGTTTTGCTTTGGAGAAGCTGGGATTTCGATATTAGCATTGGAACCACCACTCTCCACTCCTTCTGTTAAATCTCGTACAGCTAAAGGAGGTGCACCTTCTGCATTGGTATTACCGTCACTGGTGTCTAGATTCTTCATTGAGGAAGGACCATCTCTTATGAAATTTGCAGAAGGAATATTGTTAAACGATGAAGTACGCTCTTCACTTTCTTGACGTACGGGCAAGTTAAGGGGTGCCGCACTTTCCGCTATAGGTATATCTCCTAACAAGAAATTGAAAGTAAATAAAAGCATATGTACACAAAGAAGGAGGAAGAAAGAGGGGGATACTACCTTGTACAGGATTAAGAGAAACTTCCTCAATCCCAATGTTTCTCCTCGAGCTCCAAAGATTAAAATCTTAAGGATTCACTCAACTCCTCAAATCAAAATCTTTAATTAAATGCATAAAGATGCATGAGTGAAGGAAGTGTTTTCTTACCAACTTGAGACTCTAGAGGCATCCCCTGATTCTAGTGAAGGAGTATCATCGATTCTTGGTAGCTGTGTTAAAAAATTGAAAAGGGTCAAATCGAGGAAAGAGAAATAAAAGAAGAAGAAAGGAAGCATTATCCTCTCACCAATTGGTGAGTTGCGAGCAACCCCGACATTGGCCAATGGGGCTTCACGAATTTGTATACCTGTTGACCAAGGATTTTGAATCAAACAAAAATTCAGACTTTGATTTAAATACAAAATAAGACTTTGAATCAAATAAGAATTCAGACTTTGATTCAAATGGCAAAATAAGATTTTGAATCAAATGAGAATTCAGACTTCAAATCAAATACGAATTCAGACTTTGAATCAAAGGGAAAATAAGACTTTGAATCAAATAAGAATTCAGACTTTAAGTCGGATGGAAAATAAGACTATGAATCGAATGAAAATTTAGACTTCGAATCAAATGAGAATTCAGGTTTTGAATCAAACGAAAATTCAGACTTTGAATTAAATTGAGACTTTGAGTCAAAAACATATTTCCAGAAAAGTCCTCATATTTATTCTGGATTTTTCGGAATTAAAAAAAAAAAACATATTTCCAGAAAAGTCCTCATATTTATTCTGGATTTTTCGGAATAAAATAAAAAAAAACAGATTTCCAGAAAAGCCCTCATATTTATTCTGGATTTTCGGAATTAAAAAAAATAATAATAAATAAATAAATAAATAAATAAATTGACATACCTTGGGTTTGCCGCCGTTTCGCTGGAACAGAAGGGCCCGCAGAAGAAAGACCTCGCTTTTGACTGATAAAAATATCTTCATTAATGAAACGGGGCTTTCCTGAAGATTGACTTTGTTCCTTGATCTTCTTATCACCATAATCCTCCCGGACTAGTAATGCGATGTCTTGTTGGAAGAAAGCTCAGACGCTTTCCAACTACTTCCGCATACAAGAACATGAGCTCCCCAATTCCGATCTTTATCGTGAATATAGAACGAAGCTAGAAGTCCTCTGGCCAAAAAGTGACGCCAATAACACCGCAAGTACCACAGCGTAAGAAGCTTTTCGCGGGACATCAATATATGCCGGGCACTGTTGGTCATAACCAAACTGGCGGCCAAAACGGTGAGGGTTGTATGGCTCTGCATAAAACTCTTCACCACATCGAAGAGGGAGGATGCCACAGCGAAGGCCTGTCACATACTCCATAGTCTGAGAGTCTAGCACGTCGGGTCCCGCAACATGCCTGGTATCCCGCACTGTCTCATCATTATGAAGAAGATAAGGAAAAGGACGCCACAACAAGTTGGTTTCAAACTTAAAAGACTTCCTGGCTTCCAAAGGAGTAAAAGGAGAGGCAGAGGAGTTCATATAATATAACATCTCTGGCACCCTCGAGAGCCCTGGGATTGTATGTGTGCCTGCATTAATTTTCCTCCGAAGGGATATGCTATGAAAGTGATGACTAGCCCAAGCATACAAAAAGTGGGAAGGAAAAACTACAGTAGAATATCCGGGCCCTTTCTCATGATTAACCATAGAGTTTAATCCTAAGTACAAGCGCCAACAACTGCGGGGCAAAAGCTACGTGCTTTCCATGCACAAGATTACATGCCATTATGAAAACCTGTGTCTAATCACCCCACGATTTTGTCCGGGCATAATAAAGGAGCAAATCCACAATGATATAAGCAAGGCCAAATTTGTGTTTGAAACGGGTTTTGGAGGAGGATCAGATTCAATCATATAACAGAGTTAGATTTTGACTTCCTAAAGAAATCCATCCAATCTGAGAAAGACACGCTCTTGGAGCCCCGTTTTGAAAGCCATTGAAAGATGTCAAAAAGATTCTTCAACACAGAAAATTCTGAATTTTCTCTATTACGTAACACATCATTGGGAGGAATCACTTCATCATATACATCACCAACTACTGAAAGTCCCCCAAGACTCTTGATCTCCCATAAAGAAATCCCTACTTCTCCATGCAAGAAGTGGAAAGTGTTTGTCTCCGGACACCAAAACTCCACTAATGCCTTGAGAAAATTCAGATCTAAATCATATCGACCAACTGAGGCCACAATCCCCCCAACCAATTCTACCCGGGATAATTTTTCAAAATATTTGCTAACGATATATTTAGCCCAATCAGAATAGTGAGGAGAATCTATTAATTCACTTCTAATGGGATTTCTTGCCTTCCACCCCGGGTGATGATTAAATATTTTATGGCCTAAAGTTTGAAACATACTCAAATCCCTAATAGCCCCTTCGGGCTTCAAGTGAATTATATCAATTGTGCTACCTTCATTACAAATGTATTTAAAGATAGTAGGGGCTGTAGCCATGCGAGGCTGGAGGATGCTTCACCCACTCGAAAGTGTTCTTCTCCTTCATATCTGATTGGAGGTTCAGACCCGGGACCAAAAATAGGTTTGCCTCGGGGAAAGACTTGACCTCCTGGAATCTCGTGACAATCTTGACCGATATCCCAAAAGGGCTCAAGATGAAGATTGTCGGCCATCTTGAAGAAAACAAGCAAAAGAAACTAAGAATTCACACTTCTCTCACTCAAAAGAATTTCGTGAAAGAAGTGTGAAGGGGGCAATTTGTTTATATAGAAAATATATATCTTTATCTCATTAGGATTAAAATTCTAATTCTAATGAATTCAACTTATCATAATCCTGGTCAAATCAAGATTTGATAAGAAAGCATATCCCGAGATAAATCAAGGGGTAGAAATTTCATTCAAAAAAAAATATATATATATATATATATATATATATATATATATATATATATCTCGAGGTATAATCCACATCCCGAGGCATGAAACCAAATCTCAAGGCATGAAACACATCCCAAGGCATAATATAAATCCAAGGCAATAATCCATATCCCGAGGTAGTGAAACATATCCCGAGGCATTATTTAAAATAATAATAATAATTAATAGTTAATTGGATTAATTAATTATTATTATTAAATTTTTTAAAGAGAGGAGATTTGATCTTATCTCATCTCCCGTTCCTAGCCGGTTGAGAGTTACGATCTCTCGGGGATTTTAACGGGGGACGTGATAAGAACAATCGGAGGGGATAAAAAGGGGAGAAGTCTGAAAGAAGGGGAGAGGGAGAGATCGTGGAAACGAGAAGGAGAGAAATCTGAGAAGGAGGAACAATAAGGATCTCAGAGGGCAAGAAAGAAGGAGAAGCAAAAAAAGAGGTATCTTCTTTTCCTAAACTTTACATGACAATACTAAAAAAAAAATAAATAATATAAAATAAAAAAAAGAGCCAGCTACTTCTCTTCTCCATCTCTTCTCCCTCACGACCGGCGACTGAGAGGAAGCACCGCCCCCGACCGGAGCCGATGGCCAGCCATCAGCGCTCTCTCCTACAAGGCACACCTCGGCCTCACAGACGTTCTTCTTCGGCCAGCGTCAAGCCCTCCCGGCCGCCTCGCCTCTTTGCTGTTCAGATCCGCGCCGCCAACCTCGAGCACTCCCTTCCGCCAAGCCCGCCGGCCACTCAATCGCCACCTCCCGACCACCGTAGCCGGCTGGCCAAGGCCTTGCTACGCAGATCGCCAGCACTGCCCTCAAGCGGCTTGTCCCTGCGCGCCTGAGCCGCCCTTCTCCTACGCCATCCGGTGAAACTCCACCTCCTCGTCTCGCCTCGACGCCACGGCAGCCGGCGGCACTCTCTCCAAAGACTGCCCCTCGAACAAAACCAAGACTCGTGAACAAGTACTGTCTCCACGGCGTCGTCATCGCCTACCACCACATCGACGTCGCCATCACCACCACTCACATCGACGTCGCCATCAGCTTACCACCACATCGATGTCTAGCCATCGCCTACCACCACTGCGTGCACCTCGCGAAATGTACCGGATCGCCTCCTTGACGCCGCTATCGGCTACCACCACATCGGTGCCATCAGCCATCACTACCACCACTCGTGCATCCGCAAGCAAGCGGCACATCGCTTCCTTGATGCCGCCATCACCACCACCGCCGCCGCCTTTGATGTCGCTGCAGCCACAAACCTGCATCAGCGCCCTCGGCAACAATTTGTCTGCACCAACACCGCCCCTGCCCGTTGATTGTAGTGTTGTTGTACAAGTGAAATCAGATCATTGATGCTGCGAGGAAAGCTATTCTGTCGATCTTTGTTGGCCGATCTCCACGCTGCTGTCCCCTCGCAAGAGAGATGCTTTGAGAAAGTAAACCAAATAGCCACCGCTGTTGCCGTAAAGAGTTATTATTGCCGCCTGTAATTGCTACGCCTCACCGCTGATTCTTTGCCGCCAATGTTGCCGCTGCCATCTTGTGACAATGTCTTTCTTTGGCCTGCTGCAATTCAATGAAGAAAATGCTGCTACATTGCTGTTTGCCAAAGCCATGTTGCTGCAGAAGCTGTGAAGACCATTGTTTTGTTAAAGATAAGGGTTGCTGTCTTAAGGCTGTTGCTGCCATTATAGGCGAAGAAGGGATTGCTGCTTTGTTGTGCCTCATTGTTGCGCTGATGCTGAAGAGGAGATTGATGCTGTGATATTGCTGCCGCATTGCTGCGTTGTGATGTTAGTGCTGTCGCTCGCCTTTGTGGGATCGTGGTGCTGCTGTCACTGAGTAAGATTGTCGCCACCGCCGTGAAGACGGAGCTGCTGCAGAAATGAATAAGCACGATTGTCATGGTTCGAGTGCAGAAATTCCATGGATGCTGTCTGGCAATAATGCAAGCTATTGACATTGAGGGCAGAAACCGATTCCACTGCTTGTAGTTGATAAATTGAAGTGTGAAGATTGATTTTTTCCGATGTTATGCCCATCACCGTGCTGTCGTGGCTGCTGTGATATCTAGTGGGGCTGCTGCTGCTGTTGGGGCTGATTTGTCGTTGCGCTCACGCGGGGAATGTTGTCTTTGTTCTCGCAAAAATAAAGGGAATACTGAAGGAAAGATGTTCTTTGTACTCGCAAGAGAGATATTGGAGATGTCGCTTCCATTTTAGATGAAGGAGAAGTTGAAGCTGCTGCCGCGGCGTCAGCCATTTGATGGAGCCTTTGCCGCCGCTGCCGCTTTGCCGATGGATCTAACGCTGCAGAAATAAAAATTGTGTTGCTGCAGATTTTTGTTATAAAGGACCTGTTTTCAAAAATTCACAACGTCGGCCAGAGAATTTCGATTGAGACGAGATCCGCGGCGTTGGAAACTAGACATCCACATCTTCAACAATCATATACAGGACGGATCATTTTGGCAGACCGATCAGTGCTTATTTCGATGGGGAAAAGGGATGAACCCTATAGTTCGACAAATTAATTCCTGAAACCTCGTCTGTTTGCCCATATTCAAAAATTCATAACTCTGCCTCGGAAACTCCGATTGAGGTGATCTCTGTGGCGTTGGAAATTAGACACCTGGATCTCCAACATTTATATTCAGCGCAGATCCTTTTGGTGGCCCGATCAGCATGAATTTTGGATAAATAAAAGGGTAGATTTCAGCATTTCTGCCGACAGCCATGCTGATCACCCAATTTCAAAAATTCACAACTTTGGCCTGGAAACTCCGATTGAGATAATCTCTGCGGCGTTGGAAATTAGACATCCGGGTCTCCAACATTCATATACAACACAAACTCGTTCGGCGGTCCGATCAGTGTGGATTTTTGATAAATAAAAGGGTAAATTTCAGCATTTCTGCCGCTAGCTGTGTTGATCGCCCAATTTCAAAAAAATTATAACTCTGGCCAGAAAACTCCAATTAAGATGAAATCTATGGCATTGGAAATTAGATATCCAGATCTCCAATAGTCATATACAACACGGACTCGCCGTGTATTTCGGTCCGGTGTAAATTTCAACGGATAAAATAGTCAATTTCAGCGATCCCTGCGGGTTGACAATGCCGAAGACTCATTTTCAAAAATTCATAATTCACACCTGGAAACTCAATGGGAATGAAATTTGCGGCGCTGAAGACTAGATACCAAGATCTTCAATGATGCATTATATAGCACAAGCCTTTTGGTACCTTTTGCAAGGCGGTCACATATTTTGATAATAAAAAAAGGGTTAATGCAACTCTTAAAAGGCTGCCTGGGCCAAGTCTGAACCTAAGCATAAAGTCTCAAGCGCAAGGCAACCGGCAGTGGATCCCTATATGGCGGGCAATGTGACTGCACGTATGGGGTGGCGTCATAAATAAACAAATAAACATACATCCATATATATAAACATATCTTGATATGTAACAAATCATATTATATTGCAATAAAAATCACTATTCTTTTTCTCTCATTGTCTCTACTTGTATTTTTGCCCTTAATCGGAGGTTCCCATGACATTGTCTGGGGTAATTAATAATAGGGGCTTGCCTCTATTAGGAATAAAAGAACCCACATAATAAAAAATATGACCTTTGTGCTTCGACATATCGTCTAGTGTCACACGATGCCAGGCGCGTATTTTCGATCCCACAAATTCTGGCACGCCCGGTGGGACTTATTCCTCCTCCCATCTTTGAGGCAAAAATACAAGTAGAAGCATTGTTCTTGAAATCCATGGAAGAAAACTAACGATGCTGATTTCCTTATCGCAGGAGAGATGGCATCCAAGAACTCAACCACACCCGGAAGCCCAAAACTCGTGATCTTCTCGGGAAGGAGTCAAGTGCAACTACCCAACCGCACTTTCACATCCGGAGCCGGCTGGAGCCGAAATGAGGTTTGGGACGATCTCGAGTTCAATACGATAGCCTGCGGCAACGACCCGCATCCGCTGGCGGAGGACTCCGACTGACCCCACGTCTCCCATCTAAAGGTCGCCGCCCAACGCGTGATCGCTCCTCGCGAATCGCAAGGACATTGCTACATCAAGAACCGCCGAGGACATCCACTTTCAAGAGGCTATCATCCCACCCAAAAAGGTAGTCTCAATGAATGAAGAAGATGATGGACCCACTTTCACCGTGAATGTAAAGAAAGGAAGGGAGAGTGGAATCTTCCAATCATCCTCAATGAAGATACCCCAAAGTGGAGTGTATTTTCAAGGCTCACGCCAAGGAAGACCGAGGATTCCAAAGAAGAAGTCGGATTTCGTGATCATTCCAAGAACACAAGGCCGAATGATGGGTTCATTCAACAACTCATTTGACCCAGAGTTGGTAAAGAAGAACGCCGTAATTTCAAGCAGATTTACGGGTCCAGCTGAATGAGAACAAAGTGGGTAGACCCCCGAAATCCTACCACAAGAAGTCCTTCAACCGAAATCTCTACAAGACTTACACAGAATCAAAGAAGCTGCGGTCGGAGAAAATGACACCAAGGGAGTTCTATCAGAAGAAAAAGCAACTGGTTTCAAATGCACAAAAAGCGATGTTTGACCTATTTAACTCCTGCGAGAACCCTGTACTAAAGACTTCCCGCTCTAAATTTCAATGGAGAAGGGAAATAAAGGATGATGACATATACGATGCACGGATGTCGAGATACACACCACTCGGATGGTTCTTGAAGCTCGAGGAGATCCCAGACGGAACAAGAGCAATTGGGACTGCTACAAGATCCCGCAGGAGAGCAAATTAATCCCTAAATGGAGAAGAAGGCTCCAGATTACATGCCACCGCATGAAGAGCGAGGATTGGGACTAGTCTTCCACCACTCCACACGCCAAGGAGACATAAGGAAGTAAATCCTCTAAACGACGCATTTATGAAGATTTAACCCGCCTTTATCCCCCAAAAGGGACATCAAGATACTCAATATAGAAAAGCCACCCATAACATAACAAATAAGTAATGGAGTCAATGCTGCTGATGCGTATGCGATCAACACTTTAATGGAGAATCACTTTGAAACGAGAGAGGAAGGTCAGTGGAGTCCAACCCGAGGCCGAGAGAAGCCCCCTGTGCCTATTGAAAGCAAGGGGCAACCCCACTCGGCTTCCTCGCGGAGAATCACTGGACGAATACAAAGGTCGAGAAGTCCATCCCCTCATCCAAGAGAAGTCTTCAGGCCAGCGGATCACGGGGGAACTTCATATGTGCCAATTCAAGAACAATCAGCTGTGATGACCCGGGAGGTGCATATTTGCAGCTCGGGCAGTGCATATTTTGATAATAAAAAAAAAAGGGTTAATGCAACTCTTAAAAGGCGGCTCAGTTGGCGGTCTGAACCTCGGTTACAAGTCTCAAGCGCAAGGCAACCGGTGGATCCCATATGGCGGGCAATGATTTCTGAGGCGGGGCGGCGTCATAAATAAACAAATAAACATACATCCATATATATAAACATATGCTGATATGTAACAAATCATATTATATTGCAATAAAATCAATTATTCTTTCTCATTGTCTCTACTTGTATTTTTGCCCTTAATCGGAGGTTCCCATGACATTGTCTGGGGTAATTAATAATAGGGGCTTGCCTCTATTAGGAATAAAAGAACCCACATAATAAAAAAATATGATATTTGTGCTTCGACATATCGTCTAGTGTCACACGATGCCAGGCGCGTATTTTCGATCCCACAGGTGAGAACAAGTTCATCATTCCTCCTAAGGCATGTGTTTGGTTGCACCTGCTTTGTCATAGATCATAGGCCTTTAGTGGGGAAATTGGACCCTTAGGCTGTGAAGTGTATATTTGTTGGGTACTCTTCAAGCCATAAGGGTTATAGATACTTGATCATGACTGAGCGTCGACTATTTGTGAGTATAGGTATAACCTTCAAGAAGTCGGAGCCTTTCTATAGTGAGAAGACAGACTTGACATGTCTCTTTGAGGACTTCTATCCTAATACAGGAGTTGATGGTCAAGAGGGGGAGAATAGTGGAGATGTGGTTGTGGGGCTAATACCGTGTCCTGTGAATGACATGGATCAGGGGGAGCGTCAAGATGGAAATGATGATGGAAATCAAGATGGAAATTATGATAGTGACTTGACATGAGGATAAGGAGAATTGAAGGTGTACAGAAGAAGGCACTTGAGGGGATCTCAAACAAGTGTCCAAGGGGAGCATGGAGAGTAACAACAGCAACCGTAACTACAACAACAACTGTAACTACAGAAGAACAGGCATGGGTACACCCTATGATTGAGATTGATTACTAGTCCGTGCATGCCACTGTCCCAGGCCTTTCTTCAATTCCTTCTTCCTCATGATCTTCCTCGTCTCCCTCTTTGTCAGGTGGTAATATCTCTACCTCTCTTAATTTGCCTATTGCCCTGAGTAGAGAACCTCGAGCCAATGCTGGAAAACCTCCGGCTAGATTTGGCTTTGAGAATGATATTGCTAACTTTATCTCTTATTCTTCCTTATCTCTTGCATAGAAAACTTTCATCGCATCATTACAGATAGTGCCAATACCAAATAATTGGCGAGTGGCAAAGCATGATCCTAAGTGGTAAAGTGCTATGCATGAGGACCTCCTTTTATACTCTTGGGACCCCTTATCTATCAATTGTCAGCGTCCTTTGAAATTCATCATGCACCGTCGGATGGTTAGATGATTATTTTGACAGTTGAGCTTTCATCTCGATGCTCACGATCATGCCACGTGTCTTCAGTTATTTTCCTCATAACAACTATCATTATATTTACTTTAATTTTTGTTTACTTCTATCATGAGATACTCGTTGCAGAATCAAAGAAACCTACAGTTACAAATTGAGGAACAAGCGAGGTGCCCGTAAATGATGTTTGAGAAGCAGTACAAGGATGGTATTGATAAGTTTGACACATCCTTCATCTTGAATGAATCGTCCATTGGCGGTTCCTTCAAACTAAGACATTCTCTGACCCGAAATGAACCGACAGAAAAAGATCCTGCCAGAACAAGAGACAAGCCCTCCAATGATCATGATGAATTTGCACCCTCCAAGCTATTAAGAGGGTGTGAATAATTGCATTTCCCGGATGTTCTGCTTGGATTATCATCGCTATCTCTTCCTTATTGGAATCCTTTAGCAGAGGAAGTATATATTTTTGGAATTGTATGGTACAACATGGTTATTATTTGTTAAAGTATAGCATTTCGTATTTATTTCTGTGCCTGATTAGCAAACATCACGGAATCTTTGGAGGCGAGTGGAACCAAATAGTGCACGGATATGGAAGGACAATTTTGTAACTTCTGTACATCAGGGTTTAGTATAAATACCTATGATGTAACCCTAATTTGGTATATAGTGAAATTCCGTCGTTCGCTCCTATGGATGTAGGTACATCGCCAAACCAAGTAAATCGTTGTGTGTTCTTCTTTTTCTTCTTGATTTTTTTGCTTGTTTGCTGCACAATTCACAACATTATCATTCACCATGTCATCATCGAATAAATCTGTTACTATGATTCAATGGATTTGTTATTTATTTAAGCTTTAATCTTGCCATAAAACAAGAGAAATTACAAATATACAATTATTAATTATCTTCTTGTCATATCTTAAGAGCAACGGGCTCATTGTAACACTTAATATGTACTCCTCTCTATCACAAATAAATGTGGTTTATAGCCATTGAAGGATCTGGAACTGTGCTCTTGGCTGGCTCTCAAGCTATGATGATGGAGACAAGTTTGAAAGCAAAAATACTAGCTATGTCTATAGCCTTGGAGTAATGCCTGCAGATGGGACTGAGAATTGACAATATATGCACTGACTGTCCAGCTGCCTAGCTTGGAGGGTATTAACAATGAGAACACACATTGTTGATGGAGAATTCAGGATGTTGTTCAGCAATTCAATGATTTATCAAGAACACTACCAAGAATGGAGATTGTATACTGTCCCAGGGACCTCAATATCATTGTAGATGCCTTAGCAAAGCATGCTCGAAGGAACCCTGCTCTCTCTATGTTCCACAAGGGAACTGACAAACCAAGATGGTTGGAGGAATTAGTGGCATCCGTTGGATAACACTTCTAATGTGTTTTTAATTATACTAGTTTTGTTTCTTTCTAATAGCTTCACAGCTCTTTTATGTCAAAAAAAATGTGGTTTATTCACTTTATTCCAAAAATAATAATACTATTCCAATACATAATGTAATGTGAAACTTCTTCACCCTCAGTTAAAAGCCTCAGCTTTGTAGGAATATAACCTACTGACAAGAAGGAAGGCCATGAAGTTTATAAAACTAAGAACAGCAAGGAGTGAATAGTAGTAATCCAGATGAGAAGCATTGAGGTTGTTTATCACCCATCCTTTGCCATTTCTTCTTGTGATTTCAGTCACTGTTGACAGTAAAACACTGCTCAGAAGATTACCAGCTCCATAAGCAGTATGAGCAAAGGAAGTCCCCAAACTCTTCATGCTCTCTGGAGCTTGATCATAGAAAAACTCTATTTTACCAACCACCAAGAATGCATCTGATAATCCCATGAGAATGAACTGGGGGAGCAGTATGAATATAGTCAGAGGAACACGACCACCGGTTTTATCCAATCCATGGTTTCTTGCAACACTTAGTCTCCATTTCTCAGTAAAAGTAGCAATCACAAAAACTAGTGTGTGGAGGAACACTCCAACTCCCACTCTCTGAAGCAATGTGATCCCTCTGGGGTTTTTAGTAAATCTTTTCATGAAAGTCACAAAGAATCGGTCGTAAACAAAGATAAAAACAAGCATGGATATCATCTGAAATGCCCCGAGGCTCGCCGGAGGGATTTGAAAATTCTGTCCCATGTGTCTGTTTAAGGTGGTTCCTTGCTTGACGAAGAGAGTGTTCACTTGAGCAGTCATAATGCATGGGATGAAAATTGCGATCAGAATTGGAAGCATTCTCAGTATTTGCTTAGTCTCTTCTACTTCAGTCACTGCACACAGAATCCATGGGGAAGTCTTCCCATTTTTCACTGCAGCTTTATTCAGAAATCTACAAAGTTTTACAACCATTTGTTATTTGAGAGATCAATTCGACATCATACTTAAATATTCAAACCACTCGCTTCAATATATTTAAAATCTTTAAATTGGTTCGATCTAACAAAAGTTCTTAAATTTATAATAATCGAGAAATGCATGAATGTATTACAACTATTTGTTAGACAGGAAACCATTATCTTTTAACAAACCCTCTTAACACATACTAATCTTTCAACCACTCATGTGTTTGCCACAATGCATTGGCTTTGATATCATGTTAAATTGACTCAATTCAATCTAAAAACTTGAATTACCCATGTTAGTTTTGCTAACACATGCTAATATTTTAACCATTCATGCGGCATATTAATTATGTTAAAATTAAGGGATCGATTCAACTTCGAAACTTAAAACCGATTTTTAAAAGAAAAGTTGGTTACCACACTCCGAAGCATATATACTAGGAATAATTCTCTTTTTAGTCCCTCTACTTTTCGGAAAGTACCATTTTAGTCCCTTATCTTTTTTATATGACTTTTTGGTCCCTCTACTTTATAAAACGGGACTTATTAGTCCGGAGGCAGGCGGCGTTCACTTAAATTGTTTCATATGACTGATATGTTTGTCACGTGACGCTATGTTGATGTCCATGTGGCTATTAGAAAGCCACATGGAGAGGATAAGGGGGAGAGAGGGCTTGAATTCAAATCATAATAGGTTATGATTCGAATTCAAGGTTTGTTTAATGCTTTTTTTTTATTTTTTTAATATTTTCTAATGGTTTAATGTTTTAAAAGGCCACGTGGCGTTATGATGGTCACATGGACATCAACATAACGCCACATGGATGACACGTCAGTCATCTGAAATGGCGTAAATTAATGTCGTCTGACTTTGGACTAATAAGTCTTACTTTATAAAGTAGAGGGACCAAAAAGTCACAAAAAAAAATGAGGGACTAAAAGGATACTTTTTAAATAGTAGAGGGACTAAAATGAGAATTATTCCTATATACTAACCTCATCGAAGTAGTGCAAACAATCTGAGCCTTCGATTTCTTGGAGTAGACCTCCATGTCAAGCTCATGAAGGTCCTTAGGATCAGTAGGAATAGGAACACTCCACTTCCTGAATGAAGCCACAATGACCCTGGCCATCCTTGTGAAAGGACTCCCTTGAGGGAACTTGTGCCTATAAAATGGAGTTCCAACCAAGAAGATGATGACAGAGAGTGCAAGACCAAGCAAAGGGATTGCATAACCATAGGACCAACCCACATTGTCTTGCAAGTAAACAAGGACAGTGGTGGCAAATAGAGTGCCCAAGGAGACGGAGCAGGTCCACCAGTTGAAGAATGAGAGCTTGTGTTTCCTCTCAGTGGGATCAAAGTCATCAAACTGGTCTGCACCAATGGTGGAGATGTTGGGTTTGGTTCCACCAGTTCCAAGTGCAAGTATGTACAGTCCACTGAAGAACACTGCCAGTTGAAATGTGGATGCTGCCTTGCAATTGCCTGTTGTTGTTGATGCACAAGGTGGTGGCCTTAGTGATGGGATGGACACTGCTACAACCAGCAAGCCCATTCCCTGATGTATCACCACAAAAGTTCTCAGTTTGTTATTTTGGACTTGTTTTTTTAAAAAAAAAAAATTAATTTAAGGTAGTGTTTGGTCGGATGTAATCTCAAATACATGGATTTTCAGTTATATATATTGTACCTAATTTTCAAAATACAAAACATGCAAGAAGTAATTGAGAACCCAAATTATAAAATTTTGTATTTAGTTGGAAAGATTTGAAAATCTGAATTTGAAAAACTAGAGAGTAAATCCAAAATTTGGATTTAGGATTCCATGAGAGTAAATCCAAATCCTGGATTTCGGATTATGCTCGATTTGGGCGTAATTTGAAATCCTCTATCTGAGGTATTTTCAAGTACATTGAATTTTGAAATCTTTACAATCAAACATTTTTTTTTTTTGAAAAAATGGATTAATCACATTCTTTTATTGAATGAATACATAGCTTTTGAAAAACCGGTATTTCGAATTATATGTAACCCACAATCCCCATAACCAAACACCACCTAAGTGTTTTATTGATAAGTACTTCTATGATCAGGCCGGTTAAGCGGTTTTATATTTCTATGAATTATTATAAAAGCACTTGCGAGGAGATGTTTATCTTAAAAAATAGATCTATAAACATCTACTTAAAAAATAGATCTATAAGCACTTCGAATGAGTTCGATTTGGTTTGAAAAATAAAATAATAATGTTTTACCACAAATTAATTTATTTTTTAACTTACGTAATACTAATTATAAAATAAAAATCTATTAAAATAAAATAATTTTGATTAACATTAATGAGATCTAATAATAATATAATAATTTGTAAACAGAGTTACTTGAATTAAATATTATTTAATTAAAATATTTAACAATAAATAATTTAAAAATAATAAATTATTAATAAATAAAGCATTAATTTAAAGTATAATTTTAACTATTATTAATTGATTCAAAGTAGGGTATAACCAACTGTCAAGACAATAACAACTACTAGACAACTTCTTGTAAAATGAATCCCTTTCTTTGTCTTAAATATCTAGAAAAGAATAGTAAGAGGGTATGCTGTTTTTCAACCTTTTGATCCTTAATCAAGGCATTTTTAGACTTTTCCAAATCAAAATCAACGAAAGGGAGCCTTGGCACAATGGTAAAGTTGTTGTCATGTGACCAGGAGGTCACGGGTTCGAGTCGTGGAAAGCTTTCTTGCAAAAAAAGCGGTAAAAGGCTGCTACTCTAGACCCAAGTGGTCCTAGGCCCTTCCCGGATCCTCATGACATCGCGGGAGCTTTGTTACCTTAGAAATGCCTTTTTCCAAATCAAAATCAACAAGAACAATAATTGGATACTTGGAAGAAGAAAAAAACTTAGTAAAAAAAAAGGTTTTTAAAATTATCCAATATTTGTTAATAATTTTACTATCCAATAAACAATGTTTATTTTAATGTAAAAATTAAAAATTTAATTTGAGATCAAATTTAAAATTTTGTTTATATTCAGAAACTAAAATAAATATAAAGATATAGTTCATAAAAATAACAAAATCTATAGTTGATATATATATATAGATTTTTAACTATTGGTCACTGGAATAGTGCCTTAATTACCTTGGGGTCCTTGGGGTGTTTTGTTTATTATAATTCGTTGTGTGTGTGTGTGTTTGACTTTAAGGTCTCTAGAAACAGTGCCAAGGACCTATAAATAATTTCCCCTAAATTTTTCATTATAAATTCAAAACAGAAGATTAAAACTTTATATATATATATATATATATATATATATATATATATATATATATATATATATGTTAATATATATATTAACAAGCTAATTAGAGATCATGAATCCTAATTTGGTATTAATGAAGTTGTAATTAATTAAACATGAGAATTCTTATTATGATCATGCACTTACCACAAGATAGATTGAAGATCCCAAGACAAAAGTCCAATACCTCCCAAGATGAGCATCAGCAATATAAGCACCAAGTATTGGAGCGAAGAACACAGTCCCTACCCAATTAGTAACATTATTTGCAGCTGCAACCACTCCTTGATGAAGTTCGCTAGTCAAATAAATCACCAAATTCCACGATATACCGTAATACGCCATCCTCTCAAACACTTCATACACTGCATGCATGCATGCATGCATTCATTCACGTAAATATATATATATACATGCACGTATTCATCACAAACTTATATATAACTAAAACCGATCGATAGGAAGAGAGACTATTAATTAAGACTTATATATTCAATTCATACCGATGATAAAAGAGCATGCGTTCCATCCACCTCTTTTGGACCTGAGAACTGGATTGCCCTTGAGATCAACTGAGCCATCCTTGGTGTATAAGCTATCATCTTCTTGGCCATTCTCTAAGCTCTCTGCCATTGCTAATTACTCTCTCGATCTGCAAAAGCTTTGCTTCTATTGGAGGATGGATATGTACTTATTGTAATATCTAGTTCCTTTGATTTGTGTATATATATATATATATATATATATATATATGAGATTTTAGTGGAAATAAATTGCATTTGTTTGCATTGAATGTGGGTTTGAAATAGGACAATGGATGCAGATTGTATGAAACGGGATCATACCAAGTCAGCTGGTATCCCCATCCAATAAGAGTTAGACACATATGTGAACCAACTCACACAATGAAGTGTCAAACTAACTCACATATGTGAACCAACTCACACAATGAAGTGTCAAACTAACTCTTATTGGATGGATGGATGATAACCCGTTCTTTAATTTGTTAGATGGAGTTAACAATAATATGGAATGGTTGGTTCTAATTAAGGCAGTTATATTTGTACTTAAAATAACATTAAAAGAGATAAAATTAGTATCAAAATTTCATGGAAATAAAATATTTATTTTAATGCAAAGAGACTGATTTTTAAATTTAATATGGACTTATTATTATTATTTTTATATATTTTTTAGACATTATTATTATTTGATAAAAATGGATTGTTTGTTTGTATAAAGGATATAAAATTAATATCTAAATTTCATGGAAATAAAAGATTTAAGAGAAATTTCAATAAACTATCTTGTAGTTTACCTCTTTCTCAATTCGGTGTTTATGGTTTAACTTTAAGCACTTTAGTACCCTCTAATCTAATCGTGAGCAAAAAGATACCAAATATTGGAGCCATTTCATCTCCTACCGTGTGATCACCGAGGTCTTCCTCGATCTCACCCCGAGATCTATTTCCTCATTTTCTTTTCATGATTTTTAGATGCTTTTCGCATAATTTTCCGAATATCAATCGCTACCGGAGAAGATTGTGATCCGGCGGTACAACGATTTTGTGTGGTTGCGTGACCGGCTTGCGGAGAAATTTAAGGGGATATTCATTTCTCCTTTGCTGGATGTTGTGATTTGAACCCGCCTTTCTCTTACCGGGAATCACCCTCGGAGCACACAACGCGGAACGAGAAGGTAATTGTAGAAACCAAAATACTCAAGAACATTCACTGAGACAAGCATGCACAGAAGGAATGAGGAAACGACACAGATTTTACCCTGGTTTGGTTTCAAACTTCCAATAGCCTACGCCCAAATTTCCGGTGATCTTCACTAAGATTAGAGAAAACAGTTTTTTTACAAGATGGAGAATCCTGCTCTCAATAGGAACAAACCTCCTATCAAGCAATCTCACTATTCACTCTTGCCCTAACTTTTCTCTCAATTTCTCGTGTGTTTAGCCTGATCCTCCCTCTCTCTTGTTTTTCTCCCTTAAATACCTACAAGCCCTTCAGATTTTTAAGTTTCCAACAAGACAACATTTTCAGATGCTCGATTCTGACTTTCTTCAGATCGGCTGATCCGCCATATCTTCCTCGGCCACTGATATGCACATCTTTCCTCACGATGTGCTACATCTTCCTCGCTCACTTGATATGCACATCTTCTGTTTCACTGATATGCACACATCTTCCTCGCCGATATGCATCTTTCCTCGCTCGCTGATGTGCTACATCTTTCTGCCGCCCACATATGCACATCTTCCTCGCTCCATGTGCAGCATCTTCTCCTCAGCTCACGATATGCACATCTTCCTGCTTGTCTCAGCTTCAAAGAAGAATGTTCCAGACTTGTCCAAACATCTCACCAAACTATGAGACATCCTCACACTGGAGATGAGCATTGTAGGTAATATCTTGGAGATCTGTTTGTGTGTATTTAATGTGAAATATTTTGCTAGAATTTTCCAAAACCTTTAGTTTTGAATGAAATTAGTTGAAATCCGTTGTGCTTTCTGCATCTTACTCCAATTTCTTGGTTTTTGGAGACTAGAATAACATTATTTTTTTATGATGGACAACTGTGATTATTTTTTCTTCTTCTGTATTTCATGTTTATTTTCTGCGAAAAGTTTCATGTTTTCATGTCTCAATGAAATTCATTGAAATCTTTGGTGGTATCTACATTTCACTCCAATGAGTAGGTGTTTATTGTTGAATTGGTACTCTGAATGTTTCATTGGATAAGGAACTAAAATATTAGTTACACATTATTGACTTGATGGAGCATTTATACTCCAATGAGTAGGTGTTTATTGTTGAATTGCCAGATGGTTTTACGATTTTGATTTATTTAGATAGAGCTTGCAGCATGCATATATTAGTTACACATTATTGACTTGATGGAGCATTAATTTGGAAGTGAGCAAACAAACTAGCATAGTTATAATGGCAGTGAGCATTAAATGTTTTTATTTATCATTTATTGATTAGTTTCTTTATTGTATTAGGTTACTGACACAATAGTGTTTTTTATTTGGTCTAAAATTTACATGTGTTTGACATTGTTTGTTGCATATGATGTCACATGCCAAACTACTCCTTTTATATAATTTTCTTATTTCTGTATTTCTTATGTATTATGTGGTGGATAGTTTCTAATTCTGTTAAAGTACAGGTAGTGTAATATTTGATAATACTCTGATAGTTTCTATTTTCATTTTTGTTTGACTTTTATATCTCAGTTCTGATGTTTGCTATATTTAAAGGTTGTTCAAGATGAAATGGAATGAGACACTAATCACCTTCTAGAAGGAGGTAACAGTTTAATTTTTATTAATGTACATCATAAGCTTTTCTAGTCTAGAAAGACAATGATAGTGAATCTTGTCCTTGCTCACTATCAGTTTGAGATTGTTATTACAAAATCTTTTGCTACCATCTTTTGTACAGAATTACTGTCCACGGCTTCTAGATAATTTGCTAGCTGATTTGATAGTGAAAGTTTGATTTCTTTAAGCCCAACAACAGGCCTTATCCTCTTGATGCCCATGCTTAAGGTGAAAGTTTGATTTCCTTTAGCCCAACAACAGGGCATATCCTCTTGTTGGTCCAATACCTCTTGCTCTCTTATTCCTCCCAGCCAGAGATGGAAAAGATCAAACTCAGGAATTAGAAAAGAGGCAAGCCCGCCTTCCTTTTTGATCATTTTGATAAAGGGGTGTGGACAAAACAGACTAAAATTTTCCATGAGAAAGGAATCTAAAAACGCTGAAGGTCTGGAATACTTTATATCAATGTCTCACCTTCATATCAAAGTTATGGGGTTTGTTACAACTTCTTCATAGTTTTTCCCCCTTTAAATTGTTGACAGAAGAAGCCTTTATTGAGAAATCAATTCATGATTCCGCATATTTTTAATGGATCTGTTCTGCATTTTGTAGGATCATTTCGCTTGCAAAGGGAAGATGCCAATGAATCTTAAATATATCGGTCTGTGTTTACTATATAGCCTAGCATCATTTTTTTTTTCATGAAAGTGACGTTAAAATCTGATTTTATGCGATTACAAACAAAATCTTTATTTGAATTTTCAAATATCAATATAAATTCTGAATATGTAGATGACTTTTGTGATCGATGCACCTGTACTTATTGGTGGATGTGTTATGCAGCAGATAACTGAAACACAGAACAAGGTGGTGATCACTGACAGGATGTGGTTTGCTTGTGGTTTATATTCTAATGTTGTTTCACTGGTTTTTTGTGCTTGGTTTATTCATGTGTTTTTCTCTGTTGCTTTTGCGATCGAAAATACGCCACGCGATCGCATGACACCGCACGCATACATCAATCACAAATGCCATTTATTTTCATATCGCTCTTCCATTCCTAATAGTATAAGTTCTCTCATATTAATTACCCCTGCATAACGCCTCGGTAACCTCCGACAAGCAAAAAGTACGCAAGTAGAGAGAGAATGTAATAAAAAATAATTTCATTTACTGCATAACATAATTTTCATTACATATGGATATATCATCATATATATGTACATGTCATTTATTTGTATATATTCTGGCTACCAGATGTTTCGCCATTTTAGAATTTATGAAGCTTTGGTTGCCTCAAGATAACAACTTTGCCGCCGCTTTTATGTTTTGAATCTGGATGCCCCGAGATTTAATGTTTCATTACCACCTCAAGAGTCGTGATCACTTCATCACCGCTTCAGATGCGCGCTATAAAGACATCGAGAATCGCCGCTTTTATGATTTGGGATATTCTATCACCGCCGCATTACGTAGAAGTGTTCCAATCGCTGCCTCGAGATACGCCACTTTTGAGATTTGATTTCACCGTTCTCGAGGTGAAAGTGTTCCATCACGGCCGAGATGCTGCGCTACTTTGAGATTTGGATTTACCTACTTCAATGCTTCTAATTATATATATATATATATATATATATATATATATATATATATATATATTATTATTATTTTTTTTTTATTTTTATCTTCATTCCCATGATAACATACGTATACTTTGTCGTGTATATGCCACCATTGCATTCCTTGCATCTATCCTGGCTTGGAATCCTTCTATAGTAAGCTTAATGTTGATTTGTTGAAGCTGGTGTTGGTCGTGAGTTTGCATGTCTTCCTATAATTAGTCAATACTCTCAATTTCAAGCATGCTTTACCTTCTTCATGTTTTAACTTCACTGTCTCAATCAAATTACAGATGTCCTTTCCAGGTCTTAGCATCTTTGACACACAGCTCCAAATTATGCTCATCCAAAAAAAAAATCCAGACTTTGAACACCGGCCTAGGTTTTAATTCCATGTTCTCTAAATTCAATGGCATCTTTATACTTATACATCTCAAAGAAATTTTGCCAAGACTAGTCATGCTCCAAGATTTAGATCAACATAACATCAAGAAGACATTGCAATAATATCGAATGCATAATTTCTTTTTTTATTTCATCTCAAATCATTCCATGGGCACTTGGAGAGCAAAGGATTTCTAAGTTTGGCGAAATGTGCTAAATGAGCTTTTCCCAACATAATTTCTGCAACAGATTTCGAAAGCATTGAATTTATAAAATTCTTTGTGACAGTAACTGGATCTCTTAGCATTCTATCCGTCATTTGCTTTCTCATCTCTTTGATTTTCTACAGCCACAACAAGTCTTCGTTTCAGTCCAACAATAGAGTAATCTTTCTGAGACATTTCTTCGAACACCGAAAGGGCATTTTGCAACTAGGCATTTTACATAACTTTCTTTGGAATTTTCCCAACAAAAATTTACAATAGAATTCCAAATATTCATAGTTACTAAATTCTATAGTTTCTGCAGCCCAAGGACAACAAGCATTATAACGTCGCCTTCTTCCTTTCTTTACTTTGCAGCAGCAACTTCAGAAAATAATAATAATAATAATAATAATAATATTGTTGCATAAACTTTCACAGTGTCATTAGTGGCATGGACTTTTACTATGTCACATAATTTTCCAATTATGCAGAAAAAACTTCCATTCAAGATCCAACAAAAATCTCTAGATCAATCTTTATTATTTGACCAAGAGCAAACATCACGGTTGGTGTTCTTCAGAATTTGAAAGTTATCTCATTAGAATGTTTGCAAAACTTGGATTTGTTGGACTGTGGAGTTTGTTTCTTAATAGAACCTCCATGCTTTATATCTCTAAGGATTCTTCCATTGTGCTTCCGAAGAAATCTTTTCCTTCAAAGATGCTGACCAACAGATGATTTTTTTGAATCGAAAGAGATCAATCAAGCCTCCTTGTTCCTCTGCATCCTTGCTTTTATATAAGAGTCAAAAATAAAAAAAAAATTCAGGTTTTGCCCAATATCTTCCCTTACAAGACCTATGCTTCGGGAGAAAGGAGAATCCTTCTGCAAGCCTTTCAATATGAGTATCGAATACACGAAGACATGCGGCAACGTCTTCCCCTTTCATCACCATCACCATTTCATCACCTTCAAGTAAGGTGGCGGCTGACCAGAGCTTGGCGGCGACAGGGGCAGCGGACTCCGACGACAGCGATGACTTCTTCTTGATTGCGGCGAAGTGAACAACGAGCTGCTTGGTCCGCAGGCCGAGGTCGTAGGGTGCGTTGATTTTCTTAGCGAAAGAGAAGACCTCAGCGTCATCCATGAAGGGCTCGGATCCGAAAACGCGAGGACGACGTCTGAACGGGCGGAGGGCTCTGTTCTCCTCTTTTCTTCAAGAAACTTCTTTCTTCTCTTCTTTTTTTTATTATTTTTGAACTCTCTTTATTTCATCTCTTCGTTTCTACCTTGGCCCCATTGTTTACGTTTGGCTTTTACTATAATACAAATTTATTCAAAGCCGCTTGGCTCCATCAACAACACCAAGATCCTCCCTCCAACGGGCTTTTCATAACATTATGTTTACGATTTACCCAAAGCCTTTCTCCTTCTAAGCAGCTCCATCGAGAAAATAAGCCAGCGTCTCAAGTCCAATTACTAATACCTTTTCTTTTTTATCGGAGTGGGGGAGCTTCATCTCCTTCTCTTTCTTCTTGGCCGCCATCCTTCTTCTCTCCCCCTTTTTGATTTTCTCTAATTCCCTCTTTATATAAACAATCCCCTTTCATTTTCCCTTTCCTTTTTTTTCATGAATATTCAAAATCAATCACTCATTTTATTCTTTCCCTTTCCTTTTCTTATTCTTCCAAGAATATTAAAAATCAATCACTCATTGATTTGTTTTCTTTCCTTTTCTTATCCTTCCAAGAATATTGAAATTTGATTTGATTTTTTTTTATTTGATTAATTGATTTTTTTTTTGAAAAATTATATTTATATTTTCCCATATTTGCCTCGTGATTTTTTTCTCGGATTGATTTGATTGGCTTATTTGTTCCTGGATTGGCTTGGATTTGCCTCGGATTGTGCCCTGATTATCCTAGATTTTCAGATTTTTTAACTTGCCGCAGACTGTGGTCCTTAGATTGCCTCGCATATGACCGATACATATTTTCTATTTGAAATTAAAATATTTTAATTTCAACGTATTTCAAAATATTTCATCATAATATTTCATTATTGGCTCCTTGAGACATTTTGTATTTTCAAGGCTTATAAATATATTTTATATATTCCCCCTTTTTTATTTTATTTTTTTTTTAGGGTAAACAGTTTGTTTGTTTGTTTAGGAAATTGATGTGAATTTGATTATTACTGATTACTGCATGCCTAGGATGACTGGGTATGACCTTGTCAAGAAAATCAAGGTATGTTTTTTATTTTGTTTTGAGTTTATTATTATTTTTTCTTAAAGAAAAAATAATAAAAGTGGAATTGATTGGATTTCTGTGTTCTTTTGAATCAGGAATCATCATCTCTCAAAAAAAAAAGGACATCCCATGTTGTTATAATGTGTTCTGAAAATGTCCCTTCAAGGATTAATAGGTCTTTTTCTCATCTTTCTTTGATTTTTAGGTGTCTTTAGATGGAGGAAAAACTTCAGACTTCTCCACTTTTTCCAAAATATTATTTCTGCATGTTGATGATTTGGATCAAAACAAGTCTAAGATGAAAACTTTGTGATCTTTTCTAGATGCTTGGAAGAAGGAGCAGATGAATTTTTTTTTGAAACCAGTGAGGTTATGAGACACGTAAAAGCTCAGATCTCATATACTAAAAGGAAAATCCAAAGAACAACAAGAAGAAGAGCAACAACAGCAACAAATTTACTCTTTCTCTCTCATTCCCTCTTTAAATTTGTATAGATACTTAAATATTTTTTTTGAAATTTCTGAATGTTGTATTTTTGGATAGTGAAACATTTTCTTCATCAATAAAATCTGTTTTTTTTATTATTAATTAATTTGGTCTCTTCAGATATTATCAAAGATATAATAATAATAACAATAATAATAATAATAATAATAATAATTAATTATTATTATTATCCTATAGCAGCGGATATTTTCGCCGCTATTGGTCCGGCTTTCGCGATATACCTCCTTATAGGCCGTTAATCCGTTAAAGTTCCCCATAGCAGCGGATATATCCGCCGCTATTAGGCTCAAGTGCTGGTAATGGGACCCTATCCGCCGCTATAGTTAACAGCGGATATATCCGCCGCTATAGACTCTCAATAGCTGTGAACATAACCTATAGCGGCGGATATATCCGCCTCTATAGGTGGATTTTCCGCCGCTAAAGATTTTACCGACGGAGGATTTAGCGGCATGTGATATTTGCCGCTATATATATATATATATAGCGGCGGATATATAATCTATAGAGGCGGATATATCCTCCGCTATAGGTTATATTTCCTCTTGTGCGCTTAACCACATTAATATATTTTTTGGAATTTTTTGCACTTCTTACAAAATTTTTAGATTTTTTTTTTTGTTTTTTTGGGAGATTTCTAAGTTTATTTTATTTTTTCCGAATTTATGGATTACAATTTTTTTTTTTAGAAGTTTATCTAATTGCTTAGGGTTTTTAAAATTTTATTTATTTATTTATTTATTTTTTAATTTAAACGATTTTCTAGGGTTTTATAAGTTTTTTCTTTTTATTTTTAATTTTTTATGAATATTTTATGCCACATCAGCAAATATATTAACAAGGTTAAGCGTTTTGGTATTTTGTTGCTCACGGTTAGATTATATGGTACTAAAGTGCTTAAAGTTAAATCTCAAAGTTAAACCACGAGCACCGAATTGAAAAAGAGGCAACTGAAATTTCCCCAAGGATTTATTTTAATGCAGAGAAACTAATTTTTAATTTTAATATGGATTTATTATTATTATTTTTATATATTTTTTAGATATTATATATTTTTTATTTTTTGATAAATAGGATTTTTTGTTTTTATTATTATTGTAAAAAAAAAATAAATTGAAAGTAGAAAACCGTTATACATGTGCCGGTAATATTCAATTTAGTAAGAAAATATATCAAATTAAAGAATGGGTACCATTCATCCAATATGAGTTCGACACATCAGTGTCCCAACACTTTTAGATTGTTCCTGCAGTGCATCATACTGCCAACCAACTCACACAATGAGGTGTCAAACTCTTAATTGGATGGGGATACAAGCTACCTTAAGAGACAAGACCCACCCCCTCCCAGCTCTATTCCCAGTGTAGGATCACCGACGGACTAGAGGAGCTCCCAGTCATCTTCTCTAGCTATTGTTGATATCTCCCATCACTACAAATCTTAACTGTTGATCAAGAATTATTTTCGCTATAAACTCTCGACTATTGTTTTTATTAACATTTCAAGAAATTATAAGTAACCTATTTTCTCTACAGTTGAACCATGCATGTATGTTGAGTTTGGAGTTATCGCCGATTGTTTGGTTGTGCTCTTTTAATCATAACTATTTTGTTTGATAAGTTTTGCTTCTATGGGATTTATTGAGATTTCTGTATACGTCTCCAAATGTGTCTATGTTTTGACCTTTGTCAATGGGGGTTAAATATTGACAGTGTCAACACGCTTTTGATTATGAACTAGTTCAGCTTGTGTTGTCGGTGATAATAACAACCTTGTTGATAGTTCTGTCGGGTTGTCCACGGTTGTAAAATGTGTTGCAACACCAATTGCAACTCACCGCTTACAGAATATCTTGAAGGAGAATAGCTAATACATTCACACACAAGCAAAGCGAGACATACACAAAAAGATACACAAGAGTAGGTAACCCAGTTCAGCTTCCAAGCCTATATTTGGGAGCCCAAGCCCGGATATAAAAATCCACTAAAAGAGGGTGAAAAACATGTGTACAAACATATATATATATGACACACACTCTCTCACCACAACATCATCACCCTATCCCAAAAATTGTCAGCAACTCTAAGCTCTTCCTCAAGGTTTTCTCCACAAGTCACCAGTCAATTTTCCCTAGTTGGGTCTTCAGATACTTTATTTGCCTAAGATTTCGCATTCCTCTTTAATTATCGCCATAATCTCCGCAGTTACTAAATTGGACTCCTTCCACATTTAGCCGTTGCAATCTAGTTGTAACTATGGTTGCAACACGACCCGGCTAACCAACTGACCAAGGCACCAGCTTCCATTGCTCTATGACCTCGAGACACCTGCAATCCTCTTGGTTGAGTTCTGAGTCGACTATGTCGGATCCACCTGATCCCGACCACCGCAACTAGCTGGATTTCCTCTCCGTCACATTCTCAGCTTCATCAACATCGCACCTCCCAAGGAGGGAGATCTTCACATAAAAAGAACATCATCCAAAACTTGATCTCCTCAATCACAGTTTTGGTTGTTTAATCTTCTAGAATGCTTCATTAGTTTCCAAATATGGCCTTCAATCATATCTAGATTTGGCGTCAGTCAAAGTTTGCATTAATCACCAATTATTTGACAAATCCACTCACCAATCTAATCCCAAATCAACTCTCTGCATGTAGTAATCTCCTTCTAAGTTCGCATCATCTAAGCTTGGACTGCACCCAACTTTGACTATGTTTAACCAGCTTTAACTATGTTAACTTGTCCGATATATAGCTTGCCTGACTTCCTCTGCAAACAACATCAAGGCAAATGAGAGAGGGTCGTTTGCAAGACCTCCCCGAAGGAATCAAACTTGGCAAAGGCCTAATGCACCCCGTAAGTACTCAAATCTATTTGAGTTAAGGGGTTTGGTGAAAATGTGAGCTAGTTGCTCTTTTGTTACAACATGATCCATACCTATAATCTTGTTCTCAACCAAATCTTGGATGAAGTGATGACGAAGATCAATGTGCTTGGTACGTGAATGTTGAACTGGATTTTTGGAGATATCGATGGCACTTTTGTTGTCACAAAACACAATCATCTATCCTTATTTCAATCCATAATCTTCAAGCATTTTCTTCATCCACAACAGTTGTGTGCAACAACTTCCTGCAGCTATGTATTCACCTTCTGCAGTAGAGAGGGATATTGAAGTCTACTTCTTACTATACCAAGTAACTAGATTGGTGCCCAGGTAGAAGCATCCTCCAGAAGTGCTCTTACTATCATCTATGTTGTACGCCCAGTCAGCATCACTGTAACCTGCCAAATGTGTATTGGAATCTGGCGAGTACCGAACATCATATTCAGTAGTTCCTCCAACATAGCTTACGATTCTTTTGATAGCAGTTAAGTGAGATTGTTTTGGTGTAGACTGATAACATGCACAGACTCCAACACGGAAACAAATATCAGATCTGCTTGCAGTGAGATATAGTAAGCTCCCAATCATGCTCATGTAGAGGTCGAGATCCACCTCTTTCCCATGTTCATCCTTAGATAGTTTTTCACCAACACCAATTGGAGTTCTAACATGCCTGACATTTTCTAGTCTAAGCTTCTTCACAAGATTTTTTGCATATTTACTTTGAGTAACAAAAATGCCATCATTGCACTGTTTAATCTGAAAGCCCAGGAAATAGCCCTACCATGCTCATCTCAAATTTCTGCTGCATAAGTAGTACAAATTCATAAACTTGCTGCTGAGATGTTGATCCAAACATAATATCATCTACATAGATTTGTGCAACCATGAGATCTCCTTGTGTTCTTCTGATGAACAATGTTGTGTCGACTCCCCCCTCTTTGTAACCTTTCTCAAGTAGAAACCTGGTGAGCCGTTCATACCAAGCACAGGGAGCTTGTTTTAGACCATAGAGAGCCTTCTTTAGTTTGAATACATGATCTAGATTCTAAGGATCTTCAAAGCCTTTTGGTTGCTCCACATACACTTCTTCATTTAGGATTCCATTGAGGAAAGCACTTTTAACATCCATTTGATATAGTTTGAACCCCATGCAGCAAGCAACAACCAGTAACAACCTGATAGACTCCAACCTGGCAACTGGTGCAAATGTCTCATTAAAGTCTATGTCTTCAACTTGGGTGTACCCTTGAGCAACCAGTCTTGCCTTATTTCTAACAATATTTCCCTTTATCGGTTTTGTTCTTGAAGATCTATTTTGTTCCAATGACATTCACATCTTTGGGTCTAGAAACCAAGGTTCACACATCATTTCTGACAAACTGATTCAACTCTTCTTCCATAGTTGTAATCCTTTTAAAAAGAACATCAACAGAATCTTGTACTACATACGGATGGTTCTATAAAATACACCAAAATTGTTTACATGACCAAATACAAAATAAGGATAAAAAAGGGGTGCTAATAACTGTGCAAGGATCCTAGGCTCTCCATCTACCCCCAACTATCTACTCCTCGGGGTTTGACAAAGCTGAACAAAAGAGTAAAATGAGCTTGAGAGCTTAGTAAGCATCCACTAAATATAAATAAACCATGCAGGATTTCTTGATAGCATATAAAATAAAACAGTATCGATGGCATATTATATTTACAGAAATGATACAAATCCAAACAACATGATTACAATAATAATTTCATCAGAAGATAAAAAACCAAGTCATAAAATCAGAGGATTTGTATTCGTACTCGAAAATAATACTCTCCCAAACATGCTAAGACCTACTAACCCCGATGGTGCGGGTCAAATTAAAATTCCATTTATTTTACCTCAGTGGCCCGAGTCAAATCAAGTCGTTCCTGCCATTTATTTTATCTCAGTGGCCCGAGTCAAAAGAA
This sequence comes from Dioscorea zingiberensis, assembly GCA_026586065.1. NCBI lineage: Eukaryota > Viridiplantae > Streptophyta > Magnoliopsida > Dioscoreales > Dioscoreaceae > Dioscorea > Dioscorea zingiberensis. The sequence goes on from CM048818.1 coordinate 62,710,515, forward strand.
GTCGTCCCTACCCTTAATTTATTTTACCTCGGTGGCCCAAGTCAAAAGTCAAAAGTGTTAGTGCAAATGCACTTGGTTGGCACTATTTGACAAGACAACATAGTCAAAGTTGGGTAAACATAGTCAAAGTTGGGTGCAGTCCAAGCTTGGATGATGCAAACTTAGAAGAAGATTGCTACATGCATGCAGAGAGCTGATTGGTGAGTTGATTTGGCAAGTAATTGGTGATTGATACAAACTTTGATTGACGCCAAATTTAGATATGATTGAAGGCCATATTTGGCACGCAAATATGGTGGAAACTAATGAAGCATTCTAGAAGATTGGACAACCAAAACTGTGATTAAGAAGATCAAGTTTTGGATGATTTTTTTTTATGAAGATCTCACTCCTTGGGAGGTGCGATGTTGATGAAACTGAGAATGTGACAGAGAGGAAGTACAGCTAGTTGCAGTGGTCGAGATCAAGTGGATCCGACGTAGTCGACACAGAACTTAACTAGGAGGGTTGCAAGTGTCTCGAGGTCGTAGAGCAATGGAAGCTGGTGCCTTGCATTGTTACTTATCCCTTGTATTAGTATACTTTGACCAGGTTCTGATGCCTTGCATATACAGTGGGGCCCTCCCCACATATATGCTATTGGTCTACCGACGTCCTAGTTGGGTTCAGGGCGTGACAAAATGTATACAATTTGAGAACAAAAAAGAGACTAATTTAAAGATTAGGTCTTAGCTGATATATAATCATAACAAAGGGGCGTGATGATGATGTTAGATTGTACGGCAAGGTTCTATAATGAAAAAGCATTGGACTTTAGACTTTAATTAAAGAAGCCAAAAACTTAATTAAAGATTAGAATGTTGTGGAGATGTCTCATGTTTTGGATGTATCATCCTTGTTTATTTCTATTAACATTTTGGTGAAACATTGCGATGCACTTGATGAGAAGGCTAGCTTCACTTGGATTCTCTAATATCATTGGTGACATCAACATTAACCAGTACATGGATGATCTTACCGTTTATATTGCCATAAATTAAAAAATAGTATTCATATTTTAAAAAAAAAAATCATCAGTGACATCAACATTAACTAGTGCACATAGTTTTTATTTCCTAAGATAGACAACAAGTTTCAAAACAATATAAATTCAATTCAAACTTGTTGGTACTTCAAATGGACGGAACCTTGGGATTTGCACTCTACTCATAGACAAACTAGAAAGATGTGAAATGAGACAGTTGGATCAGGGACTTCAAGAGATTGATGACAGCCTCAGGAGGTCGCCTTGTAGAGAGATAGCTAAACGTCAATCACCGGAGACTTCTTTCTTGCAAGGAAAGTCCAAGGGCTTCTCTCATGACCCTCCGACGCTCAAATCAGTTGAGTATAAACGGTGGAAGAGGGAGAGAAGTAGTAATAAATATATATAGGGTGGCAGAGGAGGTGAGGAAAGTCTCAAGGTTGAAGATGAGTATAGTGCCCAAGAGACTAGAAGTCCCTTCTCTTTTCTCTTTCCTCTCCTTTCATATCTCATGAGTTGCCATCAAGCGGTTAGTTGTAGGGTGTTGCCCCTAACACCTGTGCCAGCTCAATCGTACAGGGGCGTGCTTTACACGGGCCTTGACTGCCCACACACTGTATGTGTGGGCGCTTGTCCCTACCAGGCGTCACCCCTGACACCGGCGCGGGCACGCTCCCTTTTGTAGATGGGTAGTTGGGAATCTCCACATGGCCTTACAGGAGTCGATTGTCCTAGTGTGTGACCTTGTCATTCTTGTTGCATCAGATTGCGCCATGTGTAGGACCCGATTTTCCCACGTAACAATACTTATTTTTAATGTTTAGATCTAGAGTTTAAATAATGTAGCATTTCTGATATTAGTTTTAAAATAATTTTTTTTAAGAGTAAGTTACTTTTTAAACCCTACCTCCCACAATACAAAATAGAATGTATCACAAATAAAAAATAAAAAAATAAAAAAAATCTTGAATTTTATAAACCCAAAGTTAAAATTACTGACAAAATTTAATTTTATTTTTTTAACAATTTAACTCTTTATTTGCTTTACATACAAGTACTAAGTTAAACTATTGATGGATAATAAATTAAATAGCAGATATGTATTACAAATAAATTAAATGTTAGTTAGTATGCATCATGAATAATCTGACCAACCGCATGGCATGCATTAATTCATGCTTTTACGTGACTCCTTTTAGTTCACATGCTTCACACATTAATACAACTAAAAATCACCACTATAATCTCTTTTGGAATTAGACCAGTACTCTGCAACCAGCTTTGCAAAGTATGAATCACTCCTTTCCATCAAAACTGAAGGCTTCTCATATTCCACAAGTTTTCCTGTAATTCATATATAACAACAATAATCACTTAAATTAGTTATAATCTGAAGAAAAAAAGAATGAAATGATATATAAATTATGAAAATTAATTAAGTACCATAAGAGAGGACCATAACCATATCACTGTCTGTAACAGTGGGAACTCTATGAGCAATGGTGACAACAGTGCAGCTTGTGAACTCCTGCCTGATGATCCTCTGCAACACTGCATCAGTTGCAGAGTCTATGGATGCTGTAGCTTCATCAAGAACCAGAATTTTGTTCTTTCTTAGTAGAACTCTTCCCAGACAGAACAGCTGCCTCTGTCCAGCACTCCAGTTCTCCCCATCATCATTCACTGCCAATCATATCATGTTTATCATCGGTTTCAGTGAAATTGAAGCAAAGGTATTAGAATATTAGCATTCACTGTTAATTTGTGAATTAATTATATACCAGAAGAATCAAGACCAGAAGGAATGCTGCTGATTGTAGCCTTTAATTGGCACTTCTCCAAAGCCTACAGCAGACAAACAATCAGATTATGATAAGAATGATCTAATTTTTTCTGTTTATATATACTTATATATATGCTGACCTCCCAAATCTCTTGATCACTATGCAGACCAAGGGGATCCATGTTACTTCTCACAGTGCCTCTGAAAAGAGTTGGTTCTTGAGGAATTATACTGAGCTTCATCCTGAGATCCTTGAGACCAATGGAGCAAATGTCAAGGCCATCAATAAGAATTCTCCCTGCTGCTGGCTCTAAAAGCCGAAACAAAGCACCGATTAGTGTTGTCTTCCCACTTCCTGTTCTTCCAACCACTCCAACCTTGTTTCCTGCCACAATTCTGCAAGTGATTCCCTTCAAAACATATGGCGCAGTTGCACGATATTTCACCTGATCATCAAACATACAACATGTTGCTAAATGTTAGCAGTTATCGGTTATCTGTTATTTGATGATAGGGTAAAGTTAGATCCATGCCTTCAAGTCCTGGAAGTCTATACTTCCTTCAGACGGCCATGAAGGTGGTGGCCTTCTATCACTGATGACTGCTGGAGGCTCTGGTTCTATGTGCATGAACTGTTTGATCCTTTCCACTGAAATGATATAATTATCCAATCCAGAGTACCAACGAGTCATAAACACTTGAGCTGAAGAGAGTGTTAGCGCATAGGACAGAGCTAAACCCACAAATCCTGAACATAAACAAAAGATCAAAAAAGATCAATGTATTTGTTAAGAGAAATGCTGTATGTGCCAAATTCGTTGACCGAATTAGGTACACGAATTCGGCACATATTGCATTACTCATTTGTTAATACTTTGAAAACTAGTGAAAAGTCCCAAATTCCAATACCTGGAGCAATGGTTCCCTGAGGAAGCAAGACAAGGAAAAGAGCTGAAGTAAGTATGGTCAAATTCTGAAGTGCTTCAACCCTGACAAGCACCCATTCCATTGCAGCAATAGTGTGAAAGAAGAGTGTTGCATCAGTGTCAATGAGCTGAAGGTTTGTCTGTATAAACCTCTCCGTCATTGCAAAAGCTCTGATCGTTACCACGCCAAGGATCGTCTCTCCGACATAGTTCATGACCGGTGCCTTGGTAGTTCCATTGATCCTCACAAGTTCCCTTGCAGAAGCTAGATAGTATCTCTATATAACAATAATAAACCAGTTAGATGAGATATCAGATATCAATCCAATTCAGAGCAAGATGACTCTATTTAACTGAGGATTACCTGCACATACACCATAAATATTGTAACGGGAATGGCTACAAGAAGCACTTGCCATGTCACTTTGGACATTATCAGTGTGATTCCTATGATCTCAACAGCACCAGCAATCATAAAGGAGATGCAGTATGTTATGTCATAGTCCAGAATGCTCATATCTGAAGATGCCTGCAGAATCAAACAATTGTAATTTCTTGAATGAATAGATTGCTGCGATTGAAAGTGAATTGAATGAAATCATGAATATATCTAACCCTGGTTAAAATCCTTCCAACTGGAGTTGAATCAAAGAAGAGCATTGGAGCCTTGAAAACTGAATCCATGAATGCAGAAAAGAACTCTTTGGAGGCCTTCAATCCAAGTCTTGCTGAAATCCAACTCCTTGCATACACAAAGAAGCAGCTGAGAATTGACATTGCCGCATAAACACCTACAACTAGGCCTCCACCAATGTGAGTCATTTCAACAGTCACTGCCAACCAGTAGGTTGAAAGGATTTGGAAAACAAAGAATGCAGATTGTGATAAGATGACCGAGATGAAATGAATATAACCCCGTGAGACTTGCAAGTAGTCTTTGTGTGGTTTCCAACCAACATCTCCGATTTCCATCCGTTCGTCTTCTGTGATTTGAATTGAAGATGGGGCTGTGATTTCACTCTCACTGCTCTGCTTCAGTGGCTGCTGCACACTGGACTCAAACTGATTGCCAAATTCATGCTTTTTTACAGAGTCTACAGCTGTCATTGAAGACTGATGAGCATGCACAAGTTGTTCAAATGTTGTTCCACTCTTTAGAATCTCCATATAGCTTCCTGACTGCAGGACACTTCCGTTATCCATAACCTGGATAAGCATCAAGCAATGAGAAAACTAGGCCACTGTAAGCATCTCATTAACTATCTAAATTAAAGTTAACTTTTCTTACCAGAATTCTATCTGTTTCTGCTAGAAATTCCACTTGATGTGTCACAAGGATGACTGTTTTGTCTTGTAGAGCAGACATGACACAATCCTGAATGTTTTCAGGACAATTTACAAAAACTTGATATGAAATTCAATCACAATGCAGCATGATTTTTTTACTTACATGGAAGAGGATTGCACCGGTATGTGCATCCACTGCGCTGAAAGGATCGTCGAGAAGATAAATATTGGCATCATTGTAGACAGCTCTAGCAAGCTGAATCCTCTGCTTCTGTCCTCCACTCATGTTCAATCCTCTCTGACCAATCTCAGTCATGTCTCCATGATCAAAGTTCTCAATATCGTTATCAAGAGCACAAGCTCTAATGGCCATTTCGTACCTTGGCTTGTTCATTGGCTTCCCATATAGTATGTTATCACGAATCGTCCCGCTTTGTATCCAAGAACTTTGGGACACATAGGCAACAGAACCATAGATATCAACCTAGATTCAACAAAGAGAAAGAAATCAAAACTTCAAATCATTGACGTGAACCACTTATAGATCATTGAAACATATTGTTCGTTAGTAACTCACAGATCCTGAGATTTTCGACATTTCTCCAAGTATGGCACTTAGAAGTGAAGACTTCCCAGAGCCAACTGCTCCACAAACAGAAATCTTCTCTCCTCTTCTGAAATCCAAATTCACATTCTTCAATGTGGGAATGGATGAATTTGGCTCCCAACTAAAGACTCCATTCTCTATCTTGATACTCAATTCAGAGTTCATCAGTGGATATCTCTTTACAACATCTTCCTTGACTTCATCTTCCTGCAAGAAAACTTCGATACGGTCTAATGACACCTTAACTTGAATCAACACTGAAAGGACCTCTGGAAGCATTCTCACAGGCTCGGACATTGCTCGTAAGCTTGCTAACACTGTAAATATAGTCACAGCATCAAGAGGAGCACTTCCCATGCATGTAGTTCCAGCAAAAACCACAGCAGAAACAATAGTAGGAGACATCCAATACAATGCAGTACCAAATGCCTTCTTCTCCTGTGTTTCAGTTAACCACTTGAATTCAATTCCCCTCAGAGATTCTATAACTTTTCTGAAATGCTCCTCCCATGACTGCAATTTGATGATCTTCATGTTGTTCAAGACTGCAGATGTGGCTCTCAATCTTTCATCCTGAGCCACCATAAACTTTGTTTGATATCCTTGTAAAATCTTTGCAAATGGGACATTAAGAGCACCACAAATGACCAAGGGGACTAAGCCTGGAAGGGCTCCAGAACCAACAGCGCTGAAAAGAATGACTACTGAACATAAAAATTGAATTGGAAGACTCCATGCCATGTGAAACCACCACGGAAACTCTCCAAGTCGATATGCATCAACGGCTATATAATTGACTATCTCTCCGGCCGAATGGTTCCTTCGTCCTAAGCTTGAAAGTCTGAATTGTTTTTGAAAAATGGCTGCCATGAGTGCAGACCTCATCCTCATACCACACCTTCTTGAATCAAAGAACCAATGTCTCTGTGACAGAGACTCAACAACCTTGGTTAGAATCAAGAGCACTACTAAAGAGAGCCCCCAGACGAGATCATCATCTTCGCGGTATGAATAACTAACAAATGCATACAGTAACACTGGAGAAGATGATATCGAGATTGTTTTCAGAAGTGCATATAATCCCACCAAAAGCATCTCCTTCAAGTAACACTTTGCCAAGGCAAAGAGTACCAAGTTCTTGCTCCTTGAATTGCTCTTCTTCTGAAATTCCCATTCCTTGGCAAATTTATTGTAAGCTAGTAGAGCTTCATCTTCAGAATCCAAACTTGGGATGTCACTGAGACTCAATGGTTTACATTTGCCAACTTTGAGCAGAGGATTAAGCCAAGAGAAAGCCAATCTGCTGAAAATACCAGCCTTTTTCAACTCAACTTTGTTTTCTTTCTTATCAATCAACAGAGATTGAGACAAGCTCTCACTTTCCTCGTCTTGATATTCATGGTGTCTGAAACAGAGTCTGATGCTGCAGACTAGGAGAAACAAGCTCAAAAGCCATGATACAATTTCTATAGTATCAAGGCTCTGATTTTTCACCAAATCTTCAACATTAACTGCCGAGATGAGCAAAGAGAACAGGAACCACCAAAGTGAAACTATAATTCTCAATGATCTTCCAGGTTGAATGTTCAAAGACACTGCCAGAGCTATCCAAATCAATCCTCTCACAAAGTAAATCACTAAACTCTGCAGAAAACCAGCAGTGAAGTATGCAATGCTAGTAAATGCACAACAGAGTGAAACAACCAGAAACACCCAGTTCTTACTCCTGTTCCTGCCAATGTTTTCTCCATTCAGAACAGCAGAAAACAATCCCACCAAGTAGACAAGAATGAATGCAAGATTAAAAACATCTAACAAGCTTCTAGGAGTGCTAGAAGACCAAGGGAGGCAACCTACAACAAAAGCAAACAACCAAGGATTAAAAACAACATAAAATTGCAAAAAAAAAAAAAGTGAAAACTATCAAACATGAACAATAGTACTAAAGTAAACCAACCTTGCAGGTTGGGGATGGTACTGAAAGCCATGATCTGAGTGGAGGTCTCTGCTTGGAGTCAAGTAGATGTGATACATTTGTACACTTTCACATGGTATATAGAAGTCAAAAATGTATTTTTGGTTTATGAATTATAGTATATTATTCATTTTGATCCATATATTATGAAAAAGTTCATTACGGTCCCTGTATTTTTGTAGTTGTGGCAATTACAGTCCCTAAGGCTGACGTGGCAGCCACCTAAACTATGGGCTAAATACATGCATTTTTTTCAGCTGACGTGGCATTTAACGTGGAACAGAAAATAAATTTTCCAATATGTTAATTAAATAATGCTAACGTGGCATGCTGACGTGGCAGAAAAAATAAAAAAATATGAAAAAAAAATCAGAAAAAAGAGAAAAAACCATGTGGCATAAAAAAAAATAAAAAAAAAATGAAAAAAACACAGAAAAAGTGGGAAAATCAATGTAGCATAAAAAAAATTAAAAAATATGGGAAAAAAACAGAAAAAGTGGGAAAATCAATGTGGCATGCCATGTGGCATAAAAAATAAAAAAAAATATGAAAAAAAAATCAGCAAAAGTGGGAAATACTATGTGGCATGCCACGTGGTATAAAAAAAATAAAAAATATGAAAAAAATCATAAAAAGGGAAAACTACGTGGTATGCCACGTCAGCATGCCATGTAGCATAAAAAATAAAAAAATGTGAAAAAAAAAGAAAATAGGAAAAACCGTGGCATGCCACGTGACATAAAAAAAATATGAAAAAAAATCATAAGAATGGAAAATCCACGTGGCATGCCACAGTAACACATAAAAAAATAAAAAAATATAAAAAAAATTAGAAAAAATAGGAAAAACCATGTGGCATGACATGTGGCATAAAAAAATAAAAAAAATCAGAAAAATGGGAAAACCCGTGTGGCATGCCATGTCAGCATGCCATGTGGCATAAAAATTAAAAAAAATGAAAATAAAAAAAATATATGAATGCGGTGTAAAAAGGTAAGGTTTTTTCCCCTTATTTTTTTTCATATTTTTTTTTTTATTTTTTATGTAATATGACATGGCATGCTGACGTGGCATAAAAATTAAAACAAAAATATGAAAAAATCAGGGAAAAACCTTACCTTTTTACACAACATTCATATTTTTTCTTCTTGATTTTCATTTTTTTTTTGAATTTTTTATGCCACGTGGCATGCTGACGTGGCATGCCACATGGGTTTTTCCCATGTTTCCTTATTTCTTTTTTCATATTTTTTTTTTATTTTTTATGCCACATGGCATGCTCTCATGGCATGCCACGTGGTTTTTCCATTTTTTCTGATTTATTTATTTATTTATTTATTTTTTTTATGCCATGTGGCATGACACATGGGTTTTCCCATTTTCTGATTTTTTTTTCATTTTTTTTTTATTTTTTTATGCCATGTGGCATGCCACATGGTTTTTCCCATTTTTTTCTGATTTTTTTTTTCATATATTTTTTTTTATTTTTTTATGCAACGTCAGCATTATTTAATTAACAATATTGAAAAATTTGTTTTCTGTGCCACATCAGATGCCATGTCAGCTGCCACATTATATTAAAAAATGCATGTATTTAACCCGTATTTTAGGTGGCTGTCATGTCAGCACTAGGGACTGTAATTGCCAAAACTATAAAAATATAGAGACCGTAATGAATATTTTCATAATATAGGGATCAAAATGAACAATATATTATAATTCAGGGATCAAAAATACATTTTAGGCTATATAAAACACAGGAAAATGGTTTTGCATAGTATGTCCAGGTGATCTTGATTGATAAAAACTTTCACTTTGTTTTTTCCTATTGGATTGATGATCCCAGCATTTGCTCATCTTTGTCTCCACGTTTCTTCCATTAACCAAAGAAGAGTCGAGTCTTAAATTCTAAGGAACGCATTGTCAGCAGCTGTGTTTATAGTTGCGGAGGTGTCTTCAGACGCCAAATAAGAACTCTTCAACGCCATGCCATCACCAAAGCACCACATTTTTTACATGTTACTCGCTGTTATGGAATCTTAGATCTCATTATATACATATATATGACTGAGATTTCTGCATACATATGGTTGTTGTGGAAGGAAATGTATATACAGTAAATTATATAATATATATATTTTTTTGATAAATGTGACAAACTATTTTTTATTTTATTAAAAGCATGTGAAGTGGTTGAATCATTAATATCATTTTGAGAGGTGAGCCGTAGTCAACTTTTATATAAAATATTTTTTCAAATGATATAAAAAATTAATAAAATAAAAAATATATTATAGAATGACAACATGCGATCCTCACTAGTTTATTTTTTTTAAAATATCGAGATTCAAAGTTTTAGATTTGTCTTTCATTTATTCTAAACAAGACAAAAATATTTATATTGTATGAATTATTTATTTTTTTGAGGGGCCCTGTTGATATTGACTATATTAGAGGGAGACAGAGACTAACATGGTGCCTTCTATGCTATCGTGAAGATATTGGTACCTTTCTCTATATCTGCACTCAATTTATTATACCCCACATTTACACCTACACCAAATAGATATGGGTGCACACCCCATGGCATGGTGCCATTCATGGTACCATCGAATTTACCTGACTAACACTGGATCCATGAAAGTTACCAAAAGTGACACCTCGTATACATTAATTTCATTAATAATCAAGAAAGTGATTGAGAAAGATTGAGAACAAAAATTCACCTAAGACAAAATGTGATTTTAATATTTTTAAGTAGGCTAAAAATAAGAATCTGGTTGGCTGGTCACTTAGCCCATAACAGACTACGCAAGTATACACTTTGTTGTAGTTTATACCTTGAAACAACATTTAAATGTTATCCTTAATAATTTGTGTGTATATAAAAAGTTAGATTTTTAGAAATATCAAACAATTGAAAAAGGAGACTAATTTAAAGATTAGGACTAGCTAATATATAATCATAACAAAGGGGCGTGATGATGATATGTCAGATTGTAAGGTGTAGGGGAGAAACACGGTTGAACAATACAATAGAAAATCAACACTGCAGCTGAGTTCGGACAGAGAGGCAGGTGGGCCCATCTAGATCTGGATAGACCCGTTTGGCTCTATGGTCGTCTGGATCTTGACAAGCTTGTTTAGTTCTTTGTTTGCTTGCAGGTGGGTCCGTCTGGATTGCAGACATATTTGTTTTGCTCTCTGGTTTCTGCAGAATGAGCACATGTTCTTGGATCTTCTCTTCCCCTTTCTCTTGTGTACAAAATAGGTAAACAATCAAACTAACAAGATGATAAACAAAGACACATACTTTTAGCGTGGAAACCTCTTCCAATAAGGGGAAAAACCACGGGACTCCTTAGAGCCTCTTAAACCCTTTCAACTATATCGATTTGGTCTTCTCTAGTTAACTAGAGGAATACAAGCCAAGGGGCATCAACATACAAGAGAAACAAGCTTTCTCAAGCTACACATGCCATCACACACATAAATGATGATATCAACAATGAGGAGAGAGTAAATAAAGATCAAACCCTACAACTTTGGAGAGATTCTCACAAGGAAACCTTCACCCCGATCTTGAGTGAAGTTCGACACCGATTTGCCTATCTTCTTGCAAGCCCTAGCTTCTCCTTCTTCTCCTCTCTTCTTGTATGAATATATGAAACCCTTTCCTCCCTTTAACCCTCAATATCTCACTTGTTGAATGAGTCCCCCAACTTGTGGTTTAACCTAACCACATAACTCTCTTAATGTGGTGGAGGCCCACCCTAAGGAAGTTGAGTCTAGCCCAAATGGGGTTGACCCAACCCAACAATTCTCCCCATGTGCACCATTTGGGGGGCTCGACCAAGCCAGCTCTTTGCTTACATTCTTCGAACTTCTCTCGAGGCAAACTCTTTGTCAACATGTCTAATCCATTCTGACTTGTGTGCACCTTCTCCAAGTACAACTGCTTGGCTTCTCAGACATCTCGAATCCAATGGTACCTGACACCAATGAGCTTGGACTTTAAGTGGATGCTTGAATTATTGGAGAGATGTATAGCACTCTGACTATCACTGTAGACTATGCATTTCTCTTGTTGCATGCCTAACTCTTCCAAAACTTCTTCATCCCCAAAGCTTCCTTGCAACCTTCAGTAATTGCCATGTATTCAGCTTCTGTGGTGGATAGTGCAATGCACTTCTGTAGCTTTGACTGCCAAGAGACTGCTCCCCCTGCAAAGATCATCAGAAACCCTGAAACAAACTTTCTAGAATCAATATCACCTGCCATGTCTGAATCTGTATCCCATCCAAAATAAGCTCACCACTGCTAAAACACAATCATACTTGAGAAGTACCTCACAGATATCTGAATATCCACTTCACTACTGCCTAATGCTCATTTCTTGGATTAGAGAGAAATCTGCTCACAACTCCAACTGCATGGGCTATGTCTGGCCTTGTGTATACCATGGCGTACATTAAACTGCCAATTGCAGATGTATAGGGAATCTTGCTCAATTCTTCTTTCTCCTTGTCACTTGTAGGACATTGCTTTGATGAGTTTGAAGTGGCCTGCAAGTGGGGAAACAACTGCCTTGGCACTACTCATATTGAGCCTTTAAGAACTTTCTCAATGTAGCTTTCTTGAGATTATCATAGTTTCCCATTCTTCCTATCACGGGAGATCTTCATGCCAAGTATTTGCTTTGCAGAACCCAAATCCTTCATAGCGAAGGACTTGCTCATCTCTTTCTTCAACTCTTCAATCTTCCTAGCATTTTGCCCCACAATGAGCATGCCATCAACATACAAAAGGAGGATAATAAAGTCTTCACTTGAGTGCTTCTTCACAAATACACACTGATCAGCTGCGGTCCTGGTATATCCATGATTCATCATGTATAAATCGAACTTCTTGTACCATTACCTTGGAGCTTGTTTAAGTCCATACAAGCTATTCTCTAGTTTATATACCATATACTCTTTACCCTTGACTTCAAACCCTTCTGGTTGCTCCATGTATATCTCCTCTTCAAGGTCACCATAGAGGAAGGCGGTCTTCACATCTAGCTGCTCTACTTCCAAATTCAACCGAGCAGCTAAGCTAAGTACAACTCTGACCGAAGACATCTTCACTACTGGGGAAAAAATTTCTTCAAAATCTACCCCTTTCTTCTGACCAAATCCTTTTACAACCAATCTTGCCTTATACCTTGGTTGGGAGCTGTGATTTTCTGTCTTCAATCTGAACACCCATTTGTTCTTGAGTGCCTTCTTTCCTTTGGGTAACTTCATCAATTTATAAGTGTGGTTCTCATGCAAGGATTTCATCTCCTCTTACATGGCACTCAACCACTCTTTCTTCTTCTCATGCACCATAGCTTCTTGGTAGGTTTCTGGCTCTCCACCATCTGTAAGCATAACAAATTCATTTGCATTGTATCTACTAGAAGGGCGGTGCTCCCTTGAGATCTTCTCAACTGAGGCTTAATAGGTGGTGTTGGTGATGGTTGCTCTCTTTCCTTAATTGGCTCTTCTTCTTCAGCTGGAGGTGCTTCATCATTAACTGCCTCATCACCATCTTCCTGAGCTTCTCCCCCTTGATTAGTATTCCTCATAGGAGGAGGAATGGGATCCAAATTGATTGGAACTTCAACAGAGGAACTGGAACTCTTATCCTTGTCACCATCATCATTCACCTGGTCTTCAAGGAATACCACATCTCTGTTTCTGAAAATCTTCCTGTTCACTGGATCCCACATTCTGTACCCAAACTCCTTATGGCCATATCCCATAAAAATACACGGCTTTACCTTGTTGTCAAGCTTGGCTCTTTCATCTTTAGGAATATGAACAAACGCCTTGCAACCAAAGACTCTGAGATGGTTATAGGATACATCCTTTCCGGTCCAAACCCTGTTTGGTACATCATCATTCAAAGTTGTTGCTGGAGATAGATTGATCAAATCTATTGTTGTCCTCATAGCCTCCCCCACACACACACACACACACACACACACACACACACACACACCTACCCACCCACCCAGAATGGTTTAGGAAGCCTGACATATGACAACATATATCTAATCCTCTCCTCAATGGTTCTGTTCATCCTCACTGCCATACCATTAAGCTGAGGTGTCTTGGTAGGTGTCTTCTCAAGCCTGATCCCATGGAGTTTGCAGTAGCTCTCAAATAGACCTCTGTACTCACCACTATTATCTGCTCTGATTATTTTCAGCTTTTTCCCTGTTTAATTTCCCTTTCAACCTAAACATGGAACTCCTTGAAAGCCTCAAGGACCTGATCCTTGGTCTTCAAAGAGATAGCCCAAACCTTCCTTGAATGATCATCTATGAAGGTTACAAAATATTGTGCTCCTCCAAGTGTCTTCTCTTGCATAGAACGAACATCGGTATGAATCAGATCAAGAATGTCTGATTTTCTAGATAGAGGGCGTGAGTGAAAGGCCACTCTATGAGTCTTCCCGGCTAAGCAATCATCACAAGCTTCGAGTGTCATACCCTGCAGACTTGGTAGACACTGTTTTCTAGCGAGAGTTTGCAATCCCTCCTCGTTGATGTGGCCAAGTCTCTTGTGCCACAAATCAATGTTTCCATCCTTTTGAACTGCATTCAGCTTAGCTTGCATCACATAGAGTATGCTCATCTTTATTCCCTTTGCAATTACTAGAGAGTCTTTGGTGAGCTTCCACTTACTTTCACCAAGGCATGTAGAAAAACCCTCATCATCTAGCTTTCCTGTGGAGATCAAGTTCAACCGGATGCCAGGAACATGTCTTACATCTTTGAGCAGTAGCTTGTACCCTTGATTGATCTCCAAACAAATGTCGCCAATTTCCACAATCTTGGATGAATCACATTTTCCCATCTTGACATTTCCAAGGTCACCACCAGAGTATGAAGTAAAGAGATCTCTATGTGAAGTGACATGGAATGAAGCTCCTGAGTCAATCACCCAATCACTCCCCTGGCATACCAAACTTGCACAACTCTCTTCACTGACAATTGTGACCCAATATCAATGGTTACTGTGTTGGTTTCCTTATCTTCCTTACTTCCTTCACCCTGATCTCTTTTTAGAAACCTGTAATCACTCTTTATATGACCCATCTTCTTAGAAACATCTAACATTCTTCCTGCTCTTTGAATATCTGGCCCTGTGTGCATCCTTGTTGCCATGACCCTAGGGATGTATGCTCTTGCTTCTTCCATGTCTCTTTAGCTTTTATGAAACAAGTGCCTCTGAGGAGGATTCACCATTGTCCCTCCTTCTGGCTTCTTCACTTAAATGACTTTCCTTGACTATTTTCATAGTCAACTGAGGTGCTGAAGTACTCAGAGATACCACCAATATCTCGCAGCTATCGGGCAAAGAACTAAGAAGTAGCAATACATGCAACTCATCCTCAAGTGGAAACTTCATAGCTCCCAATTGATTTACCTTGGAAGTCACTAGTGTGCTATGTCATGCTTCTGCCATCCCTGTATTTCAGATTCACAAGTTTTATGATGATCACGGCTTTGTTTCTAGATGTGTTCTTCTCATACACGGCCTCTAGCTTTCTCCACAGTTCATTAGCTTTCTCCTCTTCAAAGATATGGTGGAAGATGTTGATATCTACCCATTGCCTAATTGTAGCGGCAACCTTCAAATGTAGAATTTCCCATTCATCTTCACTCAATTTCTCTGGCTTCGGCTTTCCCATAACCAGGAGGTACAAATCCTTCACGATTAGTATGTCTTGCATCTTGGGCTTCCAAATGGAATAATTTGAAGAATTCAACTTCATCATCCCGCTTGAATTCTCTCCTTCTGATGCGTTAAATCCGTAAGTGCACGGGTCGGATCAAGTAGTAGAGTGGACTATTGAAAAGTCGGGTATCGAATCCTCAGGGAGAAAGAAAGTACTAGTAGTAGCTATTTGTCTATTATCTAGTCAATCAAATTGGGTTGATGATACTAAATCTAATTTTAAAACTAACAATGCAAATTAACAAGTATAACTGATCTTGAAGATGTTCAATTGATGAAGGGGATACTTGGGCGATTGAATCCCCTTTGGATTTCCTTAGATGTGGATAATGCTCTCTATGTTGAGTCTTGGTGAATCATTGGCCAAGGGTTCCTAATATGATTCCATCCCCTCGCTCGAGGGTGATTACTCAACCTAGTACCCTCACTAGTTAAGTTCTATGGAACCTATCTCTTGGAAGGACTAAGGGAAAAGGACATCTAAAGGAGTTGCTAGCCTTAGTACCCGGGCTCCGGGTGTACTCCTAGTCCTCTCTATTGAAGTTTGTCTACACGCGGGAAGTGCGCTCGCTTCTTCCCCCACATGGACTAGAGAAACCTCTCCGGGCTCTCGCAACGTAGAGAGGTTAATACTTTCACCATACAATACATTCAATAGACTACAATGCATTCAACCAAGTAATCAACATAGAAGAGACAATACCAATTGACCATAATCCAAAGGTTCATCAACACCCAAGTATCAAGAGTTTAGCTCTCCATCAATGGAGAGTAACAACCAATGCCAAAAGAGGAATCAAACATAGAGTTCATGAGATAAAAACCCCTTGATGATGACCGTTGGTGGATCTCTTGCTTCTCTCTAGCCCCTTCTTCTTCTTCTTGAGCCCTCTTGATGGGGAAACTCCTCAAGCCCTCTCCTCCTTCGAGATGGAGAAGATGATGCTAGCTTCCTCCCCTCTTGATGCTTTGGCTTCAATCCCCTCCAAGATCCCCCAAAACCTTCATTCACATTTCTATTTATACCCCCCCTCTAGGGTTTTGGGTGTATTTTCCGACTTTACCCTCGATTCGGCCGAAATCGCAGCTGCAGTTTTATGATATACGACCCAGTATGTGTTCCATACGACCCCATACGGCCCGTATATGGACTCACATACGGAGTATCATACGGGGTCGTATACTTCTCAGGTCCTCGTGTACGGGGTTCTGTCAGTCCGTTCATGTGTCCGTATAAATCTCCAGGTCCATACGGGTCCGTATGGGACTCCGTATAGACTGTCTTTCAGCTCGATTTCGCTTATTTTGGCCCGCATTCTCTTGAAAACGCTTCCTTTCTCTTGAGATTACTGTTTTCTGCCCTGTTTACAAGAACAAAGCCATTTTGAGCACCGGCGGGCCAACATTTCTCCAAAACATAAGGTAATATGCATAAATTTCATACATAAATGATGCTCATTTGAACACTTATCACTTTCCATCTTGTACACAAGAATCTTCTACAAACCGTAGCTCTGATACCACTCTATATGGGAGAAACACAGTTGAACAATATAATAGAAATCAACACTGCAACTGACTTCGAATAGAGAAACAACTGGGCCCGTCAAGATCTGGATGGCACGTTTGGCTCTCTGGTTGATTGCAGGTGACCCCGTCTGGATCTAGACAAGCTTGTTTGGTTCTCTGTTTGCTTGCAAGTGGGCCCGTCTGGATTGCAGACAGGCTTGTTTAGCTCTCTGGTTTCTACAGAATGAGCACATGTTCTTGAATCTTCTCTTCCCCTTTCTCTTGTGTAACAAAGACACACACTTTTAGCGTGGAAACCCCTTCCAATTTAGGGGAAAAACCACGGGACTCCTTAGAGCCTCTTAAACCCTTTCAACTATATCGATTTGGTCTTCTCTAGTTAACTAGAGGAATACAAGCCAAGGGGCATCAGCGTACAAGAGAAACAAGCTTTCTCAAGCTACACAAGGCATCACATACATAGATGACGGTATCAACAATGAGGAGAGAGTAAATAGAGATCAAACCCTACAACTTTGGAGAGACTCTCACAAGGAACCCTTCACCCCGATCTTGAGCGAAGTCCGGCACCGATTTGCCTATCTTCTTGCAAGCCCTAGCTTCTCCTTCTTCTCCTCTCTTCTTGTATGAATATATGAAACCCTTTCCTCCCTTCAACCCTCAATATCTCACTTGTTGAATGAGTCCCCCAACTTGTGGTTTAACCTAACTACATAACTCACTTAATGTGGTGGAGGCCCACACTGAGGAAGTTGAGTCTAGCCCAAATGGTGCTGACCCAACCCAACATAAGGAAAGGTTCTACAATGAAAATTATTGGACTTTAGACTTTAATTAAAAAAGCCAAAACTTAATTAAATATTAGAATATTGTGAAGATGTCTCATGTTTTGGATGTATCATCTTTTTTTTTTTTTTTGGTAAAATATAGAGTTTCCTTAGAAACTAAAGCATTCTACATGGTGGTTCTAGGTTACAAACAAAATCTTCTAAACTCCTTATGACCTCCTGTGGCATGTTGCCATAGTTTGTGTATTTCTCCCAATTGCCATTCTGTCTAGCCATTTTAGCCATAAAGTCAGCAAGTATGTTGGCTTCTCTATTAATATGTTGAATCTCCCAAGTTTGCAATATGGTCAGTAGTGCTTTCACCTTCTTCCTACCTCTCCTTCAATTCCACCACATCTGGTTCCATCTTATATTATTCTAGCCACTTGCAAATTATCCGTATATATCATTTTTTTGACAAAGGCGTCAAGCGCCCCCACGAGGGAAGTCAAGGATGGGCCTAGGAGCGGAGCCACCTCAACACGCCTAATCCCCATCTTGCAAGAGGGGGGATTCAAACCCGGTTTGTCCGAGAGAATTCCAACCTCTTAACAATGGAACCCGGTACCAATAGACCTAGTTGTCGTTGATTATCCATGTATATCATTGCTTCCCTCTCCTACTCTTGTAGTAGTTGTTCCAAGCCTTCATGCAGTGCCTTCATTTCTCCTTCAAAGATTGTCTCAGCTGAGCATGTTTTCATTCCTGCAGCACGTAGAAACCCACAGTTAGTCAAAATGATATAAGTTATGTCTGCTTATTTACCTTGTTCATCCCATAATACATCTGTGAATAATAGATGCTCATAGTTCTTCATGTTCTATTCCTTTGTTATTTGCTCTCCTCTTTCTGCTATGGATGGCTGCTGGTTATAGTATTCTCTTGCCATTGCAATACTTGTGTTGACGATGAGTTGAGGGTTGAACTTTTCCCCTTGAATATTTGTGTACACCTTGTTTTCCAAATATACCAAGCAGTGTAAGCTATCATAGAGGTTTCCCCTGATGGTGTTATTTTCATGTTCTTCCCCTGTGCTTGCTTCATCCAACTCCACTACATTAAATCTAATGGCATTGTGTTGAGACCTAGCAAGTGATCACCACTTTTATCATGTGCCCACCTGCAAGACACAAACAAGTGCTCAGTTGTCTCTGCACTCAAGTTACATATAGGGCATGGATCATCTGTCCAATGCCTCTTTTATGTAACAAATGTTTGGTTGGTAATTTCCTATGGAACGTTTCCCATAAGAAAATTTGAATCTTTGGTGCTACTTTAAGCTGCCACAGGTGTTTCCATCCTTCCCAGTTGTGGTTATCTTCCTTACCCTTCAGGCTTTCATAGATTGTTGAAGTTAATGACCTACCACTACTGGCCGAATTCCACCTCTATTCATTCAAGTCCTCCTCAGAGTTAACCTGCATGCTTAGGATTTTTTGAGCCATCAATTTGTCAAACATATCCCTTACCAGTTCTCTATCCCAATCTCCTTGTTCTAATAGACAATGTTCCACCTGCATATCCGTTAGATTGTAATCCATATTTACAAAAATAGGTTTCATCTCCAGATTATTTTTTACCTTTGAAGCCACATGGCATAAAGATTGGAATAAAAAAGAGATGCTTCTACTTCTTCTGTGTTCCCAAAATTTGAAAGACCCGTATTTGTGAATCATCAACTTAACCCAAGGTTTTTTAATTCTATTATGGAGTTCTAATACATACTTTGAAAGTGAAGTTGTCACGCCCCGACCCAAATCACGGGCCTCGAGCACTTGATAGATCGGCCGTACCCAAGTGGAGACGCCCCCCGGATACAATAGCTAGGTAATTATGAAGATACAACATATAAGCAACGGAAAATCAAGATAAACATAATAAAATAATCAGAGTCTTTAATGAAAGATAAAACACAAGGGTATATGCACCCTACAAATGTCAAGGCCCTACAAGGGTCCTACACAACATATCCTCACTCACAACAAAATAAGAGGTTCACAAACCTTAGCAAATAGTCTCCCAACCCTCGCACAGCTCCGGACTCCAAGTTAGCTACTCCTTAGGATCTGAAAAAGAATGAGAACAAGTGGATGAGCTTTCGAAATGAAAGCTCAATAAGCACCCCACAGGGAATATAATGAAGTCATGTCCAAACAATAAGATAATGCTAAGGAAAACAATCAACCAAGCAACATGACTAAATTAAACAAAATGGGGACCATGCACACCCCATATCATCCAACTACTAGGAGTCTCAAACCTACCACAAAGAATCTATCAATTGTATAGGGACTCCTAGCCACAACTTCAACCTCAAGCTCTGAAAGAGTGATCCAAAGAAGACTCTCAAACATCCCCCGGTCAGTAACATCAGCTCAATTGGAATCGATCCTCCGGTCGGAAGTCGGTAGTGCCACCTCTCGTACGTGTCGACACGGTCAGTCTATCGTCCCACTGACAGGTTGGACAACCAGAATATCCTCCCCCTGGCATGGAACTATCAGAACAACAGGGTATCCTCAACCCTGAACGCTCCACAGAAGTCTCGCTCCACTATACCGGGCAGAAGAATTCACAAGAACAGCTAACATATACTTATCCGGCCAGTGCATAAGCTCTCGTGTTTCCACGGCCACGTGTTGGTCAACAGATAGGCATACTCAGCAAGCACAAGCAGACATAAATGATTTGCCAGCATATCAACATCCATACACAATTATGGAAATAGAAATCCAACGAAGCATGAAAGCAAATATGTGTGTATGCAAACAATGCAAGAACATGCCAAAGCATGGTAACAACAAATCCAATAAACACTCAGTCAAAGTGGGAACTAGGCAATTGAGTACTTACATGCACAAGCATGCAATTAAGGTAGCGTTTGGTTGTCGGGATATTGTATCACATGGATGATATCCATGGATGGAATATCCATGGATAAGATATCCATCATATGGGTGTTTGGTTGGTGGGATTAAAAGGAGGGATAAAGATTTTTGGGTGTTTGGATGAATGGATAAGGATATTGATGTGGATTAAAGTAATATTAATTATTTATAATTAAATAATTAAATAATTAATGAAATTTATATTAATTAATATATAATAATAACTATGAGTATATGTATTTCTAAATTAATATTATCTTATATTTATTATTAATATATTTTATATATTTATTATTTCATATTTTTAAAATCATTTTTAAAAATATGAAATAATTTATATAATTATTATTTTAAATTATAAAATTATTATAAATATATAAAATTAATAAAATTAAATATTTAAATTAATATAATAACTAAGATATATACGATGCAAATGCGGTCGCCTCTCATTTGACCATTTGAAGAGTGTTTTAAGGATTTCCAACCGTATAGATGGAAAGATCATCGAAAAATAAGTTAGCATGTTGACTTTTATATAATTTGGTGAGGTGATGATCCTCCCACTTAATAGTTTTTATTTTATAGAAATTTTAACGGTTTTGAATTTCAACCTTTAAGTGGGAGGATCATCACCTTACTAAATTTATGAAAATGGACATATTATCATATTTTTCGATGATTTTTCCATCCATACGGTTGGAAATCCTTAAAACACTCTCTAAATAATAAAATGGGAGGCGACCGTATTTGATTGTAATAGTATTGTTAATATATAATATACAAAATATAATTAATTTAATTTAAAAAACATTATATAATATTAAAATAATATTAAAATATTTTTTTAAGTACTAAAGTACAGGAGCCCATGTGCAAGCACATGGGCTCCCTTAATGCCCGCCCTGTGGACGAGCCGCGTCCCTCCGATTTGGAGGGATGCCGCTCGTCCCGATTTCAGGGACACATGGCATCCCATGCACCTAAAATTCAGGTTGCCAAACGCCCATATTTGATTGTAGACCGGGATATCCTATCTCCATCCCAGGATATCCCTGCATCCAAACGCCCCCTAAGAAAGCAATGAAGCAATCAACCAACGAATGAGGGAACTAGGCAGAAGTACTTACATGTATCAAAGATCTATCCGCACAACCCGTGTCCCTCCTGACATGTCTCTATGCTCCACGTCAGTATCTGGTAAATAAATTCTATACTCAGTATATGTACGAAATTAAATGATTATTACCAAGATAGTCAAACCCGGACCGGCCCGGCTGGTTCAACTAGAAAAACCAGGAACCAACCACCTGACCTATCCAGGCAACCCCATGAACCTAGATGTTGATTAAACCGGCAAAAACCCGCTAACCCGACCGGTTCAGTCGGGAATTGATTGACCCGATCGAGTCAACCGGGTCATTGTGTCCATGTTTAGAGTTTAAAATTTACATTTTTTATACATTCACAAACCTTCTTTATCAACCGTGGACTGAGTCCAATGTAACAATGGATCGAGAATATGATGACCCAACCACTCCTTTTATCATATTCCATCTTATGCACACACATCAACCAACCGATGTGGGACTATTTCTCAAATAGTCTCCAACCACTTAAACATGTATCCCTTATATGGCCGGTGTTGATCATGACTTGCTTAATAATAATTGGGCATAACCAAAATCCTCTTGGCCTAGCGGTACCACAACATTGCGTCAGATGGATAGTCTTGGGTGCAAACCCCCACTCGCACAAGGTAGTGAAAAGGTTCCTTACATAGAAGTGTTCATCCGGGACGTTAAGCTTGCCCGTGGTAGAATTCTCCTCTATGCAGGGTGAGGCACGGTCTGCGCATGAGCCTCTCTGGGTGTTTTCTTGGCGCGCAGCCGCGTGGCGCTTCGGGTGTTCCTGCGGTACGTGCACGTCCTTTGAAATCCCTCGGGGGGTCGCTTGTCGACTAATTTAAAAAAATAATAATAATTGGGCACAACTTTTCATTAAAAATGTGATCATAATTTTCTTAAAAAAATCCAAACATAAATAAGAATAAATAATTATACAAAAATGAAAAAGCATTTAAAAAAATGGATCTATTTTAACGTGAAAACCGATTTCCCCAACTCCGGTTTTAATAGAACTATTATTATTATTTTAAATAAATGTTACAAAAATGTTTATTTGCCATTTTTTATTTTTTATAACTAATTGTATTATTGTATCGGTTTTATTAAAAATATAAATAAAATAAGGTTGTTATATTAAAAATTGAACAAATTGATAAAACTAATTTAAAAATTTTATAATTAATTTAATATAAGCTTCATATTAAGTTAAGCTTTTTATCTAATCTCTATTCATAATTATTTTTTAATATTTTATTATTGACTCCGGTTCAACCCCAGGTTGACCCCGGTTGAACCTTTGACCTCTAACCCCTGGGCTTGGTCGGTCAATGCCCGAGCCGGGTTTGACTACGTTGATTATAACATTTCATCCCAACCCTCCAAGATCCTTATTGGGCCTCAATGGTGTCTCGACTCAAGGAAAGTGGGTCGTGGCCATCTGGTTCCCTCTAATCGTGTTAGCTCATGACTTGAGCCCAATAACCATCCCATGTTTTTCTTTTTTTATTCTAATCGAAATACATCATAATTCATGCCCAAGTGTATGTATGAGATGGGCTTTGACCTTTTAGCCCATTCCTGACTCAAATGACTCATTACTTGAGCCCAAAGTTCCTCTTTAAAAGTTACTATAATCTACTTAAAGTTTGGCCCATTAAGCGTACCCAACCCATGAAATTTGTTACTTATCTTAACACTCTAGTAACCGTTACATTGTGTTCATAAGATGAACCTGGCCCGTTATTCGAGCCTAGTTCACTTGAAATTACTCTAACTCAAAAGTTTGCTAACAAGGAGTTGGCGCCCATTAACTTGCTTTACTCTGGTTGAACCCACTGGTTTTATAACTGAGCCCACTCAAGCCTCCATGCAACTCTAGCTTACTTAATCACCTCCTCTCACCTAACTGCCATGCATTATTTTTATGTGTGTACCAAGGCCTCAAGGCAGTCCTTTGTATGCCAGCCTGTGAGTACTCAGGCGTTGGGTTTAACCCTTTTTGCGTCGGTTTTAACCTTAACCTATTCACTCCTTTATCATTCAACTTCCAGGCTTAACTAATCACACTCATCATTCATCTTCTATATATGAACCCCTTATACATGTCACTGGGGCCTTGCACCATCTCCACGCCTCCAAACCACTACTAACCATACAAGTATAGCCTGAGTTGCATAAAGCCCTAACAACCCATCATGGAAGTCTCCTCAGACCATCATTACTAGAGCTCGAGAGCTCTCCTTCGCATTCACTAGGACCCCGGTTATTCCGCAGACCCCTTAGACGAAGGCAACCTCTAACACTATGCTAACAACTCAATCAGTCCCAGAGGTTGACTCAGCCTCAGAGAACTTAGAAATGCATGAATAACTGAGTATATAATCTTTCAAGGCAGGGATGATTCGTGACATGCTTAAAAATTCTCTTTGTCTAGTAAACCTGCTCATCAACAACTCCAACTCATGCATGGAACCATTGAACAGGGTTTAAGACTTAAGGAACCAACCCAACAAACAGGGTTTAATGTATAGAGACTAACCCAACAAACACATCTACAGAACAACAGATGAAGCTACGCTCGAACACACGTATTCATCCAAACAATATCTTGAGTTAGCCTACAGGAGATCAGAGGCTTACCGGCGTGGCTTGAGGCTGAGCGTGGTCGGACGGCTGTCCCCGCTCTGTTCTTCCTCTCCTCTTAGCGGTAGTGGCGTGGGCGACGTTAGTTGCTGGCTAGAAGGTGAGGGCTGCTAGGGTTTGGAGATAATCTTCTCCCTTATAGAAGCTCACGGGGAGATCTCGGATAAGGTTCGATCCCGTTGATGGAGCGATCACGCGGGATCCTATCTCCTCCACAGTTGGCCGGTCGCGAGTTCAACGGAGGAGAAGACACGGGTTGGTACGAGAAAGAAGCCCGAGGGCGTAGATGGAAGGTCGAGAACGCTCAGCTCGCCTCCGATCTGGCTCTCCGCCCCGAATGAGCGGCTAACATGGCTCCGTGTGGCTCTGCGTGATGGACGTCCATTATTTTCCTTCATTGTCTTTTTTTTTTTGAGTAAGTGGATAAACCACATTTTATTTAAATTTATTTTCCTTCATTGTCAGCAGTAGATCATTAATACCATAAATCACCTACTGGACAACTAAAATCCAATTTCATCCCAGAGTAGATTTGTCTTAGTTGAAGAATTGACAAGAAAGTACATTTCACAAGAATCACTAACATGTCTATTCTGAATTGTACAAAAAGACAACACTTTACACCAGCAATCACCAATGCTCAATCATGGTGCAAAAGAACCCCAATCACTAACACTACAGAGGGGCACTCCAACGGGCGAGGAGGGGCGGCGCTCTCACTCTCTAACACTACAGAGGGGCACGGTAACCAGGGCCGGCGACAAATTTCTCCAACCAAGGGGCAAAAGGCCCGGCCCGACTCCAGTTGCCGGAACGCTTAAGCAGGAGCACCGGGAGCTTCAATTGAATTCCGGTGAGCCTTAATTGTGGAAGAAATTGATTGATGAATGTATGGAAACTAAAATCTTGTGAATTTCTCATATGAAAGCATGAATTGTAAAATGGAGAATCCGTGAATACGACTGCTATATATATTAGTTAGATGCTTTAGCTTGCACCCCAACTGCTCAACAAAATGCTTCTAAGAAATTTGTCATACATACATTCAATTAATCAGATCTGATGATTCAGTGTGTTTATGTCTAATGGAATTGGGATGCTATTGAACTCAGGTTATTATTTGCATGTTGAGAGGTCTTGTGTTCAAGCTTTGTTGGTAATGAATTATGTGGAATTCTTCTTCTCTGATATCTTTTTTTAATTAAAAATAATAATAAATAAGAATTTTTTATGAAGTATAAGCATTGAATTGCTTGTGTTAGCTGGGAAGGTAGTTAAACATTAGATCTAGTGTCAATGCACTTCATCTAAGTTGGGTTGCAAATATAGATTTCTTAGTAGTAGGTGGCTTTTTTAGGTTGCTCTTGGGAATAACCTTAATTCTTTAAAGCGTGTCTGTAAACGAATTTTTGTATCCATGAATGCATGCAGGTTGCAGTAAGGTGTTGTGTGCTTCATTCCTGTGATGAAAGTATCGGACTGAATTTTTGTGGATTAAAATTGTGGATGCTTCAGAAACTAAAACACCACAACACTAAAGTTCTTGCAATGAAACAGCAAAATAAGAAGATAGAAATCCAAGGGTCAAGTTCATGACTACTTGAACTCTGCAGCATCATCTGACAGTGAAGATATTGAAGGTGAGAAAACAAATTTTTGATTGGAATTGAAGGAGCTATGTTGCTAAATCTTTATTTGAAATTTCTTGCTTGTGTCATACTTTCTTTTCATTCCAATGTCAAAGTATAGAAATTGAATGTATGTATAATAATAATAATAACATACAAGATTGTGAGTTTTTTTTTTAAAGAGTTTCTTCAAAATAAATTCTTCAAGTTGTGCATTAATGGATGAACTTTTGCTGCTGGTTCTCAGATACCTGAAGACCTGCACTTTGTGCTGAGAATGAGACACATGTTTGAGTCACTGGGCTACCAAACAGACACAAGTAAGTCTATTACTTATAAATATTATGTGAACAATTTGAGTTGTTCATTGGCATTTTCCAATACATATTGTGTCATTGTTCTTGAGATATTGGCATGTAAATTAGATCATTGTCTATTGATTCATAGATGCAAATTTGAATTATTCCAATTACACTAGTTGAGGAGTTTGGTAGTAATTTGTTACTGAACTTTGTGATTTTTGTGTTTTATGAAGATGGTGTTCTGGATGGTACAACCAAAACTGATCAGAGAGGAAGAAATCTGCTAGATGAAATCTATTGCCGATGAATCTTGAAATGTTATGTAAGTATGATGGTTGAATGAAAATTATTATTAGTTTGGAAGAAATTGTTGTATGATTGAAGATGATTTAATCTTTGAGCTAAAGATGGATCATAATTAGTTGGGAGGGTATTGAATTCTGTTTTAGAGATCTTTGATTTTTACAGGAGGGTATTGAAATATTTCTTTCCGTCTTCTGTTTTCAAATTTGGTGATTGTACATTATATTCTCTGCCAGGATCAATGCTTATGGCTTAGTTGAAGTGAAAGTCTCGGGTGATGGAAATTGTCAGGTCTGTTAAGATTTCATTAAATACTAGAATATCTATCTAGATATTAAAGTGTAAATAGCTGGAGCTTCTCAGTTCAACTGTTCATATGATTTGTTTCTCCATCTTGTAGTTCCGTGCAATATCAGACCAATTATACAGATCACGGAGTATCACAAAACATGTAAAGGAGATTGTGAAGCAGGTGCTTATCTCGTGTCCCACTTAGGTTATTTGAGCTGCTGCATAGTTTTTTTAGGTTCCCTCGGATATCAGGAAGGCATAGTTATTTTCCTTGGGTTTTGAGGTTACGTTGATCTTTCTATGCAAGCAAAATAATAAAGTGTTGTGCATAGTACTCTCATTCCTTGCCTGAAGACGCTGCCTGTGCATGGTGGCAAGCCTGCATTGTATTCATTTTTTTAAAAATTTACTGCAAATATTCTTACATCATGATTCTTTTTGGTTTCAGCTTAAAAAATTCAGGTCTTTGTATGAAGGTTATGTGCCTATGAGGTACAAACACTACTACAAGAAAATGTCAAAGTATGACAGCTTACCCTATCTCAGCTTTCCATTTCACCTGGCTTTTCTGCTGCATTCCATATAATGGAAATGCTATGTGGTATGATTAATTTATTGATGCATTGAACCATACAGGTGAATGGATTCTGAATCAGTTGAATGTATCAGTATTGCTGCTTGTATATTCGATATTTCAAATTTGCTTTTGCATTTTGTAAAATCAATAGTATTGAAGTTTCAGATCCTGCTTGTATATTTGCAGTTTGGAGCAAAGATATGCCTTCTAACTTCATTTCGAGATACTTGTTTTGTTGAAATTGTTCCGACAACAACCCCTCAAAGAGGTAACATCAGCTTCTCTTCATTTTTCACATGATCGAATAGTAGCCCTCTGCTGATATTTTTGAATATGGACAAGCAGAATTATACTACTACAAATTGATGACTTACACGAAGTCACGCTCAAGTATGCGGCTCAAGTTGTCTATATGAAGTTGGTTGCGGTGATGTGAAATGCAAAGAACGACAGCCTCATCTGGCTAGCAGTGAAAGCAGCCAAATCTGCAGATGCTACATTGATCATCACTGGATTGAATCTTGACATTGAGTGAAGGGAATGGCAGAGGTGATCTTGAACTCACGATTGACAAATTTGGTCTTTTGGATATTATTAGTGTTGATAAAGTGAATACTATTGGAATGTGAATGTATTTTTTAATTAAATAAATTTTGTTTTTATTATCAATAAATTTGTTTTTTTCAGATATTATTAGGGTCATTTTGTGTAATTATTATTATTGTGTGTATTATTATTATTATATTATTATTATTATAAACCCTATAGCGGCGGATATATCCGCCACTATAAATCTCAACAGGACTTATAGCGGCGGATATATCCGCCGCCATAATTCAACAGCTGATATAAGACTTATAGCGGCGGATATATCCGCCGCTATAAGTATTATATCCGCCGCTATAAGTATCTGTAGCGGCGGATATATCCGCCGCTAAAAGTGTACAAATCCGCCGCTTCACTTTCACCGACGGGAGATTTAGTGGCACACCTTTTATCCGCCGCTATGTACTTATAGCGGCGGATAAGTACTCTATAGCGGCGGATATATCCGCCGCTATAGAGTACATTTCTTGTAGTGAGATAAAAAGAGTGAGCACTAGAACTAACTGCATTTAGTCACTCAACCAACATGCAATAAATACAAAAAAAAAAGAAAAATAAAAACAAAAACAAACAAACAACAGGATGAAAAAAATAAACAAATGAGAAAAAAAGAAGACAAGATAAAAGAGATATAAATATAACACTAAAAGAGAAAACTGCTAAAACTTGAAAAATCAATTATACAGATTGCCAACTTCAAATAAATATGGACACACAACATAAACCACAAATCCACAACCAACATGACATATGAGATCAATCAGAAGGTCCTCACTTACATGGATTTCAACAAACATATAAAAACTTCACTAATAACAATTGCATAACCAAAAATGTATATGGTGAATGGCCATGCAAAACCATCAAACAACTCACAAAGAACTCGAGTATATTTTTGACATTGCCCGCAAGATATAAGTTCTTTCTATATTACCATTATAGTTAATTATAACTTCAAGCTTACATTCAGGAGCAACAAACCCTAATTTTTCTAAAATAGAGTCTGCCAAAACAATCACCATGAATTTGGCAACATACTATCAAAATCATCACAAATCTATCAATCAACAAAGATAGATCATCCAAAATAACCACAAAATCAAATTCAATTAAACAAATAACCAGCATAATTAAACCCTAGAAAGAACACATAATAGCAAGAATAAGAACATTAGAAGAAACGCACCCTTGCATACGTGGGATAAGGGGCCTAGCTGGGGTGGCAAGTGGTGGGAGGAGGAGCAGCGGTGGTTTGGCGGGAGGCGAAAGAGGCTTCAGGCATTGACTGGGCGGCCAGAGAGAGGATGCTAACGCGCAAGGGATTAGGGCGTAGAGAGAAGGGAGCAGCGAGTCGCTTCTTTCGATCTAGCGTTTGTCTTCTATCAAGGGCAAACATGACATTTCCCCATGTGGGAATGCCCAATTTGGGCGGAATGCCACTCAGGCCTCTCCCGGAATTCCATTCCTTACCAAAACATTGTTCATTCCTATTCGTGCCAACCAAACGGGTGCATACTCTATTTAAAGAATGAAACCCATTCCCATTGTTGTCAACCAAACGCACCCTAAAAGTATGCATGGTTCTTAAGTGGGTTTTAGTAAAAAACCCCTGAATTCCTTAAAATTATCACATGCAAGCCCCCTTTTAATTAAACCTAGTGAGATGTCAGTTTTGCGGTTAAGCCCACACCTTTCCAAAATTGACTCTCAGGTCCCTTTCCAGCTAATACTGTGAGACAACAACCTTGCAATTTAGTCCTCAACCTTACCCGTATTTTCATTCAGGTCCTTACCTCCCTTAACCATGTGAGAGGTCATCTTTGCAGATCCAACCCCACATTCACTTAATATTAAATCGTGGTAAGGAAAAAAATTAATTTTATTAAAACATAATTAAGGGAAAAATTTTAGATTTTACAAAAGTAGTCTTCATGACCTTAAGGTCTTTCAAACCAAGGCCTCCCTCAGCTTTGTCATGGGTAACAGTTTGCCAATTGATGAGGTATCATAGGCCTTCTCCATGTCAATTTTTGACATCATCATAGGGTGCCCTGGTTTCTGCTTTTCTAAAGAATGTGCTAGCTCCTGAGTTAGAAGTATATTATCAAATATACTTCTATCTCTAATGAATGTTGATTGCTCTACTCCAATTATGCTTGGAAGGATTTCACTGATTCTATTTGCCATAATTTTTGTTATAAGTTTGTAGTTTACATTGCACAAGGCAATAGGCCTATAATCCTTGTCACCTTGTGGATTTTTGATCTTAGGGATATGACATATGTAAGTTCTATTCCAACCAGTAGGTAATTGTGATGTGATGAAGAATTGTATGATAGCCCTAGTTACTGATTGTCCTATGACATCCCAAAATGCTTTAAAAACCTCCATTTCAATTACACCCATTTGGCCTTGGTGCTTTCCCTCTTGGTATTTCATTGAGTATTTTCAATATTTCATGTTCTGTGATAGGCCTGATCAGCCTTGTACTCTGTTATGTTGTTAAGGTTGGCATATCATTTGACCGTGCAGTTATCAGTTTTTGTGTATTCATGATGCCTCTAGGTTTCCAGAATCCATAGGTTTGAATAAAATTCAATAAGCTCCTACTCCATGCCCCCTCTGTCTGTAATAATCTGGTTTCCATCCTTCTCTATGAAATTAATTCCATTATTTTGTCTATGTGATTTAGAGACTTGGTGAAAGAATCTAGAGTTATGGTCTCCAATTTGGAGCCACTGCATTCTAGACTTTTGAACCCATGTGGTGGTGTTTTGCCTCAAATATGCTTGGTGCTTGTTATACAAATATCTTAGTTGTGTCTCTATCTCTCTGTTCTCATGTGAGTTGGTGTGTTGTGCCTCTACCCTGAGGATTTCCTCTTCTATTTTTTTGATTCTACTATCCAATCCTTGCTCTAAGTTGGCACATTTCTTTAATAGATCTTTATTTAGGTTGTTAAACTTATGGATCGGATCATGCATATGGTTCGTTGCTTTTGTATGTGCTCAAATTGCCTTAATACTTCACTAGCTACATGCACTCGACCGAAACCATGTATTATTGAACCTAAAGGGTTTGGCCCCCTTTTCTCTATTGTATGAAAAACATTTTAATAAGATAGGGGTGTGGTTTGACTAACATCTTGGCAAGGTCTTTACCAAGTAGTCAAGGACTTCATCAGTCCATTCATCATTTGCCAACACTCTTATCTAATCTTGCCCATATTCTGGCCTATCATTTCTGGTTATTACACTAGGTGAATAGATGGCCAGAGTATTTGAGCTCAATCAAATTGTTGTGTGTTAAGGAGTTGAAGAGTGATGATTTAGTACTTGGATTGCCTCTGTTTAGACCTTCCCGTCTCTCTGTTGTTTCTTTGATTGTGTTGAAATTGCCAGCGATCAGCCAAGGTCCCACTTTGTTCGTCAGTTTTTCAAGTTCAACCCATACTTTCCTCTGTTCCTCTACCCTTTGGCAATTATATACAATTGATACTAACCAAGATCTGTTAGTACAACTACATATAATTAAATTCATAACATACTTGGAGTTAGCTATCGGAGTGGTCATATGTCCATTCCGACCATAGGACAAGGATCCTTCCCGAAAATCCCTGCGCTGGTATTGTTGCCCTGTGCCAATTTTTTGCAAATTGCTTCGAAAACTTCATTATTCGTGTCTTCTCTGCCCTGGTTTAAACGAGGCAGCACACTGAAACATTCTGATTTTTATCATACTTCTTATTTTTCTTACTCATGTATCTTTCCCTATTAGACCCCTATAATTCCAAACTATCATGTCCATTATCATATTGTTCTAATTTGTTTCTTCCTGCTCAGGACTTTGCCTTCCCTATTCTTCCATTTTTGACCTTCCGAATCTCTCCTATGATCCTCTTCCCATTCCCTTAATCCTCTTGGGATATCCTTCTTCTAATTGTTATCTCATTCATCTTGTCTCTTTGATCTAGTTGTTTGGCCTCTACTACCTTTGTTATTTCCATCGGGTCTTTCCCTTTAGGGGCCCCTGCTACAGAGAGGACTAAGGTCGAGTTCTCTTTGATGTTG
Source organism: Dioscorea zingiberensis (assembly GCA_026586065.1). Lineage (NCBI taxonomy): Eukaryota > Viridiplantae > Streptophyta > Magnoliopsida > Dioscoreales > Dioscoreaceae > Dioscorea > Dioscorea zingiberensis. The sequence goes on from CM048818.1 coordinate 62,742,681, forward strand.
GCCATCGGATAATCCTCATTTTCTTTTGTAGTTGGGTAATTAGATCCCCGATTTTGGGAGATAGTGATCCGGATCCTTCACCAAGAGAGGTCAACATGTTCGTTGGCTCTGAGGATGATGCTTCTCCAACGGTCTGATCCTTCTCTCGATCGTTAAAGTATCGAGGATCTCATCCAGAGGAGCGTCTAAATCCTGATACCCATCCCATATCTTTCTTGGATCCATTTTTGGTCGATACTGGGCTTTTCTGTTTCTCAGGTTTAGGGCCTTCTTCTCCTTGTACTGATATTCAGGCCCGCTTCTCTCTGGGCGCTCCTCCTTGTCTTCTAAGGGTGCGTTTGGTTAGATGTATTTTCAAATACGTGGATTTTGAATTACATTGTAGTTGTAAATCCTTGTATTTGAAAATATATGGGAGTCAAATCCAACGCTTGGTTGGATGTATTTAAAAGTGCTGGATTTTGAAAGTTTGTGTTTGGTTGGAGAGATATGTAAATCTAGATTTAAAGTTTTTTGAGTGTTAGATTATAGAATCTTTATATATTGTTACTTCTGATGAGGTTACTCTTACCTTGGGTGATTATTAAATTTTATTAATAGTAAAAACCTCATTAATTTTTTCTAATTAATATATAATTAAATAATCATATATATATATGATTATTTAATTAGAAGCCGTCTATTTTGGCCCCTAGAGCATGTTTGAAAGATTTCCAACAGTACGGATGAGAAGATTATCGAAAAATAAGTTACCTTGTTAATATTCATATAATTTGGTGACCGTTTAGTTCTCCCACTTAATGGTTAAAATTTTGAACCGTTAAATTTTTTTTAAAATAAGAACCGTTAAGTCGGAGGACCAAACGGTCATCAAATTATATAAAAATTGACAGACTAACTTATTTTTCAATGATCTTTCCATTCGTACGGTTGAAAATCCTTCAAATATGCTCCAAGTGCCGAAATGGGAGGCTTAAAACCCGTATATATATATATATATATATATATATATATATATATATATATATATATATATTGAATATATTGAAGGAATATACAATGTTTTAAAATCTTGTAATTTACTCTGAATCATTCACAATACTTAATTTTTTTATTATATTAATTTAATATAATACCTGTGAATCCAATCACATGAGGGATTGAAATGTTTGGATTTGGTACTACGGCCAAATCGGACGTAGTTCCAAATCCCATGATTATGGGAGTTGAGAATGCAATGTATTTACAAATTCTTCTAAATCCAGTCAACCAAACATCCGATTTAAAAAGCAACCGGATTAATAAATACACTGGATTTGGAATCCAGTGAAACAAACAGCCCCTAACACACTTGGAGAGTCCCGAGAGAGGCCCCCTCGGTTACCGCGTCTCCTCCATCCTCCCCGCCCTAGTGTCCTGGCGTGTTCCTCCAATGGCCGATTTGGTGAGATGTGACTGCTCACGTGTCCGCCCTCTGACTAACACGTGATCGTCTTCTTGCCCATGCTCGCTTCGCCAGCGACCTCGGTGACCCCATCTTCGGCGGTGTTGAGTGTTTTAAAAGCATTTTCCCAGTTAGGGTTTTGGCCACTGAACTATTGTCGTCCCCCTCTTCCTTTTCGCCTACTAACAACTAACCATGCATGTACCATAGTTTGGATCCACAGTTTCGTTGTTCGGCGCTTTTCCTGGTGCCGGAGTTGCCTGCTTGTGTACTTCTATGCTCCCACCAGGCAGTCTGACGTCCTTAGTCATCATCTCCTTCCCCTTCGGGTTGGTGTGCGTTGACTCGGTTCCAACCGCTCCCAGCATGCTCCACGCGGCATGTCTCCGCACCATGCCCAACAACCCCGCATTTGTAAAAAAATGCGATAGTGTTTCGTAAACAACAGAAACAAACAAACCCTTGTTTGTAGATTTTACCCATACTCCTCTCTGGAGAGGTTTCGTTAAATCTAGTTCTATACAGGCACAAGAAAACCTCGCCCGGTCTTCTAAAGTCACGGTCTCATCCAACTAGACTACCCTGCCTAAGGATTCAACAATCCCTTCAATGGCTTCTAGGTCCCAACACTCGCTTGGTGGATGATGTAGTTGGATCCACAACGTTGTCAATGAGAGATGTTCGAAATAAGGTTGGAATTATGGCTTCCAACGCATCAAATGTAGTACAATTCCATTAACACTCCATGGTCCCTCCGTCAAGAGGCTTTCCATCATCGAGTCAAAAAAACATGTTATCAAGTAGAAGCCGTTAGGTATATCAGCGATTTTGAAGCTCTCCATGCCATCCCATAGCCGGGAGAGACTTTCTTTCGCTACTTCTAAGGGAATAGGCTTACTGAGGAACTTACCGTGCAAACAGAGCTTCTTCCGAGTTCTTCGCCTCTTGGACCCTAGCCACGATACTTTCGTCCAATACCATTACTTTTAGGCGTTCCAACATAGGGCCGTGGATGATGGCAGAATCCTCCATTGTTCGTCCTCTCTGACCCTGCACAACATGAGACCAAGACCATTTCTCCCCTGGTTCCCACCTGTTGTACCCTCTGTGTTCCTCTTGGGAGCGCTTGACTATAAGTTCCACCGCGATGGAGACTAGTCCCTTCTCCAGTAGATATCTTTACTTTCTCATTTGGAGGAGGGACCGCCCCTCATTTTTCATTGGACCTCGTGAGTGGTGAGGCCTCCACCGTCTCGGTTGTCTTCCCGTCTTCCCCCACTCACCATTGCAAGTGGGGGACGATGCACTAGTTACGAGATTGGAGCTTTTTTTTCGAGTTGGAGAATCCCCTCAGAGCATGAGAGAGCAAGTCAGGTTTAATACGTAATAGCAAGTTGGGAGGTCACAAGCTTAAACTAGAACTATAATGGACCCGATTGTATCAAATTTTTTTTCTAATAACATTTTGGTGAAACATTGCGATGCACTTGATGAGAGGCTTCACTTGGCTTCTCTAACATCATTGGTGACATCATGGATGATCTTACGTTTATATTACCATAAATAAACAAATAGTTTATTCATATTTATTTTTTAAATCATCAATTTTAACTAGTATACATAGTTTTTGTTTTGTAGATAGACAATATGTTTCCAAACAATATAAATTCAATTCATACTTGTTGGTGCTCAAAATGGACGGAACCTCGGGATCCGCACTCCACTTGGAAACCCACTAGAAAGATGTGAAATTAGAGAGTTGGATCAGGGACTCAAGAGCTTGATGGCGGCCTTGGGAGGTCACCTTGAAGAGAGATAGCGAAATGCCAGTCACCGGAGACTCCTTTCCTACAAGGGAAGTCCGGGGGCTTCTTCTCAGACCCTCCGACGCTCAAGTCAGTTGAGTATTAATGGTGGAAGAGGGAGAGAAGTAGCAATAAAAGTAGGGTGGCACGGAGGTGAAAATAAATATAAGAGATACAATCCATTAAGTGAGGTGAGAGTCACAACAATAGTTAAATTTGTTCAGGGATTCCATTTGTCAAAGGGTTGATAGCAAAGGTTGGTCTCGGTGTGGATACGCATAGGGTCTTCGCATTATTGAAGAGTTTTAGAACAAAAGGGCGAGTCCGCTTCCAAGGTATGTTTTAGATCTGATCTTTAACATGTTAGATAAATTTTAAATGCAAATAGATCTTCCATTGGATTATTTTGTCTTCCGCTGCGTGTTTTGAACTCCAAATAATCCTACAGTAATCGTTTTAAAGAACTTGATGAGGAACTTGTTTGTTTCAAAAATGAAATTATTAGGTTTGTTTGATATAAATTTCATATGTCATTATATTTTCACTAGTTGTATGTTATAGTTTGTCATATATTGTCACAAAAATCATGCTTATAAAATCTAATTGTATGTTTATAAATATTTTGGCACATGCTTTTTGAAATCATGTTTCCAAATTTTTAAGGGTATGTTTGTAAAAATCATGTAATAATGTAAATTTTGTGGATATGTTTGTAAAAACCTTATAAATATAAGTCATTCACTCAAAAAAATTAAATTTTCAAAAATTAAAAATAATTAAAAGTCTACATAAGAAAATTTATATTGATTATTTGCCCTCATTCCATCCATTGATTTGCCCTCATTAATTCCATCCATTGATTTAACACTGTGAGGATGTCTCATAGTTTGGTGAGATGTTGGATATCTCTTGAACACCTTTGAGGAGCTGAACAACGGTCTGTAGAGGCCTGGCAGAATAGTTGAAAGGAGGACTGGCCTAACAGCTGAAAGGAGGACTGGACGAACAGCTGAAAGAAGGCATGGCCAAACAGCTGACAGGAAGGATGGTCGAACAACTGAGTAGATGCCTGCCCAAACAGCTGAAAGGAAGTCTGGCCGAACAGCTGAAAGGAAGGTTGGCCGAACAGCTGAAAGGGCTACCGAACTACAGTGCTGGGAAGGCCAAGGCAGAACAACTGACATGTAGTGCTAAGCTAGAAACTTCAAGTGATGAGGGCTTGTAGGTCTTTAATAGAGGGAAACAAGAGAGAGAGAGAGAGAGAGAGAGAGAGAGAGAGAGAGAGAGAGAGAGAGAGAGAGAAGTTAGGGCAAGAGAGAACTGTAGAGATTGCTTGATAGGAGGTTTGTTCCTATTAAGAGCAGGATCCATCAATCTTGTAAACTGATTCTCTAATCTTAGTGAAGATCACCGGAGGTTGGACGTAGGTCATTGTTGGGCCGAACCAGGGTAAATCTGTGTCATTTCCCCCTTATTTCTTTGCATGCTTTGTTTTATTGAATGTTCTTAGTAAAAGTTGGTTTCTACAATTACTTTCTCATTCCGCATCGTGTGCTCAGAGGGTGATTCCCGGTTGAAGAAGGGTTCAAATCACAACAAATTGGTATCAAAGCTACTGGTTGTAGATCAGAGGAAGTCGTGAAGTTTCTGTGAAAGAAGTACACAAGTGAAATTTCTGCACACCAAGGGTTTGAAGAAATTCCTGTGAGATGGCTAGCTCAAGCTCCAAGGTGGAAATTTAGAAGTTTGATGGGACAAATGACTTTGGGTTATGGAAGATGAAAGTGAGAGCTCATATCGGCAATCTTGGTCTCGTTAAAGCACTCAAAGGGAAACTCCCAGAGTCAATAGAGGCGAAGAAGAAGGAAGAGGTCTTGGGGAGGGCGTACAATACTTTGATTCTTAGCCTTGGTGACAATGTGCTGCGAGAGATAATCAAATACAAGAGTGCATCAGAGGTGTGGTTAACTCTTGAATCTCTATACATGACCAAAGCTTGTCCGGTCAGGTGTATCTCAAGACAAGGTTCTTCACATGGAAGATGGTGGAAGGCAGAAACATTCATGCTCACATCAATGATTTCAACAAGTTGGTAATGGACTTGAAGAACATTGGGATCATGTACGATAATGAGGATAAGGCTTTGGTGTTGCTTCATTCACTGTCAAAGTCCGATGCCATTTTTGTGAAAATTCTACAATATGGAAGAGAAACCATAAGTCTCAGTGATGTTGTGGGAGCATTAAAGGCAAAGGAACAGAAACGACAGAACGAATTGGGTGAGCACATGGGAGAAGGTTTAATTGTTAGAGGAAGACCAAACAAGAAAGAGACAAATGCAAAAGGCAAAGCAAGATCCAAGTCCAGAGGTGGCAAGAAAGACAACAAATGCTCTATTTGCCATGAGATAGGTCACTTCAAGAAGGACTGCCCGAAGAGAACAAAAGACAGGAAGCCTTAGGAAGGTCAAGATGCTATTGTTCAAAGGGATGATGAAGATGAAGATGCAAATATGCTAGTTGCTTCATCTAATCATCAAGGTGGGCGGTGGATCATGGACTCGGGATGCTCGTTCCATGTAACTCCTAATGGTGAGTGGTTTGAAGACTACAAGGAGATGGATAGAGGGTAGATCTTGTTAGGAAACAACAAGGCTTGTAAGGTAATCGGTATTGGCTCTGTTAGATTGAAGACTCATGATGGGGCTGAAAGAGTCCTGTTGGAAGTTAGGCATGCTCCTGTACTAAAGAGGAATTTTATCTCTTTAGGTATGCTTGATGATCATGGTTTTGTGTGGAAAAGTGAGAAGGGTATCTTGAAGGTTACCAAGAGGTCGCTTGTGGTTATGAAGGGAGTGAAGGTGAGAAGCCTCTACATGCTTCAAGGAAGTACCGTGGTTGGTACAACAGCGACAGCGATGGAACCAAAGAAGGACACTTTGCAAAACCTATGGCACAAACAACTTGGTCATGTGAGTCAAAGGGAAATGGAAGAACTTGAGAAACAGGGGCTGTTTGGGAGTGAGAAGAGGACTTGACTTTTGTGAGAATTGCATCTATGGAAAGGCCACTCGGGTGAGGTTCAGTACGTCGTCGTATGTTACGAGGGATACACTTGCCTATGTTCATTCCGATTTGTGGGGGCCGTCACAAAAGGTGTCACGCCCCGACCCGAATCTTGGGACCTCGAGCGCGTAAACAGATCGGTCGTACCCAAGTGGAGACTAGCCCCACTCGAATACAAGGCCTAAGTAACAATAGTAGATAACATAATATAATCCAAAAGTTCATAATTCCATTAAAAGTCAGAGTACTAATGCGGAAGAAAAAATACAAGGGTTCATACGCCCTATACAAAATAGTCTTCTAATGGTACTAAACTGGTGATTCTCACTCGAAAAAGAAAATATCGAGGTCTGCCGACCTCAGCAAATCAACCCCTCCCGACTATCTACACGACACCTGAGATCGTGTCACCTACTCCTCAGAACCTGAAAGGGAGGAAAAGAAAAAGAAGTGAGCTTTCAAAAGGAAAGCTCAGTAACTGCCTTGCAGAGAAATCACGATATGCACAACCATAAAGTCAAGATATGGATCATATCAGGGAAACAATTAGATCGGCACAAGAAACCAAACAAACGGGGCCCCCTACACTCATCCAATCATCCCTCCACTGTCAGCACAAGTGTCGCGCGCCTCAGTGGTCAAGTGCCGGACAACAGGTGGCTATGCTCCATGGGTACGCATACCCAATCCAGACACATACCGACCCAACCTAAACACAAGCACCACGAGTCTCACAGTAATGTCCAGGTCTACGGTGGCATGCTCAGCGAGCATCCAACAACAAACTTGTCCAAACAATCAAACAACAGATATGGAAACATCAACAATTTATATGCCGGCAGTCAAAAATAGATATCCAAATCATAACAATAAGCACAATCACGATACCAACAAAGGATATACCAAACCAAATAATAAGAAGGCCAAAGAAACCCATCTCTGGGTGGGAGCTAGGCAAGAGTCACTTACATTAATTCGAGACCTATTCCTGGCGTGACCCTTTTCCCCACCCCAATACCTCTTAGCAAATCCCTCACAAGAGATCACTCAATCTCTTTTCTTACTGAATTGTATATCGATTCTCTAATTATGCCTCTCCTTATATAAAGGGGAGTGTCCTAATCTTACTCTAACGAGATAAAGATAAATCACAAATATTTTATAATTATCTCTATTCGATAAGTTTTCCTCCAATTCAAATTCAACCTTCGAATCTTAATCAAAATAAAACTTATATTTGAGACAGAGATCAATTATAAACAATCTATAATTATCTCTACGAGATAAATCTTTATAAAATCCAAACTCAAACATTGAATCATAATCCAATTGTAATTCATAAACAAACTATAATTATCTCTATGAGATAAATCTTTATCCAACTCAACTCAAACATTACATCATAATCAAATTAAAATCCATATTTGGATAAAGATCAATTATAATTATTTTCATGAGATAAGTCTAATTTAATCTCAAATATAATATCCTACTCAAATTACAAGTCATATTTGAGATAAAGATAAATTATAATTATTTTATAATTCTCTATTTTATCTCATGTTAATCCCTACAAGGTTAATCCAAGTCAGGTTGCATAATAAATTGGATCATGTTGGTTTAATCACATTGAATCACCATTATGAAATTTTAATTTAGGTCCTCGAACTAATAGGTAATTACAAACAATCACTTCACACTTTCATTCTAGTACCTATTTATGCATAGGTTCTGGGTGGGTTATTACAAAAGGAGTCTTTAGGAGGAGGAAAATACTTCATATCTATAGTTGACGATTGTTCTCCGAAGGTTTGGGTTTTCATTCTCAAGAACAAGAGTGATGCACTTGGGAGGTTCAAAGAATGGAAGAAAATGGTTGAAGTCCAAACCGGGAGGAAGGTAAAGAAATTGAGGACCGACAATGGGTTGGAATTTCTTAACCAAGGGTTCAATCAACTATGTAAGGATGAAGGGATGGTCAAACACACAACCACACCATACACTCCACAACAAAATGGTGTGGCTGAGAGGATGAATAGAACACTATTGGAGATTGTGCGACGCATGTTACTTGAAGGCGGGGTTCCTCATAGGTTTTGAGTTGAAGCAACAAATACAGCAGCATACCTAGTGAACAAGCGTCCTTCAACGGCATTGGAATTCAAGACTCCAAAAAAAGTGTGGACAGGTTATCCTCCAAAGTTTGACAACTTGCGAGTGTTCGGATGCGTAGCTTATGCGCACCAAAGGCAAGGGAAGCTTGATGCTAGAGCAAAGAAATGCATGTTCTTAGGATATCTGGATGGAGTAAAGGGTTACATGTTATGGAGTGAAGAGAGAGGCTCTTCAAGGTGCTTCATTAGCAGAGATGTGGTTTTCAGAGAATCTAAGTACTATTGGCCAAGAGTGACTCAAAAGGAAGAATGCAGTAAAGGCCTAGGCCGATCAACGGAATGCAGTGAAGGCCAAGGCTGATCAACAGACTGCAAGGAAGGCCTAGGCCGATCAACGGACTTCAGGGAAGACCAAGGCCGATCAACTGACTGCAGGGAAGGCCAAGGCCGAGCTGAAATTGAGGTGGAGCTTGATGCACGCACGGGTGTGCGCGACACGCTCCCGCAAGTATACGAGGTTGATCAAGTAGTAAAGTACCCAAAGGTAGGGTAGTCGAATCCACAGGGACTAGATACTAGTACTAATCGTCTATTATTACCTAGTTTAGTCGTAATAATGTGAGGTAGTGAATAAGTTAACTAATAGGGAAACTATAGTGACTAATAGGAAGATCAGATAAATCAGAGAGGAAGGGGTACCTCAGATCATAATCCCCCTAGGATTCTTCTATTAATAATGGATTGTGTGACTTATTAGCTAATTATTAATTACTCAAATGTCCGTGGACAAACACGCCTGTCAGCGGGACCATGGGAACAGTAACTATCTGCTTCCACCTATCCAGGCGACCAAGGGTCCTCACAATTAATAACCACACCTCTCAACCTCTCTAGGAGTGTCACTCTACCAAAGCGATTGGAAATCGCAACGCAACACCCGGAGGTGCTTGGCGACTCAGAAGGGCTCATGCAAGGATACCAAGGGCTGATGCACCGTACCTCAACCACTGTAGCAGTGTCACTCTACTACAACGGTTGTCAATCGTAACGCGGATGACTCTAGGGGCTCATGCAATATGAAACCACACAAGGCCTGCTAGACTGGTAAGAACCCTAAACTATGCAATTTATTCACTAACCACATCAACCTTGTGTTGTAGCAGTATCACTCTACTGTAACGATTGGGAGTCATCCGCATAAACACCAGAAGATGTTTAGATGCTCTATCCTACTAGGAAGGACAACTCAAGGGCTCATGCAAGGGTAAAGGGCTCTTAACACAAATAATCATGCTTATGCGACCATTAATAATAGAACTAATAATAATATTAATAAAGTAATAGAAGTATCCCAGGGTTCATATGTCTGAGGCCCCCCCCCGAGGGGTTTAGCCTCGCATGCTAATAAACATAACTAAGTAGAAGAGATACAAATAAACAATAATGCTTCCCTGAATCGCCTCCTCTGTCCTTCGAGCTCTCTCTTCCGGAACCCTAGCCGCGAGATTTCTCCGTCCGAACTTCAGTTCTATATGGCTGCTTGGGGGTTTATATAGTCTCCTCGTGGCTAGCTAGAGTTTCGTCAATTATCTCTTTTGATTTCTGGATAAACTCTGTGATTAATTGGGATTACTTTCGCCGGTCTTCTAGAAGTTCCTCGGACACACAGCCGTGTAAATGAGAACACGGCCATGTTGAGTTTAGACACGCCCGTGTTGAGTAGAGCATGGGCGTGCACACTGCGCCTTGGTTCGCGTGATGTGAGAGACCGAGATGTGCACGGGCAAGATACACGCCTGTGTTGAGTAAGCACGGGCGTGTTCCATTAAGCACGCCCGTGTTGATGAAGCACGGGCATGTTCAATAAAGAGCACGCCCGTGTTGATCCTGATGCTGTGGAGCCTTCTTTGGTTTTTCCTATCTTTTTGGTCATGGGGGCCTGTTTCTCGTTCCTTTTGCTCCGGGTACCCGTTTTCCTGTCCAATTAACAAAAGGGAGCTAAAGGAGTACAAAATACAGAAATAAAAGCCCGAAACAGTGGTGAGCGCATGGAAATATAATATGAAAAACATGTATAAATATGTACTCATCAGAGCTCTTGGGGGAGAGTAGTTCTGCAAGGAATGAAGACACGACCAATGAGGAGAAGAACTTGGAGGTAGAGGATCAAGGTGACGACCTTGAGGAATACCAATTAGCAAGGGGCCGGACAAGAAGAACTCTAAAGGCACCTGAAAGGTATGGATATGCAGACTTAGTTTCTTATGTATTGCTTGCCTCAGAAGAACTTGATGACTCGGAACCAAAGGGTTATAAGAAAGCAATGGAGAGCACAAAGAAGAAACTATGGGCACAAGCTATGATGGAAGAAATGGAATCACTTGACAAGAATCACACATGGGAACTAGTTGACAAACCAAAGGCACAGAAAATTGTTGGATGCAAGTGGATTTTCAAGCTGAAAGAAGACATTGAGGGGATAGAGAAACCAAGGTACAAAGCAAGACTTGTAGCACAGGGCTTTGCACAAAGGGAAGGGGTGGATTTCAATGAGATCTACTCACCGGTAGTGAAGCATACATCCATTAGAGTGTTGCTAGCCTTTGTCACTCAATATGACTTAGAGCTAGAACAAATGGATATGAAGACGACATTTCTTCATGGAAATCTTGAGGAGAGAATCTTTATGGCACAACTAGAAGGATTTGTCAAGGAGGGAGATGAGGGAAAGGTCTGTTTGCTCAAAAGTCTCTTTATGGTTTGAAGCAATCCCCAAGGCAATGGTATCTCAGATTTGATGAGTTCATGATTAGAAACAAGTTTGTGCAGAGCAACTATGATAGCTGTGTGTATGTCAAGTGGGTGAAGGAAGGCTTGGGGGTATTCCTTTTGTTGTATGTTGATAGCTTCAAAGGACAAGGAGGAGATCCGGAAACTCAAGCTACAGTTGGGGAATGAATTTGAAATGAAGGACATGGGGCCGGCAAAGAAAATTCTAGACATGGAGATCATTAGAGATAGGAAACAAGGTACATTGTTTGTCTCTCAATGTGGTTACATGAAGAAAATTTTGGCAAGATTTGGCATGTCAGAGTACAAGGCGGTAACAACACCGCTAGCAAGTCATTTCAAACTCTCTGCAAAGATGTCTCCTAAGTCCGAGGAAGAGAAGAAGAAGGCGGAGAGGATCCCCTATGCTAGAGCAGTGGGTAGTCTCATGTATAGGATGGTCTGCACTAGGCCAGATTTAACATATTCGGCCAGTCTTATGAGTAGGTTCGTGGCAAACCCGGGAAGGAGCATTGGGAAGTAGTTAAATAGGTACTTCGGTATATTCAAGGTGCTTCCAACATTGGTTTGCTCTATAGAAGATGTGAAGATGATGGAGATAAACTCGTGGGGTATGTTGATGCTGACTACGCAGGTGATTTGGACAGGAGAAGGTCCTTATCTGGATATGTCTTTACTTTGTTTGGATGCACAATGAGCTAGAAAGCTCAACTACAACCTGTTGTCGCACTATCCACAACAGAGGCAGAGTACATCACTGCCACAGAAGGAGTCAAGGAAGCACTTTGGCTAAAGGGGCTGATCAGTGAACTTGGATGTGAGCATGACAAAGTGAAGGTTTTCTGTGATAATCAAAGCTCCATACATTTGACAAGGAATAAAATGTTCCAGAGGAGGACTAAGCACATAGACATCAAACTTCACTTCATTCGAGATGTGATCTCCCGAGGAACAATGTTGATGGAGAAGGTTCACACGGATGAGAACCCGGCTGACATGATGACAAAACCCGTGACTAGTATCAAGTTCAAGCATTTCCTAGACTTGATAAGTGTCACGACTCATACTACTTGAGGCGGAATGGAAACTGGTGATCTTCATGTATCTCTCTTCTTGTTCTTTGTTAACTATGGGCCAAGGTGGAGATTTGTGAGAATGTCTCATAGTTTGGTGAGATGTTGGACATCTCTTGAACACCTTTAAGGAGTTGAACAATGGTTTGCAAAGGCCTGGCCGAACAGTTGAAAGGAGGACTGGCCGAACAGCTGAAAGAAGACATGGCTGAACAGCTGACAGGAAGAGTGGCCGAACAGCTGAGTGGATGCTAGCCGAACAACTCAAAGGAAGTCTGCCTGAACAGCTGAAAGAAAGTCTGGCCGAACAGCTGAAAAGGCTACCGAACTATAGTGCTGGGAAGGCCAAGGCAGAGCAACTGACATGCAATGCTGAGCTGGAAACTTCAAGTGAGAAGGGCTTGTAGGTCTTTAAGAGAGGGAAAACAAGAGAGAGAGAGAGAGAGAGAGAGAGAGAGAGAGAGAGAGAGAAGATATTGAGAGAGAAAAGTTAGGGCAAGAGAGAACTGGAGAGATTGCTTGATAGGAGGTTTGTTCCTATTGAGAGCAGGATCCATCAATCTTGTAATCTGATTCTCTAATCTTAGTGAAAATCACCGGAGACTGGACGTAGGCCATTGTTGGGCCGAACCAGGGTAAATCTATGTCATTTCCCCCTTATTTCTTTGCATGCTTTGTTTTATTGAATGTTCTTGGTAAAAGTTGGTTTCTACAATTTCTGTCTCATTCCGCATCGTGTGCTCTGAGGGTGATTCCCGGTCGAAGAAGGGTTCAAATCACAACAAACACCGTCAAGGATTAAGTTAACCACATGAGCATATAAGCAAAAATAGTTAATTTACAGGAGTATGCAAGCAAATATCATTTTTACATGGTATTTAAGCAATTTCAAAGTTTTAGAAGGGTATGCAAGCAAAAACCCCTTCATGCTTTTACGTGACTCCTTTTAGAGTGAGTGCTACAGTACCATGGGCGGTATACCGTGGGTTAAAAGCTATTGTTTTGTGGGTTCTACACTACAATTTTTGTGACCCGGGCTACTATAGCAAATGGTGGTGGTACTGTAGCACCCAAACCCACAAAACACTATACTAGAACCCAAAAAATACTACCCCAGGACCCACCCGGTATGATACTGTGTGAAAAGTGCACTGAAAAGTGCACGCGATAGCATAGAATTCACCCTCCTTTTAGTTTAGTTCACATGCTTCACAAAATACAACTAAAAATCACCACTAGCTAGAATCTCTCTTGGAATTACACCAGTACTCTGCAACCAGCTTTGCGAAGTATGAATCACTCCTTTCCATCAAAACTGAAGGCTTCTCATGTTCCACAAGTTTTCCTACAATTCATGACAACAATAATCACTTAAATTAGTTATACCCTGAAGAAGAAAAAAAACAGCAAAAGCAAGCTTAGCATTTGAAGAATGAAATGATGTATAAATTATGAAAATTAAGTACCATAAGAGAGGACCATAACCATATCACTGTCTGTGACAGTGGGAACTCTATGAGCAATGGTGACAACAGTGCAGCTTGTGAACTCCTGCCTGATGATCCTCTGCAACACTGCATCAGTTGCAGAGTCTATGGATGCTGTAGCTTCATCAAGAACCAGAATTTTGTTCTTTCTTAGTAGAACTCTTCCCAAACAGAACAGCTGCCTCTGTCCAGCACTCCAGTTCTCCCCATCATCATTCACTGCCAATCAGATCATGTTTATCACCGGTTTCAGTGAAATTGAAACAAAAGTATTAGAATATTAGCATTCACTAGTGTTTGTGAATTAATTATATACCAGAAGAATCAAGACCAGAAGGAATGCTGCTGATTGTAGCCTTTAATTGGCACTTCTCCAAAGCCTACAGCAGATAAACAATCAGATTATGATAATAATGATCTAATTTTTTCTGTTTATATATATATATATATATATATATATATATATATATATATGCTGACCTCCCAAATATCTTGATCACTATGCAGACCAAGAGGATCCATGTTACTTCTGACAGTGCCTCTGAAAAGAGTTGGTTCTTGAGGAATTATACTGAGCTTCATCCTGAGATCCTTGAGACCAATGGAGCAAATGTCAAGGCCATCAATAAGAATTCTCCCTGCTGCCGGCTCTAAAAGCCGAAACAAAGCACCGATTAGTGTTGTCTTCCCACTTCCTGTTCTTCCAACCACTCCAACCTTGTTTCCTGCCACAATTCTGCAAGTGATTCCCTTCAAAACATATGGCGCAGTTGGACGATATTTCACCTGATGATCATCAAACATACAACATGTTGCTAAATGTTAGCAGTTATTGGTTTATCTGTTATTTGATGATAAGTATAGTTAGATCCATGCCTTCAAGTCCTGGAAGTCTATACTTCCTTGAGACGGCCATGAAGGCGGTGGCCTTCTATCACCGATGACTGCTGGAGGCTCTGGTTCTATGTGCATGAACTGTTTGATCCTTTCCACTGAAATGATATAATTCTCCAATCCAGAGTACCAACGAGTCGTAAACACTTGAGCTGAAGAGAGTGTTAGCGCATACGACAGAGCTAAACCCACAAATCCTGAAAACATAAACAAAAGATCAAAAGATCAAAAGATGAATGTATTTGTTAATACTTCGAAAACTAGTGAAAAGTCCCAAATTCCAATACCTGGAGCAATGGTTCCCTGAGGAAGCAAGACAAGGAATAGAGCTGAAGTAAGTATGGTCAAATTCTGAAGTGCTTCAACCCTGATAAGCACCCATTCCATTGCAGCAATAGTGTGAAAGAAAAGTGTTGCATCAGTGTCAATGAGCTGTAGGTTTGTCTGTATAAACCTCTCCGTCATCGCAAAAGCTTTGATCGTTACCACACCAAGGATTGTCTCTCCGACGTAGTTCACGACCGGTGCCTTGGTAGTTCCATTGATCCTCACAAGTTCCCTTGCAGAAGCTAGATAGTATCTCTATATAACAACAGTAAACCAATTAGATGAGATATCAGATCTCGATCCAATTCAGAGCAAGATGACACTATTTAACTGAGAACTACCTGCACATACACCATAAGCATTGTAACTGGAATGGCTACAAGAAGCACTTGCCATGTCACTTTGGCCATTATCAGTATGATTCCTATGATCTCAATAGCACCAGCAATCACAAAGGATATGCAGTATGGTAAGTCATAGTCCAGAATGCTCATATCTGAAGATGCCTGCTGAATCAAACAAATTGTAATTTCTTGAAGGAATAGATTGCTGCTATCGAAAGTGAATTGAATGAAATCATGAATATATCTAACCCTGGTTAAAATCCTTCCAATTGGAGTTGAATCAAAGAAGAGCATTGGAGCCTTGAAAACTGAATCCATGAATGCAGAAAAGAACTCTTTGGAGGCCTTCAATCCAAGTCTTGCCGAAATCCAACTCCTTGTATACACAAAGAAGCAGCTGAAAATTGATAATGCTGCATAAACACCTACAACTAGGCCTGCTCCAATGCGAGTCATTTGAACAGTCACAGCCAACCAGTAGGTTGAAAGTATTTGGAAAAAAAAGAATGCCGATTGTGATAAGATGGCCAAGATGAAATGAATATAACCCCTTGAGACTTGCAAGTAATCTTTGTAAGGTTTCCAACCAGCATCTCCGATTTCGGTCTCTTCGTCTTCTGTGATTTGAATTGAAGATGGGGCTGTGATTTCACTCTCACTGCTCTGCTTCAGTGGCTGCTGCACACTGGACTCAAACTGATCGCCAAATTCTTGCTTCTTTACAGAGTCTACTGCTGTCATTGAAGACTGATGAGCATGCACAAGTTGTTCAAATGTTGTTCCACTCTTTAGAATCTCCATATAGCTTCCTGACTGCACGACACTTCCGTTATCCATAACCTGGATAAGCATCAAGCAATGAGAGAAAACTAGGTCACTGTAAGCATCTCATTAACAATTCTAAATTAAAGATAACTTTTCTTACCAGAATTCTATCTGTTTCTGCTAGAAATTCCACTTGATGTGTCACAAGGATGACTGTTTTCTCTTGTAGAGCAGACATGACACAATCCTGAATATTTTGAGGACAATTTACAAAGACTTGATATGAAATTCAATCACAATGCAGCATGATTTTTTTTAACTTACATGGAAGAGAATTGCACCAGTATGTGCATCCACTGCGCTGAAAGGATCGTCGAGAAGATAAATATCGGCATCATTGTAGACAGCTCTAGCAAGCTGAATCCTCTGCTTCTGTCCTCCACTCATGTTCAATCCTCTCTGACCAATCTCAGTCATGTCTCCATGATCAAAGTTCTCAATATCTTTATCAAGAGCACAAGCTCTAATGGCCATTTCGTACCTCGGCTTGTTCATTGGCTTCCCATATAGTATGTTATCACGAATCGTCCCGCTTTGTATCCAAGAACTTTGGGACACATAAGCAACAGAACCATAGATATCAACCTAGATTCAACAAAGAGAAAGAAATCAAAACTTCGTAAACCACTAATAGATCATTGAAACATATTGTTCGTTAGTAACTCACCGATCCTGAGATTTTCGGCATTTCTCCAAGTATGGCACTTAGAAGTGAAGACTTCCCAGAGCCGACTGCTCCACAAACAGAAATCTTCTCTCCTCTTCTGAAATCCAAATTCACATTCTTCAATGTGGGAATGGATGAATTTGGCTCCCAACTAAAGACTCCATTCTTTATCTTGATACTCAATTCAGAGTTCAGCAGTGGATATCTCTTTACAACATCTTCCTTGACTTCATCTTCCTGCAAGAAAACTTCGATACGGTCTAACGACACCTTAACTTGAATCAACACTGAAAGGATCTCTGGCAGCATTCTCACAGGCTCGGCCATTACTCGTAAGCTTGCTAACACTGTAAATATAGTCACAGCATCAAGAGGAGCACTTCCCATAAATGCAGTTCCTGCAAAAACCACCGCAGAGACAATAGTAGGAGACATCCAATACAATGCAGTACCAAATGTCTTCTTCTCCTGTGTTTCAGTTAACCATTTGAATTCAATTCCCCTCAGAGACTCTATAACTTTTCTGAAATGCTCCTCCCACGACTGCAATTTGATGATCTTCATATTGTTCAAAACTGCAGATGTGGCTCTCAATCTTTCATCCTGAGCCACCATAAACTTTGATTGATATCCTTGTAAAATCTTTGCAAATGGGACATTAAGAGCACCACAAATGACTAAGGGGACTAAGCCTGGAAGAGCTCCATAACCAACAGCGCTGAAAAGAATGACTACTGAACAGAAGAGTTGAATTGGATGACTCCATGCCATGTGAAACCACCACGGAAACTCTCCAAGTCGATATGCATCAACGGCGATATAATTGACGATCTCTCCAGCCGAATGGTTCCTTCGTCCTAAGCTTGAAAGTCTGAATTGTTTTTGAAAAATGGCTGCCATGAGAGCAGACCTCATCCTCATGCCACACCTTCTTGAATCAAAGAACCAATGTCTCTGAGACAAAGACTCAACAACCTTGGTTAGAATCAAGCACACTACTAAAGAGAGCCCCCAGGCGAGTTCATCGTCTTCGCGGTATGAATAACTAACAAATGCATACAATAACAATGGAGAAGATGATATCGAGATTGTTTTCAGGAGTGCATATAATCCCACCAAAAGCATCTCCTTCAAGTAACACTTTGCCAAGGCATAGAGAACCAAGTTCTTGCTCCTTGAATTGTTCTTCTGAAATTCCCATTCCTTGGCAAATTTATGGTAAGCTAGTAGAGCTTCATCTTCAGAATCCAAACTTGGGATGTCACTGAGACTCAATGGTTTACATCTGCCAACTTTGAGCAGAGGATTAAGCCAAGAGAAAGCCAATCTGCTGAAAATACCAGCCTTTTTCAACTCAACTTTGTTTTCTTTCTTAGTGATCAACAGAGATTGAGACAAGCTCTGATCACTTTCCTTGTCTTCATATTCATGGTGTCTGAAACTGAGTCTGATGCTGCAGAAGAGGAGAAACAAGCTGACAAGCCATGATACAATTTCTATAGTATCAAGACTCTGATTTTTCACCAAATCATCAACATTAACTGCAGAGATGAGCAAAGAGAACAGGAACCACCAAAGTGAAACTATAATTCTCAATGATCTTCCAGGTTGAATGTTCAAAGACACTGCCAGAGCTATCCAAATCAATCCTCTCACAAAGTAAATCACTAAACTCTGCAGAAAACCAGCAGTAAAGTATGCAATGCTAGTAACTGCACAGCAGACTGAAACAACCAGAAACACCCAGTTCTTACTCCTGTTCCTGCCAATGTTTTCTCCATTCACAGCAGCAGAAAACAATCCCACCAAGTAGACAAGAATGAAAGCAAGATTAAGAACATCTAACAAGCTTCTATTAGTGCTAGAAGACCAAGGGAACCAACCTACAACAAAAGCAAACAACCAAGGATTCAAAACAACATATAATTACAAACAAAGAAAACTATCAACCATGAACAGTAGTACTAAAGTAAACCAACCTTGCAGGTTGGGCATGAAAGCCATGATCTGAGTGGAGGTCTCTGCTTGAAGTCTAGTAGAAGTGATAAATTTGTACACTTTCACATGGACATAGGGAAATGGTTTTTCATAGTATGTTCAGGTGATGTTGATTGATAAAAACTTGCACTTGTTTATTCCTATTTGATTGATGATCCCAGCATTTGTTCATTTTTGTCTCCACGCTTCTTCCATGGACAAATGAAGAGTCAGTCTTTCATGCTAACCAACGCAATGTCAGCAGCTGTGTTTTTAGTTGCAGAGGTGCCTTCAGACGCCAAATAAGAACTCTTCAATGCCTTGCACAAGTCTTCTACCATAAATATATCACCAAAGCACCACATTTTTCACATGTTACTCGCTGTTATGGAATAATATATATAGAGTAAAGGAGCAACTCGGTGCTACAAAGCTTCTGCTATGTGCGGGGTTCTGGAAAAAGTTTGACCATTTGGATCTATTACACTCAACTTTACCCTGCTTTATTTTTACAAAAAAAATTACTTCTATGACTCAAACTCATGATCTTCATGTCACATGACATGACAGCAACTTTACTATTGGGGAGGCAAGCTTCAATTTGAGGAGGTGAATGATAGCCAACTTTTATATAAAAATTTTTTTAAGTGAAAATTTGAAATATATATATATATATAGAAAAATGTTACAATCAGGCCGTCAGTATGTCTGGCCGGCTGATTGTAACATTTATATTATATCTAATATATATATAAAATATATGTGTTATATTTTTAGACAACAATCACCTTGTTATATATCTTGGTATAAGATTTAATGTTTGTTTGGAGTGTAAACATAATCTCATATCGGATAATTGGAGAAGAGTGAAAGAGTATATATATGGTTGAGAATATTTCATGGCAACGAGGTGTTTTGGCTTAAGCTCAAGAATAAAACTGTGTGGGCTCGGACCTAAAGCCGACGATATTGTTCCTAGCGTGGAATATGGGGTGCCCCTGGACCTAACAAAGTTTTAGATTTCACTTTCATTTATTAAACAAGACAAAAATGTTTATACTGTGCAAAGTACATGCCAAGATATTGACAGTGATTTCTGCAATAGTAATCATAATTAATGTGTGATCTTCACTAATTTAACTTTTTTCAATATCTAGGTATGAGATTTAAAGTTTTAGATTTCTCTTTCATTAATTAAACAAGACAAAAATGTTTATACTCTGTGAATTATTTATTCTTTTGAGGGCCCTGTTGATATTGATTATGTTTGGAGGGAAGCAGAGAATATAACATTGAATCCACGAAAGAAACCAAAAGTGACACCTCATATATATTGATTTCATTAATAATCAAGAAAGTGATTGAAAAAGATTGAGAATAAAAAATCACTCTTTACCAACGGGATGAAGATATATAAAAGGATAACCCGGTGCTATAAAACTCCCGTGTTGTGTGGGGTTCAAAAAAAAATCATGTCATTTTGGCCTATTGTATGCAACTTTATCTTGTTTTTTAAAGCTAGAGGTTATTTTCACGATTTAAACCTGTAACCTCCAAATCACACAGCAACAATTTTATGATTATATCGTATATAAATATATATAAATATAGAATAATTACAGTTGTGTGTTTAGTTGTATTAAGAAAAAAAAAGTTGGATATAATTTTTCATTAAATTAGAAATTAAAGTAAGAAAGAATTAGTCACGCTGCAAGTAAAATGCCTTCTTTCCACAGTTAGTATACCAGCTAATAACCGCCATGCTTGATAGTATAATATCCCATTCGGGACAGAATAACTTTTGAAAAGCTTTTAAATTTTTCGGCGAAAATTTTAAAAGAAATGTGATTAAATGATAAAGATAAATGCTGGCCTACGCATGACGTGCATGGGTTATTATTATATTCTTAAACTTAAATTAAAGTTTTTGGTGGGAAAAATTTTTATTGGGGAATGTGTTGGGAATATCCCACTTGGGGATATCCCCCTATCAAACATGGGCAAAGGGCCGTGATTATGATGTAGATTGTAAGGAAAGGTTTATAATGTAAGGCATTGGACTGTAGACTTTTAATAAAGAAGCCAAATTTTTAGTAAAGTCGACATTAAAGATTAGAATGTGTGAAGGTGTCTCATGTTTTGAGATCTATCATCCTTATTTTTTCCTTGAGGGCATCTTTTCAGGAGTGAGGAGTGGTTGGTGAGAGTGATTTCAGTACCCACATGATGTGGGCCCCGCCCTCACATCTACTCCACTAAGGATTGTGTATGTCCATGATTTACTTAGTTATTTGCGGTTCGACATACCAAAAAATATATATATATATATATATTAACCATTATACATAAGAGTAGCATATTTGGTATTATCTTTTAAAAAAATTTAGAGTAAATTAATTTTTAAACCCTACCTCCCTTAATACAAAATAGTAGTATACAACAATTAATAACAACAACAACAACAACTAAGTCTTAATTTCATACTAAGTAGAGTCGGCTATATGAATTATATGTTTTCATGTACCTCTGTAAAAAACAAGATTTGGATCAAAATCTAATAAACATAGGTCCTTAAGACACTACCTCCTTTTATGTAATTAATCTTCGGTCTACCTCGACACCTCTTTTTACCTTCTATTACCAAACCATCACATTTTCGAACAGGGGCACCTAGGGGCACGTGTCCAAATCATCTTAAACACCATTCTCATATTTTATCTTCAATTGGTGCAACATACACCTTTTGTCGGATGTATTCACTTCTAGTTTTATAAAATTTTGTATGACCACACTAAGGGTCTCAAATGAGTCAGTCCGGCCCGGCACGGGCCCGCCGTGCTGGCCACACTGCATGTGCCTGTGCAAGCACGACCTTCCGGTGAGGCGTGTCATGCCGTCACAGCACACAGTGCCAAAGGCCGTCCCAACACGGGGCACGACCCAGTTCAATTGGGCTTATGCCATGTCGGGCCAAGCCGTGAGCCCACCAGTGTTTTTTAAAATATTTAATTTTTTTAAAAAAATAATAAGTTTAAAAAAAAATTAAAACAAAAGAAGGAGAAGAAGTAGCAGCATTGATAAATTCACCAATGCTCATCATTCCAAGGGGAAACAGCTGCATAGTTGACAAACATTTATTGCCTTCTATATTTGAAGCCTTGCTGCTTGGACATGTGAAGCGCCAACACGTGGGAGATCGCATGCAGAAGCCTTGGGAAATCGCACGTCAACTGGGAGATCGCGAGCAATCCGGGCCAGCATTTAAAAAAAAAGGGTAAATAATTAGACTAAAATTCGAAGTCATTGGTAAGTGAGAAAAAATTTAAAAACAAAAAGCAGGGATAAAAAAAAGAAAGTAGCAGTGGAGTGGAGCAGGTGCATTTCATACATATGAAAGAAGGTCCTGAGCCACCAACAACCATGATTCTCTATATTTGTACTGCATTCCCTTGTTAAGAGGTGAGTTTTGATTTTTATGGATGAGTCCTAGGATCGAACCCCTGTTCCTGTAAGGTGTAAATACAGTTGTGTTGAATAAGTTCCACACCTGTTGCCCATCCTTATTTTTTTGGGGGCGCTTGACACCTTTGTTCAAAAATAAATAAATAAATAAAGATTTGGAGCCATGAATCGAAGCTCTGGTCCGAGATTTGATCCCAAAACTCTCTTACTCCACCTTGGTGATTGAATTTCCGGTTATATTCCTTTTGCCCAAAGCATCAAACAACTCACATGCAAACTCCTTTGATTCTTTCATTCCCTGTAACCCATTTGGTTTTTTTGACTAACATAGAGCTTGATACACCAAGCTAGTTAAAAAGTAAAAACATGAAACAAACTAAAGTTTATCACAATACATCAAGAGTGCAGCCCAGTTGTTGCTATTGCCTCATCGAGCCATCTTGGCTTGTCATTCCCTTGATAAAATAGGGACAATTATGGGTGTCTTCTACCATAATTGGCGAGTAGGTCTGCAATGTTGTTCAGCTCCCTTAGACAGTATTCAACCTCCATCTTTGGATATGATCTAAGTAGATTCTGTATCTTTTGGATATCCCTCTAAATTCTCCATGTAACAAGTGGATTAGCTTTATCCAGCAACTCCATAGCTTCAATACAATCAGAAAAGATCTTGTTAGGCTTCATATACCAGTCTGTACAATGCTCCACAACAGCTCCAATTGCCAGCAGTTCAGCTTGCAAGCTAGACTCTGCATTAGCACATGTTGCTCCAGCAATTATGACTTCATTGGTGCCTTTTATCATCATAAAGCCTATACCACAATAATTTAGATCAGTATACCAAGATGCATCACAAAAAACAACAGTAGAATTGTAAAAGATAGAGTTCATAAGATACTCCCTGAGCTTTCCTCTGTTCCTTCTGAGGTGTTCCCATTTTTTACACATGCAAAGTCGAAGATCTGTTGGGTCTGCATTCTGTTGCTATTAAAAACCAAGTCACATCTTGCTTTCCAAATGTACCAAGCATAATTGGCCATGAGTGCATGGTAAGCCATGTATCCAATTTTTCCCTTGCCACAGTAAGCCATAAGCCATTCTCCATCTAATATCATACATGTCTCATTGCTATCAAATCCAGAGAACTACGAAACTAATTCCCAGACTTGATTAGCGATTCTGCAATCATGTATGATGTGTTCCAATATCTCACTGGCCAGACCACACATTGGACATTGTAATTGAGGGCCTGCATTCAGATTGTATAAGTACTAAAAGGTAGGGATCCTACCATGGTAGAATCTCCACAAGAAAGTTTTGACTCTAGGAGCCACAGGAAGCCTCCAAATTTTGTGCCATCCCTCCCAAGCATTTATAGAAGAATCAACTTCATGGTTCAGATATTTGTAGACGGTGTTTGCAATTTGGCAGATGATGTACTAAGCAACCAGACCCAATGATTGGGAACATTTGTCCTCATGTGTATGTTGTCCACTCTATCCCAATCTATGCCCTCACCAAAGCAGTTTGATATATCTGAGTGTTTTAATTGTTCACCTTCCACCAAATTCTCAATCCTTAAATCCTCAACAAGTAAAGTCATATTGAGATAAGTGGGTTTCAAAGAAATAGGAATTTCAAACAACCATGGATCATTAAGAAAATCATTCATACCAGGATTACAAATATTTAGGCCCAAATTAGATCTGATGGCAAGAGCAGATTTATAGAGCAGTTTATGAAAAGAGGAGGTAGATCCCCTAATGGAATTAGTCCACATGTTAAAATTGCCATATTTGAAAAGAAAGATCTGCACCCATAATTTGTCTTCCATGTTTAGAATAGCAAAAATATTTTTTGTCATAAGGACCAATTTGGTCTTCCTTAGATTCCTGATTTCTAATCATCCCTCAGATTTGGCAAGTGTAGTATTATTCCAACTGATGACATGGATTGGTCTGCCACCTGCAGTGCCTTTACCCCATAGGAAACCACTAGACATCTTGGATATTAGATCTATATTATTGTGTCAGGAACAAGAGTGCAAGATAGACTGTAAACATGGATAGACACCAGAGAGGTATTAACCAGGATGGATCTACCAACAAGAGAAATAGATTCCATATTCCAGGAATGCATGCTGTTTTTAGTTCTATCTATCAGTCTACCATTGTTTGACAGTGATCCTCTTAGGGGATATTAGGATTCCTAGATATTTAAAGGGAAAGGTGCCCAAATTCATTCCAAGAATGCTCACAAGGGCAGTTCTGATCCTTCTCTTGATCCAGGTAGGAAGATGAATAGTGGATTTGCTAAGGTTTACTTTTTGTCCCATGAGCTCCCTAGACAAGTTAAGACAAATATTGCAATTTCTAGCAACAAGCCTCGATTCCCTAGTGATGAGGATGAGATTATCACCAAACATAAGATGATTGAAATTATTCCTTAATCTATTGTCAAATCCAGGAATCAAGTTCAGATTCATGGCATGATTAAGTAGTACATATAGGTTTTGGGACACTAGTAGGAATAGATAAGGGGATAAAGGATCAACCTGTCTAACCCCCCTGTGACCGGGAATCCAATTGGATGGCTGTCCATTAATAAAGAAAGAAAAACTAGTTGAGGATATACAGGTTCTTATCCAAGATATCCAGATCTCAGGAAAGCTCATGTTCTTAAGGGTGGCAAGGATGGTATTCCAATCCAAGGTATCATATGTCTTTTCAACATCTATCTTTAACATCATCCTAGGGAGGGTTTTGGAATCACATTCAAGGAGTGTACTATCTCTTGGACAATAATTATGTTATCAAAAGTGGGTCTTCCCTCAAGAAAACCAGTTTGCTCAGAACCGATAAGTTTGTACATGATAGTCTTCAATCTATTGTTCAACATTTTGGAGATAATTTTATAACATATATTATATAATGATATTGGTCTAAAATATGAAACTTTGTCTAATGTTTCCTTCTTAGGGATTAAAACTACATAGGTTCTTCCCCAAGAAGGAGGCATGTTGGCAGTTTGAAAAAAGTGATTTATGGTTGTAATCAAAGGTTACTTCACAATTTCCCAATAAAACAGATATAATTCAATATTTAACCCATTGGGTCCAGGGCTTTTCCCCTTGGCCATAGTTTTCAGTGTCTAATAAATTTCCCTAACTATATATGAAGGGTCTGATTAATAAACTTTTATCTTCCTCTGATAATATAGGTAAATTTTGGAGGAAGTTTTAGGGCAAACTCATCTATGGAATCAGTATTTGAGGAAGTCCATAACTTAGTGTAAAAATAAAAGAATATATTGCTAATGCTTTGATATTCGGTTAGGATTTGTCCCTGATCATCAGCAATACCAGAAATTTTCTTTCTATGTCCTCTTATTTTAGCTTGTCTTTGAAAAAAAATAGTATTGTAGTCCCCATTTCTTAACCATAATAATATTGCTCTTTGTGCCCATCTAATTGTATTTTTTCTAATTAAAGCATTGTGTTTGTTGTATAAGCTTCTTAAAGCTAGGATATCTAAATTAGAGTACATGTTCGAAGATTCTAAGTCTTCAAGAAAAGAAATGTCAATTTCAATTCTGTTAATATCTTTATCTAAAAGTGTCAGTCATGTTGCTTTCCATTTAGATAAATAGATCCTAGTGTGAGCAATAGAGTGGGTAAAAGCATGCATAGGAGATGTATTTGGTTTAAAATTCCAGGCTCTAAAGACTAAATCATGGCATTGATCATGTTCAAACCAAAAATTTTCAAATCGGAAAACTTTCTTTCTTTGATGTGAAAAAATTTTGGCAGATAACAACATGGGAGAATGGTCTGAACAAGTACGGGGCAAATTTTTATCGTGATAAGAATCAAAGTTGGTTAGTCATTCATTGTTGGCCAGGAACCGATCTAATCTGGCCCATCTCCTGGCAAAGCCACTTTGATTGTTGCACCAAGTAAAGTGGGAACCAAAAATCCCAAATCAAATAGTTGATTTTTATCGATAAAATCCTTAAAATGCTTAGATTTAATTGAGTAATGAGAAAAACATCCCCCTCTGTGTTCCTCAGAGTTAAGTATTGAATTGAAATTGCCAGTTAAGACCCATGGTAGGTTAAAAGTAGAAATGGTTGAGAATTCATGCCATAAGAGTCTCTGAAGATGAATGTTTTGGGAATTATAAACCACCGATAGGACCCAGTCTTTGGGTTTGACTGTCGATAAAATCAAATGCAATGGGAAACGAGAGAAAGTAATAGGTGTTACCCTTCCCACTCCTGGATTCCAGAGAGTGATGATGCCACCAGACATGCCGATTGCCAGAATGGCAGCCCACTCCCAATGTTTGGAGAACCTTCTACAAAGTTTTAAAGCCCGATTCTTGTCGGCTCTGGCTCTACTAGGCAGACGACATCAGGTTTAAGATTCCCCATCAATGACCTGATTCTTCCAACAGTTTTGGGGCTAGCCGATCCCCTACAATTCCAACATAGAATTTTTATATCTTCCATATATAAGATAAATAAAAGGGGAATAAAAAATATAGATAAATTCAAAACAAAATAAGCAAAATCAAGGATCATCCTCAACAGCTAATACACAACCCTTCTTTGGACAGCCATTATTCTTGATTGTAGCTCTTCTTACTACTGCTTCTTGCTTGACATCTTTTTGAATAAGTGCCAATGGCATATCATCATCAAATATCTCATTCCTACTATTTTTATCATGTTTCTCTTCATCCATATGTTGTATTTCAGCAGTTTGGGTCTTGGTCTTCTCCGAAAGTGCCTGAGAGATGCGTTGAACCAAACAATCATGCGCAGCCATCTGAGGGTCACGCTCGGGAGGATGACTATCATCAGGTGTCTGATGACGAGGGTTTGTCTTCAGCGAAGTGATGAGATGTGGTGCAGTCGACTGTTGGTTTGAGTAGCTTGCTTCTCCAGGATCCTTATCTTCAGAGAGGCTGAGATCAGGTAGCCGCAGAAAGAATGTCGTCTCATTCAGCGATGTTCCAACAGCTAGGTGATTTGAACTATGGGGTGAGGAGGCGGAGGGGTCGGCGCTCTTCCGAGGTGTTGACAAGATAGCCAACTCTCTTTTTGGATTTCCAGAGGGAAAAGGCATCCTATCCTTCTTAGTTGCCTCGAGATCATAGTACAGTACATCCCGATTATCAAAGTCTCTCCGCCCAATCAAACCTCCACGCCCACTACGCGACAAATGGAGAGCATCTGGGTTTGGCACATAGGACTTCACTTTCTGCTCCTTCGTCCATGTAGCCATTTGGTCTGAGGTGTCAGACCTCCAGGAGACCGAGCAGGGGCTGCTACCACGGTAACGACCATGGCGGGACCCTGCGCATATCCATTCAAAGCCAACTTCGCTATCCTTTTCCGAACCAACGTTCAGGTTTTCCTCTTGATTATCTGATTTCTCGGTCTCCTTCCCCACCACGTCAACCTGCATAGCCTGTGAATCTCCCTTTTGTCCGGTGACCGGATAAGGAAGGCCCGTCTTGCCTTCTGTCGCATTACAGGGAATTTGTGTACATTTGTCGATGATGTGTCTAATCATCCCACAACGGAAGCAAAACAATGGCAGTTTTTCATAAAGAATTCCGACCAGGGTTGGATCATCGTCTTCTCCAACCCAAATCCCATGTTCAAGGGGTTTTGATAGATCAATCTCCACACAAAGTCGGGCATAACTCAATCTCCCGTTCTCCATTGTGGGTTGATCCACCGTAAGAGTAGGATTATCAATTTTCAGCACTTGGCCAACCATCCCTCCCAGTTCTTCCAAATTTTCAGGATCCCAGTACTTCATCGGCAAATGGTGGAACTTTACCCACACCGCCGCACTGTCCAGCCTCTCAAAAGCGAGCTGAAAATTTTCTCTCCAGGGTATTAATTGTAGAACCATGCCGTTGACTGTCCACGGCCCCTCCCATAGCACCTTGTCGACCATCTCCACTGAATGGCAGTGTATGTAGTAAAACCTATTAGGTAGATCAGAAAAGGAAAAACTCCCAAGATCTTGCCATAATCTGGCTAGCACTGCGCGAACTTGATCCAATGGAATGGCTTTTCCCAGGAATTTTCCATAGAGGGCAGTGTTCATTTGCTCATGGACGCGTTGGTAAAAGCTCTCACTAGGTTTGAAGCGACGATGCTTCAACATCTTCAGTTTTTCGAAGTTCTCTTTCAAGTTGATTATATCCTTGCCGAAGACTTGATCCTTCAACTCTCCAGTTAACACTCGAGCCCAAGATTTTCCCGGTCTCGTGACTCTACCCCCATCCGCCATGGCAAGTGGGGGAGAAGCAGTGGTGAGGAGGAGAATAGGGCCAAACTCAGTTTATGGTTTAGAGGAGAGCCCAGCCTGGGTACCAAGTTCTCTGTGGATAAGGGTTGTTGGCCTATAACCCATTTGTTCGAGAGAATATATATATATATATATATATATATATATATATATATATAGAGAGAGAGAGAGAGAAAGAGAGAGAGAGAGGTTGAGGAGAGAATATGGGAGAGACACCTGACCCAAGCCAGACAGGCACACCCCATGCACGTATCAGGCTATGCTGTGCTCAGGCCGGTATGACCCGTTTGACACCATGAGACCACATATCCACCTTAACATCATTATTTATGTTATATTTATCTTATGAATATATTGAACTTTAATTATCCAACACTCGCTCCATAGCTAGTCTAAATGTTGTTCTGTAAGACTTTCCTTTCACTTTGTTAGGCATTTTTTTATCACATAACACACCCGTAATACTTCTACATTTTTGTCATCTTGTTCTGATTCTATAGAATGCATCTTCATCTATCATCCCATTCTCTTGGAAAATAAAACCTATATTTTTAAAATAGTTACACTCAGGCACTACTACCCCATCCAATGACACTTCCCTTTCGTCCCTCTTAGACATGGACACCCAACCCGCCGAATTCGGGTTGGCCAAAGGCCGACCAGTAACCGACCCGTGCTAAGTTCTGGCCTAGCGGGCCGAGTTGACTTATCGGACCCACCAGGTAACGGGTCACCATCGGGTGACCCAGACCCGGCCCACCTCCCAAAACCTGCAGGCCAGGCCATAACCCGCCGGTTTACAGGCTGACCCACTGATTTTAAATTTTTATTTTTATTTTATTTTTTTAAATATTATTTAATAAAAAAAATATCAACCGCTTTAAAGTCATTGGAATTTGGAATCCACCGACGCCACTACTGGCGTTTATGCCGTGGATGCCAT
The DNA here is from genome assembly GCA_026586065.1 of Dioscorea zingiberensis. Taxonomy (NCBI): domain Eukaryota; kingdom Viridiplantae; phylum Streptophyta; class Magnoliopsida; order Dioscoreales; family Dioscoreaceae; genus Dioscorea; species Dioscorea zingiberensis. The sequence continues at coordinate 62,772,226 of CM048818.1, forward strand.
GCATGGCCTTGGGTTGGACGCCATTAGAGGCATGCGTCCATGCTTGGAATCCAGCTTAATGGTGCATGTGGAATCCAACGCCATTAATGGCGCCCAACCCGCCTGGTTGATCTGGCGGGTGGACCCGGGTGACCCAACGGTTCAACACACCGATCACAGGTTAGGTTTCTCTTAACTCTCTCTCTCTCTCTCTCTCTCTCTCTCTCTCTCTCTCTCTCTCTCTCATGTGGAATCCAACGCCATTAATGGCGCCCAACCCGCCTGGTTGATCTGGCGGGTGGACCCGGGTAACCTAACGGTTCAACACACCGATCACAGGTTAGGTTTCTCTTAACTCTCTCTCTCTCTCTCTCTCTCTCTCTCTCTATATATATATATATATATATATATATGACTAAGATTTCTGCCTACATATAGTTGTTGTATACACGATAAATTATATAAAATATATCTTTTTGGTAAATGTGACAAAGAAATTATTTATTTTAATAAAAACATGAAACGCAGTTCAATCCTTAATCTCTTATTTTGAGAGAAGAGTGATAGCCAATTTTTGGATCAAAGTTTTATAAAATATTTTTTAAAAATAATATAAAAAAATAAAAATAAAAATTTGAAAAAAAATATTATATATATATATATATATATATATATATAATGTGAATGAATCAAATTTATTTATGATAACAGATAAAATTATTGTCATACACATTCCTGTGATCATAAAGATTTGTGAAAAAACAGGGATGTATTCAATCTTCCACTCTCTCGACCATTATCCTCCATGTTAGTTCTATTGGGTTGTCCGCCTGTTGTATATTGTGTTGCAACACCGATTGTAACTCACTGCTCACAGAATATCTTAAAGGAGAAATAACTAATACAATCACACACAAGCAAATTAAACAACACATAAAGGGGACATAAGAGTTGGTAACCCAGCTCGGCTTCTAAGCCTACGTCTGGGAGGCCAAGCCTGGAGATAAAAATCCACTAAAAGAGGGTGAAAAACATGTGTACAAACAAATGACACACACACACACTCACAACAACATCATCACCCTGTCCCCTCCAATTGTCGGTTCCACTCTAACCTCTCTCTCAAGGTTTTCTCTTGTGGTCTACCGTCAATTTTCCCAGCAGGGTTTTCAGTAGGCACACACCTTGCCTAAGATGTCGCCTTCCTCTTTTAGTATCGCCATAATCTCCGCAGCTAGTAAATTGGACACCTTCCACATTTAGCCGTTGCAACCTAGTTGCAACTACAATTGCAACGCGGCCAGGCTAATGAATTGACCAAGGCTCCAGCTTCCATTGCTCTTCGATCTCGAGACACCTACAACCCTCCTAGTTGAGTTCTGAGTCGATTACGTCGGATCCACCTGATCCCGACCACCGCAACTAGTTGGACTTCCTCTCTGTCACCTTCTCAGCCCATCAATGTCGCACCTCCCATGGCGGAGAGATCTTCATTCAAAACATCATCAAAAACTTAACTCCTCAATCATAGTTTTGGCTGTCCAATCTTCCAGAATGCTTCACCATATTTGCATACCAAATATGGCCTTCAATCATATCTTGATTTGGCGTCAATCAGAGCTTGCATCAATCAACTAAATAGTTGCCAAATCCACTCACAAATCATATCTCCTATCAGCTTCAATCTAATTCTCAATCCTACATGTAGCAATCTCCTTTCTAAGTTTGCATCATCCAAGTTTGGACTGAATATTGTCAACCAGTCAAATATGCCAACTAAGTGCATTTGCACTAACACTCCTTTTTGGGTCTCATCATCCTAGTCTCTTGGAGAGTGTTCAGTGCGAAATGTAGGCTTCTTTTAACTAGGTTCTAAGCTTCTTGTAACTATAGCTTCTTAGACGGATTTATTGAAGAATCAAACCAAAAAATAGAAGTTAATGTCATGAAGATAAAAAAATCTTTTTTCCACCGTTGATGTTGATGTGCCACAAACGTAAATGGTTTGAGAACAAATAGGAGACTAATTTAAAGATTAGGACTTCGCTAATATATAATCATAACAAAGGGGCGTGATGATGATGCATGTTAGATTGTAAGGAAAGGTTCTGCACAATGAAAATCATTGGACTTTAGACTTTAATTAAAGAAGCCAAAACTTAAAGATTAATATGTTGTGAAGATGTCTCATGTTTTGAATGTATAATCCTTGTGTTTTTTCTAATAACATTTTGGTGAAACATTCCAACACACTTGATGAGAAGGCTTCAGCCTTCACTTGGCTTCTTGACGTTAGACGGCATCTAACATCATCGGTAACATCAACGTAGTTTTTTCTTTTCTTCTTAGCAATATGTTTTAAAATAATATAAACAGTAAATTATTGTACAGTCTCTGATATATTTCTGTTTTTTTGACATTTTTCACTGTAGGTCCCTTTCTTCAGTGGACTATTAAGATTTTTTTAAAAACTCCAATTTTAGCCCTGTTGATTACTTTGGCGGGAGATTTTCCGTCTTGTCATATCACTTCTCCATCGTTTTTTGGGGTGAGATTTTTGTATTTCTGAACCCAGCATACAAGGTGTTTTTGCTCTTAAAGAAGAATGTCATGTTTTAGCATATGTTTGTTGGTTTTTTTTTTTTTGAATTATGATATTTTTTAAAGAAATTATGTAAATTGTTTAAAAAATCTTATTCTATTTTTTAGGAATAAAATTAGTTTGTGAGTTGTAACTTGCAAGCACACCTTTTGTGTTATAAATTGATTTCATTGGAATAATAATAAGTTTTGGGGAAATTTCATAAAACTAACATGTAGTTTGCCTTTCTCAATTCGGTGCTTGTGGTTCAACATTGAGCACTTTAGTACCCTATAATCAAACCGTTAGCGAAAAAATATCAAAACGCTTAACCTGTTAATATATTTGTTGATCAGGTATAAAAAATTCAAAAAAAAACCTAAAAAAATATGAACAAAATTCTGAAAAACTTTTGAAAAACAGAAAATCTCATATATTAAAAACATTATAAATAAATTCAGGATATTATAAAAAAAACATAAAATCTTTAAAAATCCAAAAAAAGAGAAAAACTTATAAAACTCCAGAAAAGCGCTTAAATTAAAAAATAAATAAAATAAAATCTTTAAAAACCGCAAAAAATTAGAAAAATTTCTAAAAAAATCCGTAATCCATGAAATTAAAAATAAAATAAAATAAAATAAAAAAACAAAAAAAACCCACAAAACTCTTTAAAAAACAGAAAAATCTGAAATTTTTGTAAAAAACTGCAAAAAATCTACAAAATCCCCTAAAAAACTTTTTAAAAAAACTATAAAAATTTGTAAAATATCGAGAAAATTCACACAAAAAAAAAACCTTAGATTTTGTCAAAAAAATCCAGAAAATTTTTATAAATTTCCCAAAAAAACCCAAAATATGAATAAATAAATAAATAAATAAGTTAAATGAAAAAAAAATCTGAAGTTCATATACAGATTTTGGGTTCTAATTTATTTATTTATTTATTTATTGATATTTCGGGATTTTGGGGATTATTGGGAAATTTATGAAATTTTCTGAATTTTTTTTGGCAAATTCTGAGATTTTTTTTTTGGATTTTTTTGTTAAATTTCTTTATATTTTTGGGGGAATATGTGGATTTTTTTGGGGATATTCTGCACTTTCTCAAATTTTCTCATCTTTATTTTCTCCTTTATTTTGTAACATAACCGTATGGAAAAGAACATACTCATACAATCATTAAGAAGTAAACACTTACAAAAAAATAAGATTTCAAAAAAAAATACATGCTTACCCCCAAAAAAATACATACTTACCACCAAACTATTGATTGATAATAAATTAAATAGCAGATTTATATTACAAATAAATTGGAAGTAAAAGATTCAATTGGTAGATTTGAAATTTCAAGGACAAATGAAAATCTAAAACTAAACCAGAGGGTTCAAAATGTAAACCCCACCTTTAATAGTTAATTTTAGAGAAAGCTAAAATAAATGATTTTTAAAATGTTACAATTAAAACAGGGACAAAATTGAAGATAAAAGAGCTCACAATAGTCATACCCGGATGAATTTCAATGATAGTTCTTTTTCAAAAATAAAAAATAAATAAATAAATAAATAAAAATCAGTGATAGTGCAATTTCTTAAGATTGAGAGATCTACTCCAAGTTTATACATGGATATTAAAAAAAACATAAAAAAGAGAAAAACTCCTGTTCAACTTCCACAAATCTATTTGATTTTGTGCTTGTTATAAGTCATTTTCCCCCTGTTTCTAATGCAAAATCTCCAATGAACAATAGGAGTAAATAAAGGGGGAGAATCACCCAGGTCTGTGGATAAATAACAATGCAACATTCATTCTATCTGGTTTTAGAAATGCCATTTTTAAATGATGATAAATTATGTAATCTGAAAATATAATGACCAGCGCACCATTGTTTTAAGCTTCTTTCCTGGTTATCCTGAAATCCAGTAAACAATAGTTTTAGAGATACTTCTTATATGGCTTAAAAGGGCAGGACATATAAAAAAAAGCACTATTCATCACCTGAAGCAGTAGATACCGAGTGCACTAGTGATTTCATGGATCACCGATGTTGCAAAATGCAAGTACAGACCAACTGTTTCAGATGGATGAAGTATAAGTATCAAGAGAAATAGCATAAAGGATTAGACCAGATTATTTAAAGTAATGGGGATGTTTTACCAGTGAAAACACAATATAGGAGGAGAACTAAACCCTCATCCACCAAGGGGACCCTGCAAACATGTTTGAGTGAGTATACAGAACAGAGATGAGAGAAAAAATTGGGCAAATATTATGCGGAGGGAAGGGTTACCCATCATTGAGCTTAGCAGTCAGCGCATTTGCAACAGCAAGAGGTAGATATAGTAATGACTGTTGCAAAACCATAAATAGGCAAGTCACAAACAAATTATATGCCTAATCGGTTTGTGATCAAGTAGGATGGAAGTATGTACCATGCACATTCCAGTCTTCAATCCTTTTGGTTCATCACATAGGTGCGCTAAAATCATTCTTCCCTGTCAGTACCAAAATATCAAAGTTATTAACTCCACTACAATGATGATAAAGTTTGATTTTCCTTAAACTAGAGTACACAGTGTTGTGTACAGAAAAACTGCTAGGAAGGAAAAAAATTCATAAAATAAATGTATTAAAATGATAAATAGATGTAAATATATATCATATTATCCAATACCAGGACCTTTAATTAGGAAATTTATTAAATGCATGAATAATTACCTTCAGCATATGTTGTTAAACAGAACACAATCTTATAAAATATCTAAAAAGGACATGGTACTTGCGGCATGGCCAGGCTATATACATGAACAGAGCTATCACGTGCAAACATCTGCTGTCTCATTATATCATTGTACCATCTAAGGGGATGGTAATGAATGCAGAATTGATTGGAGAAGCAGTTAACTTACCACTAGAAACCCAAATGCGAATCCAGTACCAATTATAACTAAATGGGGATGACTCTGCATAATATCAGATGGAGACAGAAATGACCTGTAAGGGAACATTAATGTTCAGAGATAGCCTATAAAAATTCCTAGTTGGAAAAAGAAGGGGAATGATCATGGTCATGGGAAAAGACCCATACCATATAAGTACTCCAGCCATGAGCACGCCAAATGGAAAGAGCTGACCAGAGAGGAAACATGTGTCAAGAAATCTGAATGGTGAAAAAATTAACACATTCCATCTTGAACTTCATTACCATTGCTAGTGCCAATAACATGCTTCCCTTTCTTGCCTGGACAACCTTATGGACATTGCCAATGCTGCACCCATGGAGAATAATTAGTGATAAAAGAAATGCAGTGTCAGTACTTCAAAAGAAATAAATGAGAAATGACTAAGATCGATGTTCACTTTACATGGTGTGTGCGTGTGTGAGATCATGAATGAAAAATAAATATCAGAGAAAACAATAATGAACTTACTTGGATGCAATAGTGGGAAGAACAGCAAAAGCAATCATTAGGAATAACACAACACCATAGAACGGGATTTCTGATACAACAGCAATGATTCAGAAATTACTTATGTAAAGGTGCATCAAAAATTACATGAGTAGCTCATGATAACAGTTGGCCACGAATTAAAAATAAGTATGCCTTATAAAGATGGACGGGCAGGCAACTTTTGAGATGACTAAGTAAATAGAACAATGTCATTATACTAAAGAATGACATGTGATTCACAGACAAAATTGAGCTGAAATTTAGTTTAAAAACAAAGGTGCATAGGGCTATCACAAGGACATTATGCTCTGCCACCTTATTTTACTTATCTATGTCAACTCCAGAAGAAGCTGTCTAAAAGTTGCTTAGATCTTTCTCCATACAAATATTACAGAGCAAGAAGGTCAATGATAGAATGTAGTTTACCTATCAGCTTAATATTTTGCAGAGTCATAATATCTTCTTATGAGACAGATTCCTAACAGCACCAAAATACTGAAAATGATATCCTACCCCCAACACATGCATATTCAAACAAGAATGACTATGGTCGCACAAACAATGTCATTTTATGTTTCACTCAATAGTTTATATATGCATGCATCTAAATAGCCTCAAATGGTTCCAGTAGATAATTTACCAGGAAGGAGAGGTACCCAATGCAAAAGAGGGATTGACTTTCTAAAGTCTTGTGCCCACCATTGAGCTCCTAATAACAAAAAAAAAAGTCATGTAAAATAGATTGTGTATGGAGTACAAATAGCCATTTAACAAAATTCCAATTAACTTATGAGAATGAGAGGGAATTTCCATACCTAAAAAGAATGTAAGAAAATGACAAACATAGATCAGCATCAGACCTTCAGTCGGCCCATTTACTATAGGAAGAATTAATGTATTTGTGAAAAAGCTGAAGTTACAAGAGAAATGTGTTAAATTATTATATAACTCGGTATAAAAGTCAAAGCATAATAAATTTTTCTAATAAAATTTCACTTAAGATCAAATGTTAAGAAAACATGAATCATGATAACAGCATCCCACAAAAAGCATTATGTTGTGAGAAGAAATAATTATGAATTAAAAAAGGAGACTATAAATCACAAGAAATAGAATTTGAAATATTTTGATAATTGAAAAACATTGAACAGTCATTCTCAGTCAAAATAAAAGACATTGATTTGGTATTGCTTCTGAAGAAGGCAGTGAGAAAAGCACTGCATTCTTTAAAAGCATAAGGAAAATCATGTGATAGCTATCCCTAGCTACAAAATTCAGGTTCTCCCTGAAAATGTTATTTACAGTGACAATCATGGGCAGCAGCTTATCAGATGGACCAAACATGATGTTCCTCAGAAATGCATACTATAAACCATAGCTAGTTGGAGTAGCATCAGTAATCTTGAGCTTGAATAGAATTTTAAACAATTAAGCAATAATTCCTTGAATTTACATTGTAAAGACTCCATGCCTACAGTATGTTGTCCTCAAGATAAAAAATAAGTAGAACATATAGACACAATTCTCACATTCTGGTTCATGTATTTCACAAGATCTTAGTAAAGTAAATAAATAAAGCTGCAATGAAAATAATGCTTCACCCATACAACAATTCAAACTGTTAGAAACTTACCTATAAGCATAACTAAAGCCTCTCCAATACCCCCGAATCCCTATATCAGTGTTCATATTTTATCACAAGTCACCCCCAAAGCATGCAATCCTACATCCCATCATGCACGAAGTCATTACATTATGAATAATTAACTGACGCAATTCTTGTTGCCATCAGCAAACTGATCTTTACTCTCAAGAGAAGTTTGAAGAGAATCTCAAAAGCATCTCCCAGTAGAAAAATAGTAAAAATAGCTATGGTAGTGCCTTAAGTGAATCAAGATGCCTGTTTGCTCATAAGTTTTCACTAGAAGCTTGAACACAGAAGTTAGTAGTTACTATGGAAAAGTGTTCAGCATAGAAGTTCCAAGAAAGGAACCCGATGAATCAATACTAGATAGATAGGTACATGAAACTACATTAATAGTGGGATTTAAGATGACAACTACAGAGACAAAACACGTGAAGAACTCACTGCTCCCATGTGGCAAAGTAGAATGGTACAGCTGAGATCACCCAAAACCAGAATGATGTTCTTCCACACATAGCAGTGCTCCCAAAGGCCATTGATTCAAACTGAAAAACAGCAGATCAATATCTGAAGATAAGTTTAATGTAAGTAGCAAAAAGGAACAAGGCAGAACAGGAAGTGAGAATATACCGCACATGCAAGAGCATCACAACCTGCAGGCAAAATTTTTCAAGATGATCAGCAACCAATATCATGGCTTTCTACTAAATCCACATGAAGGCTATAAAGGAAATCACCATGGTCAAAAAGCTCCCCTAATGGACTTGATGAATTTGTACGCCTAGCTTGCTTACCATCAACAGCATCAAAAGTCTAAGACAAACACAAATAGAATTAAACACAACCTTCTATAAAAATATAGAATAAGTAATCAATGAAGGGAACATCTCCAATAAGCCTCATAAGTGAAGAAATCTATTATTATCAGACCATGGTATCTTAAGAAATCTACAACCTTGCTAAGAGAGGATTCTTATGTCTACTCATTAGACTCAAATCACAACTAAGAAAAAAATGGATGTCATAGTGATGAATTTCTTGCTTCTCGCTGTCAAAATGCCAATTAGGCTGGAATAGAATGACTTAGCCAGTGAATGGTCATGCCCATAGCTTGCTGAATAGTCATACCATTTTTTTGTTGCACTTCATTCGATATGAGGTCGTTTTACATGAGTTTACATGAGAGTATTCATAAAGTCAGGTTTTGGCCATTGTTTATTATCATCAGATTCATCACACGGAAATATTAATTTATCAATTGATGCAAGCATGCCAATTTAGAGCAATTGAAAAATCAGTATTATTTTCAACTTATTTTGCATTCAACTTGGAAACATTGTTTTGTCAACCACTAGTAAATCATCTTAACAAACCTGATACAGAAAAAGAAGCAATCCATGTGCAAGGTGAACCCATCTTGGTGGAGCAGTGTCTAAACGAGGTGAATATATCTGCAAGCAATTAGCAAATCAATAAGTTGAAACAAAAATTCATTTAATAAGTAGAAGAAAGATACACAAGCAGCACAAGTAATGAAGACAAAAGAGCACTATTATGGAAGCCAGAATTCTAGACATATTCACTATCACATATAAGTAAATGCATGAATTTGAAATTATTTGTATCTGCACGGAAAACACAAGCGTGCATTTGAAGTAGAAGGCTACAAGCATTAATATTCGTAAGTAATAAACCACACAAGTAGACCAACATTCAACTCTTGTTTAAGTCAATGAAACAAAACCCCTTGAGAAAACATAGTATACCAAAACATGTTAGCTTGAAATAATGTTGCATTAAGCATGAAACCAGAGCAGTGTTGGCCTCTCAGTATCCAAGATGCAGCATATGATAGCTGCAATATACAACAGAAATAAGTGACACACACAAAAGCGCAGGGAACTCACATAACCAAGAAGCGCTGATGCCAGTAGAAATATAAAGCCTGTAAGTGTGATCTGGAAGGAAGATCAATTTTTTATTAGTATATCATTTTAAAAAGCCGACTATTCTGCAAGTTTACAGAAGGCAACTAAGGAAATGAACTTACCATGTTTGGCCTGGCAGGAACCAATCACAACAAGATATGCACAAAACAAGAAAAACACAAGATCAGCTTAAAGACTAATTCCTCACAATGGGAACTATTAAATTAAGCAAAACATAAACCAAGGGAAACTACATTTAGATGTGCTTTCTCAAGTACATACTAATCCACATTTAGGAAAGACATAAGATTCCAAACGCATACTACATAACAAAATGCAAAACAAAAAGCCATTTAGCCTAATGAAGAAGCTGATCAATTCAAGCATAAACATAGGCACAAGAAAAGGCGGAACAAAATCAAATCAACCAATTTGCAGAAATGGAAATCCAAGAAAACTTACGGCATCCAAAGAGGGAAGAGGGTAACGCAACGGCTCCAAAAGGGCTGCAAGATATATTTAGCCACAAGGGACTTATCAACCCCGCTATACTTATACTTGTGCAGCGTCGCAACTCCATGGTGACCTATGTATCCCATTTTCTGCACATTAAAGAAAATTCCCTTTTTTCAGATGAAAACTACAAAAAAGATGAGATTCCCATCAGAAAAACTATGAAAAGGATAAGATGCTCAAAGAAAAGGAAATCTTGAAAATCCTGGTAGAGAAATCAGGGGAAAAAAACACATTCTGAAACAAAATGGAAACTGCAAGATCAAAAAGAAAGAGGTGTATAGAAGGCGTACCAGAACTATGGGGATCGATGGAACAAGCGGAAAACAGGGAACACGCCGCAGAGAGGGGAAGAGAATGGACCCGAAGAAGCAGAATGGATCTCGAGGAGGAGGATTGGATGAGATGAAGGGATTCGATTATTGGATAGCAGGGATCTCGAAATGCGAGACTGGAGAGAGATGCTTCTCGCTAGCGTTTGGGAACTCATGAAAAAGCGTCTTTTGAGCAAGCTTGCCTTACGCGTGTGGCATTATCGTAATTATCATTGGATTCTAGGCCTAAATTAACTGAATGAATGGTATATCTATGGCGCTTTCCTCTTCGTCCGAATCCTGATGAAATCGTAATAGCCTAATAAAATAAAAAAAATAATCCTTAAAGTTTAATATATATATATATATATATATATATATATTTTTTTTTCTTTAAACCCTGAACAAGGACCATTTGCTTGCAATAATCCTAATAATTTTACATAAATCTCATTAAATATATGTTGAAGTAACTAAAAAATTAACCATCTATCACAAATATTAGGTTCATACTCCAGTCGGATCTTACCCTTGACAAAATAACATAGAGACAAAAAATCTATATAACCGACCACATCAAGTATGTAATTAAGACTTAGTTGTTGTTGTTATATACTCAAGTTATGTATCGGATCTGGTCATTTAGACTCAATAAGTACTGTAAGGACTAATTATTCATGTTGAACATGAGTTTCACATCTGTATTATTCAATGACAGTCTCTGTTCACCAAAAAGCTCTTTAAAATTCTTTTTATAAAGGCAAAAAAGGAATTTATGCACTGAAAAAGCTATTCCTTACTTTCTGCTCCACTCCTAAATTCCTTCTTTGTTGACCAATTGATTCACTGTGTTGTTTACCATCATGTACACTTTTCAGAAAAGAGGTTTAATGACCATAGAGCAAGAGTTGTTAAGTATTTCAGAATTTCAATTATAATTCTACTAGCATAATTGGTACCATTAAACACATAATAAAAGGTGAAATCACTGCACACATTATTCAGGCCGTCCTAAATCTATTTGTACAATTCGAAAATGGTGATACACCTACTACTACTAATGTTAAGCCAACTTCCAAGACTGGTCACCTCTATGTAGTTAATAGTTGGTGAAAACAATGACTTAAAAACTTGGAAAGAATCAGAAATCAATGAGAAATAGCTAGCCAAGGAAATCCCTCCTACATTATCAACCACTCCATTCAATCCATGTTAATGCTAATGGAAATCCTATCCTGTGGTCAAATGAACCATCAACTTATGCGTCAAATATAAAGAAAATTAAAATAAACTCCAATAACTCATAGAAGAAGTCATTCTCAAACTTGGGATCCAGAACATTTGGTAGGTCATATGGTAGTTTGTCCCGTTCAAATATTCATGCAACTTTTACATTATTTCATCTTCTAACTATTTCTATCTCGGAGTACAAGTCACCGGAGGTAGGCCTAGAAAAGAGGATTGGCGAGGACTCATCGACAGACTAAGGAGGAGAATGGCATCCTGGAAAGGAAAGCTCCTGTCCAAAGGAGGTAGAGTGACCCTCATCAACTCAGTATTGTCTACGATCCCCATTCACTAGATGTCAATTTATCAGCTACCGGAATGGGTTATATCCCAGATGGAGGCTATAAGGAGGGATTTCCTTTGGAGGGGTTCTGTAACACCCTAATCCTTTCCAGGACCCAGGTGTCACACCAGCCAGGTCAGGGAGTGAACCCCGGCCTAAGGCTGTATCAAAACATAATTATCTCATAATCAAACTAACATTAAGGAAATATAAACTTGGAGTCTGACATTATTACAAAGCAGTATTTTAAATCACGCACAAGTCTAGATGAGAGTTCCAGACTCCCCAAATAAAACATCATAAACTCAAATACTTGATCGCGGGCGGGTGGTGAGCGGCTAAAGAGGATCCAACCTAACTTTACTCTAAGCGAGGGGCCATGACCCTACTTACTACACGCAAAGAGAGCAACAAAAGGTGAGCTCAGGGGCTTTGAGAAGTGGTACAACACTACTTGTCGGGTTTGCACACGTAAGTCTTCCATATCAGTAATGAAATATGAAGAGAAGCATGAAATACTTGATATTTAAATCATGAAAAGACAATAACATGCTGATCATAATATATCTCATGGAAATATTTGGTGAAGTCATATGACATACTTCAAATATTTATTAAATCTTTTACTGCTAGGTCGGGAAATGACTTCCACATATGTCCTGGCTGACCAACTCAAGCCAGTAGCCTCCACGGTTGGACCAATTTCAACAGCGTAGTGGTGGTGACGTCCTATGGCATCAATTCCTTGTCATCATCCTTATTAATGTCAAATCTACAAGAGGTGATTTCGCGTATGTCTGGTGACATTGACTCAAAGCCGGTAGCGCTTCCGCGGTTGGACCAGCTCAACAGCGTGGGTGACATAACCATGGAATCAATTCCTCATCAACATACATGTTAATGACTCTACACCCTACTTTCATACAGGAACCCGAGGTGAAAGCAGGTGGACCAACTCCAACCTTTCGATAGGCTCTCGGGTCGGACTCAATCAGCGGCCGTGAGCTATAAATATATATCACATATCTTAAGCACTCGAAGAGTCTGAAGGGGTTTTATTTACGGGAAATCAGGGAATGGTTTGAAAGCAGATAGTTTGGCTAGTAAAAAGCGAGTTATAGAAATCACCCCTTCCTACCCTAGTATCATACTCTACGCTCTGTCATAGAGCGCCTCAAAAAGCTGACGTGTATGTGAGTACGGGGTAGTGCACTAACATGTCTATATAATATAATCTCTACTTTCATGCTTGAAAATTTATAGTAGTTCATAAATGAATTTTCTTGAAAATACTATACATGATCTCTACTTTCATGCTAGAAAACTTACAGTATTTATGAAACTTAATCAACTCATATCATGCATTCTCAAGAAGACAATATGTACAAAATACGAGAGAATACGGTAAAATGTCGGTTGTGTTCCCTCATACCTTAATATTGTAGATCCCTAAGGATTGGTGGGCTCTTGGCCGGTAGTGACTTGATCCTTGCCGCTTCCCTTGTCCTAGAGAACAACATATGAATATTTAGGAATACGAATCCGTATTCTTGTATTCTTATCTAGACTTCGAATGAATCACGAGAGGTTCTTTAATTTAACTAAGTATGTTTCTAGTTAACATACGTTTACATATTTACAAAAGTGTAAATAACATGATTAATACTCTAAGCCTCGGGTTTGCTAACTTCACCACTAACTTGATGGGTAGTCTCTAACATGCTCACAGGGGTAATGTGACCATTATAGAAATTTTTACGGTATATAATTGAGTTTGGTGAAGAAATTTGGCGAGTCCCCTTTGTTTAGGGGCTTGAAATTCGTACAACCACTCAACAAGTTAATGAAATCTCATGCAAATCCATCTATCAACATTCAATCTCTATTATTAGCCCATGATCCCCTTAAAATCATGCATCAAGTTATAGTTTCCAACCTTCCAACTTAAGGTTTTTACTTGGAATCTAACACTCAGTCTGAGCTTACTCCCCGTCGGCACTGTTCTTTGGGCTAAGAGGATGGTCGTCGAGGGTCAGTGTGCAAAGGCGTGAGAAATTATCGGGGGGTGATGGCATTTGGTCAGTATTGTCTTGGCATACTAGCGTGGAGTCAGCGTGTGTCCGGGGCACATTTGGGCGCTCTGGCCAGCGCATACTGAGGGCGAGGGCGAGTGGTGGCTGAAAGTGATCGTACGCCTGACCTCGGCGGCGGGATTCAGCCGTAGCGAGTCCCAGCCTTGGCGTCGCGTGGCCATCCCTTTCGAGGCGGTGGTGGCGCCCGAACTTCATGTGTCAGCGTCACGAACCAGCGATGGCCGGTCTTTGGCCGTCTGCCGTCGGCGTGGGTTGTAGGCCCCGAAGATGTGAAGGTCGAGAGGGAGAGAGGGTGGTACTCTTCTCTCTCTCTCATCGCTTTATACAACCAACTTAAAAGATACTTTAATAAAGTAAAGAATATTTGAATAAATTATTTGGCTCTTTTATTGTTTTGAACACGAGCGTTCCACGCCCTCCCGAGCGAATCCACTTCTCACGGCGGTGATAATGGCTTTACTATTTTCTTCCATTCTTTATTTGATTAAGTCTTCTTTGGGTCCTCTGAACTACACAAGCGGGGAACTTGCCTTTTCTCGGCCGATCCAGCATTCCCGCGAGATAGAGATACTCGATGTATTACTTACTATTTTATTATTTTATTTTTCTATTATCTTTATCTCTTCTTTACTTCCTATCGGTGATCCACCGGACCTATTTGTAGCATCACGAATTCGCGATCTTGCCCGTAGAGATCCGGTCTTACGGCTTTGACCCGCCAATTCTACTTTATCGGGACTGCGTATTTTGTCCGTATTCGGTCAGTAATTGAGATTAGTTAACTCTTATTAAGTCCTCTAATTAATCAACCATGATTAATCTCTCACGAATCCATCTTAAATTACATCCATGTCCAATTTGGCACGGCCCATCTGGCCTTCTCGGACCCAATTGGTTGTCATTTCGGACTTAGTTTGACAATCTTCCTGATTTTCCTTAATTAAGTTTGTTATAATAATTAATCTACTTATGTGTTAATTAATCCCATTATTTTCTCCTAAAAATAATTTATTAAATCATGGAAATTTTCGGGGCGTTACAGGTTCATATCAGGGGACTAATGGGTACCGACTGGTGAATTGGTAGCGATTGTGCCAACCACGGGAGCAGGGGGAATGGGAGATCCTGAACCTACACTAGTTCAACGGGGCACTTCTGGGAAAATGGTGGTGGAGGCTCCTCAGTGATCAACCGGGTATCTGCTTCAAGATCATCAAAGCGGCCTACTGTAAGAGAACATTCACAAACCCTAACAGGAAGATACCAACGCATGCTTCACACTTCTGGAAGGGACTCAGGAAAAAGAAAGCGCCTACTTTGCTCAACATCACAACTTTCCCAGAGAAAGGAGATACCATAAACATGTAATATGATAATTAGGTATAGGGGCAAGCGCCTCGGAACCTCTTCCTGACATTGCAACCCTTAATCCAGAAGAGTTCCATCACACTTCACGAAGCTAGGGAAGCCACTCTTAGGGGGCTCTCACTCCTTAAGCATGGGCCATTGTCGCAGGAGGAGGAGAGGGATTATGATTGCCTGAAGAATCATCTCACGAATATGGAGGGAATCGGGGATGACCGGCGGGAATGGAGACTAACGGCTTCATCCACCTATACGGTGCGGTCCATGTACAGATTCAGAATCGATGGCGGTATTAGAAGTGACCTGAAGATGGGATTCTGGAAGTCCCCTTGCCCCCTAAAAATCAAACTTTTTGCGTGGTTAGCAAGGGAGGACCGTATTCTTACACTCCAAAACCTACACAAGCGCAATTGGCAGGGGACCCAAACGAATTGTTTCTTGTGTGCAAATGAGATGGAAACAACAACGCATCTCCTAGTAAACTGCCAATTTACAAGAAGCATCTGGGAGCACTACCGTGGCATATATCACCTGTCTTCCACCCCTAACACTTTTCTTGACATATAGGGACCAAATTCCCTTTCAAGGCTAGTCTGCAAGCCCCTACAGCAAGGTTGGGAGTTAACAACCATGGCGATAAGATGGAATATCTGGCTAGAACGGAATACTCGGTGTTTTCAAGACAAACAACGTGTTTCTCTTCAAATCATCCGCAACACTAACTTCCTCCTATTATCCTGGTTTGATGCAGCAAATCTAGCAAAGAAGGCAAAGCTTGAACCGGCCATATCACTGGTAAAGCAGAGCCTACAGTTTACGGAGTCCGAGGCACCTATGACAGGCGGGGAGGATGACACGTTGTAGCCCTTGAGGGAGATGATGGCCCCTTGTTATTCTCTTTTACCTATGTTCTTTCATATGTATTGTAACAAGGGCAATCATGTAAACTTTATCATTCTCACTATCTTAATTTAAATGAAACGTGATTTATCCACTTAAAAAAAACCAATTTCTACAATAATCTACATTTACAAAAAAAAATTGACTAACTCATTCCTTCTCACAAGAAGAAGTTAAGAGTTCAAACTATGTCTATAGTGTGTTTTTAATGGCTTATCAATGTTTATAAAATAAAAAAACTATTTCTACAGTAAAACCAGTCAAGACAAGACTCGCAAAACGCAAATGTATTGTTTTGTATGAAGATGAGAATACCCTGCAGACAACTTTTCTGCCAAAATAAATAAATTAAAAAAAAACACTAAAGCAACTGCAATAAACATTTAGACAGAAACAGGAAATACAAATGAAACCCAAATATAAATGAATCAAACAACTATACAAGTCCATTAAACATGTGAGAGAAGAGCTGAATAATTCTGAGTAAAGGCAGTAGAATATATAAAGATGCCGTGCAGACCAATGCTTCATAAGTATGCTCAAACGAGAAGAAAATAGGAAAAGGCCACTCATGGATTGGGAAGCATAAAATTGCACCGGAAAGGCACAAGATATAATCATTTTGCAACTTGGGAACAAAATTCTGCATTACCAACCAAAAATCATTCCTGCACCAGTTATCAATTGGTTCATTTTGTTTAACATAAATGTTGTAGAAAAGAGAGCACTTGAGGAGAGCCACAATGTTCTCACAAACTCACAGAAGTAACAAGGATGATGACAAACTTGGTATATTTGGTGAAAGGAATATGAAACGGCTACAAAATAAACTTAAAAGTTGAATTCAGCTTCCATCTAATGCTTCTTTTCTCGTATAGGAAGTTGCAAATCAACCAACACAAATACTCACCCCCTCGTGCAAGATATGTTATTTACCTTAGTACTCTCATGGATTCAACATTCCATGCCAAAGCTCAACATGTCCCCATTGAGTAGCTCAGAGAACAGAATCAACTCCTGATAATTAGTTTGCATAAAACAAAACAAATCAACAAACTCGACCTTCAGAAATTCCTTCAGTTCGTCTAATTAAATTTCCAACCACCAAACATGTGTTCATAATCAGTAAAAAGTTGAGACAACCGAAGTCATCGCAGCAGGCATATCTGCAAAAATCGGAACATTTAAAAATAAAACGTGACTATGCTTTATTGCAGTATCCAGACACAAGTAGATGGATCAAACAGAAAGGCCAATTGAAGGATGAAGAACATCTGCAAGGCAATCATTATATTGCAGTATACCTCTGGAATTTCTTTTATATGCTGCACATCAATTTGCTCTATAATAAAGAAACAGCATGAAGAGCAAGAAGAAGCTGTGCGCGGTAGGAAACATGAATCACAAACAGAATTGCCTCAATAAATTCAAACCTAGATCAAATCAAACCAAAAAACACAAGAACAAGTAAATAGAGTTTAAATTCTCATGTCAAGTATGTTTCCTTCAGTGTTCATCTTCCAACATAACAAAAACCAGCATTTGGGATTTGAACGGCCACATAGATCCAAGAAAAAAATATATATACAAATCATCAGCCAATGCTAAATCAAAACACTAAAAAGATATCCGTAAATTGAGTCATCAGGAGGGTTGTTGCTATGAAAACTGAAACTTTAATGCAAACAATGCACAACAGAAAACTATTATTTTGTATGGGATACATTTGGTCTTAAAACAGACCGCTACTGAACCATGAAGTGAGGAAACAGAAGCAGAGAGGGATGAGAGATACATACACCACCACTCAGATGATGTAATCCGACCACTCAGAGATGAACGAGGTATGATCCATGGACTCCCCGGGCACGTCCTCATGCCTGGACGGAGTCTCCTTCCCTCCAACCAGCCTGGCAGGGTTCCCAACCGCCGTGGTCCGCGGTGGCACGTCAATGAGCACCACGGAGCCGGCCCCAATCTTAGCCCCCTCCCCAATCTTCACATTACCGAGAATAGTCGCCCCGGCACCAATCAGCACGCCGTCCCCGATCTTGGGGTGGCGGTCGCCGACGGCCTTGCCAGTGCCGCCTAGGGTGACGTGGTGGAGGATGGAGACGTTGTTGCCGACGACGGCGGTCTCGCCGATGACGACGCCGGTGGCGTGGTCGAGGAGGAGGCCCTTGCCGAGGCGGGCGGCAGGGTGGATGTCGACGGAGAAGACGTCGGCGACGCGGGAGTGGAGGGCGAGGGCGAGGGGGCGACGAGACTGGGACCAGAGCGAGTGGGCGACGCGGTGAGCCTGGATAGCGAGGAAGCCCTTGTAGTTGAGGAGGCAGTGGGAGAAGGAGATGCAGGCGGGGTCGCGATGGCGGACGGCGAGGAGGTCGGCGGCTGCGGCGGAGCGGATAGAGGGGAAGGAGGAGAAGATTTGGAGGAAGAGGTCGTAGAGGAGGGTGGAGAGGAGAGTGGAGGAGCAGAGCTTGTTGGCGAGGTGGAAGGAGAGGGAGCGGACGAGGGAGGGGTGGGAGAGGACGGTGGCGTACAAGTAGCTGGCGAGAGCCGGCTCCGACTCGGCGTCGCGGTGGGCTTCGGCTTTGATCTGGGACCACAACCAGGACTCCTCCGACTCGGCCTCCGGTGGGGGGAACGTTGGGATCTGCTGCTCCGCCGGCAACGGCATGGTTCTTCTTCTTGGCTCAATAGAGTTGGAAATTCTGGAAGGTTGGTGGGGTATATTATATAGTGGCTGAACTTTTGGGCTGGGGGTTAATTGGTCAGGTTGTGAGAACCAGTGGGACGTGTTGAACCAGAGGGCCTAATTGGGAAGGATTTGGGAAGACATGTATGACTTGGTTCTCAGGAATTCATGCTAATGGGACTAATAACAAGGGACAAGCAAGGATTTGGAACACGTGTATGCCTTTGTGTGTGTGGAAAAGGATGAGGATAATAATCAATCTCAACAAGTAAGAGGATTTTGGAAGAGATGTATGGCTTGTGTTATTTTAATGAGTCTATGTTTTCTTTAATGGAAGATGGGACTAATAAATAATCAATAAGATATCCAAGAGGTTTCACAGCTGTTGCTTTAAATAGGCCCGGCAGGATTTAGTATATACATAGAAAAATAAGCAATTTGGATTTTAATTATATGAAGCTGGAAATCAATATGGATTCAAATATTTGAAATCACGATGAGTAGAGAAGAATTTGTCAGATTGGATTTCAATCTAAAAACTAACAGGACAATGAAGAACATTAGACCCAATAAAGGTGCCTTTTAAGGAGAGGGTTTTGATGTAACAGTAGAATGAATGAGATGGTGAGCACAGATAGATAAGCAATTATATAATATAGCTAAGAATTCATATTCCACAGCATTACCTGTTGATGTTCAAAATGGCAAGATCTTGGGATATGTACTCCGCTTCGAGTTCAAGTTAAAAAAATGGAAAGTGAGGTGGCTGGTTAGATTGGAGACGTCACGAGCTTGATGACTGCCTCGGGTGTTGTCAGGAAGAGAGGTAATGAAACGCCAGTTAGGAGCTCTTTTCCTGTGAGGGAAGTCTCGGGCGTCTCTCGGAACCCTCTTACGTTCAAATCAGTAAGGGATAAATGGGGTATGAGTGAAGAAAAATGGAGAAGTACGGAGAATGGAGAGTTGTAGGGGAGATATGAGAGTCAGGGAGGAGGAGAGGTTTAGAAGTAGGAGATAAGTCCAACCAGAGAATCCCCCATTCCTCTCTTCCCCTTTCCTTTTATACCTCTAGAGTCGCCATCACGCAGTTAGCCGAAAGATGTCATCTGTGACGCAAGAACAAGCGAAATCATTCGAAGACACCCTGCTGAGACGTTGATCATAGGCCTCCTCTGTAGGGACGCATGTCTCTACCCAGGTGGGGTATTGTTTTTGACATCAATACACAAGCAAGTCGTGGGAACATGTGGCTTTCTTGGGAAGGGCCGACTCACTAGTGTGGTCCCATTACCCTTGGCTAGTCGGAGTATGCCACATATAAAACTTATTTTTCCCGTATCAATACCTAAAAACAAAACAAATAAAAAACAACCCACTAGATTAATTAATTTGAAGTACAAGACACCCCCAAAGAATTTAATAGGACTCACATCTCATACACGGTTTCCAGCCAATAAAGAAGCCAATTAAGAACATGAACAGCGAGAAGTTAATATGAGAAGTATATAAAAAAAACCATAAAGAGTACAAGCATTCTAGCACCTACTAAGATAACAATTTGAAGACATCAATCAAAGTCACTGAATTCAAGCCTAAAAAGAAGGAACGACACAAAACACATATCAAACAAATTTCAGCCAATAAATAAGCAAATGTAAGAACATGAACAACATGAATGTAAGAGTGGCAATCAAACAATAACTTACCAGCTAAAACAAAGCATCATTTCAAACACTTGTTTGTCAGATCAGACATCAGAGCAACAATCAGGCAAAAGAAACCACAATTCCATAAACCCAGCAGTAACATAGTACCAAATCATTGTTTTTTTTTAAAAAAAAAAGTGAATAAATCATATTTATTTAGAATTTAGATAATTGAGGTACATTACATAACTTAAACAGAGGAAATTAAAATAATCTCATGCTAACTTAGATCCCTGTTCAAGTTGCAATCTTCCCCTTCCTCCTTGATTGCTTCGTGCCGACTCATATATAACCAACCCCGTCTGGAACTGACAGATATATAAAGGAAGATAGAAAGGAAGTAAAGAGGAAAGGAGTATTGAAATGGGAAAAGGAGAGGGTTTTGATGTACCAGTAGAATGTGAGAAAAGATAGATAAGCAATTATATAATATAGCTAAGAAATCATATTCTAACCAAAGGACCATTGGTCTAGCAGTATCTCGAATCCCGTGTATTGGGTAATTCTCTTGATTGAACATGCTCCTAGGTTTGAGTCCTCACCCCGTAAATAGGTGTAACAGTTTGAGTAATTCACTTGGTGAGCACAAAGCTCCCAGATTCGAGTCCTCACATCTGCATGTGCATGGTGAGAGGTCAAAAGTGCTCGTCACCTAAAGCCATGCCCCTTGACACGCCCTCTAAGGAGGTTTTTATGGCCTTTCTAAAAAAAAATAAGAAATCATATTCTACAACATTATACCTAAAAACCAAAAAAAAAAAAACAAAAACAAAAAAAGAACCCACTATATTAATTGATTTAAAGTACAAGCACACAGAAAACAATTCAATAGTACTCACATCTCACACACGGTTTCAGCCAATAAAGAAGCCAATTAAGAACATGAACAATGAGAAGTTGATATGAGAAGTATAAAAAAACCATAAAGAGTACAAGCATTCTAGCACTTACTAAAGATAACAATTTGGAGACAGTCATCAAAATCAGTGAATTCAAGCCTAAAAAGAAAGAACGACACAAAACACATATCAAACAAATTTCAGCTAATAAATGAGCAAATGTAAGAACATGAACATCATGAATGTAAGAGTGGCAATCAAACAATAATCTAACAGCTAAAACAAAGCATCATGTCAAACACTTGCTTGTCAGATCAGACATCAGAGCAACAATCAGGCAAAAGAAACCCCAATACCGTAAACCCAGCAGTATCATAGTACCAAATCATTGTTATCAAAGGTTCGAGATTTTCTCAAACTACACCGGGCCGATGTCTTTTGTTTCCAAGAAACAAAACTATCTTCAATGGATAACCAGCTTTGGAGATCAATTGGAGGAGATTTGTTCGACAAAGGGATAGCTCTACCGGCCTCAGACACAAGGGGGGGTGTTTGTACCGGATGGAATAGCGCGCATTACGAGCTGCAGGGAAACCTCATTGGCACTTTCTCGGTCACAGTGATTCTCAAAGACCGAGCACATACAAATCGAGAGATGATGATTACCAATGTCTATGGACCTTGTGACCAAGCAGCGCGTAGACGATGCTGGGAGAAATTGAGATCCATTAGGACATGGGCGCAGACCCCTTGGCTCATTTGCGGAGACCTAAATGTCACCAGGCAACTGGAAGACAGGAACACAAGAAACATGAGTTCCCAACAAATACGGGGGAGTGAAGACCTAGAGCAACTCATATATGACCTTGAGCTTTTTGATCCACCACTCTTTGGGCGAAGATACACATGGACGAATGGAAGAGACTCTCCAACATATGCAAGGCTAGACAGATTCCTACTCACGGCGGAGTGGATGGCTCTTTTCCCCAGATACTACCAAACAGCACTACCAAGGGTCCGATCAGATCACACCCCGATCAGCCTAGAATGTGGCACTCAAGACCGGCCTCGCCCACTTTTTCGTTTCAACCGAAGATGGATGGAAAAGGAGGGCTTTGCCGAGCTCATCACTGAATGGTGGAACCAACCACAGCCCAACGGGAACGGTGCTTTCATCCTAGCAAAAAGGCTTACTTTCCTACGAGGAAAGCTAAGAAGGTGGCAAAAGGATCAACAGATCACCCTGACCAGTAGAAAAAAAGAACTTCTGACAGCTATAAATACTTTTGATGTGATGGGGGAAGAAAGGGAACTCAACGAAGATGAACGCAAGGAAGAAGAAGAGAAACGCCTCGATTACGAGAAGATTATAATTGATGAGGAATCTGACTGGAGACAAAAA
This sequence comes from Dioscorea zingiberensis, assembly GCA_026586065.1. NCBI lineage: Eukaryota > Viridiplantae > Streptophyta > Magnoliopsida > Dioscoreales > Dioscoreaceae > Dioscorea > Dioscorea zingiberensis. The sequence continues at coordinate 62,795,211 of CM048818.1, forward strand.
TCAAGGATCACTTGGCTACAGTTGGGGGACCAGAATACTAAATTCTTCCATACGATAGCAAATCAAAGGAAGAACAAAAATTGGATTCACCAGTTGCAAGAGGGAGAAACAGTGCTGACAACCCCATCAGATATCGCGAAGACAATCACATCTCACTTCCATAACATTTTTGGCATGGAAAGAGAAGGGAGGATTGAAACCACTTGTGAGACTCTTCACCCATCGGGATGCTATAGATCTGTCATACCTCGACGAACCTTTCACTGAAGATGAAATCCTCAGGGCAATCAAGGCATTTGGGGCAGATAAGGTGCCGGGACCTGATGGTTTCCCCATGACCTTCTACCAACACAATTGGGAAACCATCAAAAGGGACATTCTGGGTTTATTTGAGGATTTCTACCAGGGAAGAGCTGATTTGGAAAGATTAAACTGGGCCAATATCCTACTCATTCCAAAACATGAGACACCAACAACCCTCAAAGATTACCGCCCCATTAGCCTGTTGAACTGTTCCATAAAAATCATCTCCAAGGTGCTATCCAACAGGCTAAGTGGGGTGTTAAATAAACTGGTGGATGAATCCCAAGCAGCTTTCATTAAGGGTAGGGTAATACACGACAATATTGTCGCTGCCGAGGAGCTCATTCATCTCATGAAGAACAGACATATCAATGGTACCCTGGTAAAGGTGGATTTTGAAAAAGCTTTTGATACTGTGGACTGGGCATTCCTGATCGACATCCTTAAAGCTAGAGGTTTTGGACCCAAATGGGTAAATTGGACCCAAACGCTGCTCTCAACTTCAAAGGCCAATTTTCTAATCAACGGAGCCCCCACAGGATATGTTAGAAACAAGAGAGGGCTTAGACAGGGAGACCCGCTTTCCCCACTTCTCTTTGTACTGGTGATGAATGCCCTAACCACAATGTTCCAACAAGCTACCAGATCCAACCTATACAATGGCATTCAGATAGGGGACCGACCAGAAGATAACATCACCACTCTTCATTATGCGGATTACCTCTTGGTTTTCTGCACGGGCAATCTCCAACAATTCAGAATCATGAAGCTCATTTTCTATCTTTTTGAGGGTCTCTCGGGGCTAAGAATAAATTTTCACAAGAGTGCGATCATCACCTTGAAAGCCGAGGACTACACGGCGCAAGACATTGCACAAATCATCAACTGCCCCATCACATCACTTCCAATCAAATACCTGGGTATTCAAATCATGGGAGGGCGACCCAAGCAAAATGATTGGAGAGACCTAATCTCAAGAGTCAGGAAGAGACTCAGCTCTTGGATGGGGCGTGTCCTTTCGCTTGGAGGCAGACTCACCCTAATAAACGCAGTGTTGACTAACATCCCAATCCACTGGATGTCAATATACAGGCTACTAGAGTGGGTGACCAACCAAATTGAGAAATTAAGAAGAAACTTTCTCTGGAAGGGCGCAGACATGGAAAAGAAGAACTATCATCTTGTAAGTTGGCAGAAGCTATGCCAACCAAAAGAGCAGGGGGGTGGGGGATCCTAAACCTGCGACAGTTCAATGGGGCACTCTTAGGTAAATGGTGGTGGAGATTGCTAACGGGGGAGGCGAGCTTATGCAGGAAAATAATCTTAAAAGCATATTTCACAAGAAGCTTCCTTGATGTGCATAAAAAGGCCCAGCCAAGGGTATCCTTCTTCTGGAAGGGGATCTCCAAGGAGAAGCAAGTAAACTGTCATAATATTATAGCATGCCCAAGAGATGGGACAACCATAAACATGTGGTAGGATAAATGGATTGATAGTCACTCACCTGGAGATTTGTTCCCCTCCCTGCAACCCCTGATACTAAAAACAAACATCCTCATCTTAAGGGCTCGGGAGTTACTACAAGGAGGGACTTCCCTTCTCAAACTGAGACCTCTGACAGAACGGGAAGCGGTTGAATATCGCACCCTCCACCAGCACATTTACAACACCACGGGTATCGGAAACGACCACAGGACATGGAGGCTTACCCCGACCGCAGTATTCACCATCAAGTCATGCTACCTTTTTCGGATTGACTCGGGAATAAGATGCGACCTTCGTTTAAGCTATTGGAAGCGCCCATACCCACTCAAAATCAAGCTTTTCGTATGGCTCACCCGGGAGAACAGAATTCTCACTCTTGATAATCTTCACCGAAAACAGTGGGAAGGTTCAAGGTTTAACTGCTACCTCTGCGACACTGGGGCGGAATCGGTCGTTCACCTCCTCCTGGAGTGCCCATTAGCCTACCAGATATGGGACTACTACATGAGACTCTTCGGGATGAACCCACCAATCAGCCACACCCAAGGACACAAGGACCTGACAGTCACCCCACGGGAGGTCACGAGGACCCTAAGAAGGGGTTGGGAGCTCACGATGATGGCAATCTACTGGACCCTGTGGAAAGAAAGAAACTCACGTTATTTCCAAGACAAACGCCGCGTTTTCTGGCAACTAACTCGTGAAATTAATTTTCTTTTACTATCTTGGTTTGATGCAGCTCATCCTTCAAAAAAACCGAGGCTACAGGAGGCCCAAAACCTGGTGAAACGAAGCCTTCATTTCGAGCAGGAAGCCCCACAGGGATCCGGCGGCAGTGAGGCTCCTGTGGAGGGGAGGGGCGGCTAGACTCACGGAGGAGAGTAGCTAGAAGGGAGAGATGGCCCCATCCAGACCAAGCTTACACACGGAGCGTTTTTTATTTTTTGACTTGGACCTGACTGTGTAACCATCAGTAATATGTAATCCAACTATCAAACCATCTTTATCAATGAAACGTGGTTTATCCACTTAATTAAAAAAAAAGAAAAAAGAAAAGAAGGTATTCATAATCCAGATCACTGAAAGGCATCTCAATGGACCTTAAGTCCTTAACCCAGCCATTCTAAGCGAAAGAGGTGAACAGAACAACTAAACCAAAAATGGCCTGAACTATACAAACTTCAGAGGTTAATCAATGAATGGAACATCAACCCACAGGAAATCATCCAACTCACATAAAGAGCACATTGATCAAAATCAACAAGGATTTCATCAAATTTCACAAAATCTGAAACAGAACAGCATCAATCGATCCATGGAATTGGATCAGGAATGTTATAGAGTACTAGAGCAAAGGATCTTTACCAGAGTATAGAGATCGCAAAACTTTTGATCGTCTCTGAAGGTCAGTCAAGATCAGCCAGTGGTACAACCTCAGAGCAAATGAAACCCTTGATCTCCTCCCTCTCTCCCACTCCCTCTTGCTCCATCAGTGGTCACGTTTGAGGCGCCCATCTGCTATTTATATAGAGGGGCAGCTTCCTGGGGCGGGTTTAAACCGGGAAAAGCATTGCCGGTTTTGAAATTTATTTTTTTTCACATTTTTTACTTTTACGGTTTTTTTGGGATAAATTATCATTTAATCCCTAGTACTATTTGACATTATTTCCAACTCAAAACACACACTCAAAACACTTAACATCTCCAAAGGACTTTAGGCAATTTGGGCACTGTTTAAGAGACTAAAAGTTAAATAACTATTTTTTTTAAATACCACTTTTATTATATTATATGTTATGCCAATAACTAAATGGCAGGAAATTAATGGAGTATATTAAAAATTTTAATTTTATAAACAACAAGTGGGTCACCATATATTTTCCACTATTGAGAGAAAATAGAGGGAAAATATGAAAAACAATAGAAGAATGAGATTCGACAAAGCATGAGAGAATAGTTGTTTAACTCATTCAGCAAAATATAAAAATAATAACAATTTCCATTTGTCAATACTCATTATTTCCTTGCACACAAACTTCATACAAAATTTACCAGGAAAACAAATTCATATTTCTGAAATATTTGTTGTACCCTCCATGAAATCTAACTATTCAAGTTAATAGTACAGAAGCTTAGATGATAAAATTAGGAAACTTTCACAAGCACACAGGGAGTTCCAGAGAAAATAATAATAAAAAGGGGGAAAACAACTCTGGAGAGTAATGTTCTGGTGATCTAATTTTTCGGATCACATTAAGGGAGATTCATGATTCTTCATCACTGTCGTTGCCAAAGATGGAAGATGCTTTTACCGCGACCTTTGGTTTCTTCGCAGCACTGCTGGTTGAATTCTGGAACAATAACAAAATACCAAATACCCATCAATAGTTCAAACAGTTACGCATATTGGCAAATGAGATGTCTATTTGAGATGCAAAAAATTGCAAATTTATGTTCCTGTGTTTCTCTGTCTAAATATTCACAACACATATCTATACCATAAGAAAGATGCAAATATGTATGGCTTGTGAAAATTTTATTAAAATGTCGCAGATTGACAAAAGTGGGAGATCAACAACTGTTTATAATATTTCCTTGATACAAAAAAAACGAACATCTGCCAGAGAGGTTCAGGAATTATAAAAATGCACAAATGCCTCGAGTCCCAACAGTAAAATAACAAACAGAAGCTTCAGGGGTAAGAGGAGATGATTTGTACATTACATGGTTGTGGGACTGCTAAAAGAATATAAGGTCTTGTATAGAAAGGCGAAGTACAAAAGAAACCATAATATAAGCCTTTCTTTCTAGCAATCACTGATGGATAATAATAAAAATTTAAAATGTGGTTAATTAAACGATAACATGACTCGAGCCAATTAAAAGACTATACAGCAAGTATAATCAAACAGCTGAAATGTCAGTCAAAGCTGAAAAAAACGCTTGACAAACATCACATGAAAAGAAAAAATACAAAAACAATTATCATCTTAATATGAAACATCAGGAACATGTACCAGGAGAGTAATGAGTATCAATTTCAATTATGCATCGATGAAATGGTTTTCTGTAATTAAGTGTGTAAGATTATCAAAAAAGAGATGTCTTGTGAGTGGTATCTACCAAATACCAACCTTAGAGGAACCAAGTCTAGAAGAAAACCCAAACTTCAATGCTTGTCGCTGATTCTGAATTACAAGTCCAGTAGTAGTGCTCACTGAATTAGTCTCTTGGGACCCTCCTGGTTGTTCTTGCTGCTGTTGCCGTTGCTTATGAGCATCTGCACTGAAATCATGCCAAGGCATGAAACATACAATTTGGTTGTTGTAATCCTTTTATAACAAAACTGAAGAAACATCTCAACATAAAATAAGAGAGAACAGTTAGACAGGTACAGTTGAGCAAATTTTGCCATTTCCTTCTCTTCACGTAATTGTTCCCTTTTCAGTCTGTCATCACGGCTGCTTCCACCATGCATTTCCTTCATTTCTTTAAACCTCTGCAGGCATAAACCTATGTTAACAACTGAGTAAAAGATAGTGGAAGGACATCTTCAGAGTCTGAATAAGCAGTGAAACTCAGTGAAGTATTTGAAAGATGTATAAACCTAATGCAATTTCAGATGCACCTTTCTGTGATTGTGATCATATGAACTCAGATGAACTTCAAACTCCATGGCCAGTTTGTATTGCTTGTTGCAGAGATTACAGAAGAATACCTTCTGTATTTCCTTCACTTCAGTTTGAATTTTCTGCTCACGTTCTGCTATGACCTGGATTTTCATCAATTTGCACGAACCAGGCAGTAGAAGCCACCAGATAATAAAAAGTGCACGAAATTCTCAAGACCCTCCAAAGTTGTTGTCCCTTATAAATTATAATATACCAATCCCGTCAAAAGATATGACATATTTAATATGTACCTATTACTGTATGTGGATTCCGAAAAATAAACCGTTGACTTCAACCTATCTGCTGATGGAAAGTAACAGACAGAAGTTGAAATATGATTACACACCTCACGCTTCTTTGTGTGCTCTTCAGTCTCCTCTAGTTCAACCTCAAGCTTCTTTCTTTGCACATTTTCTCCAGCAGTAAAGAAGTCATCTTGCTCTTGTTTCCCAACACCCAGCTTTGGATCCCTGATACCAGTTCTTATTGGTTCAACTATGCCTGCATTTCACCATACGGTTTTATACTATAACAGTTGACAAAATGGAGGAACTAGTTTGGCTTCTCATTCGGGCAAGAAAATAAATAAAGGTGAAGGCTTTTACTCTTGAGGACCACAGATAATTGATACACAAACAGATACCAAATAATTGCTGCAGTTAAATAGATTCATGTGGGGCAAAGCTATGTCTGATGGAGTTGAACTGAATAGGCACAACCACACATATAATTTTAACATGAAATGTGCAAATAAATATTACAATTTTCAAAGGCAATGCAAGAGGAAAGGTTGACAACAACCAAAGAATAATACCTTGCTCATCTTTCCCCAGACCTTTGCCCTTCCATCCCATTTTCTGTAGAAGCCTAAAACCTACATTAGATGATGTGATTTGTGTATCCAAAGACACTTGCTCAAGGTTATCCATATCAAGATTTTCAGTAGGCCTGTGACTAATTGGCAAGCGGAAATCATCAGCAAAATCCTCAGTAAAGGAATCTGAAAGTGCCTGTACCACCGAAAGGCAAATAACAAAGAGCCCATCATAAAGATTTACAAGTACAACTCCATTAGTTTATAGAAAGACTGGAGATGAGACATAGTAGTTGTTGTATTGTAGCTATCTTTTTCTTGTAAATTTGGCCTTGATGAAGAATTTCAAATACTGGAAAACAATTTCTCAGAAACTCAATATCGTTTGATTAATTTGAAGTTTGAAATCCATAGGTAATGAACAATAATAACAATGAGTAAGTTAAGAGAACAATTACCTGCTCCTTTTCTATTTGGACTGAATCTTCAAAACGTATCTGATATTTGCCAACATCTTGTTTACTATCCATTTCAAATCCCCTGCACTGCTTGGCAATAAAAAAGTGAAGTGAATCTTGAGAAAGTGAGTGAGAACCACACAGTTTTTACAGATGATCGTAACAGCAATTTTATGGAGAGTAGCTCATTCATACTAAGACATCCATGAAGAGTAGCTTATTCACACTAAACACAACATACAACAATCAAGAGAATATACATAGGTGAGAAACCACTAATTGTGCAGGAATGTGCACTCAAATGTGAAAAAATAATTCTTATGTTGGAAAAATCACTTGATGCAAATTATATCAAATTACAGCAACATATATTTCAAAGAATAACATAAAAAATATTGAGAAGATGAAAAGGAACACTAGAAAGATAAAGCCAAATCAGTGTGAATACAACAAGTTCTTCACTCACAAAACCTAACCTGACAAAAGAGAATTCAAGACAACTGCAAAGAGACAAATCTAAATAAGGGAATTTTTGCTTCGCTAAATATTAGAGCCTGAAAATATAAAAGGAAACTAAAAACGAATCAGTTTTTCCGAAATCAGTAAGTGAAGGAATATAAAACTGAATAACTAAAAAAAATCAAGTTAACGAATCAAAGTTGGATCTTTGGTACAGATATAACAAAATTCAACACTCCCCACGGCTCCAGGTAATCCAAAACAATATTTCTCGGGTTTGATCTAAGGATAATGAGATAAGGGATCCGATATTGCAAGAAATCGATAAAATTATAGATAAAGTTGGCAGGCACCTTTTCCCTAGTTCGGATCAAATCAAAGCTTCAAAACTAAGAGGAAGGTCGGATTCCTTTGAATCAATATCAAAAACGCACACAGAGAAAGTTAAAGATCCGAACCTGCAGCCGAGGACGAACGGAGACACCAGAGCGCCAACCAAGGTCGAGAACCAACAGCCGCCGGCAAGGCCAGAGCAAGAGGGGACGAAAAGTTCTCCAATCGACGAACAAGAGAAAAGAGGGCGCAAGAACGAGGTCTCTCTTTCTCTTTCTCTTTCTCTTTCGGGCCTTGAGATTTTAAGATATACGCTGTTTGGATAAAATCCAGACCCTTCATTTTGATCGTACGGTTAATTTGTGATGATCTTCGTAGACCCTGTTCAGACTATCTCAGCCACCCATTTGTCTCGTGATTGGTGTTATATAACATTCGAAATGAAATAAAAACTATTTCCATGATAAAAATTTAATTCAATTTCCTTGAACCAAATTAGTATTACTATTTGATTGGTGTTATCATTTAAATATTATAAAATCAGGATTAAGAAGGGAAAATCTAACATATTTATTTATTTATTTATTTATTGATAAAAGTGGATAATCCATGTTTATTCATTTGACCAAAAAAGATTACATATTGTTGAATTGAGCTATGAATAACGTGAAGATGATTTAACATAAATATAACATAGAAAGAGGTTGTACTTAGCACTCGGGAGTGTCCTTGAAGTTATCTCTGAGTAGAGGTGTCAATTGGGTCGTGCCACCTGTAGCTAGGCACATTCCGCCACAAATGGGCATGGCCCGACAATGTAGCAGCCAGGTTATGCCTAGGCAGGGCCCAGGAGTGAGCCTGTGTCGGGCAGGCATGGCACAACTCATATGGTCAATTTGTGCTAATCTTCGTAGACCTTGTTCAGACTATCTCAGCCATCCATTTGTTTCATGATTGGTGTTATATAACATTCGAAATGAAAAACTATTTTCATGATAAAACTTTAATTCAATTTCCTTGAACCAAATTAATATTACTATTTGATTGGTGTTATCATTTAAATATTATAAAACCAGGATTAAGAAGAGAAAATTTAATATATTTTCTTATTTATTTATTTATTTATTTATAAAAGTGGATAATCTATCTTTATTTATTTAACTAAAAAAAATTACATATTGTTCAGCTGAGTTATGAACAACATGGGGGTAATATATTGGGTGACTACTGTACTATACATATGTTTCATTTTGAGCACCGAACTTCAATTTGTATTATTTTGGTTGCTAAACTTCGATTTCACTTCACCGGGAGGGTACTGAGAGGATTCCGGTGTTATTTCTCACCGGACTTATCCACGTGGCCAACTTACCGCCACATCAGCACGCCACATGGACTACTATGTCAGCGCGCCATGTGTCCACATAAACAAAATTAGTGTTTGACATGTCCACATGGTAACCTTACTGCCATGTCAGCACGTCACGTGTCCATATGGACAAAATTGGAGTCTTGCAGTCCATGTGGCGTATGACATGGCGGTAAATTAGCCACGTGGAAATCCGGTGAGAAATAACACCGAAATCCTCTTAGTATCCTCCCGATGAAGTGAAATAGAAGTTAAGTAAGCAAAATGATATAAATTAAAGTTTAGTGCTCAAAATGAAACAAAAATATAGTATAATACCCACCCAGGAAGATGATTAAATATAAATATAGTATAAAAAGGGGGTCGTGCTCATATTGGTTCTTGTGCACCAACGACTACTCCGTGGCATTTTGGGGCGTCCTTGAAGTTATCTTTGGGTAGAGGTGTAAACTGGGTTGTGCCACCCGTGGCCAAGCACGGTCCACCATGAATAGGCACGGCCCGACAATGTAGCAGCCAGGCCGTGCCTAGGCAAGACCCAAGTGTGGGCTCATATTAGGTCAGTATGGCACAACTCACACAATGACATGAGGGGCTTATTTGCCCATTTGGTTTTTTTCTCATTTTTTGTAATTTTAAATCTTTTTAAATAAAAAATCTTTATACTAACTATAAGATTGATATATTTAAATCAGGATTTCTAGGATTTTTTTTTTTGGTTTTTTGGGTTTTTTTAATTTGGATTTTTTTTGGAAATTTCTCATTTTCTCGGATATTTTTAGATTTTTTGGGTTTTTTTTTATTTTTTTTAATATGTTAAATATTTTAAGTTTTTAAATTATTTTAAAATTTAGTGGAAGGTACTACACAGGCCATGCTATACCTAACCATCAAGGTGTCAACGGGGCGGCGCACGCGCGACGGCTTGACATAGCATACGAAAGCCGCGTCTGCTCATGGCGCCCGTCTCACGTCTTGGGCGGGCCTAACCGCGCGTCAGCCAGCACGGGCACGCCGGGCCGTGCCAGCACGGCCCGCGGCCCGGCTGATCTCAGCCGTTGGATCATGATCCAACGGCTGAGATCATTATTTTTATAAAAAAACATTAAAATTTATTAAAAAATCATTAAAAAATCATAAAAAATCATGAAAAATCAGAAATATATCTAGAAAATTTCAAAAAAATAGAAAAAAAATATAAACTATGGAAAACTTATAAAAATTCTAAAACTTAATGAAATTGATCAAATCATTAAAAATTTCAAATAAACCAAAAACAATTTAAAACCCCCAAAAAGAAAACTTTTAAAAACTTTATAAAATTTTAAAATATATATTTGCATACACACAAAGCATGAGGAATATAATTAGTATTTTGGAAAAGGAAGTAATTATTGAAAACTTATAATTAGTGTTAGAGAAGAGAGAGATTAATACTTAATAGAAATTTTAATTATTACCATATCAGGTTGGTTTAATTTTAAATTTTAAATTTTAAATTATATTATATTTAGCATGTTAGGTCATTTTATTAGTAATGAATAGAAGTTTTAATTATTGTCTTATTGGTTGTTTTAATTTTAAATTTTAAATTATATTATATTTAATTTTTAAGTGGAAAGTGGTATTTAAAATATTGGTAACTTGATTAATTCAAATCTTATCTCAAACTAAAAATTTAAATATAAGGAATTTAGATCTAGAGATTCTTTAAATTTAAAGTTTAGCCAAATCAATTAAATCCTTATTGAGAAAAATCTAGTTACATTATTTAAATTTAAAATTACATTATTTTTAGTTCTATCAATATTATTAATTATATTTAATTTATTATTAATTTACATCATTATTATTAATTATATTTAATTTATTATTCATACTAACATTAAAACCATAAATCAATAAATATAAAACTAAATCGTACAAGGTAACTAAAAATGAGATTTTTATGAATAAAATCATATTAACAATACTGTGAATTTAATATAATATAATTTAAAATAAAACCAACAAATAAGACAATAAAAGTTGTCATTAATTACTAATAAAACACCATTTCAAAAATAAATATTAATAAATTTAATATTATATTAATGGACCGTATGTGTGCATTTATATATACTATATATATATAAGATTTATTAAAATCTAAGTAAGTAAAATAATAATCAACTTATATTAATTACTTATAAAATCAACTTATATTTTTCCAAAAATCTTATATTTCCCACACTAGATATACTTCTCATGCAATATTTTTTTTATTGTTTAAAATATTTTTTTATTTATAGCAATATTCTTGCCTTCAAATTTGGGCTTGAAGTAAATTTTTACAAATTTTAAAAGTTTTCCATATTTAATATGTTTTTCCTTTTTTTTAGTAAATTTTTGGATTTTTTTCTTCTTTTTTCTGATTTTTAATAAAATTTTAACAGTTTTTTAAAAAAAATTAAAAAGATTAGGGGCCGGCACGGCCCGGCCCGGCACGGCACGGCCCACCCGTGTACCGGGCCGGGGTCCCTGTGCCACCGTGCCGTGCCGGCACGGCACGCCGGCGCCGGCGTACCGTGCCGGCACGGCACGTTTTGAGGGGCCAGCACGGCGGGCCCGTGCCGGGCCGGGCCGTGGTGGCCCGTTTGACACCTTGACCTGACCACCAAATATTTATAGTCTATTCTGTGCCTCGTGTGAGGCCGACCACCAAAAGTTTTCAAGTCATGTTAGCATGGGCATGTATAGTACCTGACACCGCTTGGGCTTGTGCAGTATTGGGCCGGCCCGTTTAACACCCAAATTTTTGGGTGGATGATATGTTGGGTTTTTTATTGCCATTAGTTTTGCGCTGCTTGGTTGCTTGGAAAATCTAGTATATTTATGTGGTAAAAAATTAGTGGATATGGCAATAGGCTTTAATTTATTACAAGCATTCCATGCTAATGCATTCCACACATCCACCAAACATTGTTGATGTTTGAGTTGTTACCAATAATGACCATGAGTCAATTAATGAGTTAAAAAAATGTTATAAAAGAATAGAAGAAATTTGTGAGCTTATGCTACGTTTCCAAAGTGCAAAATGTGCCTGTTTTTGTTTTCATTTTTATATTGTTTTGATGTTGGTTTCCTCACTTTAGGTTTTTTTGGTTGACTCACGCATCCTCATACTAGATATGGTGTTGATATCATTCTTTGAATAAGTTATTGATTTTTTATATATATAAAATAAATGATTAGAATGAAAATAATAAAATGATTAAAAAAAAGTGGTAGCTTATCTTTCAAAATAAATAAATAAATATAGTTATCTGTGTTTCATAATCCAAAATAATAATTCTAATAATAATTTTTTAATAAAAACAAGTAATAAATTGGGCAATTTGTCACTTTAACCCTTTATAATTTTTTATTTGGGTTTTTAGCCCCAGCACAAAAATAACTGGCAAAGTAACCCTGAGATTATTACCCACTCAGCATTTAAAAATGCTGATTGGGATAGAAAAAATTAAAAAAAATAAGAGGAAATACCTCATGGTGACTTTGCCATCTCGTAGAGCATCTTGGAGCCCTCCGGCGAGGTCACGCCGTCGTCGGTGCCGTGTACGGTGAGGTAGGGGACGGTGACTTTGCTGAAGTTCTTCTTGAAGTAGTCGCAGAGACGGAGGAGCTCCCTCATGGTGCCAACCCGGGGATTGCCGATGTAGCGCCGGGGGTTGGAGGTGATGAAGTAGAGCTTCTCAGGTCTTTGATGGATTTTCAGACCATCTTGCGATCGGGCATGGTGGTCCAGGTGTCGGCGAGACCGAAGAGGAGGCCGTAGACGAAGAGGTGGAGCTTGGAAGGCTTCATGTCTTTAGGGATGACGAAGAGCGGCGTTGTGAAGATGAGGTCGTTACAAGAGAGGGGTGGTCGCGGCGAACGGTGACGAAGAAGGAGAGGGATGCGGCGGCGATCTTTTCCATGTCGCCGAGGTAGCAACGAAAACTTCTGAGCTGCCGTGGCAGAGGAGATCGGCGTGGTAGACGGCATAGCCCTAGGTGGTGTAGGAAATGATGATCTTTTGGATGAGCCAGCCGGAGTCGGAGCCGTAGCCGTGGGTCATGAAGACCAAGCCCTTGACTTTAGCCATCGGCTCGCCAGTGGCTGGGTCGCGAGGGTGGAAGGACTGGGTGAAGAGCCGGTCATGAGGGGAGGAGTAGTAGGATTGGTGGTTGACAATGCTGTTGGCGGGATAATAGTAATACTCCTCCTCCCATGGCTTGTTTCCCAAGAAGAAACAAGGCAGAAGTTAGTTTTTTAAATATTTTTTTAACCCAGTCAGCATTTTTAAATGCTGACTAGGCAATCTCAGGGCTACTTTGTCACTTATTTTTGTGTTGGGGTTAATAAACCAAATAAAAAATTATAAAGGGTTAAAGTGACAAATTGCCCTAATAAATTTGATATTATTGTATTAAGAAAATATTTCTCATTTTTATTAAGTAACATCAACAATCTAATATCTTAGAGACGGGGAAAATAATTTTCAATTCAACATGCTAATATTTACTAACAAGTGATTTTATTCTCATTTCTTTGTCACAAAGATTGTTTTGGGGTAGAAAATCATTTTTTTTTTAAAAATAGTGTATATATATAAGAATGTTAGAGTGAGGCCGGCCCACTCTAACACTCAACCAAGGGACGGGTTTGGTTTTTGGGCTTTTTTTTTTGGGGAGGGGCGGGGGGGGCGGTGGGGGTTGGTTTTGGATGTTAGAGTGGGCCGGGGTTGGTTTTGGATGTTAGAGTGGGTCGGCTTCACTCTAACATGACTATATATATATATATATATATATCGGGCATGATACTATCAGGTCGTCTGAAACACTGTTCCGGTAAGGTCACCTCCCATTTTGGCCCTTGGAGCATGTTTTAATGATTTTCAACCGTATGGATGGAAAGAACATCGAAAAATAAGCTAGCATGTCAATTTTCATACAATTTGGGAACTTGTAGAGTCTTCATCTTAACGGATGAAAATTTATAGAAATCCTATCAGTTCAGAATTTCACCCGTTAAAATGAAGACCCTACAAGTTCCCAAATTATATGAAAATTGACATGCTAGCTTATTTTTCGATATTCTTTCCATCCATAAAGTTGGATTTCCTCAATACACTATGCAAGTGGGTCAAATGGAGGCGATCGCACTTGCACAATGATATAGTGCGGTCGACCGCAAATGCGGTTGGCCCATTATGTGAGATGGCATATCGGGCCGAGCCTCGGGCCGCTCGGAGCCCGGCCCAATAGTGTACTCATATAGCTGGCCGACCACACTATTTAAGCTATGGCATAGAGGAATAAGATTTAATTGATTAGAAAGGCTTAAGAAAAAAATAAAAAAAAAATTGTGTTGGAGTATGTGGCTCATATTTCTTTGTGAGAACGATTAAGCGACGGAATCTTAGAAGAGTGAAGCGGAGTGGATGCGGAGCGGAACGATGCAGATCTTGAGGGCAATTTTATAATTTCCATACATCTAGGATTTAGTATAAATACCCATGATGTAACTCTAATTTGATATAGTGAAATTTCCACCACTTGCTCTTGTGGATGTAGGCATATCGCCGAACCACATAAAATCTGTGTTTGTTATTCTTTCTTCCTCTTTTCTACTTGTTATTTATCATAATAGGTGCACAATTCACAACAAATTGAAATATAATCATAAGAGTGTCTAATAAACTGAGCATTATTTGTCCCACCATTTTTCTAATAAATTAAATTGAAAATCAATGAGCTTCTAGAAGAGATTCCTAAACCACCAAATCATCAAAGAGAGAATATCCCTCATATGCCAAGAGACTATTGGAATTAGTGTTAATTCCACTGATCCTTGTGAGCCAATTACTTTAATTAATATATTATAAAAAATAGAAAGTTAAAATTATATATATAAATTTTTTATAGAGATATTGAGAGACAGGACAGACATCCTTCATTCTTGCCAACTTATGCCACCAAGTATCCTTTTAGTACACTATAAATAGCTCAAGCATTGTTTCTTCTTAGCTTCAATCTTTTCTCTAACAGAAACAAGACTTTGTGGAAGAAAAAAAGATCTAGGAAGAGATCATGGCTGGTGTTGTACTAGTTTTCGACTTCGATAAGACGATCATCGATTGTGATAGCGATGAATGGGTAGTCGATGAGCTCGGTGCTAGTGAGCTCTTCCAACAGCTCATGCCTACTATGTCTTGGAACACTCTAATGGTAACAAACCATCCAATCTAAAAGTTTTAAGTTGATAGAAAGATATATCTAAACTTATATATCCATATTTCGGTATATTTTTTTTCAGGATAGGATGATGAAAGAGCTTCATTCACAAGGGAAAACAAGTGAAGACATTGTGGAATGCTTGAGAAGAGTTCATTTGGACACTCATATTATTAGTGCAATCAAATCAGCTTATGCTCTTGGGTAATTAAATTAATCTTTTGCTAATGGTGAATGGAACAAGTTAATTTGGAAGTATCTAATTTTGATGAACTTTGATTTTTTTTTTTTTTTTTTTTGAGGTTTTTTCAGATGTGATTTAAGGGTTGTAAGTGATGCAAACTTATTGTTCATAGAGACTATATTGAAGCACCATGAACTTCTTGAGTGTTTCTCAGAGATTAACACAAACCCTTGTTATGTTGATGAGGATGGGAGGCTTAGGATCTTGCCATATAATGACCCTAATACTTCTCATGGTTGCTCTCTTTGCCCTCCAAACATGTGCAAGGTGAATTCCTTTGTCATCTATACAAATATTTGTTATCTTCTTATTGTTGTTGTCGAAAAGAAAATTTATCGACAAAAGAGTATTTCTATGAATTGATAAAATAAAAAGTTGTCCAGTAACAACGTCCAGAAAGGTCTATTGCTACCAGGGTTCCTTGTTAAGTGATGAGTAGAGTTCGAATCCCCTCCCTTGCAAGATGAGGGTCAGGTGAACGGATATCTACCGAGTCTCTGTGCTCCAGCACTGCCCAACATGTACACATTCTTCGGGGGTGCTTGTCGCCTTAGTTAAAAAAAAAGCTATCTAGTTATTTTACTGTAATAGATCTTCTTTTACTGTAATCAGGGAAGGATCATTGAGAGAATTAAAGCATTGACTTCAACAAAAGGGGAGCAGTTGATCTACTTGGGTGATGGAAAAGGAGACTATTGTCCCTCACTGAGGCTCACTGAAGGAGACCATGTTATGGCAAGGAAGGGCTACCCTTTGTGGGAACTTGTTTCTGAAAATGCCAAGCTGATTAAGGCTGAGATCCATGAATGGAGCAATGGTGAAGAACTGGAGAGAATTCTCATGCAGCTCATTCCCACATTGATGTCTCCAACTGCACCATCATTCATTTCCATGGATTGCAAGCATGAAACAATGCCAATGGCTTCTCATGAATCCATTTCCCAGGCTCTTCCAGTTCCTCACTCATGATCATTCCCAATTTCTGGAGATTCTGATTCAAACAATTATTCCGCAGTTTTGATTATGGGTTTGGAACTGCTTGTATTGTAATTTGGATTGATATAACAAGCCGATGAATGTGTTTATGGTGTTAGATGCAAACCAAACACATGTTAGCTCAATTTAATAGAGAACATAAAATAACAGGATGAGTAACCAAACATGTAATGTGTTGCACCCTTTGATACATGTGAACAACAAGAGAAGAACTACATGTTCAAGGAAAAGCAAAGTGGAAAGCAGCAAGAAATTTGGATGATAAATTAATAGCAAGGATTAAGAAGATTGCTTTAATTGATTACGAACAGAGATCTATTAACAAATCATGTACTCAATATAAATAGCTAAGCTGCATCATGTTCTTTTGGCTTAAATTTAGTTTCTGCAATCTGAAGAAATAAATTATTTTATAAAGATTGAAGACCTGTCAAGAAGTGTGCAATAAGAGTACATAATAAATTTCTTAAACATCTATATATATATATATATATATGAACAGAAATCAAGCTTCCTGCTGAGAATCTGCAGACTTCTCTGAAATCAAACATACATTTTTTTATAATTACATATCTGTCAAGCAAGACACAGATCCAATTCATGGGTCCAGAAGTCCAGCTCAAATGACAATTTCTTGGACTCTATCTCTCTCTCTCTTTCTATATATATACAAGATACTATTGGCTACCTAAAGAGCTTCAAATAAAATACATTTGTCTCACATACATTGCCAGCCAAGGTAGACTCAATAAATAATATAGCTCATTTCTTTGACATTCCTTCTTCAGTCCACCACCACCACTCAACAAACAGAGGCTCACAATCAAAACCAGCTTCTCCTGAGATATATCAACAAATAATTTAGTTTGTTTCATCATCTTTCATTCATCCACAGCCATCCGGAAAATAACACCTCAGCAACCATGAGAAAAGCATCAACATTCTATTTTCTTCCATCGTATTCACATAATTGCTAACGTGGACAGACCATCCACTCACAATAGAAAAGATGAAATATGAAAACCATAGAATAAGAACAGAAGCATCAACAATAGCTTTTCAGCAGCAATGGAATAGAAAACCCTGCAGAGTGGATAGCATGATAGAATAAAAGACTTCGCTAGTGATACAGCACACCACAATGATCCAAAAGGTTTCTGCCACCTCTTTCTCTTTATTATTATTAGTCATATGAAATGTTGATTTACAAATGAAGACAGTTGTGACTACAAATGAATGGAATAGAATACCTAATAATCCTTCACAAAAGCCAAGAGCAGCCCCTTCTTTCTTCTTTTAAGTTTTAATATCTACACAGCTGAGTTAGAATCCAGGCGCAAAAAACCCATCTAGGTCTAACATAGGGCACACAATGTAGGGTCTCCTCCAAACCACTGTATGGTCTTACATTTCAACAATGAAGTGAAACCCTAGTCTTTATTGGTTTTAACTTCAGGCCCATACTCTCTGGAGATAGAAGCTCTGGTGAGATGCACAATGGACTGAGAGGACTTCTGGGGCTCCCATTGAACTGGCATGGCCTGAAGAGCCCATACCACGTGAAGAAGTATTCCATGGGTATCAGCATGGCATGGGGTTGCTCCTCTGTCACCACAGATCCGCAAGCTTTGACCTGCATGTATCCCGTACATAAAAACAATGTAAATGACAATGTTCTATACTTTATATAACTATTAAATGAGAGGAATACCTCAACAAAGGCACAATATCTTCTATCCAGCTTTGAAGTCAAGTGGATGGCTTCGGAATGGAAAGGAGAGTTTTCACCAACAAATATTAGAGTACGGCATTGTACTTTTTTAAATGCTTCCGTAATATCACTTCTCCTGCCAATCAGTAGGCAATAGATAATAATCAGAAATGATAAGCTAGACAGACGTTGAATCAAATTGCAAAAAACAACTGTGTTTTGGTTTATACCAATTGATTGATTGAAGGAACCTCCATACATTTGAACTTTGTCTCTCATCCAGCAACTGTAAATGTGAAAAATAACACAAACCGTTAAAGATAAACACAGACATAAGATTCAATGTTTGTTTTCCACTAAAGGAAAGAGGCATGAATAGAACACTCACTCTTCTGCATGCCTGAACAATATCAGACTCAGGGACCTGTCCACTTCCACGAACTTCCTGTAGTAGTATAGAAAAGAGGGAAGCCATTAGATATCAAATGTTTACCGGAGTTACATAATAAGTCAAGGCAAAAGGAATTATTATTATACCTTGCTGAAGTATCTTTGAAGTAAGCATTCCTTGACTAAGCCACACATCCCATAATAGTAAAGCAAATTGGACATTACCTGCAAATCAAGATTTTTAGCTGAATCCAAGCATTGTTATAAAAACTACACATGATAAAGGAAGGGGGGGAGCACACCTTATTGTACAACCATTCAGTCCAAGAAGGGGCTCTACATAGAGGTGAGACGAGTAGTAGACCAAGTACACGTTTTCTATATTTAATCTACAATTAGAATCAAAAGCGTATTTAGCATTGCAGCATACAGAGATGTTGAAACATAGATCTTACTGAGAAGGAGACATACTGCGAAAACCGTAAGAATATAAGCACCTGCAGTGACTCCCAAGCACATCACTGAGTTTAACCTGAAAAAAAATATGCAGACTGTTAATTGGTGGATTCAAACTATTCTACATACGGACTCCTTCAGACTCTTGAATTACAGATAAACAAATGACAATAGACTGAGCAAACAACACTTTCAAACTATTACCCAAAGAAGTCAAGAACATCTGCAACCTGATCTGCTAAATCATCAACTGATGAAACAGGAATATTTGAAGAAATTGGAGCAGCACCTAACTGCAGGAACTCTTGAGGAAGATGACAACACAAGTTATGTGAGCACGATTCTTTCATATGGAAATTAATCCCCAGAGAGTGTAAATAATATTGAACTAAAATGGAAGAAGCACTGACCTCATGTCCTGGAGGGCTTATATGATATATGCAGAAATTGTGAAGAAGCAAAGAAGCAGCTTCAGGGCAAAAGAATAGTCCTTGGAAGCATGACACATCTGGTAATATACATCCACAAAAAAGGACAACCGATAAGTGGAGGAGAAAGAAACTGAAAATCAGAGAAGTGAAGGCCAGCTCAAAGACATACAACCTATGTACAGATAAAGTTAAAAACAGACAACCTACAATTAACACTTATATTAAATGCATGTCCTCAACAGACATAGCATAAAGTATAGAAAATAATGTGAAGAACAATACAAAGCAATGTAGATAACAAAGGAAGGAGGAAATAAGAACTGTAACAGAAGTTCACAATACACTCACGATTTAAAGCAACATCTGGATAAGTAATTAGTGCAGTCTTCTCTTGATCTCCATACACAGCTACAGATACAGAGCCATGGCGAGTTTGTATGAGATGTTCCTGAAAAAAACCCATAATTCTCAACTTGTTAGCCTTGTTGAAGAAAGACCTCTATTAAAGAATATATATACAACATTTCTCAGACAGTCACTAAAATTACTTGGGTGAATTTGGATTAAGGGAAAAGCAAGAAGAATGAAAAACAGAGAGAAATCCAAAGGTGAAGAGAAGGAGAGAATAAATACTGCTGCTTTCCTTGAGTTAAACTTAAACAAAAGAATAGCTGGCTTGAGTTTTCAATCCTCATTATCCTAATGTTTGAAAATCCAAGCAAGGCATCTAAGTTACTGCCGATTAAAGCCTCTTAAGAAAATCGAAAACCAAAAAGTGAGCATAAATAAATCTGAGCCTGGTAACTATAACTTCAAAACCAAAAAAAGGTATCTGAGAAGTTTCACAATCATGGAGCAAACCAGAAAAGACAACAATTAAAACAAATTAAAAAAAAAATTAAGAGTTGAACTCCTCCCTCCAGCCAATAAAATGCTATGTCTCCTATCTTTAGCCAGGAATCCATTCTATTCTTGTCATAAAGGATGGTCCTGAAATGAAAGGTCCCACGCGCCCAAAAATTTACAAGATAAATCATTACATCTGAAAACGAAACCAATTCATCAAAACAAGAACTTGCATTCCGGACAAAAGAGCAAACATACCAGACAAAACAAAGCTGTAAAAAAGACTACTCGCGAAAAATCAGCAATCAGAAATAAAACAAAACAAAAAGAAAAGAAAGAAAGAATATATGAATAAAGATTGCTTGGATGAGAAAGAAAGTGCCAATCAAGCAAGAAAGCCCCCAACTTTCCAACGAGAAAGAAACTAAAACAACCTACACTCTTAACTCAATTGAAAAAAGAGGGGAAAACCCGGTTTTCTCTGGCATCAATGTTAGAAACAATAACAAATCCGCATAACATTGAATCATCTCATAAATCGACCCCCGCAAAAAAGAAAGAAAGAAAGAAAGAAAGAAACTTTTCAACAATACCACAGCTGAGAAGCAACAATAAACCAGATACAATGAAGAAATCCCCAGAAGCAACAACATAAGGAAACCAAATGCATCCAAAACTTGAAATCCTGAGTCAATCCCCACTGGCAGGCATGAAAACAAAATGCCGATGAATCGAGGAGCTCTAACCTTGCCACCGAACGAGATCCTCTCCACATCCACAGAGACAGAGCCACTCGACTCCACCATTCGTTCCGAGAGGGGTCTCCTTCGGCACGAACAGCGGAAATCCCTAGCTTTCTCTCTCAATCTCTCCCTCTATCTCCTTCCTCTCTGTCTCCTCCCTGTCTCCTCCCCTCTCGTCTCGGCCTTTTTATATAAGAAGCAAAGAGAACCAAATCGGTTCAATTGAACCGGGATCCGAACCCGGTTCAGCCCCACCGACGCTCTCTCTATCTCTCTCTCTCTAGGCCCAGCTGGCAGGTAAGAGAGGTGCCGGTAAAGTTAACCGCGGGTACAATATAATATAATTGGAACCAAATGACGAAAGTGACCCCGCAGCCCGTCGAAAGAGACGCGATTGGTCATTGATACCGAAACTACCCCTCGCTTTGATGCTAGGAAACGAATTTCCGAAAAGAAAATAACGTTATTTAAATAATTTATTTATTTATTTTGAGATTTTTGTAGGATAATCCGAGACGTTTTTTAATTATTTATATGTTTTCAAATTTTTTAAATGGAGCAACAGGAGTAAATCGGTTAGAGAAAATTTTGATTTTATTTTTTAAAAAAAAATAAAAAATAAAAAATTATCTATAAGTCTCTGGCACTATTTTCAGGAACCTTAAAGTCAAATATACACACAACACTAAATAATAAACAAATAAGCAAATTAAGCTATCTAAGAAATGATTAAAGTATTTAAATAAAAGTATTTAAATAAAGAATTATATTCATATTTTTTAATTTTCTTAGAATTTCATATTTTAAATTTTAAAAATTATAATAATTATCTAAAACAACATGTTTTAAACCGGCGGTTAAGTTAGTTATTAATTGACATAAATTATAATTATCTTATATAACTATTATTTTTATGAAAATCATTAGTGATACAAGAGACATTTGTTATTATATAACTATTATTTTTTAGAAAATTTTGAACAATATGATTATATGAGTCTACGAGAGTCATTTACTAGTATTAACTAATACATTGTTTATATATAAATAATTAAAATTTTAAATAGATATAATCTTAAACTGATCTATATAAAAAAAATTATATATATTTGCAATTAAATAAAAATTTAATTATAAGCATTTAAATATCACTAACTTAGTTAACGGACTACCACCATAAACCTACCTCAATGCGGATTTTGATGGCTCCTTAAAATTCAAATAAAGTTTTTTTTCTCATTTTTTTAGTTTTAAAAATCCAATTGATAATAAATATCACCGGGAATCCTCCTCCCTCCCAAGGGTGCTTTTGTCATATTATAAGGCGAACGGGCGAACTTTGTTTGGTTTGCGGATCCGCTACGCTCCAAGAAGCAAGGATCCGATAACCCGTTAAAGCCAACGGCTAATTTTCAAATTTAGGCCATCAGACTGAAATCTGGACCGTGAGATGGCAATCCCGCGGAAGGAAATCCCTGATAACGGATGCAACAGAAGACCCGAATCGCGGTAATCGTGGGACCAGTTCTAACTTTTTGGATATATTCCGTGATTTTTGGGCTAGTCTTCATTGGGTCCACGCTTGCGCCCATTGAACTCGGCTTGACTGTGACCCGTCCGATTGATCGGACGGTCCAGATCGAAGGATCCCTTTAACTTGACTAGTCAGTCGCAGGTCAGATGGTCAAAATCAAAATCTTAATTACTTGACTATTTTGTATTTATAAATAAATTAACACCTTTATTTTTATTATTATTTGATATGATAATTAGTAATAAATGAACAAAACATAAGGTGCAATTTTGAGGCCAAATGGCTGGTTTGAGTATATGGACAAAACAATCAGATAAAGCTATAAAATAATATTACAATTTGGGTTCATGTAAATTTATAAGTCACCACATGCCTCAATAAGATAGCAAAGCATATACCAAAAGTTATGTGCCACCTTTCCCCATCAACATGTACAACCAACTCTGAATGCCATTATGATCAATCCTTTTAGATTGTTTGCATGCCATAATGAGTTTTTGAATTCTTTTTTTTTATCCCAACTAACTTAGAAGAAAACATAAAATTTACAACCCAAATGATTCCATCTTTGTCTGATCCCCACACATAGCGAGAACTTTTCTTGCAAGAGCAATGCTATTCGTGCCAACCAAACAGTTTCGGTCAAGCTATTCGGACAGTTTTGCCGATAAATATAGCTTTACTCTTCTTGCAAATATGCAAATAGGAAGACAGAATCCAAGTGATTGATAATTTACAACTTGATCATAGAAAGCCAAGTCACAATGCTAAGAAGTATATCTATTATATTACTCCAGGACGATGAAGGTAAAGTCAAGTCAAGTCAATACATATAGATACCAATGCCGATGAAAGCTCCTCAAACTTTCATTAGTTAATAGCTTGGTAGTAGACTGGTCATCATCAGTAATTCAATATTTGGGTTTCCTAACAAACTTTGTAGAGAAGTTGTCTGTCTGGGTAACTAGCAGTATAAAGAGAGTTGGTAGGGATAAGCTAACTTGGAAAAATAATAAAGAGGAATGAACCTGAGTTTAAAATGTGGGATTGGAAGCACATTGCTTAGAATCTAAATTGACACATTTTAATACTAAGTAAGAAATGCATGCATTCAAACCTCCCTCTTCAACTGTCCATTTCAATATAAAAGCAGTGCCAAAAGAACAGGGAATTGACACTTGAACCACTGAGAGTTCAAGTGTGCTTCATGCTTTGCTAATGGCAGGTTGGTGATGATGCTGAACTCCAAGCTTCCTAAATAGACACACCCCTAGAGGATTCCATTTGAAGGTGGCACCAAACTTTCTATGATAAAATCAAAATTCACACACAGTTTAACAAATCCTAGCTCAACAATAGTGAAAATGAGCATGAAAATAAGGGGAAAGATTAGGTGTAACAGTTGAAATATCTTCCAAGTGTCAATGCAACTGCCATCTAGAAACTTTAGATCTACATAATAGTTTAGGAGCTGATGAACAAAACATTTACCAGAAAGAAAGAGAAGGATGGACATAAGATGATTGAACTCCATCCTCTCCTGATTGGTCTATAATATCCTTCTCAGTAGGTGAGGCAGTTAAGTGTCGAAGCATGAGAAAATATGATGATGCCTGAAGAAAAAACAAAACCTCTTTTGTAGTGGAAAAAGGCAGCAAATGCCGGCGAGCACAGTAGTCATCTAGTATAACCCCAGCGGGCACAAATATATTTGATGTTTCTTCGAACCAAGTACCAGTGCAAGTACCATTCTGTAGTATATGTTATTCATTTGCCGTGCACTTAAACCAACCATTCTGCCTCATTGCTCTACTACTTCCATATCATCACCATCAGCCTCTGGATCTTCAATCTGACTATCACTACTCATATGATCATCGTCTTCAGAAGATGTGGAATAGTCTTCCACTGAATCATCACTAGTCTTGCGTTTAACAAGCTTTGAGGGTACAACCTCTTCACCTCCAAATTCTTTTCGTTTCCTCCGTAAGTTACTTGTTTTAGATCTCATTGAATTAACAGCAATAGAGAATCGAACATCCATGGCTTCTGTTTCCTTATCCACTGCACCCACTTCAGGAATCGCCCTTGTATTAACAACAAAGAGTTCAGCATCTGAGCATTTGTTAAATGTATCAAGTTCTGATTCCTCAGAAAGGTTGTTTCCATTTTCAAATAAGAACTTGGTTCGCAAGCTAGAAATCTTGTCCTCAAATAGTTTCAGCCCATCATCCTCAAGGGCCTCAAGCCACACTGCAGACAGAAAATGAGCTCTGATGCTATTTGCAGCTACATGACTAATTAAATTGCAATGGAATACAATCATACACAAAAGTACAAGGATACCAACCAAGAAGAGCTTGAGGTGTGGTGCCATTTGGTCGTTTGCATGCCACTTTGCCGGCATCAGCATGATTGTTGACCCACTTAACAAATTCATTTGGAAGATTGGATGTGGAAAAAGCACTTGTATAGGATAAAGCCTTGGTATGCTCCCCATTTTCCCTATTACCAAAATCCAGATCATCAAAACCAACAATGGCAAAATAAACTATGCATCAAGTAGTTCTTTACCTGGCAATTCTGATAGCTTCACAGGAGACAAACAGTCTTGTCAAAGCAAGCCTTTTCATACAATTAAAAGACTGTTCTGGTTCCATTCCAGGATTAAGGAAAGAATAGTCCACCAATATCACAGCATCATAGAGGATGCTCCTCACAAGTTTCTCATCCTTAGAATTCTAAACCATAACAGCGTTTGAAATTAGAACATGCATTCAAGCATACTTATACAGACTTACCAAGAAGAAAAAGCTTTGCAAAGATAATAAAATACTACAAGAACCATATGTGTATTCCTAATAGTCTAGAAGTTTCTTGTAAAATGCTACAACAGAAACTTTCCATCCATGCAAAAGAAGAGTGATGAATTTTAGATCACATTTGATTAGACTCACAATTAACCAGTTGAATCTCACTTTGGAGAAATCTCTTGGGCAAAAATTAAATCCAAGGCATGTGTGCAACCTAAGTGGCAGAGTGAAAGCAGTCAGACTAGTCATATTGTTCCAGATGAAAGCTATACCAGAAAAAGTAATTGATCATGAGCTTTGACTTGAAATAAAGTAAACAGAGTCTTTGCTCTTAAACTGTGTCCAAAGGACTCATTCCTAAGCATCGAAACAAGATACATAGAAAATAGTGAGAAAAGATAGATTTCATATTTAATCTCAAGACCATCCAGTTTACCTACGAGAAACAAACTCGGATGCTCTAACCTTAACACTTCTAA
The DNA here is from genome assembly GCA_026586065.1 of Dioscorea zingiberensis. NCBI lineage: Eukaryota > Viridiplantae > Streptophyta > Magnoliopsida > Dioscoreales > Dioscoreaceae > Dioscorea > Dioscorea zingiberensis. The sequence continues at coordinate 62,821,003 of CM048818.1, forward strand.
GTGATACAACTCATAGGAAATTAAAGTGCTCCAAAGAATTCACCAGTTCCTGCAAGGAATTTCAAGGAGGGGCAGATACTTATTTTCATGTCTAAATGCACATTCACTCGTGAGTTCACCAAATATCTGATATGATGATAAGCTTATAGGACAAATCCATCCTTGCATGTTTCCCATTGAATACGGATGTAATATAATGTAGGTTACTGAAATTGTGATTGTGGAAGTAAATCACCCAGTGATGCATATCAACCAAAACTAAATGATTTACAGGCATCACAATAGACCCTCTAACTGCAAAATGCTTTATTGGAGAATCAAAAAGTTCTATATCAACAAAAAAGAACGACGAGAACAACAACTAGGAAGCAAAATCCTTTTCGATGCAAGGATCATTCATACAGCTTCTGAAGGCCTCTCCTATCTGGATTTCTCCATTTACCAGACAGCTAAGAAAGACACGTATATTAACTTCTTCATTGAATTATTATGTGTTCCAGAGCGACATTTACTTACCAATAGGGATTTGACAGGCAATGTTGGGTCCAGCAACAGCTTCAATAATATCTCTGTTCCCAACATATAAAACTCAAAATTAATCAACTGACTGGGTCTTGAAAATAGGATTTCAAAAGAAATGGTGTACCTATCTACACTATGTAATGGCATTTAACTTATTTCAGACCGAAGCATTCATGAGAAAAGAGTCAGACGAGAGCAAAAGAGAGTGATCTCAAGCTTAGTGAAACTGCTGGTTGTACACAAGCAGAAAATCTACCTAATTAGGATGAAAATGAAGTAATAAAGCTAAAGAAAAAACACCAGAAGATAAGATCACTTTTACAACCTCTACATTAAGCACACCTCCCATACAAAATCATTCTGCTCAGTCAAGAGAATGCCATTGACTACTAAATAATAAGAATGCCTTTTAAGTACTAGACAGTTGAATCACAGAACACAACCTAAAGACAAGAATGAACTTAAATGTGGACAATGCAATAAACAAATGAGACACCAAACCAGATGAGAAATTCCAGCTTCAAAGGAACCACACAATTTTCTAGTTACCACATAATTCCTACACAAAAATATTATATTACCACAATGTACACCAACATTGTTAAAATCACTATCTACGTGATAATAAACAAGACCAAGCAAAGCAGAAGAAACCATTACCGAAGAAGATGGAATTCTGAAAAACAGTCACCGAACTGACGGCCCATATCCTCAACTCCTTTGGCAATTCTGCCTTGACCTCACCAGCTCCCCGGACCTTTAAACACAACCTCAGCAGGAAAACCTCTGCAGTCACAACCCCAGCCAAATGTCCAATATCCCAGTGTTGCTTACAGAGTCCGGCCCTTATATCATCATTGACCAACGGAAAAACCACCTCTGAACCATCTCTACTCTCTGGATACCTTGAGGACCAAACACGAACAAGATCCATAAAACAATAAAGAACAGAACCATTTCGATCACCGTGGCTCTTGCTTCTGCAAATGCTAATGTAGCTGATGACACCTTCAACCAAGCCCTCAATCTCCCTCTTGGCCTTCCCATTGAGCTCCTTCTCCTCCGTTAAGCAGTTATATAACTCAGACACAACCGGAGCCAGCAAAGCTATAGACTTTTGGCCGTCACAGGATGTAGAACAGGCTATGAGAAGCTGGAGAAGGTCTTTGATCCCCCAAACCCGAGCAAGGACGTCATTACCAGTGGAAGCAGAGTCGAAGTAGTTGACGGCGGAGTAGAACCAGATGACCTCGAGCGGGGGATCGGGACTGGACTGGAGGAGACGGAAGAAGACGGAGCGGAGGGCGGAGAAGTCGCGAGGGTGCCTGTGCATCTCGACGAGGAAGCGATCGATGGATTCACGTAGCATGGAATCGTAGCTAGGGCCGGAAGAGAGCAAGAAGGGACTGTGAGCTTTCGATTGGAACGGGGATTCAAGGAGAACGGCGTCCATGAGAGCAAAGGCGGGAGCTCGAGCCTCTAGGGTTTCAAGGCGGGAGTATGAAGCAAAGCGCAAACCCTAGAAAATTGTTTGATTTGGGGGTTTGCGGGGGTTTTACAATGGTGGGCTGTGTATAGGCTCCTTGCTTATTTACAGTGTATAAAAAAATAAAATATAATATATTATTTTAATGTTAAAAAATCTTAAATTTGAAAAAATACCCTTTTCAACTTGAACTATTTAAAATGAAGTTAAAAAAAAATATATGCAAATAAAATTTATACAAACATGCATAAAAAAAACCATCTAATAAAATGTAAGACTTTTCAGAACAGAACTACAGAAGTAAAACAATTAGGTTCAAAATTCTAACTTAAAAACTCATAAATTTGAGGAATATAACATGTATCACAAATACATTCTGCAAGCACAACAGCCATGCACCATACTTCCGTGGGCATATATGTTGGATATTCTTGAACAATAAATACACTGACAATAATAAAAATGTGCATATCATGGCTCATCGCATTTTGTAATGTTGTGTTCTCGAGACCTGGCAATGGCGTCCATCTAATGAGTATTTCAACATTATTTCGACATCACGAGGGTTCTTCTTGTTGGGTTCAACAGTCATGCTCCCTACCAATGCTTCTCCTTCACAAATGGTCAGCACATCTTCGAGGTATAGAACAGTTTGTTTCCAGTGAGTAGCCCTAGATCTAGGTCCTGAAAGGCAGATAAATCACTGTGTTCAGGAAATCAATCACATGCATAGTGCCGATCAAGATGAATCGAAGATACAAATAATATTCCTAGTAACATGCAGCATTGCATTCAAACATTATGAGCAGTAGGCATTATTGAATTATTATTTGATGTTTTAGCATGGATTCACAGTTGCAACTAATAACGGATGAACTGGATGAATAGTCATCAGAGTAAAAAGAAAAAAAGGAAGTGCAAACCTGTGGAAAATCCCATCAATTTGTGGCACTTGGTAAAGGATACATCAAAATATGCCACAAGAGCATGAATATAATCATTTCGTTCAGCAACAAGCTTGAATGGGGCTGTGAAGGAAGCATCACCAGGAGTCATTTTTGAGATATCCATCGTCTGAACATAAGAAGAGATTATGATCAGAACACTTTAGCTTTCTGGTAAAAAACAATACAGGCCTCAAGTACACAAGAAATAAAAGGACAAAACGTCACCTTTAGCAACTGAGCATTTGTTACAATCTGATTTTGGTCCACTGTGTCAACCAGTGGCTCTACCATTGCCTGCTTCTTGATGCAACTCATATCGAACCCATACACATTATTCCAGACTGAAAGCAATGTTACAAACTTACAAAAATCAGTAACTCATAAGAAATCACATTGGAATCAACAAATTGGATAGCTTGATCAACACTTGAAATGAGGCTCAATCAGAGTTTGACAGCCCTCCATGAGGAAACAAAAGGCAAACAGTATGCCAACAGCCAGAATGCAAAACTTACATTCAATCTTGTCATCTTTGTATTCAGCATCTTCAATCGCTGTCAGATATAAAGATGCCTTGTCTGGTAAAATGACTCCGTCTTTAAGCTGCATTAGAAGAAACCATATGACAAGGAACATCAATAATTAACAGGACTAGATCCTTATGATAAAAGAAATTTTAAAAAAGAAAAAAGAAAAACTGACTTCCCATCTTAAGAATGAGAACTCAGACATGTATCTATGCTCCACAGCAGCAACAAAGAAATATAACTAAGGTTCTTTCTTAGATAAGTGGAAATATGGAAATTTTAACCTTCAAATTTGATTGAACAATCATATTTCAGATGCAATGCTTCCAAAGAATCCTTCTAATGTCACCAATAATCAAGGGCAAACATACATTGGTATGCTTAATGAAAAGGTAAAGTACCACAAAGAAATAGAAGACATTTCAATCATTTTCTAGTACAGCGTTGAGTACACACCACCCGAAAACTACTCAAATAAATCGACAATCATATTACATTGCAAGCAAAAATAGCTGCAAACATACGGTGAATAATATAGAAGACTGAAGTTACTTACAAGCCATTTATCACGTGCATACAGAACTGTATTTAACATGTTCTCAAACAAAAGAAAATAGCCCATCCATTCAGAAATGATGATGTCAACATGAGCAACTGGAAGCACAACCTCTTCAACTTTTCCCTTCAAAATTGTTATGACTGGAAAAATAAAATGTAAACAGTAAAATAGAATGCATAATTGGAGATATTTGGTAATTTATAGATATTATGGCGGGCACGATCACCATTTGAAAATCCATTTGCTTCAACAATTTCTTTTGCCATATCAGCCATAAGAGAGCATTCCACCTGCAATACATTAATTAACATGATTTAGCCATACATATAGGGGCAATGAAAAAACTATAGGATATAACAGTTCCTCCATAGAAACAAACTGAAGAAACCAGCCACATCTCTGAATAGTCTAGGAAGGACCACCCACCGCATAGACATGCTTTGCTCCTGCTTTTGCACAAAAAAGAGAGAGAATTCCAGTGCCAGCACCAACATCAAGAACAACCTTGTTCTTAAAAAGAAATGAGTTCTGATAAATAACATTTTGATATGTCTTTGTCCTCACAGTATCTTTTAGCATTTCCTGAAGAATATAGAATTATCAAGAGAATATTACATTTATTTTACAAAGTGAGGAAATCTGAAAAATAAAGAACAATACCAGCAAAACAGTGCATGAGTTAATGAGCAATTGATCTACATCCAGTGTCAAAATCAAATGCCACTTGTTACCACTATTACATTACTTTCAAGAAAGTCAAGAAAGATCAACCGCACAGAACAAGAATGGTAAAAAGACAAAATAGAACATTGATCATTAACTGAAGGTTGCATGTCACCAGTAACAGTATTAATTTCTGATTAATCAAAGGAAATAGCAAATTATAAAGTGGCCGCACAGAACAAGAATGGTAAAAAGACAAAATAGAACATTGATCATTAACTGAAGGTTGCATGTCACCAGTAACAGTATTAATTTCTGATTAATCAAAGGAAATAGGAATTATAAAGTGGCATTAACATAAATATCCCATATGGCATGGTTCATATACAATTATACATTTTCAAACCATCAGTTGGATCTATTATTGAAGGAAGATATCCTCGATGAGTTACTGACTTGTCAACTGAAAACATAATTAACACTAGCTTCGCCCATGATGTACTTACTTCATGAATGCCTGCAAAAGAGGATAAAGAAAAATAAATAAATAAATAAATAAAACATATCAGGCCCAGCACTAGACAACATAGGAAAGACAAACAGGAATTAAATTCACAAGACTGAACACACACAACAACAAAATAAAATAAATAAATAAATAAAAGAACACTTAATACTTACCAAACAGAAATACACCAACAACAATCCTCATGACATCGGTAAAATGCGCACACACCAATTAGGGAAGGGGGTGCTCAAGCACCCCCTTGGCTCCAGGAGGTAGAGGCTTTTACCTCCATGAAATTGCTTTTATAAGCCTCCATGAAATTGTTTTTATAAGTATATAATATTATTACCACATTCTATAACAAAGTGTTTCTATAATCTAGTGGTTAAAATTCCATGTTGTGGTTGTGGAGACTTGGGCTCAAAACCCTGCAGCCACAATTTGTTTTTTTAAATTAGTATTGATATCACTTATAAAATTTAAATTTTGCTCATATATTCCCAATAAATCTTTTTATTTTCGCCTCATATCTTAATGATTTCTTTTATTATTTGAACTTAATTCTAATATCATAATTTTTTATTGTGATTTCTATGTTTTTTTACAAGCATTCCTCCAATAAAGCATGAATTGAATTAGACCTGTATCCAAAGAATTAAAAAAAAAACTTGTTATTTTTTAAGTAGAAGAATTAGTATAAACAAATAATCTTAAATTTGAATTAATTTTTTTTTAATATTTATAAAAAAAATTTAAGTTGAAGTCAACACCCCCTTAATTTTGCTTCTGGTTCCACCACTGCCAATTAGAGAGTGCAGCACCCACAGCAGTTCAAATATTTTTTTTGTCTAAAACACACTAACTCAAGAAAACAGAATACTACTCTCAGATACACAGACATTGGAAATGGGGGAAAACACCTAATAAAATTTGAATCTAAAGAATATCACAAAGAACACATGAAGAAGCTCTGAGCCTTCAAGGTCACAATGATTCAAAAACCCACTTCAAATTGGACACATAAAACGCAAATCACTCCCAAAGAAAATCCTAATGTATATAAAGGATCATAAACTTCCACCAAAGAGCATCAATACAAGCAGTAGGATTAATGCCAACTTAACAATTACATAAACCCTAAGAGCTATCACAAATGGTTCAGTACAACAGCAATGACCAAAGACTGAGCCGAAGCTCCAGCTTGAAGACTATAAACAATCAGAAAAGCAACAATGATCAACATCAAACCCAAAAAAAACAGCTCGTTCCTCAAAACATCAATGTTGCAAAGCCCAACCTCATTAAACACCAGGGCAAAAATAAAAATCATAACTTGCAACTCTAGAAAAATCCAGCTCCAAAGAAAACCCACCAAAGTGCGAGTACGAATCGAAGTAGTAATCAGCGCTTGTCTGATCACCGCCTAGCAGCGGCAGGGCTTCCGACGGCTCTTCGAGGTTGGAGCTCTCAGCCCTATCCTCCTCCTCCACGGCGACGCTCGTTTTCGTCGCCGCATCCTCCATGCTCACGTCGGAAGTGCTCCTCTGGTTAGGCGACGCCAGCCCCTTGTTCCCGCCCTTTCGCCGGCCCATCTCCTAGACGAATCTCAGAGTGAAAACAAAAACTAGGGTTTGCGAAGGGTTTTAGGTTCGTTTCGGCGGCGATGCACTCTCGATCTCCCAAGAGTTCATATATATATACACACACATTCTAAGCTTTCATTTTAATGTTGTTTATTTCTTATTATTCTTAATTTTTTATATTTTCTATGAAATATATTATTGTAAATAAATGATTTGTTTTTATGGTAACATGATCAATAAAAACAAAATGAAAAAAATAATAAAACAATTTAAACCTGGAAAAATCAGATCTATCAAATAAATAAATAAATAAATAAATAAATAAATAAATAGACAAATGCTGGTTGATTTTGTTAATTAAAAATAATGGGAAGCAGAGAGAAGCAATAACAATGAGAATATTCACAAGACTCATTATCAGTCAGGCAATACAATTCCCTTTCTTTCTCTGGTGTTGCAGGACTGGCAAACAGTTTGATCCGTTGCACAGTGATGGCAAGAGAGCTGATACAACTGGGGAACCTAAAAAGCTAATCAATAGTTATGGGAAAGATGAAATCATAACCGGATTCTCCTAAAAAACCAAAAAAAAAAAAAAACAGAGGAAACTCATGTGCCTAGTGACATCTCTTGAGCTTTCTCTGCTGTTTGCCGGAGATGCGAACCGATTTTCTTGAGATGAAACTTCAACAAAATGTGCTAAGTGAAACCTAAGACCTAAGCACAGTACATGTACAAGCTGTTAGCAGCAGCGCAGGCAAGAGAGTTTTCAGTTGGGTGCCATGCCAAATGGAGCAACTTCGACGTGAAGTCATGGGTGTTTCCATTTGCTTCGACGGCTGAGTTTTCTGCTCCTGCGACATGCAGAGTATTATAATTCATTAAGTCTGCCCTCAACTGAACAGAACATAGGATGGGGAAAGACATGAACAACAAGGTACTAACCTCGTCTGACAACCCGTGTTAAACTGTTGAGAGTTCTTGTAGGCCGTGCCGAGTTTTGCACTTGTTTCCTATTTGAGAGACGAAAATTAGTTATCACATTCATAAACATACCAGATAGTAAATTGAGGTGGAAACCATGATTTCTACGTTTTGTTTAGTGATGCCCGACATGCAAACTTGTAGCTGTTAAAGAATAAATATTCAACATCACTGGCCTAAAACATTAAGTAATCCCTCAATTCTCAGAATTGTAGGTGAAATACTAAAGGATCACCATCTACTAAGCCAGCACAAAGACAAGTGCAGATACAAACTCACCAAGTTCAAAAGCAAGGACACCTGATTTTAGTGATTTATTGGTATATAATTCATGTCTTCAATTATCAGTCTAAGCACTAGTTTATAATTACATAGTTAACAAAAAGATCCAAATATGGTAAAGATCTTTAAATAGCTTAGTCTTTTGGAATATGTAACATAATCTCATCTCATTATGTCCTACCTTGAGATAACCATAGTGATGATGGCCATAACCTTATCGCAGATATTTATTGTGGCATTAAAATCAGAGGAAATATGATTATTTATTTTGCTTTATTTTATTTACAAATGACCAGTAAAAACTAGTATACCAATAGGACCCTTTTCAATTTGAACAGCAAATTAAACAAGCTTAATCACTTCTCCAATTTTCTTTCATTTCTGGGTGATGGATCAACAAAGTGATCATGAAATATACCCTCACCTCATTGGAGTTTTACTGGCTTCCATAGTAGTTGCCTCATTGCTCCCAGCAGCACAACCAAACACACGAAAAAGATTGCTGAAGTCATGATGAGAACATACTATCATTACAATAAATTAAAAAATAAACAAAGGACAATAAAAGTTCTAGCATTAACAGTTCAAAAGCACCAAAAACATGCCTGTATGAGCCTGTTGCTACCCGTAGTCCATCACCACTCAGACAGCATTCAAATTTATCAAAGATCGAGTCATTTTCATATAAATCACATAACTGTATGGAGTGAGAACTATCAGAATTATGTTTAAAAGATGACAAGTTGCATCAATAAATCAATGCATCAGATTACAACGAGATGGTTGTGATGGAATACAACAAATCACCTTGGGCCTTAAATATTCATGGACCTGGAAAGTTGCAACAGGACCTGAATCCATCTTTACGTCCCATAGCTGAGATACAAGAAACAAAGCAAGCTACAATATGAGGAAGCAGACATAATAACACAAGCAGATGGATCATTGTTTCCCATGAAAGAGAACATGATACGACTTCTATGTGGAGATGGAAATTTTTAAACAAAGACATTAAGACATCAGATACCAACACATTGACTAATGTACTTGGTTAGGGCCGCACAACCACTACTTAACTATATGCTTCCAGATGAAGCTTTACAAAATTTAACTTAATTCCCTTCCTAACTACAATGTTTAATCACACCCACTACTACAAGCAGACCTTCAAAAACCCTCTTGTTATATACTGGCGATGCATTTCATATCTACACCATATAGTAGAAAAGAATAAATACTTCAAAGCAAGAACAGGTCAAAGAAATTGTGCCAAAATCTACTGTGCAGATAATGAAAAGAAATCCCATGATCATGCAATAAGCCAAACTGAATCAGAAATGACCCCTGAAATTTTTTGTAATAATTTTTTTTTTTTTTTTTTGAGAACTAATATGCACTACTGCTCGTATTATACGAAGATGATGATGTCATTCAACCAACATAAATATGACCAGTAATTTATAGTTTTTTTATTATTTATTTTAAATGTGGGCAAACCCTTTTTGTCCTTGTGTGCTTGCCTGCGCACCTTGAACCCTCAACCATTGGAAAAAGGGAGTGTTTTGCCAACTTTCCATATAAAGGTTGGTATGATTTTCTCATCAAAACCAATCAGCTTTTTCTTTTATGTGGTATCATCGAGCGAAATTCATACATCTCTACAAGCTCAAGAGACCACAAATGAATAAGAACAATAAGTAGACATGGAGGTGAATAACTGGTAACCTTAAGAGTCATATAGTCACGACTGAGGATGTGTCTTCCATCTTTTGCAAACTTAATATCTGATATCGAAGCAATAATATCTGTAAAGAAAGACTTTGTGCTAGGTGCTTCCTGATCTTTAAACCTGTCAGTGTGAATTTGGTATTAGATACGCAGGAATCGGCCCGGACTGTGTATTTATAACTAATCAATAATGAGAAATGCACAGACATTCAAAATCACCCAACAAAAATGCAAAACGAAAAAATAAATGAATTACTGCTCAAGAATTACTTACAGCTGAGAATGATTATCACATAATGCTGATTGCCGCAAATCAATAAGACGGACAAAACCTCTCGAGCTGCTATACGCTAATGTATTGCAATGGGTAGGATGGAACTCAGCAGATGTTATCACCTCTGGAGGAATGAAGCTAGTGAAGTTTAGGATTAACAACCATTGCTTTGAACCAAAGGAAGAAAGGAAAGCAACAAAAATTTCCATCATACTTCTCCAGCATCATGCATGTAATGAGGAAATGGATACGACAGTTTGTCAACGATAACATACTAGTTAAAAGCATTGAACTATACCAAAGGGCATATACCATGTGTTTAATGTGAGTTCATCCTCCAAATATTTTGTGTGCAGATATAATATCCTCATTAACATGAACTGATTTAAACAACCACACTGAAAATTTGCCAAATTAGAGTACTGGATGAAGTTCAATAAAGAAGAAAATGCAGCCTTGAACATCCAGCTGGAAAAAAGAAGAATTTAAAGAATAATTTGAAGAGTTTTTTACTTGCCACACCCTAAAAAATTGTGAAATCACTTGTCACCCCCTCAATTTTCAATTATATCATATATCCCTTGTTTTATTTTTAATGCTACCCCGGACCAAACTTTTTATGTTTTAAACTGTGTTAGATGTAAAACCTCTTGTAATAATATATGTAAAGTGATCATTTTGACCTTTTTATATATCATATCCTTTTCAATTAATTCTTTCTTACATTCTCAAGTAAAATTTGGAACTCAAAGGGTATATTATGTACTCAATTTTAGTTTATGATGTATTTTACATTTTATTTTAATGAAAATCAAATTATTTTGTTTTACTTTGAATATCTTACAAATAATTTTTTTTAATGCATATCATTAAAAATTAAATAAAAAATATAGGTTAACCTAATGTTTTCTTTATTTATAAATTAAACATAAATTTATTTGTAGTCTTGTTAATAAAATTATAATTTACTTATAACCACTTTTAGAATATTCTTACTTGTTTATTAATCCTCGGTAAATATCAACTATGAAAAAAAGAGGGTATTTTTGTCTTTTACTTGGCTTTTAAAATGGTTTTCAAGAAATATTCAAGACCCCTTTGGTTGGGAGAACTAACTCAATAGGTGACAAGTAAAATAAAAATAAAAATAAAAGAGGGGGTGATTAGGTTATGGTGACAAGTGATTTCGCTATTTTTCAGGGGTGGCAAGTAAAAACCTATAATTTGAAATACTTGGAGATTCTTAACTCTATATAATCAAGCATTGTGGCAAATTTGATACTCAAGGAAAAGCATAAGCCATTTTGTCAACTAATGCTATGGAAAATTTATCTCTGACCAAATAAATACTTTCCAGTACAGGGTAATAATGTTTGAAATTGATACCTGTCAAATCTTCCATATTTGCAGGTTTCACATCAACAATATTAAAACTTTGGTTGCTAATTTCCAAATTCCAAAGATTTATTCGCAAATCATCAGCTGATATGAAAGTCTCTCCATCACTGCAGAAAATAACAATAATACAAACAGAAATTCATGGCAACCAGGTGGTAAGGCACAGAAATCAAATGAATCAAGAAATTTAAAGGACCTGTTATTTGAAATGGAATTAATATGGTAATCATGAGCATGAGCATATATTCTCCGACACCTAGCTAAAGGGCTTGTATCATAGCTAGAGACCTGCACCCAAAATCCATGCACATCAGCAATTATAATCAAATATGATAGATGGAATGACAGATTACTGCAAAAACTGCATCAACAAGAAAATATATGACAAAAGAATGAAATGGTGAACACTATGAAGTTTTGCCTTCATGATGTGCAACACCCTATTCATCAACCTAATATCAGTCAAAGTGGAAAATTCATCATCCCACCAAGATAGTTTGAATCTTCTGGAAATTGATACAGTCTATAATATGTCTGCAGGCATATCCTCATCTCATTCACTCCACCTTTTAATACAGGTTGTTCATGCATCAACTCAATATTGTTCATTGTAATAAATGATGCATTATTGCAGACTAGACTAAGTACCCCTACCATGGGCAATCGTAAAGATGGAAATCCTCCAGGAGGAAATGAGAAGTCATTGCTCAGATAATTGTGCTGCCTTTCTGAGCATCCACCATTTGCCAGATCTACACTAGGACTAGCTGTACTTGAAGTGGCCAAACAACCATTTCCTACAGGTTGTGAAGGCCACAAATTCGTCTCAGAAATTCTTTTCACCTTCTTTTCTAGAACCTGTACAAGATGATAGAATTACTAAATTGAGGAAAGCTGAAAAGTAAGATTCATATAAAAATAAGAAATATCTCATACAAGGAAACTGTGAAAACACATATATAAAAAATAAAAATAACAAAGTCGTAAGATTGGATGATGTTCAAAGAAACCACATATACAAATTCATAAAAAAAAATATGCACTCCAATCTTACACTTATATCAAGAGAATGGAAGCTAATTTGCTAAATATAATAAGTCCAACATGAACACATCTCAAAGAAGAACTCAAAGGAAGACTGAAAACACTATATCAGAAGAATGATTGCACAAACTACCTTCCAGAACTTGATAGTTTTGTCGTTAGTTGAAAGAAGAATCAGGATCCCATTGACCGTTTGACACCATCTAATTTTGTTGATCTTCTCTTCTATTTCCAAGCTTTTAAGGTAATCAAACTGAAGACAAAAAATAAAGAAAACAAACCTTACAAGAGACACATTCACTTTGCATTAACAGTCAAAAAGTACAAGACCTCTGGTTCATGGCTTTGGAATTCAGTTTTGTAACGGAACTCAGGATGCCTGCCAACTGGATAATCTAACCTCTCTAAATCCCTTCGATCCCCATTCTGTAAAAATAAAAATAGCCAAATGATGTAAGATACTGTAGTAGATGGGGATGTGCAAGAATACAGATATGTGAAACTGTAGCACAAGAGTAATTTTTTGAACATACATCTTTAACATCTGTCCTTTCGAATAAGACAACACGTCCTCCTCTATCTCCAGTGGCAAGATAATCACCAGATTTATCAAACTCTATTGCAGAGATGATATCAACTACAATAGGCAACAGAAGGTCGTTAAGATGCGACAAAAAGGCTAAAGAACAAAAAAAAACATGCAAACAGTAGTAGTCTAGTTAGATTGTTAACTACGGAAACATAAAGGTTGAGGACAAACAGAAGAATAAGAAAGAAAAGCAGTTTGTTTACTCAATCAGTACATATTATACCATTTCCAATTGCTATAGTCACCTATAAAATTGGAAAAACCAGTGTTTGTGCAGTTTTATGCCAAGATAATATTATTAAGTGACATGTTCAACTATCACGATATGCAATTATGTTCTCCTTGCCCATTATGATTTTGAAAAAGTAGATAACCTATGTTGAAAACTTGGGGCCAGATTCTTCCACATTTGGATTCTTTCGATTGGCGGAAAGAGATAAGGCAAGGTCCAAGCAGAGCCAATTGAATTTTCTCTAAACAGCTAAAACATGAAATTGCAGCAGTCGCCGCCTTCATATGTAACTGAAAATTCCTCACAAATCATATAACACAAAACACAAAAGGTGGCAGGTTGACTGAGAAAGGGAAGACTTGGAACTTGGAAGAAGCTTTCAACATAATTCATGGGATTTAAGCAAGTGGTGGAAGTTCATAGTTTTACTTGAAAAAGCAGCAAGCAACTATAATTGGGGTTATATACAATTTATGGAGGCCAATTTCCAAAATAAATTCACATTAAGTGCGTAGCACCCTATATAAGGAAGGAGGTGAAACCAACACAAAGAATTAACTGACTGAAACCATAGCATTCATCAAAACCTACCAACTTTCCACCTTTTCTCGAGGAAACCCAATGATACATTGAATTCAAGCAAAATTCCCACATTTCCCACGCTAAATAGCTAAAAAAAAATCAGGTTTTTCACAGTAAGTATCGATCTACGGAAATGAAACAATTCAATCAGACCAAAACACAGGCATGAAAACCGAAAACCCCACCACCCAACCATCAGAAACCAAAAACCAATAAAATCGAGTGGATCTATCGACTGCTCGAGCCCGTACCTTCCTGGACTTCCTCTCCAGCAGTCCGCTCACCGAAAACCTGCGAGAACTTCCACTCGAGCGGCGATGGTGCCGGTACCGCTGATGGCCCAGCTTCCTCTGTTGCTTTCCCGTTCATCTCCCTATCAGGATCTCCGCGGAATCGGCAGAGGAGATCAAAGCCCGTGATCGACCAAGAGACTCAAGCAAGCTTCGATCACGATTGCTCCCATGGGAGAATGATTCGATTCACTATGAAGATTGGGAATGGAGGAGATTATCAGAATACCAATGGCTTCGCCTCACACTCGCCCTAGGGAGAGAGACCAGGGGTTTCCCTGTTTCTTTTTTCCCTTCGTTTCTCGAGTTCTATTTTTTTTCGATTGTGAAATGATTTATATACCCCTGACTCTCAAGCGGTGGAGACGAGGATGATGATTGAAGATGAGGCATTGAGATATTCGGTGTTTTAAGTTTTCTTTTTATAAATATAAGAAATGAGATGGTACCGAGAATTGGATGAATTCTATCATAACATGTGCATTGTTCATACGGTATCATAGTGGGTTCCAGCGTAGTATTTTTTTGGGATCTAATGTATAGGTTTTTGAATTTTAGGGTGGTGTTCCTACTATAATAATGCCATTATTTTGTTACAGTAACTCGGACCTAAAAAGTAAAAACAGAAGCTAAGAACCCAAACAAAGAAGCTTTGAACCCCCGTGGGAAAAATCCCGCATGCACAAATAGTACTTTTATGGGTAAATTTTTTAGGTGAGTACCATACTATGGCCGAATTTCATTTTGAGCATTAAATTTAAATTTATATCTTTTCGGGTACTTTGAATAAATTTGCTTTCACCAAACAAGGTATCCAAGGGTTTCTAACAATTAGATGTTGCCGTTTACACCAGAATTGCCACGTAATCCACGGGGAAACCTAATGTCACCTTTTTATTGTGTTGCATATTAGACATATTCTAGCGTAAACATGCCACGCCAGCACATAATCCACGGGAACTAATGTGTCACGTTAGTGATTATGATCAGCATATCAAACATATTCCAGCATAACCCACAAGGACTAACATGTCATGCCAGTGATTATGTGGCAATTCCAATGTAAACATCAGTATCTAATTGTCGGAAACCCTTGGGTATCCGCCTGATGAAAGCAAATTGATTCATGGTATTCGAAAAGATACAAATTGAAGTTTGATGTTCAAAATGAAATTCAGCTATAGTACGGTACCCAAATGAAAAATTTACCAACGCTTTCATTGGAATATTAGGTTTTTTAATTTAGTTATTTTTAAAGTTGATATAAAATTTTTATTTAAAAAAAAACACTTCCTTCAAATGCATTGTTCAATTTATTACTTTTATTATATTTTAATTTACAAAGCATTTGCCAACAGTATGTTTGGAAGTATGACATTTGGGCTCACACTCAAACAGGGCAATATTGATATTTGCTATTTAACACTGTCTTTGATTTTAAAATATATTCATATATCACTCAAACATAAAATTTTATAGATAATTAATTATTGGTCCTTGCACTGTTCACTTTCTTCCCTTGGGGTCCCTATCATTATTTACTTTATCCCAGGGTCTTTGGGTAGGGGTTTAGTGTAAATATGGGTTTGGGTGGGTGGGTTGGTGGGTGGGGGAAAAAAGGTAAACATTGCATGAATAGTGCAGGGACTAATAGATAATTTTTTGAATTATTTTAACATGTGACTTCATGCTTACATTGTTTATCTTAAAATAATAATTTACATGATTAATATTATTTTGGTAACTTTAATTTAAATTGTATAATAAGATAACAGATCAATGGAGAAAGAGCTACACGTAAGATAGAACTTGATGACCATGACCATGTTGGATTATTTGGTGTTCAAAACACACAGCGGAAGGCGAAATAATCCAATGGAAGATCTATTTGCATTTAAAATTTATTTAACATGTTAAAGATCGGATCTAAAACATACCTTGGAAGCGAGTTCCTTTTTCTTCTCGAACCTCTTCGATAATGCGAAGACTCTATGCGTATCCACACCGAGACCAACCTTTGCTATCAACCCTTTGACAAAATGGAATCGATGAACAAATTGAAACAAATAGTTTTGACTCTCAAAACTCACTTGATGGATTGTATCTCTTCTCTCTTTTGTGTGTCTTAACCCATATGCAAGCCTACATATATATAGGCATTTCCATGAGGCTTTTGGGTTTCCCAAAACCATTAAGTGCATGTAGCTTTTGGTTTTCCCAAAACCAACACATCCAATCATTATTCATTTTGTCCATTAATATTAATTATATTCTCTATGCTAGTAAAGAATATAATAATATTTCATTTGGACTAATTTATTTTATTTATTTGAAAAATTAAATAATCTAATTTAATCATCAAATAATAAAACAATTAATCCTATAGCAAAGATTAGAACACTCGTTAGTGTGTGACCCCATAGGTTCAATACTAAGCCGGTAGTAAATTAGTCATACTACTTTACTAATCAAGGTTGGCGTCTAGTAACACTCCTTAATGACCGGATAGCATGAAGTATATTATTACTCTCAAGAACCTGTAGAAGAATAATGTAATATTTTCCTTCTGTCAATAAAGCTCCGGGTCAACCCTAGGATATGGTTGGACTGTCAAATCCCAATAGGTTACCAACTATGTTTCATGTCAATTATAACCGGCCAACGAATGACTTAAGAATCTCTTTTCTCTTCTTCATTCGTTTGCCCTGGCCAAGGTCTTAATTTAGTCGTTATAAATAATGACAACATAGAGCTCAAACTCATTACCAAGAGTTGACAGATTCCTTCTTGATCAATCATTAATTCTACAAGTATTTAATCATACCCAATATCCTTTCAACTATCATCCTAGGACAATAGGTGTCCATAATCAAAGTATGATAAATAGTTTGTTAATTACTATGATAATCTCAGGTCAAAGAAACTATTATATCTCATTCTTCAAGAGAATATCCTATTGACAGTTTATGGTAATATTAACCATTAGGAATTCTCAATTGAGTCAGTTCAATGATCATATCTCCATATGCATCATCTATATATGTGATTTAGTCAATGAGATCAACTAATCTTTATCTTATAAAGACTGTCACACATATATTGATCTAACCGGATCACTAATATCCTATTCTTAATGATCTTGTGATCAAGAACAATTTTAGATTAAATCATTTTAGACTTGACTCTCATTATTATGATCTCTATCATAATGACAAGTCTCTAAATTTAATCAAGGACTTTATCATATTAAACACTTAATATGATAACAAAAGTAAGGCAATGCCATATATTAATCAAACCATATTGTTTGAAATGTGTTCAAATTATTACATAAGAGATTGGGTCTAGGGCATATCAACTATATCCCTAACAGACCATCATTTGGAGTATATGACTAAAGAGAAATAGGAGATGTTTTCATGACAAATACCATGTTTTCAAGGAAATAACCCGCCAAGCTGACTTCCTCTATATCATGGTTTGAAGCGACGTACACAACCAGGAAGCCTTTACTGTAAGAAATGCATGTCATTGCCATGTGAAGCCTAGCCCTAACTAGAGAGGAACAGAGCACCTGACTGTTGGGAACAAACTTCGAAGATGAACACACTGGCATCTCCCAGGGAGGAAATACACCCCATGTTGTTAAGAGAGAACCAACTATGGCTCTCGTGATCTCTTCAAATGTCCCACTTATGTAACTCCTAGTTGATCTAGGAACCCTTTACAAAATTAATAAACAAAAAAATAATAATAAATCATGCATTTGTCTTTTTTTCTTGTACTGTGATTTATTAATTTCAATGTAAACCAAACATTTTTATGAATATTAGAACTGCTCCTATTTTGTATATAGATGTTGATTCACAACAATAATCCATATTAATTAATGAATTAATTGCTTAACCAATGAGTTTGTATTAATTAGCCCTGCCAAAGGAGGTCCATACCCGTTTACCTACTCGCCAACAAGTAGAGGATTTACTTACTTATCCGTAATTTCTTGACACCCATTTTTTCCCGCTGGTAATTCATGGTTTTAAAAAAACATTTTAATAAAATCTTTAATAATAATAATAATAATAATAATAATAATAAATGAATGGTTTGTTTTTTGTGGACCCAAGATAATCTTAAGAACACGTGACATAATCATAAGGGCCCAAATGAAGATCTAATCATTCTTCCACCACTTAATCATCCAACGGTGGAGCCCTAAAAAAAACTCTAAGGCCCTGTTTGGATGATTGGTTATTATGATTTCGTAATGTATGGTATTGTATGACATCGTATGGTATGATACTATAATTACTGTTTAGGATGTTTGGAAAGATGGTATGGTATTGTATGGCTAATTAGCTGTTTGTGTTTGTTTTGATGGTATGGTATGGTTGCAGAAATAATAAAATGACTAAAATACCCTCGAATACAAATTAATATGAAATCATGTTAAATTGGAAAATAATTATATACCCCTCAAAAGTTTCATAATTGTATAGTTACCCTCGAAAAAAATCATAATTGCCTATATACCCTTGAAAAACAAGTTGAATTGTGGATATGCCCTTGTTGTTAGGTTTTGTTGACATAAGTTAATTAGATGATCTTAACCATGGTTACAACTTCGGTTAAGGATTGAAAAATTTTGAAAATACCCCTCGTTATATATTTTAATTATTTTAAATTCAAATTTTTAAAGGAGTATTTGCAAATTTACAATCAAACAAACTTTTCAACGGTATATATGCAAAGAGTATAATAGTCATTTCACATGTCTACCGTTTGTTAATTGACAGTTTTTATATGATTTTAACCCCAAAGGTATATACGCAATTATACATATTATTCAGAGGTATGTATGCAATTATGTTTTATTCATGGGTAAATCTGCAAATTCAAAATTATTGAGGGGTATACATGCAAAAAAAACCCATGACTTTCTTTTATTTTACTAGGGAGAAGAGGGGATTGAAGTAACTTGATAGGGATATTTTTGGTAGAAAAAAATTAAAACTATGAGAAACCACCAAATCGGTGGTTTTAAAAATCCAACAAAAATGATAGATTTTAAACCACAGGAAACCATAAAAAATCATTGGAAAACTATACTATCTGAATGAAAATGAAAACAAACAAAAAAGTAAACCATAACATACATTACGAAACCATGGTAGACCATGAAACAAACAAGGCCTAAGGCGTTGTTTGGATGACAGGCAATCATGGTTTAGTAATATATGATATATGATATATGGTGTGGTATTGTAATTATTGTTTATATAATATGGTATGCTTAATAAGTTGTTTGTGTTTGTTTTGATAGTATGGTATGGTTGCAGAAATATAAAATGACCAGAATACTCTAAAATATAAATTAATGTGAAAATCATATTAATTCAATGATTTAAGATCCAAAAGTTAAATTCAATAAAAAAAATATTTTTTTATTAAAATCATACAAAATATACATCAAATTGTTGCCCATTAATTTAAAATCATTAAAATTATAATCAAATTAATACATAAAAATAATAAAGATAAGGGTAGTTGTGATTTTTGTTGTGTGGAGATGAAGGTTGCTTTCTTTGATCGCTAGAGAGAAGAGAGGATTAAGTCAAAGGAGGAATTTGGACGGGAGGGGTGAGGGGGAGTTTGGAGGGGAGGAGTTTGGAGAGTTTTGAAAAAATTTATGTTTGGTTCAATGGGTGAGTGAGGAGAGTGAACTTTTTTTTTGGTTTGGTGGTGAGTGAGAAATAGTGTAATGTGTATTTGACCAATTTGCTCTTTAGTTTAAAATAGATAATGATAATATTTGGTTATGAGGATTGAGAGTGAGGAAAGTGTAATGTGTATTATTACTATTAATTTAATAATAATTAATATTAATTATATTAATTTAAGTATAATTAATATTAATTATTTAAAAATACAAATTTTATTATTATTAATTATATTAGTATAAAAGCTAGTATTAACCTAATTAAAATTAATTATAATAAAGTTATTAATTATATTAATTCAAGTATAATTAATAGTAATTATTAAACCAATATAAATTTTATTACTATTAATTATATTAGTATAAAAGCTAATATTAAACTAATTAATATTAATTATATTAATTTAATTTTAATTAATATTAATTATTAAATCAATACAAATTTTATTACAATTAATTACATTAGTATAAAAGCTAGTATTAATCTAATTATTATTAATTATATTAGTAAAAAACTAAAGTTAAACTAATTAATATTAATTATATAAAAATTAGGACATAAATGAAATTTTGAAAATAAATGGAGCGCAAGATTGTATTTTCAAGTGGTTTTTTTAGTTTAAAAAAATATATATTTTTCACCTCTCCAAAAAACCCCGATTTGAGGGGATGAAAAATGAGGGGTGAGGAGGGGTTTGTTACCTCTCCTCACCCCCCCTCACCCCTCCTCAGACCTCCAACCAAACACAAGAAAAACCACAAATCCCTCCTCATCCCTCAAAAAACCTCCAACCAAACAAGGGGTAAAGGCCCAAGAAGACCACAGACAACTACAATAACCGTTTCCTACTTAACATTTGAGATTGATCACTTTCTTGGTACTCAAGTTACACTATTGACCCCATAACCGTTGAATAAGCACTTCTCTCTCCTAAGCTCTCTCCCACTCTCTCTCCATTTCTACATCGGGGCGAGAGTCTGGACCTCCTCTCATTGCAATAATAGATAATTTGTACCTACATTAATGGATAAATTAAAATTTATAAACCATACATTTATAAATTATAATATTCAAATAAGTCCATATAAATTAAAATCAAATTAATATTTAATCGGCAAGAAATACAAAGTCTGAGTGGGCTTTTAAATGAATAGTAATGCCTCAGCAATCCGGGCCCATTCACAAAAATAGTAAACAAATTAGGGTTCTGGGTCGCTTTCTGCCACGCTAAATTTCATCGCGCTATTGATTACTGACTGTAAGGGGTTTGAAGTATTTCCAACCCGGTTCAGATTTCTATAAAATTTCAACTGTTAAGTGGGAGGACCAAACGGTAACCAAATTGTATGAAAATTGACATGCTAGTGTATTTTTCCATGATCTTTCCATCCATACAGTTGGATTTTCTTAAAATATGATATAGATGTCACAAATTTGGAGCAGCCAACCCACAAATTCTACATTTTGTTTACCATTTTACCCCTTTAAGGCCTGCTTAATTACGGAACTGGTATACCCCTCGACCTCGCTGCAATCCCACAAAGAGACCCAAATTCTCCCAAAACCCTCGTTAGCTGCGGAGTTTTTCATTCGAATCCCCCGAACTTCGAGAAGGTAATCTAAGTCTATCCCCATTTTTCAGCATCGTTGAGTTGGATTTGCCAATCTGTTGTTTTACATTTTGGAGATTCTGGCAAACTCTGTTGAATCTAGGGTTTTTTCTCATCACCGATTTCAATGTTTCATCGTTTCTGTTAATATAGCTTGAAGAATCCGGTCTTGATTGGGAGATCTTTGGATATTTGCTGGTTTTTTGTTTTTTAATTAGTTTCCATTAGATTTATTGTTGTTCTCTTTTGTGTTGTGGATTTGGGTTGCAGTTCAGAATGGCGTCGAGGTTGATGCAGCTGCAATCGAAGGCGAAGCAGGCATCACAGTTTGTGGGCAAGCACGGCTGCGAGTACTACAAACAGTTGATGGAGAAGAACAAGCAGTATGTTTTGGAGCCGCCCACCGTTGAAAAATGCCAGCTGCTGTCAAAGCAGCTCTTCTACACGCGTCTTGCGAGGTCAGTATCTTTTTTTGACTTTGTAGCACATCTGTTCTTCCTGCGTTTTATGTATGCGACTTGAACTTGTCTTAACTTGAATGGAATTCAACTTGATGTTTTTGTGTTGTTTTGATGTTGTTGTTTGCTACAATAATGTTCCTGAACCGTTATTGTGTTATGCCAGTGGGATGAGATAGGATTACTGGTTGTGTTTGTGAATTCCATTTGGAGATTAACATTCGATGCGACAGTCAGTTTCTATTTGAATGGTCGACATATCCGTTGATCTGTTGTTGATTTCCAACTGGCCAGTTTCCTTTATCTTTGATACATTTGCTTGAAACTTAATTTTGTAGAGAATCAGTAATGCAATGGTTGGTGATTTGTGCACTATACATGTACATCAATGACTATGATCAATATCCCAATCTCACTGAACTGCCCTTTCTTTAATGTGTGTTCAACTGTTTGATTAACTGCTTCATTGGGCTCTAGTGTGTTGTGATGAATTATTTGGAGAATGATTTGGATGTGAGCAAGACTGTTCATTTATAGTAGCCATTTCATGAAGTGAGCCATTATGCTGTGGAAGCCCCTAGAATTTTGTGTTTGATGGCACATGGAATCATCACCATCATTCTTGACCATGTGCCAGTCTACAAACTCTCCCTGGATGTTATATTGCATTTATGTCATGGCTTCACATCTAAATCATTTTTAAAGTATCTGCTTGTTCCCTTTGTTTTCCAATTTGCCATGAGAGGAGAATCAGTGACAAACATTACTCTCTCTTTTACTTCATCTTTCAAATGTATGCTAATGGCCATTTATCTCATTAGCACAAGATACAGGTTGTGTTTGATGAGGTTGAAGTCTTGCTTCGAAACACATTGCAATCAAAATATGTTGCAGAATTAAATGTGCTGTAGAAAATGTTAATTTATATTTGATACAGTGATCCTGATATCTTGATGCGAATTATTTAGCGGCCATTTCTGCATGGTTTTTTAATTGGAAACCAATAGTTCAGATGTATAAGACTACTGGCATCTTTATTATTAAAGTAAGGATTATGAAAATCCAAATGTTGTTTGGTGACTCCAGCTTGTTACATGGAAATGTGGATTGTTATGAGTCATTCATTTGGATATGCAAACATGATAGTGGACATGTATAGACGTATAAGAGCATATTTTTATTGTGATATAACTTTTTGAAACTTGTAGATTTGTTTGATCTTTAAGCTTTTGAGATTCTGAATGGTGCATAAGCTTTTGAGATTCTGAATGGTGCATATGAGACAAACCATTATTTGAGGTTTTTTGGAGGTTAAATATATAATTTGTACTTGAAGCACAAGTCAAAGATTGACTAGGGAATATTGATCACATCTAATGTTCTCAAATTTGTTGATTAACTAGTTTCTATACTTTTTTTCCTTCTTTATGTGTATTGAAATGGCCTATTGGAAGTAAAGAATGAAGGCCCTTGAGTTTGGTAATTTGTTATGTTTTGGATTTCTTTTTTCTATGCTGACATGATCATTTATCTATGGTCAATTTTTTTTAATCCTGTCTGTGCTGAAATTTTCAATGTTCTTTGTTTCATCTAGGCTGGTTGGTTTCGCTAGGTTTTGAATGAGTTAATTGTTTCTGTTTTTGAAAGCCATCTTAATTGTGCTTAGTTCAATATATGGGTTCATTATAGAAGGGCAGATCAGCCATCCAACTGTATCTTTGTTTCAAACTGTAGTTTAGCGCCTTCTAGTTGCTACTTACATGAGCTAGGAAGCTGCCTTTATATCGGATGCTTCAGTGATTATGTTCTTGACATCACTTCATTTCTTCTGGAAAAGAACAATTTCCCTTATTCTGTTAACTGATTTTCGTAATCCTTCTCATAGCATATTGGGAAATTATAAAATTTTTCAGCAGCTTCGTTCGAGATGCCTTTGACCTTTCTCTTTTAAGCATTTACGCTTAGGTTGGAACATATTGGCTTCGTTAGCTGGCATACTTTGATAAAGGTATTTGGATTTCAACTAAGATAGCAATCAGCAATAAAGCTACCAAAGAAGATATTAGTAACAGGTAAAGAAACAATGTTTTTTCATGGACAGTTTTTCATCGTGACCCGCATTTACCTTGTTTGAAGTATCTCTGTTGAATATGTTAGGCGAGGTCCTACAAATGACAATGCTAAAGGTCTGTTGTTTTGGCTGGATTCTGTTTATTTCTTCGCAAACATCAGCGAATAGACATACTCTGATCCTGTAAGAGACCTATCTTCCATGATGGAAGCATCTAATCACATTGACTTCTATTGAGACCATAAACATCTTTTAGCTATTTTGATACTTTACATACTCTTAAGGTTATTTTGTGGAGATTGTTTGGTGGATTTATGTCCTTTCTATGGTTTATTATCACAATTGAACATCTCTCTCGCAGCCAATTTTCTGAGAACTCATTGCTACATTTTCACAGTATTCCTGGCCGCTACGAGGCTTTCTGGAAGGAGCTGGATGGAGTGAAGCAAATATGGAGAAATAGGAAAGAGCTGAAGGTTGAGGATGCTGGTATTGCTGCCCTGTTTGGCATTGAGTTATACGCATGGTTCTGCGTTGGTGAGATCGTTGGAAGAGGCTTTACTCTGACCGGCTACTATGTCTGAGCTAGCTACCATTTCGCCAACTCAAGTTATGTTGTCCTTGAGGTGCGCGAGTTCCTGGCCTCATTTTCAAATTCAAAAATTTTCATTCCATACGATTTTCAAGCTTGGTAGGTCAGCAGCAAGACAAGCATCCTTGCCACAATAATTTGCTGGCTTGTTTGAACTGTATTTCAGTGCTACTACCATATGATTGTTAATCTGTTGTCAAGACTTCGCTCTCTTTAATTCAAGTCTGCTAAACTCCAGATCGATTGAAACTAATGTTCTTTCTTCTACATGGAGTGAGTATTCAGAGATATCATTTGATTGTTGTTTCTCCAGATGAATTTTGTGATTTTGTCTAAGAGCTATGAATTTTATTTCTAAATCAAGCATTCAATCCCAGCAGCCTCGTTGTTCATGGTTTTCATCTTGTTCTTCTTGGAAGTCAATTGAGTTGTCACAATTGACCCAAATAAATCATTGACTCTTTTACATGTCTTTTCCATCTCGATAAAAAAAAATAATGGGAAATTGGTTATATACCCCTTAAAAATTTTATAATTACATATTTATCTCTAAAAAAATCATAATTGCTTGTATATTCCTGAAAAACTGGTTGAATGGTGGATTTACCCCTACTGTTAGGATTCGTTGACAGAAGTTAACCAAGTAATCTTAACCATGGTTACAAATTAGATTAAAGGTTGGAAAATATCTAAAATACCCCCTTTTATATATTTTTAACTATTTTAAATTTCAGATTTTTAAATGAGTATTTTTAAATTTACAGTCAAACAAATTTTTTAGGGATATATATGTAAAGGGTATGATGGTCATTTTGCATGTCTATCATTTGTTAAGTTGACAGTTTTTCATCTGATTTTAATTCAGGGGTATATACGTAATTATACCTATTATTGAAGGGTATGTATGTAATTATATTTTATTCAGAGGTAAATATGTAATTTCAAAATTATTCAGGAGCACACCTGCAAAAAGCCCAAAAAATAATAATAAAACTTAGTGATGATTCTAATTTAGAAAATAACAATTAACAAAAATCAATTTTAATTAAAATTAAATAAAAATACGTTTTCTTTGATTGTCTTACGTGGCACCTTTTGCTAACGAAAGGTCAAATCCGCCTATAAGTTCCGTGTTTCCGTCAATCAAGTACCCACGTGTACAGAGGATTCCTATCCTTCAACCGTGTCAGGGCTATTACGGTCATTTCATATTTTTAACTTTCTATTTATTTTCTGTTTTTCCATTTTATTTTTCATCTCTTCCCGCAAGAAACCGATCAGTCTTCGTCGAAGTAGCCTATCTTGAATGCGAGCCGAAGTCTCCGCTCCATTCCCCTGATAAAACCCTAAAACTATCCAATCCAATCCCTTCGAGTTTTTGATTTCGTTGTTTAGGGAGCAAGATGTATAAGAAGTCAAAGCATCTCGCCGTCGATATGCTCCCCAAGACCTTCAAGGGCGCGAAATGGTATGTGTTTTGGATTTCTATATGTCTTAGATTTGATTTATATGTGATTTTTTTTTAATCTAATTTGGGTTTATGGATTTTTCTGATGGGAGTTTTGGCTGACAATTATGGTTTGGTTTGCAGCAAGACGTCGCTGAAGCTGGCGATGTCGAGGATAAAGCTTATGAGGAATAGGAAGGAGATCCAAGTGAAGCAGATGCGGCGGGATCTGGCGCAGCTCTTGGAGGCTGGCCAGGATCAAACTGCGCGGATCCGGGTTCGTTTCTTCTTTTCCTTGGAGAATTAGTTCAAGATTAGAGCTTGGTCCTTGATCTGATTTGTTTTGATTGCAAGACAGAGATATTTTCCTGGTCTGTGATGTTTAATGTTTGGTGATTGGTACCACGACGAATGATGCTTTTATTGTTCAATTTTAGAAACTGAAATTTTGATTTTGGATCTAAAAGGGATCATTTTATGTGTTCTTGTGCTTTTCAGGTTGAACACGTAATCAGGGAAGAGAAGACCTTGTCTGCGTATGAACTCATTGACATATACTGTGAACTCATCGTGGCACGTTTGCCAATTATTGAGTCTCAGAAGTAAGTCAATGCTGATATCCATTATTGTTACTTCATTCTGTAATTTTTTTTCAATTTTTTTTCTTCTCTTTTTTTTTTTACGGGCGTACTTGTTTTTGAATGACTTCATTCATGACTGACATACAAATTGTAAGTTTATTTCCTGGGGAGACTGGAGAGTAATAGCATTGCATTGATTTCACAGGCTAATAAGGTTGTATAGATGCTCCGACTCTTTGACTTATACCATGCCCCTTATGCTACTTTATGAATCCCTTCAATTCTGCAATGTGTGGCATTAAGAACTTCATGCATCTTGACATAAAAGAAATTCAACTTCACATCAAAAGACAATTATCATGGAAAAGGTGTTTTGTTTGCATTTTTTCTGATTTCTGATGGATGCTTACTGTCTTATGAAAATGACAAGCATCTAGTATTCATCATTCATAAGCTAATCAGCTTTCCTACTTTACAATTTTTAAGAATCCTGTAAATAGTGCAAACAGTGATGTCTACTTCCAAGACTTCCTTTGATTTACTAAATAGTTCTAAATACGTACTTTTTCTAGACAGTTCATGCTTCCATATATTTTCATGTACCTATATTATAAATATTAGGGATGTGTTATTTGCATATAGAATTGAAATCCTTAGTGTAAAGCCTATGTAACAGAAATGGTTGGATTTTGGTGGACAGTATTCAACTTGACGGCAAACCCTTTTGAATTACTGAAGTAGTCATGGACAAGGTGAAAGAGGAAAAGGGCTTGACACAGCAGCTAGTAGGCATGTTAGGTTCACCTACTGTATTGATTCAATTGTTTGAGCCAATAAAAGTAGATGTCCAATACCAACAGAATAACTTCTTGGGTAAAAACTATTTATTTAGTTTTTCAAAAACATTTAAGTTGGAATGATGTAAAATTTGTACTACCTTTTTTAAAAAATAAGAAGAATTTTGTTTTGGAATGTAAGTAGTCTTAGTTACTTGTTCCTTTTTTATTTTTATATTTGTGAATAATCTGGCCATATGACATCCGGAGTCTCTATGTATGATGAACTGTTTCTATTGAGGCTATTCTAAATTGGTAATTTTACCGGTCCCCAGTACAGGAGTGTTCCTGATATAGATTCTCTGTTCAGTTTATCACGGCATGTTTTCAGCAGTTTGAACTCAATTATGTAATTTTTATTTACCAAGAATATTTATTGTATTTAGGAGTTGCCCCATTGACTTGAAGGAAGCAATAGCTAGTGTGGTGTTTGCATCCCCAAGATGTGCAGACATACCAGAACTCATGGACGTTCGGAAGCAATTTTTATCAAAATATGGGAAGGAATTTGTTACTGCAGCACTTGAAGTTAGGCCAGAATGTGGAGTTAGTCGCTTGGTAAGTTCCATGTTACTGCATCATTGTTTTTTTTTGTAAAAAAAAACAAAAAAAAAAAAGAGCTAAACAGTTGCATCATTGTTTTGTTAGCAAACAGTGGAAAATAAGTGGACAAATTTGTTGGTTGATTTCAATCTGTTTGCTATTAATGTAAGCTTTTTATTGTTCTGGCTGCTAGCCTTGTTTTTATTGTGGACTTGCATTTTTACATAGCTCGTGGAGAAGTTGTCAGCCAGAGCACCTGATGGGGAGACAAAAGTTAAGGTCATGACTTCTATAGCTCAGGAACACAATGTCAAATGGGAGCCCAAATCATTTGAAGATGAGCTTAAGAAGCCTAATGAAGACTTACTGGTATGGTCTTGAAATATACCATGTTATATGTTTTCTGGCTGAATTAATAGTAGCATATGAAGTTCTGAACTTCATGTCATTGTGATTGGCCAGGCTGGGCCCAACACTTTTGCAAGTGTCAACCAGATGCCAGTGAAATATTCCAACATCTCAGCCATGCCAAGCAGCATGAATGAACCAAGCACTAGAATGTTTCAAAGTGATGCTCCTAGCAAAGCTACTAGTTACAATTCCTCCTCCGGTCCAAGCATTAATACTGCGAGCACCTCAGTACCTTCTGTTACGAAGTCTAATTCAAGGGTTTCGGGTAAGGAAACAAAACACCTTTTTCTTATAAAATCTTTTGCTATGATTACACAATACAACTTCAAAGCATCAAATTCATGGGCTTTTCTATTGTTTTGAACAGAGAACTGGGAGGGAAGATCTACTTTGCAAGAAGTTAACTCTGCAAACCATGTGGAGAATGGTTCTTTGAACAGGCAAAACTGGAACATGGAATTTAAGGATGCATCATCGGCTGCTCAGGCAGCTGCTGAGTCAGCAGAAAGAGCCAGTATGGCTGCCAGAGCGGCTGCTGAACTTGCTAGACGTGGAAGTGCTTCATATAACATGAAAGATGGCTCAGAAAAATCAGAGTTCACACAGGAAAAGGATGAATATGTCATCAAGGAGTCTGTACCCATGCAATATAATGAAATGAAACCCTCACAAGGGATGCAAATGAAAATGGACGGCAGAAAGATAGATGAAGTGCCTCAAGCTAGCTCGAGGAGAGAAGCCAAAGAAACTTATGATGGTCATGCTGACATTCCCAGATCATCTAGTCAGTCTATATATCATTCCAATGAAATTTCTGGGAGGAGTGATCATTTGGAGATCAATCAGAAGGTTGATGGAAGAACACCTGATCTTTCTCAGAGAAGCATCTCAAAATCAGAGCCTTTGGTGCAGAACTATGAGGATAATCAAAATGAGTATGCTGACTATGTAGAAGAGTATGCCGACTATGCAGAAGAGATTATAAATGAAAACTATAATAAATCAGCTGGTAGAAGTTCTTTTGATGATGACACTGCATGGGACTCAAACACTTGGAAGCATGCAAATTATGAGGAGAAATCTGGAATAGGTGCTAGACAAGGAAGCTTTGGAAATAGTCCACCTATTATTTTTGATAACTATGGTTTTGATACAGATGATCGGTTATTGGATAACTTCTCATCACAGCAAGAAGAAGAGCAATCTACATATTTGCCAAGTAAAGATCAATGGAGCACGAAGCAACACAGCAGTTTTGTAGTTGAAGATAGAAGAAGTTCACAACAGATTTTTGAAACAACAAAACCTCACCCTACGGAGTTTGTGGAAACCACTGAAAAAGGATACCAATCTCCGAATTTTGATGGTAACACATCTGCCGCATTTGATGATTATGACAGTTATGAGGATGAGGATGTGTTTGATAAAATTATGAGGGAAGAAGCAATGGAACCTAGTAACTTGCCATTTGATCAGAAGTGTTTGTCAGAAAGTCTGTTATCGGCAGGACCAAATCACGAAGCTAATCAATCATATTCTTTTCAAAACAAGGAAGTTGAAGAGGCTAGTGAAAATTACATTTCATCTGTCCCTTCTGATGGCTCTGAGAAAATCCATGAATCAGAACTGGGTTCTCATGATAGAAAACCTCAAAGGTCTAGCTCCAGCAGTTTATCTATTAACAAGTCACTTCATGATGAAAATGCTTCTGGGCACTCAATTGACTTAGAGAAGGAGATATTCCACAGTGTAGCAGATGAAAAGCCGAAAACCAGGGGACCATCAAGAGTTCCATCACTAGAAGCCGAATCCAATGATGCAGTTAGAATGTCAGCATTGTCCTTGGATACAGATGATTCTAGAGATGATAGTGGCGCAGGGCTGAAATTGGGTAAGCTAACCGGTGGTTTTAAACACAAAGGTTTCCCTCGTCCACCCTATCAAAAGGGACCTCTACCTAATAATTCAGCACCATCAAAACAAAGTTCAGTTTCCCCACCTGCCACTGAGATGCCAGTTTCTAGTCGAGAGAAGGCAACTGGAAGCTTTAATTCCTCTTATCAGGAAGAATATGACCAAGAACAAAATCCGCAAGCTTACATGTCTAAATCAAAGGCTTCAAGTGTTCATTCAGATTTCAACAAGGAGAAAAGTTCGGAATTGAGTTATACCGAAGGAAGAGGCTGTACAAATGATGGTCCATCCCCTGCAAATTCAGGAAGGGTTGCTTCCAACATTGAGAGGCAAACTATTTCCTACCAGAAAAAGGAATCACCTCAAACAGAGTACAAAGTTTATAAGTCATACAACCCAAGAGCACCAAAACAAGATCACAAGGAATACGGTTCAGAATCCTACTCAATTCCAGACTTCCCGTCAATCTCACCCAAAGATAACTTGGACAGTACCATCCCAGAAAAAACTTTTGCTGATCCTGAAACTCCCAAGCTAGAGGTGTCGAATCAGATACCAGTTTCAAAGACAAACAAGGAATCAAGATCGAATATGTCATTCAATTACTCTGATCAAGATGTTGACAAGGTAGAGACATTAGAGCCACGCCATACTCATGTCAAGCTTTCTCGCCGGACCAGGGCTCTACCTTCCCAGGGTAAAAGAGGCAACCTTTCAACGTTCACTGGCCAGCCCATTGTGGCCAGCGAAATGGAAAGCCAACCTTCTCAATCCAATTTTACTTCCAAACCTCCCAATACAAACAATATGGGCATATACTTAGAGAGAAGAGGGAGTTCTGAGTCTTCGCAACAAAAACTCTCATCTGAGCAACCCCCAGTTACTCATAAAGCAGAACCTTCAAAGAACAAAGAATTGCCCAAGTCTTCTGAACTTGCTTTTGTAGATTCTAGTGGAAGTACAAAGAAATCTAGCTCAATTGAAGGCTCATCATCGAGTAAGGTGGATTCACAGAAGAAGGCTCCTCATGTTCACCCAAGACTCCCTGACTATGATTCTTTTGCTGCTCATTTTCAATCGCTTCGAGCAAATAGACAGCCACAGTAAGTATCATACTTGTGACCTATTGTAGCATTTTATTTATATGTTTGCAATAAAGATGTGAGGTTCTGCATATTAAAATTCTTGATTCATATGTACATTGCCAAAAAAAAAAAAAAGATTTGAGTTCTAGCATACCACTCTAGTTTTTTTTAGGTATTCCTTTATGGTTGGATTGAAAGTATGTTCACTTGTTTGAAGTGTTACTCTCAGCCTGTCTCGGTAATAAATAAATCTTCCATGTAATTAACTTATGTCTATTGAGGATGACCAGCAAGATGATGTGTCTTGTATATTTGTTCATGTATGTCCCTGGAAAATGAATTCATTGGTTTGATCTGAATGGCTGCTATGTGGGATGATAGTATTAGTGTTTTGACATCTATTTTTTTTTTTTTTTGTTTTCTTTGTGACAGTGGTGATGATTTGAGATACTAAATGTATCCTTAGTTTTCCTTTCCATTCCTTTTTATTCCTATCTCGAAACACTCAACCATATTTTATTGATAATAATAAGAAGTTAAATATAGATAAAGCATGTGAGTACTGCCGGTAACTCGGCCATCTCGGCGGACTAGGCTTGCTGCTCTAGATCCCCTGTATGATTGTCCTCAAAGGCCTTGTCGCCCATTGTCTTTGTATTATCTTCTTTGGCGAACTGCAAGATTTTCTTCACTAGTGACTCCGCCGCTTGATAGTGGTGTCAAATGGACGCTACATTAGCAGGCCGTGCTAGACACACCCTGAACCCTGTGCCCGTGTTGGGTCGGGGTTTTGGCGCTTGGCAAATCTGGAATCCACTTGAAATCTCTCTCTCAACCTCTCAAAATCTGAGAGGTGACTGTTGAGACCGAAAATCTATAATCTTTTGAGATTTTTTAATTTCTAAAAATTTTAATGGATCTAAACCCTAAACGGCTTACAGGTTGACCCGGCACAACGAACCCATACAAACCGGATCGTGCCTTGTGTTGGGCCAACCTCAGAAATAGACAGGTCATACCAGTCTGATATGACACGTTTTAACATCTCTTTTATTTGAACTGTGAGCTACATCAAATCAGGATGAGAAATACAATGTCATGAATAAGTTTTAAGATAACACTATCTTAAAAACATCTTTCTATTCTTCTGTTTTGTTCCCCAAAAAAGGTTCCAACCAAGGAGCACGGAGAACGGAGACCCCTTGCATCATTTGGAAACTTTCTGACAGCCGGAAGAGGTTGAAATGATACTATAGTATAAGTGGATGTGTGACAGACTCATCTACTACTGGTACAGGATTTCAGGCGCTGAGAAGCATGTTCTCTTCACGGGAAAGAGTACCAGGCGGCTTTATGACTATTTGTTCATCCCCTCATTTACCTTTCCACAAACAGGTTATCATATACCCGATAAAATAACCTCCAGGTAGATTTAGAATATACATAAATTGATTGGTTACGGAATCAATAGAAATGGTTTTGCAATGTTTTGTTAAAGATATGTGAGCTAAACTTGGAAAACTACTGATACTTTAACACAAGTCCATTGGAATATGAGAGCCAAACTAGGCCATCCACTGATATTCAAACACATGCACAATGAGAACAAAGTACATATCACAAAGAACTAACCAGAATTGAGATGTTAAAAATAGGGAACACGGCAGATGCATGCAGATAACCTCTAAATGCAAACCTAAACAAACAGGTTCTCTATGGCACCGGTAAAACAACTTTGAAAGCACAAATCATCAAATACAATAGATATTAAATAAAGTAACACAAACCATAGGTTGATTGAGAATGTTAGTATCTAGCATCATACTTCCATAAGAGATCAGTATAAGAAGAAAACTAATAACATGACTGGAACTAAAGTCTGATTTAAGGGTGACATAACAACTGCTACTAAAATAAGTCTAAAAGCATTTGTTATCTTGCTCCGTTTAGGCACCATACTTGGTTTAACAAAGAGTTTTATCCGTAGCTGCACTTCACAAGCAAAGAGGAACTGGAGTTGTAACAGTTGTTTACATAGTCTGACTCTGCACCATACCGACTCAGAATTGACGGGTGCTCATTGCTCATCAGAATAAACAGGTTTATCATGCAGGCACTGAAAGAGAGAAATGACGGTCACTCAAAATATTCATGGAGATAATTGAAGCAAGTGAAAATTCAAATAAACAGGTCAAAGGTCTAACAGCCAGAATAACACCAGATTCAACAAGAATTAGTAAAACCATTGGTGTATATTTGCAGTTGACCAACAGTACCAACAGTGTTTGAGAAACATGAACCATTAAAAATAAATGAATATAGCCACTTACTATATGTAGAGGTATCAATTTGTTCAGGAAGCTCCTTTATGTCAACCTCAAACCTCTCTTGGACCTGTGCAAGATTACCAATACAACAATTAAAAAGCAGACCATGGCAACATCAATAGGTAACTCTAACAGAAGCCTTGTGATATTGACCTTATTAAGAATTTCCGAGTCAGATGCAGATGACACAAATGTAATAGCAAGTCCCTTGGTTCCAAATCGACCAGCACGGCCAACCTGGCAAATAAAAGTGAATCACAACAATCAATTAACGGCTTCAAGGGGAATCAGAATCAGGCATATAGTGGAGATAATTACCCTATGCAGATATGTATCAGCAGAATCAGGCATATCATAGTTTATCACAATGTTGACACGCTCAATATCAATGCCCCTGCCAACCAAGTCTGTGGCTACAAGAATCCTTTTATGCCCTTCCTTAAAGCCCTTGTACCTTGTCAATCTGAAAGAAAATGTTCAAATAAGAGATACGATGACTGAAATAAAAGAAGAAATTGAAAATGTATGGCAGGTTCCCAGACCAAAAGGCTAAAAATATCAAAAATAAATAAAAACTGAACATCAACCACAATTCCAAGTCAAAACAAGTAAAATTACTGATTCACCAAGTCTTCATACTTGAAAAGAAATCTAGCTACTTCATATTGTATAAGACCAACATTTTATTTATGTATGAAAAACTAATTCAATAATCAGGCCAGGTCTCTAAAAAATCAAGCACTCAGAAATGCTTATTTGTGGTACACAGTAGAACAAGAAAAAAATAATAAAACTTGGGAAACAATGAATGAAAACAAACATTAAGTTACAAATCATAAAAAC
Organism: Dioscorea zingiberensis; assembly: GCA_026586065.1. Lineage (NCBI taxonomy): Eukaryota > Viridiplantae > Streptophyta > Magnoliopsida > Dioscoreales > Dioscoreaceae > Dioscorea > Dioscorea zingiberensis. Next base: position 62,855,639 of record CM048818.1, read on the forward strand.
CTAGTCAGATATGGAAGTATCAAATTAACTAGAGTTCAGAAGAATCCCACATGTCAATATATGGAAATATCCATTTCTTCATTAAAGGTTTCCCACTATGAAAAAACAATGGCCTACCTTTCTTCCTGTGACATTCCAGAGTGAATGCAGATTGAAGGAAAATTGCACTCCACTAGCAACTTGTTCAGCTCCGCTGCTCTGCTGACACTTTTGACAAAGATTACCACCTGATTGAAGTCCAATGCATCGAGGAGGTCGTTCAATTTGCGGTTTTTCTCCGACTCGGTCAGTTTGATGTAGTGCTGTACAGTCAATAATTATATTTTAGCTTGTTCTAGAAGCCAATCTTTCCTTAAATACACAAGATAGAAAAGATACCTGCACTAAACCGTGCAGGGTTAGCTTGGCCTCATCATCAACATATATTTCCATTGGCTGAAAGGGAAGAAACGTCAGATTAAAGAAGATTAGCAGCTTGCCTTCAACCTAACTGAATCCAGAACCAAATGCATAATATAGGTGACTTGAACCAACATTCCAGTCTGGTTGCTCGAAACTAATGGCCTCCAAAAAGGATCTTGTTAAACCCTCACAAGTATACGAAAGTACAGCACTGCCAGCAAATAGCATGTAACTCAACTGACAGTGCATTCCAAATTTCAACCTCCTCCCATGTGCCCATCTTACAAGACTGATAAATGGCAAGGGAGCCCACTCATGTTGCGGACAATTGATGCATGTGAACCACAATACAACTACCCCAGCCACAGGAAGAATCTCAGGACGCAGCAGACCTAAAGCTAGAAGCACCTGACGGTTGCACTAAAATGATTCATGGCTTAAACCCACTGGCCCAAAGACAAAAGGAGGTTGATGAAAAAAATATGCTAGGTATGCAAATGCTTGGCTACTTCATGAGATGGTTCAAGAAAATGATGACTTCTAAATTTGAGCTGAGGCAGACACAGGACATTACATCTTGCATAAATTTCTTGCATACTGGTCGGATCTCCTTTCCAAGCGTAGCTGAGAACATCATGACTTGCTTGTCATGAGGTGTCATTTTGAAAATCTCCTGAACATCTCTCCGCATGTCTACATAACATTCACAACCGTGAAGTGAACAATATACAATAAATATGAAAAAGGTTATATAGATGGAAGTATTCAAAGGAAGCAATAGAATAAGTGAAGGCAGTATAAACTCTCAAAGAAAATACCTAATGACTCAAGCATCTTGTCACACTCATCAAGAATAAAATGCCTCACATTCTTCAAAGAAAGGTCTTTATCTCTAGCTAGTGCTAGAATCCTTCCTGGTGTGCCAACCACAATATGAGGGCATTCATTCTTCAGTATATCCTTGTGCTTTCCAATGTGAACTCCACCATAAAAGACCACAACTTTGATATCAGGTAAGTATGTGCTGAACCGCTCAAACTCGTGGCAAATCTGTGGAAAGAAAAACCACTATAATATCAGAACCTCAAATGAAATCATTAATACCAAGTAAATAGAAGATATATATACATATATATAAGATGGCAAGACTGGTGCCTGTTTAGTGTCTCAAAAACCAACCTGGTAAGCTAACTCTCTGGTGTGGCATAAAACAAGTGCGGCAACCTGGCCCTGAATTGGCTCAATTTGCTGAAGTGTTGAGAGAACAAACACAGCAGTTTTTCCCATCCCGGACTTTGCTTGACAGATGACATCCATTCCCAAAATAGCTTGAGGGATACATTCATGTTGTACTGGTGGAGAACCAAACAAAATTGGAGCGTAGCACACCCAGTAAGTAAAAAATTATCTTCTTCTCCATTTAATGGAAAGGTTTACCAAATTCTCCTTCGAAGACAGAATGTAGAAGTAGGGTTTACCTGAGAGCCATCATAGAAATAAATTTGTCAACATGGAGTCGGAATAGAAATAAGTTTGTCAATATGGAATAGGTACTGCAGTGTATATGATTGCATATCAGTTATACCAATTAAATTGTGTCAATTTCCAGACAAGCCATCCACGAGAACCTCAAACTAAATAATCTAGAGGTACTATAAGGGACTCGCGAGAACATAAACAACTGAATTATTTTAACTGGAGAATTTTTTAATTAAGGCACCTAATAGGAGTAGAGCAGCAGATAATTTAAACCTAAACTAAATAATGGAATAACAAAGGTGAATCCCATGTTACACAAATAATACTCGGCAAATTTTATCACAATCACAAGTGTGCAAATCATACAAAAACAGGAGTTGCAAAGGTATGCAGAGATAGAGTTCAAAAAACTCAACCATAGCCAAAACACCATGCTCAGTTATTCTACAACACTCTGCCACTGCATAAATTGGAACAATAAACTGATATTTAAATAAATATGGTTTGTTTTCCTTTTCAGAGAAAATGACAAGCAACTTGCCTTCAGATGGATGCTCAAATCCTGAATCAACAATAGCCCGGAGAAGCTCTGGCTTTAAAAGAAAATCTCTGAACCCGGAACTGTGAATGCCAACATATCCCCTGCAAATTACAGAAACTTACAGTTAAGTAATCAATCTTGATCAGCATCCATGAGTTTGGAATTAGTTTAACCTGGTCTTAATTCAACTGTAATTTAAAGGCCAAGTGTAAACCTTTTGGCTTTATTCATACTTAATACTGAGGGGAAATAAACAGAATGATAATGACAACAAATGAAAACATTTCATTTCACCCAATTATCTATCTTATTTTAGAAAGCATCTTCATTTTTGGCATCTTATTTAAAGATGATCTTTGTGTTTCATTGGATTGACTTATTATAACTCGGCACCTTCTGAAATGTTTGCAGCGTGAATTCAACTGAAGAATAAGGTTGTGTTGGAAAAGGACTCACTTTCCTACACTACCACCGTGACACAATAAACCTTTTGTCAAAAATTCACTTCCACGTGAACCAAAGCCAGAGTTACTTCATCTTATATAGTTTTTTTTCAGAAAGTTGGATCAAAACCGCTGGGAAAAAAACATTCTCTCTCCTGAAGTAGATGAATAGCTTACTTCTATATCAATGGAAACAAAACCATGATTTTCTAAAGGAAGTTGTTGTGATGCTACAGATCTAGGGAAAACCATTGATTTGTGTCGGAGAAGAAAGAAAGATAATTCAAATATAAAAAAAGAAAATCAGTGGCTCACTTCTTCGCAGTCTCGCCGCCAGCCTTGGCCGCGGTCGAATTGGGGGCCTTCTCGTCCTCCTCTTCGTAGTCGAGGAGCTCCTCCTCGTAGTCGTTGTTTTCCCTGACTTCGCCCATTCTACACAACCAAGCAAATCAAATCCAGATCCAAAACCCAAATCACAAATAAAAATCCATCCTGCGTAGATCGATGAAACAGCTTACCTTCAAATACGGAGATCACCGACTAGGGTTTGACCCAAGATTCCGGCACGGCTGCAAGAAAAAAGTGGGAAAAAAAACTAGAAATCCTAGGGTGAGGTTCCGAAGAAAAGGGGATCAGAATTCTAGGGTTTCAAAGAGGGGGATGTAGAGGAGACTGAAACCCTCGGCTAGGGTTTCGAGATGGGGGCGGAGAGATGCGTCTCAATTAGGAGATGGCATATTTATAGGCAGGGAACTCGAGTTTTGGGATAGCCCTCTTGCAAACTGAGGCGATCTCGACCGTTCGATCTAGCCTACCAGATCCCATGTTCTGCGTGTTTCGGGTCTTGATATCCAAGATCCATTTGCTCTTATCGGGTCAAATTGCTGCCTTAACGGGTCTACCACTGTTTTAATTGTGAATGAAATATTTGAAGATGGGGGTGTCAAACATTATAGCCAATCTCCACAAGAGTACTACCTGTGATATGGATGAATCTAAATAAACACGCGGCCTCATCCATAATGCACATATGGCACCATCTGAGTGCCACAAGTTCCCAACACAGACACTCTTTTAGACAAGCGTGAGATCTCATAAATCAAGAGAGAGGATAAAATGACATGAAAGGTACAGTTGGAAGAGATAAGGTATCAGAATATAAATAAGTACATCAAGAAAGGTTTCTGATGTAACAGTAGCCGTCCCCAAGAAGAAAGATAAGAGGATGGAAAACAAGCAAAGGGAGGTATCTAATCTCTAAACCCAAAATTCTTCCCCTCCACCTCAAAACACTCTTTCTCTTTCTCGCTAACTTTGACATCAGAGCTACACCAGGGCACGAAGCTCGCCCCGCTCAACCTTGTTCCCCTGTGCATGTCCACCGGTGAACCAAAAGAGCTTCCTGTCACCTTCACCGACTACTGTTGAAGTCTCATGTGAATATAAATCTCAAACGTTGATTAAGGGCTGGTGTCGATCTCCATGAGAGGCTAGTTTTTGCCACAACAGTTTATAATGAATATGTTGTATAAATTATATTAAAGTTAATCATGAAAAGTAAACAGAGAGGAAAACTTTGAGAGCAAAGAGAAAGCAAATGGAGGAAAGAATAAAGAGGAAACAAGGGAGCAAAACAAGCTCTAAATGAGGCTTTTCTCCTTGTCTATTCAATCTGATTTTTACAAGCTATATATAGAACTGAACAAGGTTGGTGAAATGGTGTGAAATGGTTGAGTCAAGGATTGTGTTCCAGCCTGTATTTACACATGTCTCAATAATGACTGCAATGGCTGCAATGGCTGCAATGGTTGGTGTTCCTGCAGCCTGTTTTCAACAATGGTTGCAGGTTGGTGTTCCTGCAGCCTGTTTTCACACATGGTTTCAAGTTTCAACACTCCCCCTCAATTTGGAGAGTGGATGTCATGAACTCCCAACTTGGAACGTAATGTTACAAATTGATCTTTGCCCAACGCCTTTGTAAACACATTTGCTAATTGTGAGCCAGTAGAAATATATGAAGGACGAATCATTCCAGCTTGCAATTTCTCTCGTACAATATGATAATCAATTTCAATGTGCTTTGTACTTTCATGAAAGACCGGATTTGCTGAAATGTATAGTGCCACTTGATTATCAGAAAATAGTGGTGTCAAAGCATTTTGTGGTACTCTTAAATCTTGTAATATGTAGCGCAACCAAGTTAGTTCCAAACATGTGTTTGCCATGGCTCGATACTCGGCTTTTGCAGATGATCTAGAAACATTGGTTTGTTTCTTAGATTTTCATGATATGATAGAATCACCAAGAATGATACAATACCCGGTAACTGATCTTCTTGTGGTAGAACATCCCGCCCAATCTGAATCACAGTAAGCTTTTAAGACAAGATTGTTACTAGAATAAAAGAATAGACCTTGACCAGGAGTTCCTTTGATGTATCTGAGAACTCGAAGTGCAGCATGCCAATGAGGAATTCGAGGTTCGTGCATGAACTGGCTCAATGTTTGAATGGAGTAGGCAATGTCGGGCCTTGTGACGGTGAGGTAAATCAATCTGCCAAGCAATCTTCTGTATTTTGTTGGATCGTCTAGCAATTCGCCTTCTGTGGTGGTAAGTTTCAAATTTTGTTCCATTGGAAATTCTGTTGGACATGCGTCTTCAAGATGTCTAGGGCATATTTTCTTTGAGACATGAAGATACCTTTCTTGGAACGAGAGAATTCAATGCCTAAAAAATATTTCAAGTTTCCAAGATCTTTGATACGGAACCTTTTGAGGAGAAATCTTTTGAGGTGTTCCATTTCTTGCAAATCGGTGGCGTCATGTAGACTAATTCATGCAGGTCATCGTGGAGAAAAGCATTTTGCACATCGAGCTGATGAATATGCCAATGATGACGGGAAGCAACAATGGTGAGGAGGCATCTAAGTGTGGTTAATTTCGCTATTGGAGAAAAGGTCTCGGTATAGTCAACACCTTTAACTTAAGTGTAGCCTTTAGCGACAAGGCGTGCTTTGTATCTCTCGATAGTGCCGTCAGATTTGTATTTGATCTTATAAACCCATTTACAACCAATGGGTTTATGGCCAGCAGGGAGAGGAACCAGACTCCAGGTGTTGTTTTGTTGTAATGCTTCTAATTCTGTATGCATTGCTTGTTGCCAATGGGGATCAAGGATAGCTTGAGCATATGATTGAGGCTCAGTGTGAACTGTAATGTTAGCTAAAAAGGAACAATGGGCAGAAGAAATACGGGACTATGAGAGAAACTTGGAAAGAGGGTATCGAGTACCTGATATAGAACTGGATAGCAAGGTTGATTGATTGGCTTGTGCAAGTATGTAGTCTTTATGCCATATCGGAGGTTTCTTTTGACGAGTGGATTGTCTTATGGGTTGTGAAGGAGATGATGAAGGACTGGAAGTGTCAAATGGGGGTGATTCATTTGGAGACAATGGAAAATGATCATCTGGGTCTGGAAGAGGAAAGGTTGATGGAGGAGAGTTGGAAGGAGATGTGTTAGGTGAATCGGGAGATAAAAAAGGAGGAGATGGCAAAGTGTAATCCCAATTTTGTTGTGGATGAGATAGAACTGATACAGGATTGTTAGTGGATGAGAGTGAAGGAACAATAGTTTCATGAAATTTGACATCACGACTGACAAAGAAAGAACCAATTTCTATATCGTAAAGTTTGTAGCCTTATTGACCAATGGGGTAACCAACAAAGAGACAACATTTAGCACGAGGATCGAACTTGTGTGTAGGATGAACAATGGTGGCATAACAAAGGCAACCAAAAACCTTCAAATGGTCAAGAGATGGTGGACGTTTGTATAATAATTCAAAAGGTGATTTAGTAGATAAAAGTGGTGAAGGTAGTCGGTTTATCAGGTAAGCAGCAGTGAGGACACATTCACCCGAAAATTAAAGAGGCAAGTGAGATTGAAAAAATAATCCTCGTGCAACCATTAGTAGATGACGATGCTTACGTTCAACTACTCAATTTTGTTGTGGAGTGTAAACGCAAGTATGTTGGTATTCGATGCCATGAGTTTGAAAGAAAGTTTTTAAGGATAAAAACTCTGCACCATTGTCTACCCTAGTAGTTTTAACTGAGGCTTGAAATTTTGTTTGGGCATATGCAATAAAGGTTCGTAACAAATTTTGAGTTTCAGACTTATGTTGCATAAGAAATACCCAAGTACACATGGTGAAATCATCTACTATTGTAAGAAAAAAACGTGCCCTTAAATGTGTTGGAACTTTGTGTGGACCCCAAATATCACAATGTAATAATTCAAAAGGAGCATGAGTTGACATATAACTTGAAGGAAATGGAAGCCTAGTTTGTTTGGCCATAGGACAAATGGGACAACGATTGTCAAATGAAATATTCTTGATAGGTTATAAAGGAGAAACTAACTTAAAACGAAGTGGTGATGGATGTCCAAGGCGCATGTGCCACATATTGGACGAATGAGAAACTTGATGAGAAGCAGGCTTTTGGAGTGGTGACATGTAATAAAGACCGCCATGTTGCTTACCCGAGCCAATCATCTTCCCTGTCACCAAGTTCTGTCAAACACAATAGGTTGGAAACAAAAGTACACAAAAGTTTAGAGCAGTGGTAAACAGACATTAAATTTAACTGGAAAGAGGGAACACACAAAACATCGTTTAAGGTGATGTCTCGGTTAAATGGTATAGTGCTAGTAGAAGTGATAGGTGCCGAAGAACCAGTGGGTTGATTAACAGTAGAAATTGGAGTGGATTTTGTATGAGTAAAAAATGTGGATTATGAGGAGATATGGTCTATAGCTTCGCTATTCAAGATCCAAGGCTTAGCAAATACATAATTAATTGAAGCAACAAAGATTTCAGATAAACCTGCAGTATTTGCGAAATGATTATCATTACCAGAAGTTTGGTTCATCATGGATAAGGTACGGGCGAGCTGCTGAAGTTGATCAGTAGAAAATCCAGCTGTGGTGTTTGACACGTGATCTTGAGTCATCTTGGAAGAATCTGATGTATTGGCAACATGAGAGTTAGAGGGAACTTGATTCTTTGGCTCCAAGGCATTGGTGATATGATAAGAACTGTGAGAGTTGCGTTGAGGTTGATTCTGCAGATTTCCCTGAGTTTTTGAGTTGTTCGGGCCATTTTTCAGTCTACATCGGTCTTCAGTGTGCCCTCGTTTGTCACAATACATGCAATGAAATTTCAGAGTTCAACAGTTGTCGATTGTATGTCCTTCTCTGTTGCAGTGCTCACATCGCTTGTACCGGGGCTTTTTGAATGAGTTCTGTTGGCGACTTTGCAATGCAACAGCAATGGAGAAGTTTTTGGTTGGCTCTTGCATCATCTTTCTTTGTGTCTCTTCTTGGATAACCAAAGAATAGGCTTGTCGTACACTGGGCAATGGTGACATCATGAGGATATTAGTGCGAACAATATTGTAGGTGTCATTGAGACCAATGAGAAATTGCATCATTCGAAATTCTTGTTTTTGCTCGTCATGCGCCTTCATTTGGTTACAGGTTAGGATGCTTTCATAATTGTCCAATTCATCCCAGAGACCTTTGAATTTGGTGAAGTAAGTTGTGACTGTCATAGTGCCTTATGAAGTGGAAGCTAGTGACTTATGGATGTGATAAATCGCTGGTGTATTCTTTTGTGCGAACTGATCCCTGAGATCTTCCCACACTTGTTGAGCAATCTTAGCATGAGCAACTCCTTTGGCCAGGTCGGTTTCCACTAAGTAGGTGAACCATGATAAGATCATGCTATTTGCACTGATTCCATTGAGCAAACTCAATTGGATGGGTTGTTGGTGACGGTGATTCAATAGAGCCATCGATGAAGCCAATTTTGTTCTTCGTTGTGAGAGCATGAATGACAGATTTGCTCCATGATGAATAGTTGGCTCCATTCAACTTCATTGGAAGAAGCATGTGGCCAGGTTGATCTAAATGATAAATGAAATACGGACTTGATGGATCCATAGTTGGATTGATCTTGGGAGGTGTCACAATTTCAGTTGTCATACAACGGTTAAGAGGCTGGTCGGGTGAGATAGTTTTGGCTATGAAATAGATTAAGGTATGATGAGTTTTCCAAAATTAAGATTGGAAACTGTAGCAATGAAAATGGATGGTGTTTTGATATGGTTTGGCTTTGGAAGATGATGAGGAAACAAAATTGATTGAGCAAGGAGCTGATAGCTTTGATACCATGTTAAAATTAATCATGGAAAGTAAATAGAGAGGAAGGAAAACTTTGAGAGCAAAGAGAAAGCAAATGGAGGAAAGAATAGAGAGGAAACAAGGGAGCAAAACAAGCTCTAAATGAGGCTTTTCTTCTTGTCTATTCAATCTAATTTTTACAAGCTATATATAGAACTGAACAAGGTTGGTGAAATTGTGTGAAATGGTTGAGTCAAGGATTGTGTTCCAGCATGTATTTACACATGTCTCAATAATGGCTGCAGTGGCTGCAATGGTTGGTGTTTCTGCAGCCTGTTTTCAACAATGGCTGCAGTGGCTGCAGGTCGGTATTCTTGCATCCTGTTTTCACACATGGTTTCAAGTTTCAACAAATTACAATACTTACTATGCATTCCTTCAATATGTTATTGGTGTTTTTTAATTAGAAAAATAGCTTTTACCGTATGATAAAAAAGACAATAGTATAAATGAATTATTTCAAACCATGGTATATGGCCAAAGACCTCTTGGTCTAGCGGTATAGGTCTCTTGCATAAAGGATTCGACTCACGAAAGTCATGGGGTCGAATCCCCGCTAGAGCAAGGTGAGGGCATAGGGCATGGGTCACCTAGTGGGGTGGTAAAATAAGTGCATGCTGTGTGAAACTTTCAAACGGTAAAATAAGCTGCATAGTGTGAAATCACGCGAGTCTTTTTTGTGTTGGTTTGTAGTTGATAAAATGGTAAAATAAGTATATGTTGTGTGAAACCTTCGAACAATAAAATAAGTTGTATTATGTGAAATTCGGGGTGAATTAGGCCCTTGTGCATGCCATATTTGAACCATGGTATACCTTTTCCAAGGTATAATGAATACACACAAAAAATATCATAGATTTTATTGAAGGAAGATGGATAAATTCATCCATGGATCCATTTTTACATATGAGCAGAAACAAAGTTTGCAAACTTTAACGTAGTTAGGTTATTAGGTGGTTCTTTCTAGACACTTTTTTTTTTTATGGGGAGATTTTATTCTCTCAAATATATATCATAAGATTTTCATTCTCAGGGAATATTGACTTCTGTACCCCCTCTCATTTAAAGCATGTTTCTACCAAATAAAGAATGACTAGTTTATATTTATAAGAATAGAAAAAAAGAAAGAGAAAACATCTCCTAAGTACTGGGAAATCCTTAATCCATTTTCTTTGTTTGGCTGATCTTAATTAGTTTGTCAAAGATTTAAGAGTTTTCAACATGGAAAAATTCAAAGTATCCTTATCTCACTCATCTATTACTCATTCCCATTGCCTATTATTTAAAATGTTCTTCCATGATATTTATTTTTATATATAGCAAAATACCTAGTTGCATAAAGTTTAATATAAAAAATAATATATCAAGTTACCATCCTAGTTTCACATCTTTCACCATAGAACCAGTGACAAAACAAGTGTACAAACTGTGAAGCTATTGAGGATTGGATGAGCAATAATAAGTAGAATCTCCACCATGTCCATTGAAAGTATGAAGAATATAATTAAACTGCCCTTTTGGTACTGCAGGAATGTTAAAACAACTTTTAGTTCAGGAACAAAATGTCTAGCCTGATTTACAACCACCAGGAGCAAAATGATGGCCTCGTCATAAATATACATACCAGAGTGCCCCATCCCAATGACACATTCAGAATCAACATTCTACCTGCCAAAAGAATAGTAGATGAGGGACGGAATAAATTCTAGGAGAAAGCACAACTCTATCATGCTCATTGTAAACATTGGGAACCCGATCCCCATCCGTAAGGATGATAAATTCCGATTGGCATCACATTTGTTCATTTCTTCGATCCCTCTGATGGATTGTCTGACCTCTCTGCCAAATAATGCTCTAGCATATCTTCCTCATCATCTGCAAGCTCATCGATGAGAAATGTAAGAGACTGATGGTGGATGCACATTTTACAATCTCAGTTGAATGAATGAATTGTGGATTTAGTACTACAGTATATGGCGTCCGTTACCTTCAAAATCGTCATCAAAGTCGAAATCTTCTTCATCATCTTCTTCTGACTTCTCAGCAACCACAGTGGAACCTCTCTGAAAAGAAGTTCCAGGATATGAGATACAAAATATATGTTTTGTGTATCAGTGAGGAAATTGAACACAACATAAAACAAGCAGTTGGTAGTTTCACATGGATGTATGATAGTCGAGTGAAAAATACGCAAACAGATGAGAACTATACAAGAATGACACAGCACAAACAACCTTATCCTATGTTTAGAAGGCAAAGAAAAGAAAGGGTTACCGCTTGGGCTCTTCCACTCTCAAACCATTGCCTCCCAGTCAATTTCTTCTCCTTTGGAGCAGTAAGAGCTGACTCAGGCATCAACCTGAAAATTAGAATGTTCTTCTTAAGGTCGGTATAGTCTGAGAAAGTAAGTGTAGTTTATGAAAGAGTTATGGTAGGAACACGAACACAAATCACTCCAACAACATCAATGCTGGAACCGAAGTAAGAAATTTACAATATGTAGGGTGAACCTAAATCTTCTTTGCATAACTGGAAGGATGGAAATATTGGTGTTCACGATTTTCTTATTGCATAAAAGAAAAGTTATGCCTTTCCTAGAAAGAAAATACACCGCAATTGTATCTTGTTCTAATATTCTTTAGAATAGAAAAGCATAATTTAATTCACTATCAAGACAAAATAACTTCATATGCATGCTGGGTAAGAAGATTTATGGAAAGATTACTTGGCTCTCTCCAGAGCTAATTCTGCCTCAAATCTTTCTCTCCAAGCAATAAATGTTTCAATAGTAACTGGTTCCCCATGGGGAACAATCACCTGGATTTTGGATGAGGAATAAACAATGTTAGAGATTCAAAAAAAGCTTTTGAAAAAGAATTAGAAATAGCATACAAAAATTGACCATGGAAAAACCAACAAACAATCAGTCACCATAACATTAACCACAAAAATTGACTGCATGGAAAAAGGAGCATATGCGAAGAAAGAAAATAGACACACAACATTTGAACATCTCTTCTTTCCTCAATTGCATATAAAGCATGGTAGTTATGCCTTAGAAGCACATTGTTCTTATGAAAAGTTAGATGTGCATGAGGGAACTTCAGATTTTTTATATTTTTTGTAGTTCTCCTTGATTCAGGTTATTATATGGGATATTTACATACACTTAGTTATCAGCAGTTAATATGCAGGAAGAGAATGAAGCTAACCATACCATCTTGAGTTGAAGTGGATTGAAGGAAAACCATCAGGTCCGCAGGTTTTCATCCAACTCTAAAGAACCAAAGAATCTATTCACTCACAAAAGTTAAACTTGATGCCCTATGTCCACATGTAATGTTTTCAACAATGTGTGTGTGTGTGTGTCTCTCTCTCTCTCTCTCTCTCTCTCTCTCTCTCTCTATATATATATATATATATATATATATATATATATTATCTTTATAAAAATTTTCAACAATATTTATATCTATACAAAATCATAAAAATATATATTGAAAGTCAAGCAGTTTGCCATGGCCAGAAACAATCCATTCCTTCAAAATGATAACCAACATAAATAAGAACAGTCTACATTAAAAAAATAATTAAGCGCATAGTTGATGCCAAACACACACACACACACGCAAGTGCATGTGAATCCAAGAACGCAGCCCTAAGATTTCACAGAAATATTGGAAACCAGTTAATGTCATAGAAAAAACCACCAGCCATACCTCATCTTTTGCTGTATCAGTCTCCTCAATCTCTTCAACTTCAGCACCCTGCCCAAATTTTTCTCCTAGCCACTCTTTGGCTGATGAAACAAGAGTGTAGACCATTGCCATGCCAAGATTTTCTGAGGCCTAAAAATGTGAATAAAAATTATGTAAAAATGCCAGTTAAACTGTCAAAAATCATCACCAAGTATAAACTTCTTGTTGGCTTTGAAATTGATTCTTGTATCAACGGATGCACAAGGTGATATTTTCTCAAGAGCAAACCTCGTTTTCCAGCTTTTCTTTCAGTGTGATCAGATCTTCAGGTTTTATTCCTCGGATACTGAGCAAAAGATAACCATACAAAAATAAGGCTGCCAAATCAATTTTATATTGGAGAATGTTCTTTAGATATGTAGATAGTGATTGGACAATATATCCTACAAATTAGGGAGCATAAGATGAATTTAGAGTTTCTTAAATGTACACCGGAGCATAAGCCTACTTTACATAGAAAAACTATGCACATACCTTTTCACATTCAAAAGAGGTGGTTCATCAGGATAACTCTCAGTGTGAGAAAAAATAAGAGCTAGTTGAACTGCAAAAGAAATCTATTCATCAGATACCAGTATTGAGCATCAATAGGGAAGTGGAGTGTTGCAGGCTGACGAAACAGCTACTGAAGCAATTGACCAATACATATATATATTCTCAATATTTTGTCCTCATATTACTTTTTTCCTTGAACTATAATCACCAAAATAGGTAGTGCCAGCAACATAGTTAAAAGATTTTGGGATGAGGCAATACCCTTATCAAAATTATACAAAAATGAACCAACATACCTGGAGTATAATTTGCCTCATCAATATCATCATCCTGCCCAAGATATCATGTAATATTGTTATTAGAAAAATCGAACACATAATACCCTTTTCATTTATAGCAATTGTAAGCAATTCCCATTCCCAGTTACTACTTGGAGGCTTGCAATTAGGTCTCCAGCTGGATTTCAAGCAAAATACAAAATTTTGATATGCTATTGTTCACAATACCAAATTCACTTTGTTCTATGCTGGCAGTTCGTAAAAAATTCATCTTGTTAATGGCTACTGAATTTCCACAATCTCTAACGTAATCTACTACATTTAACATCCTGGATCATGCTAACTATGAGCTACCCAACAAATCTCTCTACTGATCTTGAAATCATCAATAACTAAAAATTCCCACTCGAGATCAATCTCAAGCAGGAGCATACCATTTACCTGAGGAGACAGAATGATCCGGAAGCACCGGTTCGTCGTCGCCAGCCCGCTCTCACTACAATCGATCTCTGCCAACCAAATCGAGAGGCAATAAGAAGCAAATCATCCCACAAAGCAATTCCAATCAGAGAAAACACTAATTCACACCCTCAAACTCGTCCATGAGAATCGCCTGCAGCGCTTCGATCTCCATCTCCTGCTCCTGCGCGTAGTCTGCACGACAAGTGCTCCATGAAAAGCCCAAAAGAAAACAAGCAAAAAGATCGATAGAATCGCAGCAATTACCCGTCATCGCGCGTAGGTTGTAGCTCGTCTTCTCGCTTTGCTCGGCAAACAGAGGAACAAAGACCCCGCCGCCGGGACGCCGCGCTGCGATATAAACCTCTAAACGAGCTCGACGTTTTCTCGATCCGACTCGAGATTGAAACTAGCCAACCATTTGGGCTCGAACCCAATCTTAGGGCAAAAACTAATATGGACCCGGGCTCACCTATCTTTAGGTGAGCCCCCCTCTATTATATTATTTAGAAGATGTTTTAAGTAGTACGGATGAGAAGATCATCGAAAAATAAACTAGTATATCCATTTTCATGTAATTTTGTGACCGTTTGGTCCTCCCACTTAACGGTTGAAATTCTAAAAATCTGAACCGTTAAAATTTCTATAAAATTTCAACCGTTAAGTGGGAGGACCAAACGGTCACAAAATTATATGAAAATGGATATGCTAGTTTATTTTTCGATGATCTTCCCATCCGTACGGTTGAAAATACTTAAAACATCCTCTAAATAGCATAATGGACCGGGCTCACCTAGAGATAGGTGAGCCCGGGTCCATGCAAGTATTCCTCCAATCTTAGATGATCCGGTCCAACCCAATCCAAACAATTAGACTCGAGCCCGATCCGAACCCAATCCCACACCCCAAACCTCTTCTTCTCTCCTGCCACTCTCGCAGCTCTCTCTCTCTCGGATGAATCCTCGAAGGGTTTCAATCGCGATGAGAGCTCCGTGGAGCTTCGATCTTCGAGGTCTTTGAGAGGGATTCGGAGGTCTGCGAAGATGGGGAGCTATCACGGTGGGAGCATAACTGGGATCGATGCCGTATCGGGGGCACTGGTGTGGGTTCGCCGCCGGAATGGGTCGTGGTGGCCAGGTAGGATACTAGGTGTTGACGAGATACCAGACGACTGCGTTGTGCCACCGAGATCCGGCACCCCTATCAAGCTCCTCGGAAGAGACGATGGCAGCATGTGAGTTCTCGACCCTCTGTCACATTGCCCTTTGATTCCGTGCTTCCCATTTGTTTCTTTTCCAGAGTTTTCATGGCGTTGATCTTCCAATCTTATGAGCTCCCTCATCTTATTGAAATGGGGGCTTCTGGTGCAAAGGAACTATCTTCTCTGTTGTTTGATACTAGTGCTTGTTTTGCTGAACTTTCACTTTCACTATGAGAGTACTATTTTTTAGCACAAGTGCTTCATTCTTTATTTTTCTAACTCTCTTTGATCCTTGCCTTAGGTTCTGAATTTGAACTATAACTTGCTTGTCTTCTTTGAAAATGTTAAGAATGATTTGCTTTTGTGTTCCCATAGGTTTAGGACTTATTTTCCTCATGTACTTCCATTGAATGACAACAAAAATAATTCCTTTCAATCTAGGAACCTTCCCTCCTGCTAATTGCTCACGTCCCAGTAAGCAGTAAAATCTTGTATTGAAGCCAAAAAGGTTACAAATGTATAATGCTTGGTAAGATGTTATGCTGTTAAATTTTGTACTGCTTGTAAAACTTTAGTCATTGCAAACAAGGCCACTTCCTAGTCTATCAGCTTGCCAAAAGGAATTTTTTTCCTGTTTATGTGTGTGGTTGTAAGTTTAAATGGTATGTCTGATTTGTTTCAGTGTCTCCATGGCCGATTTATCTGGCTTAACTATCAATGCCTATAGCAGTATAGCCTGATACTTAACGTCCTCCCATGCAAACAGGGACTGGTATAATCTAGAAAAATCTACACGTGTGAAAGCATTTCGGTGTGGGGAATATGATAAGGACATTGAGAAGGCAAAGGCTTCTGCTGGTAGAGCTAATAAAAAAGCTTCAAATGCAGGGAAATATGTTCGGAGAGAAGATGCCATTCTTCATGCCCTTGAGCTTGAAAGGAATCACTCTTCCAGTGGAAGTGAGAAAAAATGCCTGGAGTTGAACAACTTGATGGGTAAAATAGACTACAGTTTGGCTACACAACCAAAGCCCTCTTTTGCTCATAGCAAAAATCTGGGTTCCATGTCTGGGAAATTTTGTTTGATTGATGACATTTCAACACAAGACTTGTCACAGTCTGTTGTGTCATTTGAAGAACCAAATAACCCGTCTACTGCTGATATGAGGATTATGAAGAAAAGGAGGTGGAGAACTCCATATGATACAGAGGATGATGACATGGGAGAAACCAGGCGTACCAGAGGTCTTCAGGATCTAGCATTCGGGATATTATCTGAAAGAAAATGTACCTCACGGGTTCATAAGAAGGGTTCCCGTGCCAGCTATCCAGTCTGCAAGTCGAGCACTGGTAATGCTTTTTCTGATCATAGTCCAATAAGCATTGCTAGGAATTGCTTCTTACCTTTGAAAAGGAAGAAATCTGCAGTAACCCACACTTATGAGAATTCGAAAAGGAAAGTCCGCCATCGACCTCTTATAAAGGTTTTAGAGGGCACAACCAGGATATTAGCTCCATCATTTCAGCATGATCCTATTGCAGAACAATCATCTCTTGAGGGATATGTACCAGATAAAAGAAAAGCTTTGAAATCTACTGTAACAAGGATGACAGACTTTTCAGTTCATACTGGATCAGACCATTCAGGCACATCATGTGGAGGAGTTGCATCAGATACATCTGTGAACACTTCTAGTGATGCACCTGACGGAGATAGTTCTTTTTCAGAAATGGAGGATAATGAACTCTCAAGTTTGCCAAAGTTTAGTGGTGGTAAATGCTCTGATAACTACCTCAGTGTTACCCCTGCTTTTAAGGAAAGAGAAACAAGAGGTATGCTTTCGCAAGTTTTGTTCTTTTCTAGAAGCGCTTTCATTTGGTTTTAATAATTTTTATAAATGATTCAGTGTGATATATAAATCACTTAAGCACCTTATACTTAGAACTTCCTCCATGCTCTAAAGCTCAATTTTACCCGAGCTCTTTTCATGCTTCATAACTTATGGACGAATTGCTGGCCTCTGCATAAATAATCTACAACATCGACAAGAGCAAAGCCCTTGTTTGAGAAAATATTTTTGGCCATGAATTCTAGACCTAAGAATCCTTCATACAGTGTATTGAGTGGGGTTTTTCTTTTTTATTGATTCCCAGCTGACATGGTCTTATCCACCATTAGTTGCTGCTACTAGTTGATTGCCTTCAGCAATCACAAAACTAAAGAAACTTTTAACCAACATAGAGCCAGTGGTAGTCAGGGGTAATTAAATCTGACCTTGTACTGCATTTTGAAAGATTTTTTAAAGAAGTCAGGAACTAGAGGAATCCCTTCAATATCACCATGTTTATGTTGAGATAGAATGGGAGGCTGTAGAATGCATTGAATGGACAATTTAGCATGTGAGATTACATTATGATTTAAGAAAAGGTAAAACAAGTGAACCTAAAACAGCACACATACATTTGATATGATAATGGTTAATCCACTACTCCCATGAGATTGGTGGGCATCTGAGCACTTGAGAAACTCACTCCCATTGCATATAAAGCAAATATTTATGACTTTTATTATTATAAAAAAATTATTTTATTAATATGATCAGGTGAAAGGCAATTGATTGTGCAAAGCATTAATGCCGTCTATATGTTTTTTGCATATTTTTGGAATTTATTTTCATCCATAAGTTTTTAATCTCTTCCTCCCAGATTGTCCATACACGTCTTATTCGTATGAATCTAGACAGCTCCATCCTGGTGCAGTTAAGCAGTCTAGTCAATGCAGCCAAGTTGGAATCTTAACACATTTGCAGGAGGAACTCGGTGAGACTGGTTCCACTGGATCTGCAATTCATCTTGATTGTGTTGGACAAAAATTTAATGTGGGGCGTGCACGATTGGATTCAAAAGGGAGAAGAAAACCAAAATATGTAACACTGAGCAAAACTGCATATTTAGAAGGCTTTCGTGATAGTGCTGACCGATCTGGCACCAATGTGACAGAAAGGGCATCAGATGATAAAGTAAAACAAAAATCGTTGGATGAGTTTCTTGGCTTGGGAATTGGTGCCCAAACTGTGAAAAAGTGTTTTTCACCAGTAGATCTGAGTGATTTACCTCAACTTCAGACTTCAAAAACCACTGCTGTGGAACAAGACTTTGCAAGTGTGGTACATGTTCAGTCAGCTGAAGATGTAAACAATATATCCTATGATCTCCCTTTCACTAGATACAGCGACATGCTATTCGCAGGTGATGTTGCTGTCTCCACTATGTCACCGGGTAAGTCTTCTATGCATCATCCTGCAGCTTGTTCTAAACTTCAGGTTTCAGAGCTCACCCAGAGCATCCCAGTAGTTCCTCAACTATATGATGTCAAGTTAGATGTGCAACGGAGTCATCATGGCCCACGCGTTCCTCTGGTTTCTCTCAGGAGTAAATCAGATGACATAGCCATTGTAGGTCATCCTCTCACTGTTGAGGTTGTGCCAGATGGTTATTGTGATTCTATCTTGAGGCACAATGCATGCTATCAAGTAGGCCGAGATACTGAGTGTTTGAGCAAGAACAGTATTTCCATGGTCACGAGATCAAGACGAACAACTCAGGTTTCTTTGCAAGCACACACTAAGATGCAAAGGAAGAGCTCTTGTGATTTGATGCTTCACTCTTCTTTCATTAAAGGTAAATCTTCCAAAAGTAAAAAAACAGGATTCTCTCCAAGAAAGATCCGCCGACTGTCTTCATTAACAGTTGACCGCAGAAACAATGAGGAAGATAGAAAACCAGTCGTTGAGAGGATAAGGGGGCCTGCTGTCGCCTGTATCCCTCTCAGGATTGTTTTCAGCAGGATAAATGAAGCATTGAGCAATGCAGCAAGACACACAAGCTGCATCTGAGATTGAGGCAATCCTTGACAAGTTTTTTTTTTGTATCCCTCCCTTTTTTGGTTCGATTAAGCACTTTATCGACTCATGTTGCTCAAGTTCTTGAAGGTATGAACACACTTCAAGCTGCCTTCCCTTCCTGAAGTTTTGCACTTCTGCAGCTAACATTGTAAATATGCCTAAACTTGTTCATATCTAGTTGTTCAAGTTTTCCAGGTGGACCTAGGGTTACACTGGAACATATATTTCTTTTTTGGCAATTCTTATCATTGATGAATTTTTGAGTTATTGTGGCTTGTTTTATTGTTCCAGATGTACATTGTACTAGGACATGATATTCCAATTCTACTTCTGTTGATAAATTGCTATACTTTCAACCATTTAGTGAAAATGATGAAGTATATTTTCATATTAATGGAAATTTTTTTTAACATACTAATTTTTGAATTTTCCTACAAATTATTTTCAAAAATTTTGTTTTTTAAAAAATAATGTAGAGTATTTTTCTCTTGGAAATTCTATTCTAATTATTTTTAATTCCCATTTTTAAAAATTCCCATTTAGGTCTAATAGACCTAAATTGCAAGGTCCAGCCCAGTTACAATCTGGGCTTGATCTGGGTATGAGATTATGGATAATTTTAGAATTCAGGGGCATTTAAGACATTTCAGTAGATCAAAGCATTCAAGGAGTTAGGGTTTATGAGATCCACTATAAATAGCGACCAAAGACCTTCATCACTCTGGCACCAACGTCTCCCAAGTCCCAATTCATCGGCATCGCTGCATTTCCGGTGTGTTACCAGCCTTCGATTTCTCGGTTTTTTGTATTTTTTTCGATAATTTTTGTTGATCCAGTGTTTTCTCGTTCTCGATTGCATTTGATTTGGTTTATGTGTTTTGGTAGAGATGGCATGCATTCCAGGGCCCTTGATTTGGGAGATCGTGAAGAAGAACAATTCGTTTCTAGTGAAGCAGTTTGGCAATGGCAATGCCAAAGTGCAATTCAGCAAGGAGCCCAATAATCTCTACAACGTGCATTCCTTCAAGCATTCTGGTATTCAGATTGATCTCATTTCTTGGTCTTTTTGGTTTTCGTTAGGATTTCTAGTGTTGATGCGTCTGTTTTGTATGTGGTCGATGGATTGTAGGGCTGGCGAACAAGAAGACGGTGTCCATACTGCCTGGAGGGAAGGACCTTTCCGTCGTGCTTGCCACAACGAAAACGAAGAAGCATAACAAGCCGAGCAGCGTCTCTAACCGGACTGTTATGCGGAAGGAGTTCCGCAAGATGGCCAAGGCTGTCGCCAATCAGGTATCCACTTTGGATGTCTTTTTTTGGGCATGGTTTTTCATGCCATTGTCTTTTGTTTTGATTGTTTATTTTGTAGTGCTTGTTAGTGTTTGGTTTTAAGGATTTCAAAGTTTTTTCCTTTTTTGTTAAAATGGTTCATTTTTAAGTTGTGCATACTGATATGTACACCATGCTTACCTAAGATAGGTGATGAGTATGTGATGAACTAATCTTTTAATTGTTTGGAGAAGCTAGCTTAGATTATAGAAGCGTGTAGTTTGAATTCTGAGAATGCAGTGGAGAAATTGGTGTGCGATTGGAGATATCTATTTTTATTCTTATTGTCAAGGAACGTGTTGCATTGTCTTAAATTGGCATCAAATCTACAGTTTTAGGTTCTTTGAATTAGACCACCTTTTCTGAAGAACCCTTGGCTTTAGCTTTTGCATGCATTTTGTTGACCAGCTTGCATAAGCCTTCTTTTTCTTTGTGATTTGTCGTATGTGATAGTGTAGCATTCGCAAGGAAATATAGATTATTATCTCCTACCAGTTTTGCTTGACCATTGGTTTTTGGCACATTAGAGGAATGTTACATGATTTTTTCATGAATTTGATTCCAAATTTGTCATCTTAGATACTCTACTTCTGTTTTGTTGCAGTTGTGAGTTGTGGCATTCTGTGGTTTGATCCTATTAATTTAATAGAAGATGCAGATTTAGTTCATGGTCTGTATTGTTTGACAGGATGTCTAGATAAAGCCTTCTCACTTGGGATTGAATGTGCAGCTGCTTGTGTTTGAGGTTAAGATCATTATTGATTGGGTTTGAAGTTTGAACTGAACCTGATGCATAAATCATTGAATATTGAATGACTCTGCTGTTGATTTCAACTGTGTCTAGATTCTTTGGAATGGATTTAGCCAATCACAAATATTTGCCTGTCTGTAATTTTGTTCTGGGGAAATAGAGAATCCTCTGCTAGGATGAGCTGCTAACACGTAAGAAGAGCCATTCAAAAGTTTGGATCTTCAATGAAATATGCTTGTTACGCTTGGCTTCTGAGCTTGATGGATTCTCTGTTATTTCCTTATGTTTATCATATAAATTTGAAGTCGTGAAAATTTATTTGTGGGGGTGGGGATTTGCATTATTTTTGTTTGACTTCACATATGATTCTCTTCTGGAATCTTGAATTTTGATTCCAATAGAATGATTTCATTCTCCTGGTAATATAGTCATTGTATGATTCCAATAGAATGATTTCATTCTCCTCATAATATAGTCATTCTGTGATTCCAAACTGCAGGTGACTGAGAACTACTACAGGCCAGATCTGACCAAAGCTGCTCTTGCAAGGCTCAGTACCGTCCACCGCAGTCTTCAGGTGGCCAAATCTGGTGTGAAGAAGAGGAATAGGCAGGCCATCAGAAAGTGAGATTTTGGAGTTGGCACAAAGAAAATGCCATTTTTTCATTTGGCAAAAAATTATTCGAATTTTTGTAGTTTGCCCAAGTTTAGCTACAGGAAGCAGAGATATGTTAAATATAAACTCCTGTTCATCAGCAGTTTCTGATAGTTTAGTATTTACATGTGAATCTAGTGGTTGATAAATTGAAGAGGGCAATATATACTTGTTTTTCATTTTGTTCACTCACATTGCATTATGTTTCATGTGATTGATTCTTCCTGCAATTCATTGTATGTTGTGCTCACATTACATTATGTTTCATGTGAGTGATTCTTTTTACAATTCATTGTATGTTGTTTCTGTTTAAGGTATTTAAAGTCAACAGTCAATGGCTCTATTGGTTCTCTTAAGTTTTTTGTGTGAAGATAATATAATCTTCTAAAATAAGAACTCTGTACAATCATGCTTGGAAAAAGTATTGGTCTAACTTGTTTAGTGCACTATTATTATTATTATTTGTTTTTTTACCAAGGTGAGCCCCCCAATTAGGGGCAGATAACGTGACATCTGTGCGGCTTGCTCTTATCTTGTGGTCGTGGGGGTTTGAACCTGAAATTATCTTAATCAATGAAGCTTTATATAAAGGATCCGGTACCAATAGGTCAAAAGGCCGTTGATAACTTATTTTAGTGTATTATTCGGGGTAAGCTGAGGCCCAGAAGAAGCTCCTGTCAAACTGCGAAAGGTATGCTTTCTTTTTACCTTGATGCTTAAGAAATTGGGCCAATTTTCTGTTCTGTAGATTTGGCTAATATATATCTTCCGGAGTTTGGAAATTCACAATTTCTTTTATACTCTACTTTCTAAAATTGAAACATCTCAAGACTCCAGCAAAACACACCAAATTGGATTTGAAGCTGCATAGTCATTTAACTTTGGAGCCCACAGAAAAAAGAGACCAAAAGTTCAACTTGTAACATGATTAGACGACCAGGTTCGGCTTGACATCTTAAAAAGATGAGACTTATCTATCGCAATATCTCACAATGTTCTATCATTCGGACCAAATCAAAACTAAGTTTTGTTATGACTTCAACGGCAAACATTTAAAGGTTCCAAGAAGAATCCAAATTCTAAAACGTGTGGTGGACTCCTACCTGGTTGTTCTCTCTTGCAGACATCAACACATATACAAACACACAGGATTATAAAGCAAACCAAAACTGAGCCAACAAGAAGCAAAGATCATTTTTCCTACCAAGATCATGTCCGCTGACAAAGCCCTTGCTCGCCGGCCATCGGACAGCGGGAGTGAAGGTGAGAGATCGAAACGAGCCCGATTTGATCGGTGTTTTTCAGGTCTTGAATTCAAGATGGAGGCTAAGCCTCTCATTGAACTGGATTCAGATAAATTGAAGAATGAGATCAAACGATGGGCAAAGGCTGTTGTCCGATATGCTCGCCAATTCAGTGGAAACTTTGGCTCCAGCAGAAAAGCGGAATCAAGAAGATATGATGATACTTGAAGCTTTCGGCTGTTGTTAATGTTGATCACTTGGTTTGTATATAAACCTTTTTTCATTCATACGATGAATTTTTGAATGTATAAATAAATAAAGCTTGTTCTGCTGTTGCTTCTCTGGTTGTTATGCTTTCAGCTTGATCATTCACTGCAGGAAATTAAGAACATGATGCAAATGGTCCTCGGTGAAAAATTCATTGGTTCCAATACTACAGGCATGGTATGAAACTAAAAATATAGATGATCAAGGGAATTAGAATGATACTTACAGTTTAATAACAGCCAAGTGATTTTGATTAATTGGTGTAGTTGTAAGCATTCACTCTCAGAAGCCACAAGAAAGAACAAAGAAACACACCCTAGTCAGTATTCATTTGATCTAACAAAACATCGCCACGCCTTTGTATTCTATACCTCTTTAAAGAGTGAAAAACGGAACGTAGAAAAGATGGCCTGATTATGAGAAGCTGTCATCAATCAATCTTCCTCTGAGAAAGACTCTTTAGTAGTTGTTTAGAGCACACATCTCGAGCCTGTACCGCACTTTTAACTCGGCTTAATCTCACCCAAGCAGGTTCCTGTCAACAAGCCATGAGAATTTCACATACAATAGATGCCAGTAAAACTATTACCCACTTGATGGATAATCGAAGGTGTGCTGAATCTTACTTCCAAATATTTGATTTTGTTTATAAAGATGAAGAACAGTTTAATAAAGAGTATCACCTCTGGCACGCATCGAGAGAACCCAAATTTGATAAGGAGAAGGACATGTTCCATTATGAGGATACCTGCAAGACCAGGCTCAATTCTCCATTTCCCCTCTTGGTCATACAAGCAAGCCAGAAGTACACAGTTGGTGCAGATGGACATTACAATTAGAAACTGAAACACAAAAAAGAAGTCTGTCAAGCAAAGGGAAGTATATGCAAGCAGCAATTTGAGGAAGTGTCATGTATGGCAAATTTACAAGGGGCAAATTGTAACATGATAAAAAAGGTCAAAGCTCTTTAATTAACAATAATGTCTTTCTAGCAAGACCGAAGGGATACTTATTTAAATAGTTTAGCTTAAATACAAAATTTTTCACATTGAAAGGTTGATATCATTATACCCCTATACGAAGAGAAGTGAGAATACCTTCTTGCTAGTCTTGAACAAAAACAAAACAGACACAAAAAAGAAATTATTCATCTTTTCGTTTCTTGAATAATGTGAATTGGCAGGGGCAATTCATTCCTCAGTGTCCGATCAGTGGAATATATGTACACAGACTCCATAATTTTGTTACTTTGGTATTCTACACCATAGTACCAAAAAGAAAAAAAATGAATGGGAGTAAATGCAGCGCTTACAGAAAAACAAAAAAAAAAATCTGATGGGAGTATAAATGGAAAATTGGATCATCTTCATCAACCAATTTATGATGGAAAAAAATGTATGTTATATGCAGTTCAAACTCATTTATAGAAAGTTCAGCGGACAAAATCACCATGGCAAAAATAAGGCGGATAGTAAGGAAGTGGAAAATGTAAGAACCCACATTACATGGAAAACCTTCCACAAATTATCCTGATATTTTAAGTAGTATTTGTGTAAAATAAGCCTCTATGTATACAAAAACTCCAAGTAACCTGAAATATGTTCAACCAAGCTCCTATTGTTGCAGAAGCACGAGGTACAGGCCTCCGCAACATGACAAGTAGCTTTAGTGCGTCAGTTCTGATCTCAGTGATATTGTTCTGCAGATGTAAAAGAACGAGTTGACCTTTGAAACAAATCAACTATCTAAATAACATACTCATACACACAGCCAACCTAGAAAAGAATGGCATCAATCGTCACTAAATTTACCAAAGCAGCAAAGCAGAATATGAGAGGAAATGCACATGCAAACATCATGATCATCCCAAACTGCAAAGCTAACTCGAGGAAATCTGCAAGATATTCAAGCCCTTTTAAAATCAGTCTAAACAAATGTACTCACATTAAAAAAGGAACAAAAAGAGTACCCAATAATAACTCTTACCATCAAATAGACCATCTTCAAGCTCCTCTCCAATACTCGCAGTATAAGAGGGCTTCAGATACTCTTTTTCCACTCTTGAAGCAAATGATGGTGATTTTACTCCAGATGATCTTTTGTCATGCTTTTTCTTTCTTCACGCAACACACAGCATATTAGACTTGCAAACTTTCACCAGAAAAATGTGTACCAGTATAAGAAGAAAGAACACACAACCTACCGTATAGCTTTGTACTTTTTATAGCTGTACTGAAGGTAAGGGATTGAGTTCTCTACCAAATTCTCCAGAACCTAAATGAATTAGGAAAAAGGTTTCAGATCCTACAATATATTGCAGAGAGAAGTTTGCAAGAAAAATTATACACAACATGCCTGTGAAACAATCAATCGCTGAATGATAACTTGGCGAAGAGTTGCAAAATTTCGGTGCAAAAGTGCATGATAAAACAAGCCAATGTATGTTTGCATAAAATACAGGCCAAAAACCTGCATAAAGAAAGAAAATATTAACCTTGATGTAACAACTGAAAACATCCTATTGCACTGCACATCCAATTCATATGCTAACCTTGTACACCAAGCTATCAGCACTAGACTCTTCCCCTTGATTATTTTCGTACTTTATGAGAATAACAGACACTTTGCCTCCAAGCTTAGTGTAGTATTGAATGGCCAAAAGATAAACTGCTGTTAGTGCATACCTGAACCACAGGGTATACGTGAAGACAAATCAACATATCTTTGATCATAAATACCTATTCATGATGGCATGATGGGAAAAGCAAAATAATTTCCTCCAAAATTATTATAATTAATATGCAGAGTACCTTCAATTGTAATCAAGCTACCAAACGATAGATCATAGGAAAACACAAGTTTTTCTTCTTCAAATGGTTAATCAAAAATTAAATGTAGTTTTGACTGTTCTCCAAAGGTTTATAAATCCTTAAGAAACTTCAATTTTCTTCCAACAGTGCAAAAACAAATGAGGAACTTACTTTAGAACATCAGATTCGATGATCTCATATAGATGAGCATAAGCCAATTCAAATGGCAGCTGGAGGCAAATAATAGCCATGACAATGATTGCATTATTCCTGATTCTTAGCAGAAGACCAAGCCACTCATCTTTTTGCAGTGTCTTCTTCTCTATTGGCTTATCAACATCCATATTCTCTTCGAATTGTTCATGGGACTGCTTAAAAGAATTCATTTCTACGTTTATAGCTCTATAGTCTGTGAGCGAATAGTTTATCCCCCATCTGAAAAAATGTGCAAACATAATGTTTTAATCCTTCTTAATTAGTAATTGACAATAGTAGATTGAACATTAGGCTATTTACAAAAATTACCTGGCTAAAATAGCAGAATTCTTGCGCTTCCAGAATTGGAATAAAAACACAGCCCATGAAATAACTATTATGAAGAAAGAAGGAAGGACAAGCAACTGCATTGATCTGGATTGAATAAAATGGCAGAGTAAACAATGTGCCGAATCATTATACATAATTGGACAACCAACAGACATTGTTAGGCTCAGCAGCAGCATACCCAAAATCAAGTAAATGCACAGCAAGTCCAAGAGCAGCAGGAAAAACCAGCCATCTGGTGTACATTCCAAGAAAAGCAAAATATGTGGCTATCTGTGTCATAAGAAAAATCAACAAAATATGAGGCAAAGTTGAGCAAAGAAAGAAGTTATATTAAAATCATAGCTATGTTATTGTCAACCTTTGTCCCAAAATATGAATAAACTTCATCAATTGGTTGTTCAGTAAATCCCAGCCAATTAAGAGCCCAAATCCTCAGAAGTCGCTTCCGCCTAACTTCCTCTGTAAACCAGAACATTTATTCTGTTAAGTTCTATTAAAATATGTCCTGAAAGAAATATTGATATGGAATACCATGTGCTGGAAAGACTTGCTTGACAATGCCTTCAACCTCCATCATTTTGACTAATGATTCATTTCTTTGCAATGAAAACTCCTCACCATCAAACTTCAAGATCAATTCTGACTCTGTCTCATTTACCTGCGCATGTAATTCACAATGCCAATTTAGATAAAAATAAATAAAAAATAGTAGGCCTACAGAGAGAATTTCCCAGTTAATAGCATCCATGGCAGCATAATCAAATATCGGGTAAACTTACAATTCCATAAATCAGATGTCGGAAACAGTTATAACGCTCCAACCAGCTGAACAAAGATCCATCTGGTTGTCTAACAAATGCTGTGACTTGATCCCATTCAAATTGCAAATCCATTCCTGAAATGAAATGCAAGAATGAAAAGTATGAATTATCAAAGAAAAGGAAATATTCCATGAGATTCTTGGTCACAGCAAAGGAAGCCAGAATGAGAAATTACCAATATAGGTCAACTTCTTCATTTGCAACTCAGACGCAGCTCTTCCCAGAGTCTCCAATGGCGCTGCCAACTGAGGAGAAAAGGCAACAAAAAATGGAATACATATAAGGAAAAAAAAGAATTTAAAGACTGATGGTCATCAAGGAAGACCTGCATGCCAATGCTAGGGATAAAATTCACGATTTTCTTGCTAAATTCATCATCAAAATGCCAAAAAGATTAAACCAACCAACAAAGATCAAATAGAAACAAACCTTGAGAAATTCATCCGAGATCCCATTCACTCTCTCAACTATCAACCCTATCTTCTTCAACTCCTCAACAAGAAACTCAACACAATCGCTGCTCTCGTCCTTCTCCTTCTCCCTCTTCTTCGGCACCACGATCGCCACCTCAAAGCCGGTCTCTTCTCCCTTCCCATTCATCTCAATCCCCAAAACCAAGCACCAAACTAATCACAAGAATTCCATCACACCAAAAAACGCAGCAGCATCAAGATACCACCACTACCACCAAAAAGGTGTTCGATGAAATGCGTGTAAGAGCCGCACTAAACAACACTAGCATCGCAGAATCGAATACAAGAAAAGCAAAAGAGGAATCGGTAGTGGGAGAGAAAGGAAAGGCAAAAAAAGATTGAGAAATGGGAAAGATGAAAAGAAGGATGGATGCGATGAGGGCGAGAAAGGAGGAGATGGAAACAGAGGGGACGAAACGCCGATGGTTTCGACGCACGAGTGCGCCGTGTGTGCGCGTGCCACTTGTCTTCTTGCTCTCGCTGTTTGCCGAGAGAGAGAGAACGCGCGCTAAGCGTGAAAGGAGGAGTTGTTGTTTCCCGGGTTCGCGCTTGTCAAGGCAAACCCGAGTCCTTTGTTTTTTCCGTCCCTACTTGTACCCTCTCTTTTTTTTAGGTTATATATTATTATTATTAAAAATAGGGAAGATTTTATGTTGAATTTGATTTTCAAGTTATTAATCAACGGCTAAAATGTTATATATTATGTTGGAGTATGCTGCTTATATTTACTGCAAGTACAATAACATACATGAGAACTTCAAATACGGTTGGGATGTGAGAGCAATGCCTCCGCGATATAGTACGGAGGGTAATTTTATAATTTTCATATATTTAGAATTTAGTATAAATATATATAATATAATTTTAATTTTTATATAGTGAAATTTTAGCTACTTACCCCGTAGATATAGACACATCATCAAATCACATAAATTTTTTGTGTTTTTCTCTCTTGTTCTTGTTCTTGCTATTTGATTACATTATATTATTGCTTCATCCACAACACTCCATTCTCGAGATAGTTTAACTTGATAATTTTTAATATGAACATACAAGTATATTCATCTCCTACTACACTTGTCACACTATCAAATTAAATCAAGCTTTGCTAACATGTGTCTTGATTTGCATTCAGACAAATACATGTAAGTGGCGTTTGTTTCACTGGTTTTGCAGTTACAATGTAACTTGAGTTACGATGTAATTACAAAACCAACGTTTGTTTGGATGTAACTTGGCTGATTGTAACTTTGAAATCTGTGAGTGGTGTATTTGGTCTACATCCAAATTGGTTGTAAGGCCAAATACATCACTTGAGGTTACGTCATGCCATGCATGTGGCCTTCTGATATAAAAAAATACATAATGTTATAATCATAATAATCACAATATTATTATTATTATTATTATTATTATTATTGTTTTATTATTATTATTATTATTATTATTATTATTATTATTATTATTATTATTATTATTATTATTATTATTATTATTATTATTATTATTATTGTTTTAGTGTTATTATTATTCTTATTATTGTTATTATTATTATTATTATTATTATTATTATTATTATTATTATTATTATTGTTGTTATTGTTATTGTTATTATTATTATTATTATTATTATTATTATTATTATTATTATTATTATTATTATTATTATTATTATTATTGTTATTATTATTATTATTACTATTATTATTATTATTATTGTTTTTTATTATTATTATTATTATTATTATTATTATTATTATTATTATTGTATTATTATTATTATTATTATTATTATTATTATTATTATTATTATTATTATTATTAACTTGAAAGCCAAAAACACGCTTTCAAATTCCAGATTTACAAATCCCTCCAACCAAACATGACAAATTCCTCATGTACAAGATTTTCACACCTAACCAAACACCATATTTAACTGCATTGTATTTCGAAATACATGTATTTCAAGTTACAATGTAACTGTAAATCCACTGCATTTCCAGTTACATCTAACCAAACGCCACCGTAACTTCAAATAACCACCCATTCTCCACTTTTCAATAATTTATTGAAGTTTTCATATATAATGGATGTAGCCAGTTCAAAATTGGTGTTCTAATCAAAGGAATACATTTACATGCGCTGTTCTCACATGGTATGGTATGCATTTATTGATGAAAAAGCTGGAGCAGAGAATGCACATATCAGGACCAATGATGGGCCTTCAGTGCAAATAGATCATGTGCCCCCCAAGATACCAATCAATGAACCTACCAATTAGCACAGATCCACAAGAGAGAATTTTGTAGGCACTGAAAGTTACATTAAGTCCAGCCTTTAATTAACAAAAAAAAAAAAAAACTCAGGCTCAAATTGTGCCCACAAAATCAGCAGAATGAGCTGTAAAGCAGAATTTCACAGTATGTTAGTAAACCAGTCTTCTTCAACAGCCTTCTTCAAAGGTGTTTCGTTATTATTACCTGTTTGAAGGAAGGGTGTGAAGACTCAGACAAGTGACTGAAGCTTCGCTTTAAGATCATGATGCATGAATATCTCCGTGTTATTTGCAGAAATACCTTGTTTGACCAACAGATGCTAGATCTTGTGGGTACTGCAACCAGCATCCTCTGATGTGAGATTCTCCTTCCAGTTTTCATATTCTAAACCACCGAACACCAATTGTTTAATCCCTACAAAACTGTTTGGACAAAGAAAAGGACCTGAATTTCGGCGTATGTGAATGTAAAGAACAAATACCTGAACACTAGTAGAGCAATAAAATGTGAGCTGGCTCTGATATGTGATTGTGATGCTACTTTTCTTTGGAATAGCAAATACCATACTCACAGAAATGTGACTAGAGTTAATCTAACAACTCTTGGATACTAATAAGTTTAGTGACTGTATTATCATAAATATGTAAATGGTGGCTCAAAACAAAAGTTACTGACCTGAAGATGTCAGTTTCTAATAAGCTTCCACAGAGAACGAAATATCAACATGTGTTTATAAGGTAAGCTAGGGCACTGGGTAACGGAGTCCAGGTGGTAAGCTGATAGAGAAGCAAAAGATCACATTGAAGGGAGTGGTGCAAACACCATCAGCATAATACAAGATGTGAATGATGTCTTCTGTTTATAGGAGTGTTGGACCAACACTTGATTTCCGCAAGATGACACAGGGTTCAAGGGGAATGACAGTAAAATAACATGGCAAGATCCGCAATCTCAAGAACAAATTTTTCTAAATGATCTTCTAATGTTAGCTACTTTTGAAGAGCCAAGAATCTACTAAAAGAATCATCATCAGTGAGAATTGGATCCAAGAGTAACAAAGAAATATTGTAAAAACATCTAGCTCAGGCTTAGAATTAAATTGGCATGAATGCAGAAAGATGCCAGGAAAAGAGGAATAGACTTTACTCAGAACTTATGTTAACCAAGGCATTTATCAGCACATCCAAAAGCAATGTTTCAGCGGTTCCAATATCAACCCTGTGAAAATTGAAGTACCTTTAATCAGAAACTGAAGTGACCTCTGCAGGGTTCATAATCTAAAAACTGTGTGTGTGTGTGTGTGTGTGTGTGTGTGTGTGTGTGTGTGTGAGAGAGAGAGAGAGAGAGAGAGAGAGAGAGAGAGAGAGAGAGAGAGAGAGAGACCATATGCGTGCTAAATTGTCCTGAATCTCCAGGTCACCGATGTTGTAAAAGGTAGTTGGTGTCACATTTGCACCATAAATAGCATCATAACTTGGCCTTTTATTTTCCAAAGGTGCTTGTGATAACTGCAGGATGCAGGGACCAAGTGTGTTAAGTTTTATGAACATTAATTTACATAAAGAATGTCGAGTAGCAAATATTGCACATTGAAAAAAAAAAACAAATGTACAAGAATGCTCTGCTAACTCAGAAACCATGCTGTTTACCTAATTAGGTTGTCATCTTATTTACTACTGGAGCAAGTTTAAAAGAGGAACCAGGACAGAACTGAAATGTCCCCTAGGGCCATAAATTAATACATATTTAGATCTCAGAAGCAGAAAGTTGGAACTAGCTCTCTCTATGTTCCCCTCATAAAAAAAAAACATGAAAATAGATAGATGCAAAACAAAAAAAGTGTCAGTTAGCCTTAGGAGAAGCAAATTGTCTGGAGAATTAACTGATCAGAGACATTCATGACTAGATTAATATACTCCCAATCATATACTTGTCTAAGAGAGCAAATGTAGAGTCTCTATCAAGTCTTCAGAAAATGAAAATTCTTGATCCGTCAAATTGTACTCCAAAATTGAGATAAGCATAAAGAAACGAAAGTTACCTGCATGTTCATAGAATTGCATCCCCCAAGACGCCCTATGATATACCATGAGCGGATAGTCTGCCCATAAAACACATTGATTAGTACAGTGAAGGGACTTAGATAAGTTACAATAAAGACCGAGTGGGTTCACTCACATCACAGATTAATTTTATGTCTTTCGGGAGTGGAACATTGTAGAACTCAAACCATATAAAGGAATTTGAAAAATCAAACCTGGCATGCACCGACAATAAGAGACAGGTTAATCAAAAACAGTCTGAAATTATTACACCAATTCTAAAGCTGTAAACACAAATACCTCATGCAAATGCAATCTGCTTGTAAGATGAAACAGTGCAATTTGATTAAAAATAAAATAAAGGTTGATGATTATCTGCAAAGAATTCTAGTACATTTAGTATGTCAAAAGAAGTTTATTTAAGCAGAGCCGCGGAGTTTCATGTTCAACTCAGATCCAAAACTATGACACACGAAAGGACGGGAAACAAACACAAAAATTGTACTAAATCATCCCAAGGAACTGAAAGTATTAAGGAAAGAAATCAGCACAATCAAGAGCCTCATAACTGAAATGATTCTAGATTGATATGTCATCATGTAATTATCTTTATTTCTATTTACAGTCCTAGAATTGTGGATCGTAGCTAGAATTGTGGATCGTGATAGCTAGATAGAATTCATGTATAAATGTATGCTCCTGTACAATTGTTGATTTAAGAAATTTTCTTCACAAACATATCAAATTCTTTTATGGTACCAGAGCAAATCGTTCTTGAGACCTAAAGAATCCAAACCAAGCATCAAGACATTACCTCATGGGCGAGGAAGGCATTCTGAAATTGGAGGCCGACAAGAAAGGGTCTGCAGTTTCACATACCTCAGAACCATGGGAGAAGCCAAGCCATTCTCTCTACATACACTACACGGATCAAGCTGGAGTTGTTCTTGTCCCACAACTTCTGATGGAAGATAATTACACTCATTGGACACAATCGATGACAATGGCCTTAACGATCAAGAACAAGAAAGGACTTGTTGATGGATCGATCAAGAGACCCTCCCATAATGAGGCAGAGCAACAACAATGGGATAGAGTGGACATGCTAGTCAAAGCATGGCTCCTTGCATCCATGTCGAAGGAGATATCAAAGAGTGTCAGGCATTGCGGCACTGCAAGAGCTATGTGGCTCGAATTAAAGGAGAGATTTTCTCATACCAACACAGTTCAATTATTCCAAATCGAAAAAGCAATTCATGATTGTGAGCAAGGCACCACCTCTGTTACCACATTCTTCACAAAGCTAAAGGCGCTATGGGATGAAAAAGATTCTGTTTGTGCATTTCCTGCTTGCACGTGTGAGGCAGCTGCAGAGATAAGGAAGTACATGGAGACACAAAAGACTATGCAGTTTTTGATGGGGCTGAACGATCACTTTGCTTCAATTCGAAGCAATGTTATCGGCTTGGATCCCTTACCTGAACTTAACAAGGCATACTCCACAGCCTTGCGCCATGAGAAGCAAGCAGAGGTATCAAATGGCAAGGCTGTAGCGCCGATGGAAGCTACTGCATTTGTTGCCAAGAAATTCAATAAAGGCACCAGTCAGAAGGAGAATTAAGATGTGAGATTTGTAATTACACAAATCAAAGCACTAAGAATTGCCGTGCGCATCTCAAATGTACCACTTACAATGGACAAGGTCACACTCAAGAGTACTGTCGTGCACAACTTAAGTGCACTCACTGCAATGGGAAGGGCCACATGCAAGAGACTTGTCGAAGAAAGAGGAATGCCAAAGCCAACCAGACAAGTTCTTCAAGCAATGGTGAGTGCTTTCCTTTGTCAAGGAATGAGTGCCAACAAATGTTGGGGTTTTTGAGCAAAATAAAGAATGGAGCAGGGACCTCAAATGGAGATCAGTTGCTTGAAATGCTAGGCGCAGGCAAGGAATCTGCGGTCAATGTGGTTGGTAACATTCCTAACTATGAGGAAATCTCAGGTAAAGTAAATGCTATTTATCAAAATAAAGGAACATCCATATGGATCCTTGATAGTGGTGCCAGTGACCATATAGTCTGTGATTTTTCCTTGCTCACCACATCCAAGCCCACACACAATCATTTTGTTAAATTGCCTAATGGAACCAAACTCAAAGTCTCCCACATTGGAACGGTCACATTCACTTCTGAATTCATTCTCCATAATGTGCTATGTGTCCCCAATTTTTATCTCAATCTCATCTCGATTCGAAACTCACATTTGATTCATTTTATATCACCATCTTTCTAAGACAAATCTGTATTGTTCAGGACCTACAATCGGGGAAGACGATTGGGACGGGAATTGAGGATGAAGGACTCTACTACCTCAGATTTTCCAAGGAAGGAATATGGAATATAGTGAACTCCCCATCACCCGACCTATGGCATCAAAGGCTTAGACACCCGTTAAGCAAAGTATCATCTTTATTTTCTTTTCCAGCAAATAAATCTTGCAATGCACGTACTTGTTCAATTTGTCCTTTAGCTAAGCTTACCAGACAAAGTTTTCCTTTAAGCAATACCATCAGTCATTCTTGTTTTGAATTAATTCATGTGGACGTATGGGGGGGGGGGGGTATCATGTTCCTACATTCTCTGGGCAAAATTCTTCCTCACTATTGTCGATGACCATTCCCGAGCCACCTGGGTCTATCTCATGAAACACAAATCATAAGCAAGAGGCCTTCTCATCCAATTCATAAATTTAACTGAAAACCAATTCAACAAGAGAGTCAAAACAGTTAGGAGTGATAATGGTCCAGAGTTCAAATGTCCAGAATTTTATTCCCCTAAGGGTATTCTCCACCAAACCAGTTGCGTCAATACCCCACAACAAAATGGAGTTGTTGAGCGCAAACACAGACATTTGTTGACTGTTGCGCGAGCCTTACTTTTTCAGGCACATTTACCTAAAGAATTCTGGGGTGAAGCCATTCTTACAGCAACATATCTCATCAATCGGACCCCCACTCCTCTTCTTCAAGGTAAAACTCCATTTGAGAAACTTTTCGATAAAGTGCCAAATTATTCTCATCTCTAAGTTTTTGGATGCAAGTGCTTCACATCTACACATCCACTCAGACCCACAAAATTTGACCCAAGAGCAAAAGAATGCGTGTTTCTTGGCTATCCCTGTGGACAGAAAGGACATAAAGTCTTTAGTTTGCATGATCAAAAGTTCCTAGTTTCTAGGGACGTGATTTTTCATGAAGATGAGTTTCCATATAAACATGATACCCATCACTCTTTACCTTTCCATACATGTGATTCTCTACCTTTAATCCTCTTGTTTCCTTCTCCAACTCAAATACCTCCCATTGATGATGATATCCCTCCACAAAATCCTCTAGTTACTTTAGATCCCACCTCTCCCACTATATCTTCATCAAGTCAACCTCTTTCACATTCAACTCCTTCCGCTGACATTCAATCACCAGATTCTCTTAATATTCCTCATGAAAACACATCCCCACCAATTACGTCTCCAGATTCCTCACCTCAAATCCACCCAGAACCACTTCGCCGGTCTACTCGACCAACAAGACCTTCCACTACATTGCAGGGCTTCCATATTGAGGCGGTACTTCCCTCACGTCCCGGTCCGTCGGCTTCCTCAACTGAGGTCGAACAAACAGGTACCACCACTCACCCTATTTCAAATGTCTTGTATTATAATCATCTTTCTCCTAACCACAAAGCCTTCACAGCCAAAATTTCTATTGAAAAAGAACCTAGAAATTTTTCACAGGCCTTCTTGGATCCCAAATGGAGAAGAGCAATGAGTGACGAGATCACAACCTTGCAAAATAATAATACATGGAGTTTGGTGCCACCTCTCTCTCACAAAAAGCCAATTGGATGCAAATGGGTTTACAAGATCAAATACAACCCGGATGGCAGTGTTGAACGATATAAATCTCGTTTAGTGGCCAAGGGGTACAGTCAAGTTGAAGGTATTGATTACAGAGAAACTTTTGCACCAGTAGCCAAGCTCACAACAGTCCGAGTGCTTCTTAGTATTGCTTCAATACAGGGATGGCATCTCCATCAATTGGATGTCAATAATGCATTTTTAAATGGTGATCTTTATGAAGATGTGTACATGCGGTTACCACCTGGATTTGGACACAAGGGGGAGCATAGAGTCTGCAAATTACATAAATCACTATACAGCTTGAAGCAAGCTTCAAGGCAGTGGTTTTTGAAGCTCACCACTGCACTCCTAGTCGATGGATTTCGACAATCTTGGTCAGATTACAGTCTCTTCGTACGGGCATCACAAGGCAAATTTCTTGCCCTCCTGGTATATGTTGATGATGTTATATTAGCAGGAAATAGCATTCAAGACATTGAAGAGACGAAGCAATCTCTTGCCAAGCAATTCAAACTCAAAGACATGGGAAAGTTAAAATATTTTCTGGGGATTGAAGTAGCAAGATCGAAGGCAGGCATAGTGTTGTGCCAAAGAAAATACGCCTTGGAAGTGCTAGAAGACGCAGGCTTTCTTGGTTCAAAACCTTCAAATTTTCCTGTTGAACAGAACTTGTCATTAACGCGAGATGATGGTGAGTTATTGCAAGATGCTTCACAGTATAGGAGGTTGGTTGGGAGGCTCATCTACCTCACGATCACAAGACCTGACCTTGTTTATGCAGTACACATTCTAAGTCAATACATGGACAAACCGCGTCAACCACATTTGGATACAGCTCACAAAGTTCTACGCTACATCAAATATTCACCAGGCCAAGGTATTTTTCTCGCCTCTCACCGGTTCATCAGAACTCGAGCCTCTTGTGATGCGAGTAGGCAAGGTGTAAAGATACGAGACGTTCTACAACAGGTTATTGTATCTTTCTAGGTAATTCATTGATATCTTGGAAGACTAAGAAACAGACCACCGTCTCTAGATCGAGTGCTGAGGCGGAGTATCGATCAATGGCTACAACTTGTTGTGAGGTTACATGGTCACTCAATATTTTGAAGGATTTGAACGTTGATTATAAAGTTGTTGTTCCATTATTTTGTGACAATCAAGCAGCCATTCACATTGCTTCCAATCCAGTTTTTCACGAACGAACGAAGCACATTGAGATTGATTGCCATGTTGTCCGTGAGAAGGTACAAAGGGGCATTGTCAAAACCTTTCACATCCGAACACATGAACAACCTGCAGATTTGTTTACCAAGCCCTTGAGTTCCAAGCAGTTCACCTTGTTCTTGAGCAAGTTGGGTTTAATCAACATACACACCAACTTGAGGGGGAGTATTAAGGAAAGAAATCAGCACAATCAAGAGCCTCATAACTGAAATGATTCTAGATTGATATGTCATCATGTAATTATCTTTATTTCTATTTACAGTCCTAGAATTGTGGATCGTAGCTAGAATTGTGGATCGTGATAGCTAGATAGAATTCATGTATAAATGTATGCTCCTGTACAATTGTTGATTTAAGAAATTTTCTTCACAAACATATCAAATTCTTTTAGAAAGGAATAGCAGTTTGTTAGGACTAAACCATCCTCAGCAGCCAACTTTCAAATGTTCAATCTGAAACCTGTTGTTTAAGCCTAAACTGATGTTTGCATACTACTTTACTGTATCTATGTTTACCACATTTCACCTTCCCCCTATTCAAACAATTGTCTTGCTCGAATAGATTCTAAGTGCTTTTATCCCAATGCTTGCCACTCTCTAACAGGAAGGGTACAGAAACATATTCAGCAATAGATATATGACATGAAGATAGTCACAAGTCCAAATTAAGTTTTCTAACAATGTACATCTCATGTAACAATCCAAACAAAGTTCTGACTGAGTGACAAACTCCATAAATCTATCCTATAACCATTTAATTAGATCAACTGCTGAGAGACATGCAGTTTATCCAAACTCACTTATTAAACACGACCTTCATGGGCTTGGCAGAACCGGTCTTCGCGTGCAATATCTTGCTCCTCTTCTTCCTGATCCTCTCTTCCACCTGACGATAAAAACAACACAGATTGGAATCAAATCAAGGCAAATCAAACTAAAGGAAACATCCAAGAAATCAATACTCGAGCTTGAGCCTTCTGGGGGTCATCCACACAGCTCCCAAGAATCTCCGCGAACTCCGGGTCTCTATCGTAATCCTTCTCTCCTTCTTTCCCCCTGAACGCATTCGGATACGAGAACTCATCAGCTTCTAGATCTTCCCCTTCTTCTCCATCTTCTTCTTCTTCTGAGACCACTTCTGCTTCTTTGATATCTTCTAGGGTTTCAACCCGTCGTTCTCTTCGAGCACTGGCGATGGGTGCTGAGGTTCGAGGTTGGATGCAGAACTGGAGAAGAGAAGGAGGGTACCTAAGAGGAGGAGGAAGAGAGGGAGAGAAGGTAGAGAGGTTGCTGGGGAGAAGGATCGAGCTCTGGAGGTGGATTCGGATAAGCATCTTCTCCTCCGCTTTGGTTTGCAGCTTGGAGTCGCAGGGGAATGCGAGGGATGAAAGCGAGCGAAGCGAGTAGTGGCCTTTTAGATTTTTATTAGTTTGCCCCTTAAGAAGTTTGTAATTTTTACTAATTTTTGCATATATAGAGAAAATCCCCCTTTTTTATAATTACAATTAGGTCTCTGAAAACTTCACTGTTATTATATAGACCTCACTCTATTAGGTGGAACTCTCACCCCATGTTTAAAAATGGGTTACTCATGTCAAAAAGTTAAAGCCTCGGAGAGATAAGTTAGGGCTTTTGACCATCAAACTTGGTTTGAACAAGCTTGAGACCTCTGTGATTTAGGTATTTCTCCTGTGAATGTTTATGGTTTTCAAATACTTCCCTTGAATTTTTAAAGAACTGCCAAAGATGCAACATAGAGCCATGTTACCCAAACAATAAAATTGATTTGCCTCCAGATTGTCCAATTACCAACTAACGCATGAGGCATGATTTTGCTCAAGTGATATAATTAAATTGCAATATTATGGATGTAAGTTACTGCAGATAAAGAAGAACATATCATACATCCAAAAGAATCAGATAAAACAATTAAGCCCTAAAATTCAGAGAACAAAATCAATCACCTTTTTCCAAAAGCTTCAAGTTGATCGCAAGGGTACCTCATTGGATGAATGCAATATAAACTCCCCAAAGAAAGAGTAGATTAAAGACAACGAGAGCAAGAGCTGACAAGCAAACTCCCAACAGACGTCTGCAAAATCGACCCCAAGCTACAGTCCCTAGCAGAACCAACGTTGTGCCAAAAAGAAGAGGATATCATTCATAGTCATATAGAGATCAAGAAGGGAGCGGGAGTTGAGAGATGGTGCACCTAAAACTGGGAGTAATGCGAGGAGGGAGAGGGGAGTAAGCAGGGAATGGTGATGAGTGCAGATTGGGAGAGGAGGACGAAGGAGTAGCAGACGAGAGAGGAGAGGACTAGGTCATGTGTCGATCTCCGGTGCCTCTGAACTCGAGATCAAGCCCCGATGAAGAAATCTAGGTGGGCAAGAGCTAGAGACATGCGCCAGGGTTTCCTAAAAAGAGGTTTTATTATGTTTGGAGTTTGGTTTTATTTCAAGAATGGCACCGTCTTTTCCATCCTTGGAATATAATTTTTTTTCCGTTTTCCGTTTTCACACATTATTTATTTTCCGTATTTTCGCGTAAATGGGCACACCAAACGCGTTTTCGTGTTTTCCTCATTTTCATGAAAATGAAAAATACGAAAACGCCTAAACCAAACATGCCCTGATTATAATTACAAAAATACAATAAGTTTTTTTTTTGTAAAAATAATTAAGATAAACAAGGTGAATTTAATTAGTAGAAAATACCAAAAATAGATATTTGTTGTTATAGGGGAAAATATATGAGGACACATGGTATGATCATAAGCACCAAAATGAGATACCAACTGTCATCATAACCATCCTGTCATCCGACGAGGGAGGATGGATTCTAAAAGATCCTGAAAGCTGACAACTCGGGTTGTAAATGGGTCGAGCTGTATCGGATTGGGCCTAGCTCGAGCTCAAAATTAAGAGCTCAATTATAATTTTGAAAGCTCGAACTCGGCTCGATTTAGCTCGAAATTAAGAACTTATTTTATATATTAATATTCATTAATATCAATATTAATATTAAATTTTGAGCTTTCGAGCTGAGCTTTGTCGAGCAAAACTTGAAATTGAAGCTTGAGCTCGGCTTGAAAGCTCGAAATTCCGAGGCGATCTTGAACTGTTCACGAACAACTTATCATTTGGCATCCCTACTAGCAACTAACAATGTCAAAATTGGCAACTAACGGTCTCTAGGCTATAAAGGGAGGTCATCGGGTTATGAAAAAGGTAACTTAAATTCTGATTCCACTGAGATTGATTGCTAGTTGAAGCATCACTCTCTTTTTCTCTCTGAATCCTCTCTAACTCTCTTTCTCTCTTCTCTTTTTTGTGTCCCTAACTTGAGCGTCATAGCGATTTTAGGAGGAGACGTTGATCCTACGAAGCTAAAGGACTGAATTAGAGAAGTCGTCGATTATAACCAATCTCTCCCTTAAAATCAACTGAAGCATTTCAACCTTCACCGACCTCTCTCACTCGTTTATTCTCTAATCCCTAGATCTTTGGTTTTAATAAACTGTATACATACTAACAAAAAAAAGGAAAATTTTTAAAAAAAAAACAAAAAAAAACTATGTGGTTTCATAGATTTGCAAAATAGGGACATAGTTTTTTTTTCCCGTTAAAAACCTTGTGGTTTCTCCGACTAACAAAAAGCGGAAAAACCGTCAATGATGTTAACCCCTGCTTAGTTGGCAGGGGCATTTTATATTCCTTTATGCTACATTGGCATCTACTTTAGGTGATTTTAAAAAATGCCTATGCCAACTAAACATGGGTTAACACCGTTGATGATTTTTTCCTTTTTCTGTTAGCTCGAGAAACCACAAGATTTTTTATTTTTTTTAAAAAAAAAACTATGTCCTTGTTTTGCAAATCTCTGAAAACACATATATATATATATATATTTTTGGGTAAATTTAAAAAAAAAAAAATCCTTGTGGTTTCATATATTTGCATATAGGAAAAGTGTTTTTTTTTTCAAAAAAACCTTATGGTTTATCCGGTTAAAAAAAAAAGAAAAACCGTTAACTCCTATTAACAACGTTAAGTTGGCAAGGGCATTTTTGTTAAATTTTGTAAAATAGATACAAAAAATTACATGAAAATTGCTCTAAATTGGATTTCTTTCAAATCTCCATCGGTTTGAGAGATCAAAACAAAAAATGGTAAAAAATACCCCTGCCAACTAAGCATAGGTTAACACCGTTAATGGGAGTTAACTTTTTTCTTTTTTTTTTTTTGTTAACGAGAGAAACCACAAGATTTTTTTCGAAAAAAACCACTTTCCCTATTATACAAATATACGAAACCACATAGATTATTTTTGAAATTTACCCCTTTTTTTAAAATTTTCCCTAAAAAAAATACAAATAATTCTCAAAATATTATCCATAGTTTTCACTCGAGAAACCCAATTAACTTGAAATTAAAACACCTTTAAAATACAATTTTGAGCATGGTTTGATGATTCAATGATTA
Source organism: Dioscorea zingiberensis (assembly GCA_026586065.1). Lineage (NCBI taxonomy): Eukaryota > Viridiplantae > Streptophyta > Magnoliopsida > Dioscoreales > Dioscoreaceae > Dioscorea > Dioscorea zingiberensis. The sequence goes on from CM048818.1 coordinate 62,897,687, forward strand.
AAATCATTTAAATTATCTAATAGTCTCTAGTACTATTTATGCACTATTAACCTTTATACTCTACCCACCCAAAATCCTATTTATACTAAGTCCCTACACACCCCAACCCAAGGACCCTAGGCAATTAAAAACTATTCAAAAGATAAACAGTTAAATATGTATTTTATTATTTTATTTATTTATTAATTATTTTTTTTTGAAGGAAAACAAAGCATATGAAAAATAGATAAATGGTCAGAGAGGAACGAAGAAACCAGCTTTGAAGAGTTGCTCTGTTATGCGTTTTGGACTTGTAGTTCAGCTCAACCATCGCTCCAATGGCGTCTTCTCTCTCCAAAGCCATTACTGCACGGCCCCCCACCTTCACCCGCCGCTCTCCTCTCTCCCTCCCCGCCCGTCCCCGCGCCAAATCCACCAAGCCCACGCTCAGCTCATCACCCTCGGCCTCGCCACCCGCCGAGCCCCCATGTCCCACCTCCTTGCGCACTGCGCGCTCTCCCCCGCCCTCCCCCCTTCCTACCCCATCACCATCTTCAATCTTATTGATATCCCTAACCTCTTCGCCACCAACAATCTCCTCCGCTACCTTTCAAGGAGCCCCGACCATGAAAAGAGCCTCCTTTTCTATTCCCAACTCCGCCGCCAGTCCATGACCACCAACAACTACACCTATCTGTACACCTATCCGTTTCTCCTCCACGCCTGCAGTCGCAATGCGGTGCTCTCCGAAGGCCAGCAGGTGCACTCTCATGTGGTGAAACTCGGGCTTGATTCGGATTTGTTTGTTCGAAATGCTCTGATTCATTTCTATAGTGCTTGCTGCAAGATAGAGTTGTCGAGGAGGGTGTTTGATGAGTGCCCGTGGCAGCGGGATGTGGTTTCTTGGAATGCGATGCTGGCCGGGTACGCAAGGAGTGGAAGGGTCGATGTTGCTGAGGAGGTGTTTGAGTTAATGCCTGAGAGGGATGTGATTTCTTGGAGTAGCATGATCATGGGTTATGTTCAAAATGGGATTTTGGAGAAGGGGCTGGAGGTTTTCAGGCAAATGATTGGCAGGGGACTGATGGTAAATGAGGCTACTTTGGTGACCGTTTTATCAGCTTCAGCTCAGTTGGGATTGCTTGAATATGGGAGGTTCGTTCATAGTACAATAAAGGATTTGAAGTTTCCCATCAGTGTTGCTCTTGGCACTGCACTGGTGGACATGTATGCAAAATGTGGATGTATTGATATCTCAAGACAGGTTTTTGGTGAACTGCTGGAAAGAGATGTATTTGCTTGGAACGCAATGATTTGTGGGTTGGCGACGCATGGACTAGGAAGGGAAGCTCTGAAGCTATTTGAAAATTTCATCAGGGAAGGATTATGTCCGGCAAGTGTGACATTTGTTGGAGTCTTGAATGCTTGTAGCCGTGCTGGATTAGTAGCGGAAGCCCGGCGGCATTTTGAGTCAATGGTAAAGGATTATGGCATTGAGCCAGAGATGGAACACTATGGATGCATGGTCGATCTCTTAGGTCGTGCTGGTCTTGTCTCAGAGGCCCTTGAGTTGATTGAATCAATGAAGGTACCGCCAGACCCTGTTTTATGGGGGACATTACTGGGGGCTTGCAAAATGCATGGATTAGTGGACTTAGGAATCACCATAGGCAAGAAGTTGATTGAGTTAGAGCCTGGTCATGATGGGCATTATGTTCTTCTAGCTGGCATCTATGCAAAGGCAAGAAAATGGGAAGATGTCATTGCAGTTAGGAAATTGATGTCTAACCGAGGTACCAATAAGGTAGCTGGTTGGAGCTTGATTGAGGCCAATGGAAGTGTGCATAAGTTTGTGGCAGGGGACAGAGAGCATCAGCAATCCACAGGCATTCATAAGATGCTTGAAGTAATTAACCAGAGGTTGGCTGATGCCGGATACAGGCCAGATGTCACATCAATCTTGCATGATATCGGTGATGAGGAGAAGGTGCATGTGATCAAGGAGCATAGTGAACGATTGGCAATTGCTTTTGGTATAATGGTAATTGAGCTAGGTTGTCCTATTCGAATTGTGAAGAATCTGAGGGTGTGTGGGGATTGTCATGAGTTCAGTAAGATGGTATCAAAGGTGTTTGAAAGAGAGATCATTGTGAGAGATGGCAGTAGGTTTCACCATTTCAAGGAAGGGAAATGTTCTTGCTTGGATTATTGGTAGGGAAATTCCTTGCCTTTGGCTCGTCTATGTCATAGCCATGTTGATGACAAACAATATGATGCCATGAAAAGAAAAGTTTTGTAAGTATTATCATCTTATGTTTAGTTTTGCCATTATTTCCATGTGGCATGTTAAGCTGGGTATGAGCTATCATTAGTTTTCAGTATTCTGACTCAAACTAACATATCCAAAAGACATTGCTTTGTTCTCTTCCTTGTGAATGAAACTAATATTTTATTTGGTTTAGACATCTGTCCCATTTGAATATTTGTGTGGGGTGGTAAATTGTGGTTACTCTGTCACTTCGATTTGAACTTCTGTACCTGTTTAACCCATACAGTTTATCTTCAGCAGTTCCTTCTTGTTTGTAGGACATTCATGGGTTAAGAAAGCTTTGATTTCTTACAGATTTCTTTTTATTGCTTCGAGTGATTGCAGTCATATGAGAACCCATAAAGGAAGGTGTTTTTGGCACTCTGGGACTGTCCCATTCAGACATCCACATCCACATTTAGATGGCCCTGTCCCCGGCCCCTGTTCCCTATTGGATTGGTTGTGTAGATGAGGTAATAAATACTCTGTTGGACTGCTTTGTTTAATTCTCTAATTCCAGATCATGGGTCTTTATCGTTATTGTCTAATTTACTAATCTTACAGATAATTACTGTCAACTAGTTGATAATACCCAACCTAGCCAAACAAGCAGTTTATGTATTTGCTAGCTTGCCGATTTGTTTATTTGCTTGGAAATACACGTTGCCTTTTAATTTTTTTCAATCCTATTCCCAGTTTAACTAACAAATAAAATGATGCTTATATACATTTACCTTGTGTTTCGGGTGCATTTACTTGTCATCATAGCAAACCTATTTTACCTTAACTTTTTTCTGGGAGTCAGAGGACAGAGCTTCATTCGGAAATCAACTGGCTGATTACCAATGGATGATGAGTGATGCGAATGTGAGAATTTTGTTGTAGCCTTTTTATCTCGAAAATAACTTGTGTTGTAAAATGTAAATACTTTTTTATTAGCTTAAATAAAACCATTGTTTTTCTTGTGTATGTGATTCTTTTGGTTTTATACATTGATGTTGCATACTAAAGGTTATGATATTTTGTGAAATTGTGCTAATTTTCTCATCTTTAAATGAATTGCTGCCTTACTACAGTCTGGGAAAGTATGAATGAAATGAGTAAATCTTTAACATTAGACTGCAAATTTTTGCTTGTTGTGAATGGATTGAGCCATTGAGGGGAAATTAGATAGATATATAAATAGAGAACAAAAAGGAAATTATTTTCATGTAATAAATTGAAAGAAGTAAAAAATCAATTACTTTTTGCTTATTTTATTCCAGATTTTCTGGTCTTTCTTCCCTTTAATCCAAAATAGGTGTCTTTAGATGGAGAAAGATTGCAGAAAATAAAAGATAACAATGAATGAGATGGATGAAGAAATAAAAAACAAGAAAGAGATGACATAAAAGAAATTGACTTACTTTTCTTTCAGTCAATTCACATCAAGTTTCCAACAAACTTAAAAGATCAACAAGAAGTGTGATGCCTATCAGCCATTGGATGACACACATCATCTGAAAACGGCTTATAAATGTTAAATTAATTCTTAATTAAACTCTGACACGTAAAAAACTAAAAGTTTAAGCAATTAAGTCCTATTGCACACCATGTCATTAATGTCAACATTTTCATATTTGGTGCAGCTAATGTCAATTTTAATAAGATAAATTAATTTAACAGTGTTTTTATCCAAACAATTACTTTTGGTTGGATTGTCAATTATAATAGTACATGATTCAAATGAGCTGATTTCATTAGCAATTAATTAATCAATTTCTGCTAAAAAAAAATCCAGGAGTTGATACTTTTTTTTTTGGAATAAGGCGATAAGCACCTCTTGAAGAATTTGAGGGCGTGTAATAGGAGTTGGTACCAGCACGTGTAGCAGATTTGAGGTACTGCTTATCATCTTATAAGAACATGAATTTGATCCTAGGTTATCCATGGGAGAATCCCATCTCTTAACAGGGCGCTGCATAATAGTGGCCATCGATTGGTTTCAGGAGTTGATACTGGATGCATGTAATGTAACTAGAAATAAATTGAGAGTTTTCCAAGGGGTAAAAAGAAATGTTGGTCCTCGTTGTCAAGGGTGGTCCTTTTCTGGGTTCCTTTCTCCGGTCTTTTAGAGCACACCTAGCCTTCTTTGACAACTTGGACGACTGTCTTCGCTCACGTGTTCCGGTTTCGCACGCCGAGAGTCTCGCGGTGCTGCGGATCGGATCCCCCACAGACCCGCTAGCGACCCGAGAGAGGGCTCCATCTCGGGCACTCCAAAGCTCTCGGCGGCGATGGATCTACTGCCAGGGGAGGGCGGAGGCGCGCCGTCGATGGTCCGACGGCAGGGGTTCCGGTCGCTGAAGCTGGTGAGCATCGCCATGGACGAGCTGCTCCCGGTGGAGCCCGTAGGCGTCGAATATGGCATCCTTAACAATGGACTCTCCTACTACGTCCGCTCCACCCCCAAGCCTCGTATGCGCTGCCCTCGCCCTCGCGGTCAAGGTCGGGTAAGTCGCTTTTTGATCCTGTATTCAATTCCTTGTTGCTTGGTAGTTCTCTACTTTTTTAGAATTGTGATTCATTTTGTAGAGTTGGTATCAGTGATGGCTTTCAGTAATGCGTTGTTTGTCATCTCCAGTAAGCTGAAATTTCTATTTTGGGAGTGGGTTTCGTCTAAAAGGGTTTTGAGGAATTTTGAACTTGGGAGTGATGTTGTAATGTTTCGAATTGGGAGAATTAGTGATGCTTGAAACCTGCTATTTAACTATTGATATATATCACTCGCCTCAATTATGTTTATTTTGCCCTAGCTTGTTGTGCCTTGCATTAGTTTTCCTCTTGAGTCATGGCTCTGATTCCTCATAATTCGAGAAAGTTGAGGGTTCGAAGCTGAATATTGTTATCTGATTTCCTTTGTTTATTTGAAAAGAAATATTAAATCTCATCTTTAGTGTGCCACTGCAGACCCAGATTAATGGCCCTTTCTTTTCCTTTGTATTTGCCTTAAGCTTGGTCACAGTCATTTTGGTACTATCGTTTAAAAAGTTAATTTCATTGGGTATTTTGCAGCTCAGTTTTGGAAGAAGAGGAGGAGCGCGGAGTTGCTCACATTGTTGAGCACCTTGCTTTCAATGCAACAAAGAAATATACAAATCATGATATTGTTAAGTTTCTTGAAAGCATTGGGGCTGAGTTTGGTGCTTGTCAGAACGCACTCACTTCTTCTGATGAAACCATATATGAATTGCTTGTTCCAGTAGACAAGCCTGGTCTCCTATCCAAAGCCTTATCTGTTTTGGCTGGAATTCAGTTCTGAGGTAAATTTACCTATGTATGGCATTTTGCTGTATCCACAGTTTGCATTATGCAGATTTGACTAATTGAATTCCTGTATGGGATAGATTCGGGTTGCTGCAGAGGATCTAGAGAAAGAAAGGGGTGCTGTTTTAGAAGAATATAGAGGAGAGTAATGCTGCAGGGCGGATGCAGGGCGCTCATTGGATGCTAATGTTTGAAGGCTCAAAGGTTCTCTTTTTATTTTATTTTTCTGTGTATTTGCATGGATTGCTAAACCTTGGGGACAACTAACATTCCTGTCAAACCAACTTATAGTCAATTCTATTTATTGAACCTGAAAAAGCATCAAATTACCTGTTCTCCTCTTGTTAATGTTTCCCCCTTTGTCTGTATTTGTGTGTGGGAGAAAGCTGATTGAGATATGATGGTCATAGTAGTTGTTACTTAAAGAAAGCCTTAGAATATCCTCTTTTACCATTATAGTTCTTCAACTCCTTGTAGTCTTGTTTCTGCTCATGTTCAAATACTTAGGTCATGTGTGTTGTCTGACTTGCAACTCTAGCGCCAGTATGCAGAACGTTTACCAATTGGTCTGGAAAGGTGATAAGGACAGTTAGTCCTGGAAACAGTTAAGCGGTTTTATCAAAAGTGGTATCACTTGAGCAACATGGCCGTAGTTGCTGTTGGGGATTTCATTGATACAGCGGGTTGAGTTTCTTGGATCATGGTATATGTCTAAGACTATTATTGCTTACTTTAAGCTGTTAGCATTCTTAACTGGCCTTTTTCTTTCTTGCTTGTACAGAGTGTAGTTGAATTGATAAAGATTCATTTCGGAGAGAAAGTTCCCTCACATGTCCCTCCTGTTATACCTGTTCTCCCAGTTCCATCACACAATGAGCCACGCTTCTCGTGTTTTGTTGAGTCTGAAGCTGCTGGTGTAAGTACCACTTGCAAGCGTCTTTGATTTTTTTGATGGCATAACTCTGCATATGTACTCAAACATTGATCATGTATCTGCCAATGTCAATTTTTGGAACACTTGACCAATGGTGGGAAAATGTGGAATGCAATGGACTATGCTAGGGAAACATCCCAGAAAAATATGCATGAAATGTGAAGGGCTTAGGGTCTATAGACACAAGAGCACTGTTTGAAATATATTTATTTATGTCTTAACATATTATTTTGGTTTCTTTTGATGGCTAAAAACAGTCTGCAGTAATGATCAGCTGCAAGTTTCCTGCTAGTGATATGATAACTGTAAAAGATTACAGGGATTCACTAGCAGAAGCTATGTTCCATTGTGCTTTAAACCAGAGGTTCTTCAAAATATCACGCAGAAAAGATCCACCATATTTTTCATGCTCTTCGGCTGCAGACGCACTTGTTCGGCCTGTGAAAGCTTACATTATGTCCTCAAGTTGCAGAGAAAAGGGAACTGTGGATGCTCTTGAATCAATGCTGATGGAGGTACTCACATTGTTGATTTCTGAGAAGGAGGTCATCATGGGTTTTCTGATGAGATATCTTCTGACTACTTCATAATATCTCAGCTGGCTAGGGTTCGCCTTCATGGGTTTTCTGATCGTGAGATATCCATTGTACGCGCTTTGATGATGTCAGAGATTGAATCTGCCTACTTGGAGCGAGATCAAATGCAATCCACAAGTCTTAGAGATGAGTATTTGCAGGTAATTCCAGATTTTTAGCTTAATATGATATTTCTTATGTATATCAACCTTTTGTTCTCCTTTGATTTAATTGGATTCTCATAGGACCTAAATGAGGAATTCTGATGAACAATCCAATTTGTGTCAGTGTAGCAAATTCTTTTGGATTTTCAGTAGGCTGAATATTTTGGCTGCTAGACTTTGAATTATTTTTTAAACTATTTTAGGCAGGAATATTTTTTTCTAAGAATTTTACAATACTTGACTTATTTTATTGAACTATGCAGCATTTCTTCCAAATGAGCCTATTGTTGGGATTGAGTATGAAGCTCAGTTACAGAAGACCATCCTGCCTCGTGAGTATGACCTGCATTCTTTGATATTTTGCAAATTAGGTCTAAGGCAGGCAAGTAGGTGGATGAGGTTTCTAGCAATTGATATTATGCAGTGTATATTATCAAAATTCAATAAAGAAAATTATAGTTTGTATAATAAAATTTCCCAACCTGTTTCTGATGTAAATGAAATGGAATTGATATCATAAGCATCTAAGTATCTATTGCCCCTTCCTTTGTCTTGTATGTTGCTAAAGTCGTGGTTACCCTATTCTTGTAACTATTATCAGTGTCATCATATCAATGACCAGTGAAACCTATACATTGCATATAAAGATCACTTTCTCTCTTATTTTTTAGCTCAATATAAAGCATCTTCTTCTAAGATTTTGGCAGCCAACATATAAGCTAAGACATTGAAAATGTCATATTTTGTTTGCCCTTTTAGACTAGTAAAACTTACTCCAGATCATTTTTGCACATTTTAATTCTTGTTTGATTATGAGCTTGAAAAACTTTCGAACAGACATTTCACCAGCAGAAGTATCCAAATATGCTGCCAATTTCTGTACGTCATGCAGCTGTGTGATAAAGATAGTGGAACCTCGAGCTTGTGCTAGATTGGAAGACCTGAAAGCTGCTGTATCAAAAGTCAATGCATTAGAGGAAAGTAGGCATATTTCTCCATGGGATGATGAACATGTTCCAGAAGAAATTGTTGGCGAGAAGCCAATACCAGGGTAACTTCACTCTCTTTTATTCTCTTATAGAAGATAGCAATATGCGACACTGCGTTTATTCTTGTGAATCAAATCAAAGGGATAATAGTTCCTCATTTTTCTTGTTACAATCTTTCATCGTTTTCTTACTTGATTTGAATGTTCTTAAACCTTCAGAATCTGTAGACATAAATTCACATTTACTTAGTGCCCCACCTGTCTTATTTTCTGTTTTTTCTTGATACAATACATTGATGTTTGTGCTATTTTGAAAATGGCAAATTGAAATGCCATAGCAGTATCACTTTAGGATATTTTTCTTGCAAAGAGCTCATGAGCATCTGTGAATAATTCTGGTTTATGATAGAACTTTTTGGCTACAAAATTTGGTCAGGTTCTAAATCTTATTTAAACACTCTTCTATTCTGTTGCAAATGAAAATGTTCAATAATTATTGAATGTGAGAGATATTGGTAACACATAAAAGACCTTATGAATTCTTATGATCTTCAAATAATATTATGATCAACCTTTGTAGTGCCTATTTCACTTATTTACGATTGAAAATTGTTTAGATAGTTGAGTGGGGTGGTAGATAAACAAACTTTCTATAAGTTTTGCTGCTCCTTTGGCCTTGATATTGACTATATGTTGATAATGACTTGCTTGATGAGGTTTGTATTGTGTAAATCATGTGGACATCATTATGTATTGTGGAATTATGTGTTCCAGGAGCATCACACAGCAAACTGAGCATGCAAGTATTGGAACAACTGAGTTGCTTTTGTCAAATGGCATGAGAATTTGCTATAAACGCACAGACTTTCTTGACGATCAGGTAATGATTTATGAAAGGATCTCTCTGGAAAATTTCAAATTGTTATGCTGCATAATCTATATGGGGAAGCCAAATGATGAAAATGGGTGTAAGTTATTAGTGGGGCGTGCTGTTATTCATAGTAATTCAAATAGTTAATAATCATGTTCTTTAAGTAGAGATTTTTCAAAACAATAGAGCCCCTAAATTGGGCCTCCATTATCCATCCTTGTCTATCATAAAACATGGTAATTTCAAGCATGCAACTTAGAGGTTCTAAACTACAAGTTGTTTAACTGCTATATAAATTTAGTATTGATTTTACTTTTATACTCTTATACTTCTATAGAGTTATCAGGTGGTGCTTGAATTTTTGCTAGTTTTATTTTATCATCTTCAAGTTATGATATAATCAGATTCAGTTTACTTATTATGGCTGGTGTCAACAGGTTATTTTTACTGGTTTTGCATATGGTGGATTATCTGAATTGTCAGAAGATGAATACTTTTCTTGTTCTATGGGATCAACCATTTCTGGAGAAATTGGTGTCTTTGGTTATAAACCCTCTGTTCTTATGGATATGCTAGCTGGCAAGAGAGCTGAAGTAAGCACCAGAGTCGGTGCATACATGAGAACTTTTCTGGCGATTGCTCCCTTCAGATCTGGAAACTGCCTTGCAGGTTTATTTATTTTATTTAAGTGTCTTATGATTCATGAAGATGGATTCCTTGTGGAAAACATTAATACTGAACTATCAGAAAATCCCTTGTTTCGAGGACCTTGCACATGTAGTGAATCACACCTTTTATGGCACTCTGTCTTATTTTTTATTTTACATGTGCTCATCCAACTTTTCACTAACCTATTTGTATGAAATTACTGCAGCTTGTGTACCAACTATTTACTTACGACAAATGTAGAGCCTAGGGATGAAGAAGTAAAATTGTTATGCAAATGGCGGAAGAAGCTATTCTTGCTCAAGAAAGAGACCCATACAATGTGTTTGCAAATCGTGTCCGAGAACTAAACTATGGAAATTCCTACTTTTTCAGGGTATATGTGATGCATGCTTATTTATTTCTCTCCTTACCTGCCCAGCTTTCTGATTTCCAGCTACTTCTGCGATGCAGCCAATTAGGATCGGCGACCTGAAGAAGGTCAACCCCATAAAAGCATGTGAATATTTTAATGATTGTTTTAAGGATCCATCTACTTTTACTGTTGTGTTGGTTGGAAATATTGATCCAGCTGTGTCTCTTCCTTTAATTCTACAGTATCTGGGTGAGATCTACATCTCTGACTTGTTTTGCCTTGGATATACTGTATTAGACAAGGTTTAGATGATATCTTCTGTTGCAGGTGGAATTCCAAGGACCTCTGAGCCAATTCTAAATTATAACCTAGGATGACTTAAAAGGCTTGCCATTCAATTTTCCTGGAAAATTATCAGGTATATCTTCCATGCAAAATTTAAGTGACCGTGCTACCTAAGTGCCCCTCCACCCCCTTTTCCATCTTTCCTTTTCTGGATTTCTTTATTCATTCCTCTTTCTATGACATCATTTTGGTTGAAAAATAAAAAAATTTCAATTGGTATTGCTTATGTAGAGAAGTTGTGCGCAGCCCTATGGTGGAAGCCCAGTGTTCTGTCCAGCTAGCATTTCCTGTGGTTCTGAAGAATACAGCTATGGTGTGAAAACTAACTCATGACATACATCTCTAACTAATATTTCTATAGAAGTGCATCAAGTTGATAAGTTTTGTTTCGACTGCAAGATGGAAGAGATCCATTTTATTGGATTTCTCAATAAACTTCTGGAGACAAAAATTATGCAAGTGCTCCGGTTCAAACATGGACAGGTGATTCTTCAACTTTTGATTGCAGTCTGCATTGAGCTGAAACTGAACTTGCTAAATTTATGTCTATATTTTTCCCTCTCAACTGTCTGAATGCTTCAGATCTACTCGGTGGGTGTTTCTGTTTTCCTGGGTGGAAATAAACCTTCAAGAACGGGAGATGTCCGTGGTGATATAAGTGTAAATTTTTCATGTGATCCAGATATCTCTTGGAAACTCGTGGGTCCTTTCTGTTTATAGCCTCTTTTGTCTTAGGAAACTCATTTCCATAGTTTGTGCATAGAATTTGTTGTAAACCATGGACCGCTCTTTTCAGGTTGACCTTGCCTTGGAGGAGATATATTATCTTCAAGATCAAGGTCCTTCAGACGAGGATGTCTCTACTATCCTTGAAATTGAACAAAGGGCCCATGAAAATGGATTGCAAGTCAGTTTTTAACCTTCCTTATTTATTATTGAGAGTTTTTGACACTTTTTAGTACAGTGAAAATTTCCATGTACTAATATCTATGAACGTTTGAAGGAAAACTATTATTGGATGGACCGAATTTTACGCAGCTATCAGTCACGGGCCTATTTTGGTGATGTCAGTGCCTCATTTGAGGTACACTTCTGAGCATACACTTCTTACTAATGTGAACAATTCTGCATTGATCTGAACTATATGTTTAAGTTCAGGTTTCCAACTACTTTGACAGGATATGTTTTGGATTTCATATCATTTCCTGGAATCTATTTTCTTTCAAAAGTTTATTATGACAAGTCAAATGGTTTTAATTTATTAAATGCTTGGAGAATGAACATCTTGCATAGGATACAGACTTGAAGTACGTACATATTAGGATCTTTTGTTCTGTTTTTAGATCAGCAACTAGTCTTGGATGATACTATGATTGCACTGGTAGATCTGTCTTAGGAACTTCTTTTGTTCCCCCACATCAACCTATTACAAATGTCCAAAATGCATATGTTCTTGATGCTTTCCTTAATTTGCTTTTCTGCCTTCTCTTTGCAGATTCAAGATGAAGGACGGGCTAAAGTAAGAAATTCTTTGACACCATCCACCATGCAATCAGCATTACAAAGAGTACTGCCTTTTCCTTGCATAAAACAATATACAGTAGTGATCCTAATGCCTCAAGTATCTCGCCTAAAGCTTCTGATTCCATGGACTTTGTTTAAGTCAAGTGGAATTAGCAGAGACGCAAAGGTCAGATATATATACTACAGTAGCTCATCTTTAAGTGACCTACCTTCCCTTACTCGTCACCATTATTTTCAGACATGTTCCGATGTTCATTGAGATGTTTCTTCTCATTCGCTTGCAGATTTTGGCTGCTGCAGCAGGCGCGGTTGTTCTAAGTGTTAGTTTGTGGAGGTACCTCAGAACCACCGTGAACTCTTAGAAAATGAAATGCTTGTTCCTCCAGGGGGCCATTTGGTAAAGGATTTAGAAGAACACGAAAACAGATCATCACATCGTCAAAGCCGAAATTAAACCACGGAATTCTTCGATTCCTTTGGCAGCACAACCAGATTGCCCAAAGGAATCAGCAGATCATCCACAAATTAATTATCCTTTCAAGGTTCCATCTCTGTAATGTTTGTGTGGGGTTGAATTCTCTTGATTGATTGGTCCTTGTAGAAGCTTCCTGTGACAGCATTCCTAATGTACTGTTTGTAAAGCAGTTTGAGATTATTACATTTCAAAGAAATAACAAGTAGTAGTTCAATAGCTTCCACATTCTATAAAACAGTTTGATTAATAGGTCTTTTTGTTCTTTTATTATCTATTTAACCAATTTGGGAAAAACCTTTTTTAGACCATGAAGTATTAACCTATTTGATGGAAATTAAAATAATTTAATTGAGCTGATTCGATTCTCTAATGATATGATATCCACCGTCCGATCTATGGAGCGCCTGGAAGAAACGTCTAGAAAGAGCGTTTAGCTGTTCCCGCGGTTCAGCAGAACGAAGCATCTATATAGAGCGGGTGAGGCGAAACGAAGAAGACGAAGCAAAAGAAGCATAGAAAGGGCGCTGAAAAGCTTGAGAAGGGGTCGATAATGGCGTGCGCGCACGATCATAGCTGCGAGGATCACAACTGCTCGGCGGATTTTTCTTTGTATAAGAACATCGATTTCTCGAGGGTAGATGCTTGTTTATTTGATTTCCCCTCTTTTCCACTTCTTGAAATGAGATTTTGATTGTGAATGTCGATTGATTGTGTATTAGGGTTTCCGCTGCACTGTTGGCATCTCATCGGATTGGGATTGTGCCATTTTATTTTGCGATCTAAAGTTTGGAACTGTTCAATGTTGGCATTCTTTTCGAGTATTGGAGTATTAGCTCATTTTTCATATCATTTTGTTTTCCTGGCCTGAGAAACATGAATGAAACATTACGACTCTCAGTTGAGGTTTTCTTCATATTGTAATCCTCCTAGTTTGGCTAGTATTTGCTTTACTTTTTGTTGATTGTGATGGATGCCTATGGTGGTGGTGGTTGCGTATTTCTTCCAGTTTCGAGCATTTGAGCTTCTTGGGAATCAAAACCTGAACTTTGGGTATATTGCTTCTTACCAACCCTACTACCACACATAGGGCTTGATATACTCATTTTCCATATCATATTTTATGCAATATCTGTTTAAATAGGTGTACAGGCGGGCTTCTGAATAAACAATAGAAATATGACCAGAATTCCGAACCTAAATATTTGTGTGCACGTTAGATCTAAGAACTATCTCATTTGTTGTATTGTGTGAGTCTGTGACTAGTATATAAGATTTCAGGGCTACTTTACTATCCAAATGACCATCTTGGCCTTTTTTTCTTGTGTGTTGTAACATATGGAGCAAAAAAGATCTCATTTGTTTTTGTCTGTGAGGTTGAGTGTTCTTTAATGGATTCATATTAAATCAATCTAATTGTTTTTCCTGCTGTTGTTAGGTAAGGGCCTTGAATGAATCGGTTTGCAGGAAGTGTAAAATCTGTTTTAAGGCTTGGGAGGCGTCGATTGGACAATTCTGAGGTATTATTTGACATACATCCAGTGCATTATATTCACAGGACTGTTGAACTGGTTTTATTTTCTTTATTTCATAAGGTTTTTTGTTTAATTTTTCCCTCACAAAACTTTCTCATATAATTCTTAATGTTCCAGGGAGTTTTGGAAAAGTAATGATGGTGACCCTGAATTAATTGTCTTCTTCATCCCGTAAGTTTTCATTTGCTTGCTCCAGTGAGTGTATGGTTGCATTAGGCCTCTCCTGAGTTCTGGCCAACATGTAAACTTGCCATTCTTTAAACATCATTTTGATCACTTTGTTGTCAGTTTGATGGAGTGATTGCCTCATTGATTTCTTTTGTTTGCGACAGTCCTTTAATGATTGATGTTGGATGTAGAGTGGGCAATGGATTATGAGTTGGGAGCTACCATAATCTTGCTCATTTTAAAATCTTGTCTGTTTGTTTATATTTTACATGTCTTGCGTGCATTGGTATAAAATATTTCTCACTATCTGCATTACTTAAATATCTGATATGCTCCACATAGACCTTACAAAATCTATTGACACTATGTTTAGTTGTCTAACTTGGTCTTCCACTGCATCTTATGTATTTGCTGGAAACTGTCTATTGAGGTTATAGGTTTACATCAGATGTCAAGATAAAGAGCATTTCTGTTGTTGAGTGGTGCTGGGGAACAAGTCCTTCAAAAATGAGAGCGTCGTCCAATCCCTCCTTTTTCCTTTTCATGGTTCCTTTATCGTTGTTTTATTCCAATATCCATTTTCTTTTTCAAAACGGCCATTCTTCTTCAAATACATTATTATGACTTTGGTTTTTGAACTGTCAAAAGTATCCTTTCACCATGTTCCTTATCAGATCTTCTAAAACTGATTAGGTCGACAGAATAGGAACTATTATCAATCTCAACACAGTGGATTTTATGCCATTTTCTTTGAATGCATCTAATGCTTATTTATCTATGTATTTTCAAAATAACTTGTAGTGGTCCTTTCTTGTGTTATTCACAAAGGGGAGATTTAATGGTAATCCTTTTGTGGAAGTACTGTATGTTGATCTGATTGGTGTTGGTGTAAGAGATTTACCAACCTTTATGTTGATTTTTAATTGATGCCACAACTCATGAGTCATGGTTTTTTCTGAATTCTTTCTTTTGTAATCACAGTAATTGGCAATACAAATTTTCTCAGTTATACTTACCACAATAATGTCTGTAGGTTCATAAACCGAGATGGTATTGACTTTTCTGATGCTCAAAATATGCAGCCTATTCAGGTAAAGTGTTATCTTTCTTTGGACTTGCATCATAGCCCCTACTTATATGGAACATTCTTTGTTTCTGAAAGGAATGGGATTTAGTTGAGAATCTTCAGGGAGTTTTGGAATATCAGACAAGGTAAGTTGAGACTTTTGTTTCAAGATTTCTTTTTTGTCCTTTCAGACACACTGCTGTGTTATGGAACTTATCATTACCTTTTATTTAAATTTTACATAGTTTGTTTGCGTATAGATGTAATACATGCATCCATTGTAAGTTATTTATCTGATCTCTAATCTAGTGTCCATATCACTTCTCAGATATCGCTTAGGTTTCAAAGTGTGGGTAGTCTCACTTTGCATTTTCCTGCAAACTTTTGGTGGAGATACCACTCAGATATACTACATTGGGTTTGCGAGGAGAAGCTACTCAGGTATCTTACCACAAATTCCTTTTGGGTGTTAATTTTTTTAGGATTGGTGTATTTACATTTTCCTTGATGTTGATATCAACAGTTGAAGAGAGATATTTGTAGCAACAATTGTGTATGAAATCACGCCCAACCCTTCTGATCACAAGTAAGATTCCCTTCTTGTAGCATTAGGCATTTGCATTCGAAGGGTCATTTCTTATTTCATCCTTCCCCATCTAGAAAGGACATATGTATAACATCTTTCCTTGTAAAGCAGTCACCATGTTGCATTATATGATGTGTTTACAGCCTTCTGCATTGACCATAGATATTAGTGAAGTAATACCCACGTCTGCCTTACTAGTGAAGATAATCTTTCTCCATCTAAAACTTATTGAATGTTTGGAATTTTGCTTGTGTTGTAGCTATAGTAAAAGCACTTGATAAAACTGTCAAGATAGCAACTGATTACAATGATTAACTAAGGGAAAGTTGTGATTAGTTGGTCATTCCCAAGATCCTGCTGCAACCTCTGGTTATGCACCTGTGTGATGTGTCCTCTTCAGAAGTTTATTTTTGAACTTCACATTGTGTTGACAATTAGAACCCATTATTTTATGATGATAATCAGATGTTGATAATCAGAACACATTGGTGTATCTCCACTATCTTTACTGGTCTTGTCATTCATTTATAGTCATTTCCCAATCTCTGACAATCATCATATTTTTTTTCCTGAATTTATTTCTTGGTTATGGTTAGCCTTTGGATATGAACCATTGAATATCTATCACATCTTAAATCTTCATTTTACAAGTTCAGATCCCAGTGTATATTGGCAAAAATAATATTCTTTTCCCTTTACCAATGTGCAGAACTCCAACTGAGACTGGTGGCGTTTCACCGCGTGGAATAAATATTAGCTTTTACGCATTTGCTAATATACCAGGTATACTGTACCTCCTTTTTCTTAAAATCCTTTTTTTTGTTTGCTGCCAATTTTTCCCTATTTTTAAGCTGTTAATTCTCAATTTGGTTTGTTTATAGATATGTTGTCTTATCCAACTTTGTCCTGCAGGTATTACAAATGCTTGTACATCCTGTCTTCATTTAAATATTTCTTTAGGTGTAGTTGAATGTCTATGTTTCTTGGAAGTATTCTTGAACCCTGAACTTGAAAAGAAAAGTTTTACAGATTTTAGTATTACATTAACCATGTTTTGATTTCTGAAAAATTAATAAATGTGTTGAAATTAATGAGCATCATAACCATATTGTGAATATAAGCATGCCTTTTCTAGTAGTTTGATTCAAAGTCTACGCAATTCAAGAAACAAGATATATTCTTCTGTTTCTCAATGACATTCATGTTTATAGGATGCTGCCATATATCATCCATACATCATTGTTTTATATGTATTTGATCTAAAAGATGAATCTTTTTGTGTTTTCAGCAGTGTTCCTGCACATATTCTAATCTAGACTTCTCTTCTTTGCAGGACTTGTACTAACAGAGATGATCCATTCCGTTCTAGCGAAATGTGTGAACCACATCTTTCAAAGACTTGTAAACTGAAAGTGTGCAGTGTTATTTGTGTTGGAATAAGTAGAAACAATGGTTCTTTTTGTTGTTTGATCCTGGAATTTATCTGCTGTATAACCTTTTCCTGCTTGACTGAGACATGGACTGATGAAAAAATGAGGCTTATTACAGTATGACCACAAAGTACTAAAAATTCTCTGGCGACAACGGACCTGTTACTTTTGTATAATGACCAATATCTAATCAAGTCCTGTGTTTGGAACAGAGAAACATATTTCACTCTAAAAGCAAATTGATTTTTTTATAATAATTATGTTAGTTATAATTTAAATTATTTAAATTCTGTATTTTTTAATTGATTTTTTCAAATTATTATTATTTTCAATCAATTGGACGGTTTTATATTAACCATTACAATCAAATTTTAATAAAATTATCAAGCTGTCTTTCTACCAAATTTGGAATGTACTCATGAACAAACTTGATGCCTATGAGGAAGCAATCAACCACAACTTAAATGATCAATAATAGCAAGTATGATACAAAGAATCTCTATAGAGGCGGAAGTTTACGGGGTGAAATATCTTGAGATGCGGAGTTACACTTTGGATTAGGTACTTGGATTATACTTTCATTTTAAGCGTTGAATTTGAATTGTGTATGATTTTAGTTGCTTTCAATTTCAACACTTCACATAGAATCTTGAGAGAAATTCAGTCTTATATTATTTTTCATCCGTGAGAATTTATCCCATGATAAATTGTGATTGTCAGTATTTGCGTACACCACATGAACATAAATGAGATATATTAAATGCACCATTAATGGACACACATCATATGACAAATTAAATAAGCCGTGATTAATACTATTGGTAAATTAGAAGATTAATTTATTTAATCTATAGGTTTAATCTACGAGATATTAGTGTTTGACATAACCACGTGACACGCATGGCGTGACGATTACTGGTTGCGTAGCGTATGGATAAATCCGGTGAAAAAATAACACTTGGAATAATCTCAATACCCTCCAAGTAAAATGAAATTAAAATTAAGCCAAGGTAAAATGAGTACAATTTAAAATTCAGTACTCAAAATGGAAACAAAGAGTATAGTACAGGATAATTACACCCCGATAAAGAATCAATTTGCTTTTCACTTGATTTTTGCCCACCCGGTACATTTTGAACTCAAAGCAAGTCCATTAAATTCTCATAAGTAATAACAATTTTTGCAATGAAAATTTTGAAAAAGACAAGCAGGAATTTACAAACTTGGTATAACAAGATATACCAAGGGGTCAAGGATCTCTCTCTCTTCCAACTTATTTGATGCAAGAGTTTTTGCATATAATGGTGAAGCTCCCAACACCTGCGGCACTTTCCAGAAGGAACAATCATCAAATTTCACCAAAATAGATATACGCAGAGAAACAACAAAAATTATCCTACTATATTTCCAATAAATAGAGGAGTCCAACATTT